>CM019715.1:3474457-4199717 GCA_009760885.1 Achatina immaculata | reverse complement strand
GCAAAGATTAAGCATTAACTGAAAAAATAACAGTTTATTGAACCAGGACACAGGTTGATCGGGAGTTGGGTGAGGAAGGAGGGGGGGGGGGAGGGACCAGCCAGGCCGGAAAGTGATTATTCATCATGCATTTTCGTGATATCCTAGGTTCTTGCTTTACACAGAACTTAACACAAAACTTCACATGACATACATTCCAACCAAAGTCCTACCTTTCAAGAGTAACATGTGAGCTTAAATAATGGAAATTGTTTGATGATGACTGGATGAGTCATGGATGATAGATCAACAAGATGTCTCAGATCAAATAAACAACGATGTTCTTTGTTGATGTCAAACGATCCGGAAGGGGCAGGCAGGCTCTGTACGCAGGCAATGGCTTGAGTCATTGTAGAGAATAACGATTCGCGGTCACCTTCATATATGTCACTGGATATACATGCATTCAAGGAAATGAGAGCTAATAGGCTCTGCCGTCATCGCAGATGGACAACTACTGGAACGAGCCGATATTATCAATGCGCTTAGAGAGATAGGCAGAGTGGAGGACTTCGTCAGAAGCGAATTTACATCGCTGTTAAGAAAAAGAGTTGGGGGTACAGATGGAGGCCAAGAATGAAAGGTATATGGGGCGCGTGAGAGGACTTATAAACCAACACAGAATGTGCATTATCAGCCGGTGGACGCTGATGGATATATTGGGGGGGGGGGGGGGGGGAGGGGTTGAAATGTCAGGCGCCAGCCGTCGATGTACAGCACAACCCGGCAGTTAGTGGACAAGGTTGGCCGCTAACGTTCATGATAAATTTGAGGTTAGCAACGGTGAAAAACGCTTTCTTTTTCTTTCTGAAGTGATAAATTTAGCAAAAAATTTTCGCAAAATTTATGCCCTTCTTATAAAATGCGTCATGCCGTATAGATTTTGGGGTTGGTTAACACGAATATGGCAGTCATGACGCAAAATTGGCTGTTGTTTATAAGAAATATGCAATAGTCACTAAACAGAGAAAAACGTTAGAGCCGTAAGGATACTGCTGAATGTCCACTTCTATGTTCGACGCTTCTTTTCCTGCCGTTTGTACAACTGCTCAGGATCGTCTCTAGTTAATGTTCAACAATAATCATCCAACATGGAAGTGGACCACTTACCCCTATATTGTTTCTCTATTGTTGTTATGTCTTGATAGAAGTCTTCCACATGTTCATCACTAACCATGCCGCAGCTGTCGGGGAAGAAATCCAAGTGGGAATGGAGAAAGTGCAACTTTAAGGACATACTGCAGCCTAGTATGTGGTGGAGAGACAATATGTTCTCACCCAGATATTTCCATGGAATTTAGCTGACACCAGATGACACGCATCCCAAACCCTGTTGTTTTTTTCTTTTCTTTTTGTATTGCCCTGCAGCAAGGTTGTCAACTTCTCATCTTTGAAGAGCTGTCGGATCAGAGGACTCAAACCTCCCTCTTTGATTTTTTGCTTCACCGAGTTGAATGAATTCGTCTGCCAGGTAGCTGAATGCTGGCTTAGCATGACCTATGACTTTTACAAAATTCTTTATCAGACCAAGTTTTATGTGCAGACGTGGAAGTATGATTTTGTGTGTCTCTAACAGAGACACATTCTTTTCTCCAACTTTCCAAGACTTCCTTCCAGGCCAATCTTTCTCCACACAGTGAAATGTCTTTGCTCAGCCGTCCCACTCACACAAGAAGTAGCAATACTTTGTATATCCCAACTGCAGGCCCACCAACATGGCCACTGTCTTCAAGTCATTATAGAGATACCAGCCGTAACTGAGGTACTGAAGACAGTCCAACAATATTATGGTCATTTTTGGAGTTCAGCATATCAAAATGAATAAAGAGTGGCTAGTTTTATTTCATGGGCAAATTGTGTGTTGCCCAGTGTAATTGATATACGTGATTCATCGTGTAGGGTTATTTATCAGTAGGATAACACAGCATGTATGACATTCCATCTGAGAAACATATGTAGGTTGTGATATGATTTTGTGCTCAAAGCAATTCAACTGATAGTATTTTGTACTTGGTGCATTTCATGCGACAATTATTAGTTGATCTGTGCTCACTGCAGTTCATTTAACATTATGGTTTATGGTTTGGATCATCAATGCACTCCGGATATGTCCATATGTGCTCAGATACAACGCCTTGGTCTTCTCTAGACTCCATCGACCCTGGGTTAGAGATTCTTGTCAATCAGACAGCTTCTGTCTTGTGGCCTGGTAAAATCTTCAACGCTGTTAGTTCTCCCCTCAGTCTGTTCTAGTGTCGTTCCGGGCTGTCTTTTTGGTGTAGCCATGTTCTAGACTGACCACGCGTCCTTCAACAGTCTCTTTTTATATCTCTTCACGTCTTCTTGTTTATATCGTCTGCTGTTTTTACCGTTATCGTCTGCTGAATTGTACCAAAAGAGTGTTATTGGAGGAGTAGATAACAATTGCTTATCAAAATCATCAGGTGCCGTGCCGACTGGCGTTGGCTATTGTGCTTCTCCAGAGTACACGATCCTTCATGCAGGCCATCAGCTCAGATAGTGATCTTTCACACCATCCCGTCAGACTGTCCAGTATCATTTCTCTTGGTCTTCCTCCTTCTATTTTTCCTGTTGTTATAATATTTTCAATGCCTCCTCTTCTCATTGCATGTCCTATGAAAGTAAATTCTCTCTCTCTCTCTCTTATCTTTTTAACAAATTTTTTTCTCTCCAGCTCTTCTCATACATTCTTCATTAGTTATTTTTGCTGTCCAGGGGATTCACAACATTTTTCTAATAAACCACATTTCTGCTGCTTCCAATGATTTTTGTGCAGACTTGCCTATTGTCCGTGATTAACTTCCATATAACAAGATAGGTTCAATATAGCATTTTAGGACTCGTTTTCTAACATTCATTGATAAGGATGTGTTGGATAATAAGTTTCTAATTCTCTGAAATGCAGTCTTTGCTTGGCCTATTCTGTTCCTAATTTTGTTCTGCATTTCCCATCTGAAGTTATTACTGCTCCAAGGTATTTGAATTTCTGCACCTGCTTTAGAATAGTTCCGTTTAATTTTATACTGCATGCTGGTGGATTCTGTTCCTTAGATATAACCATAGTCTCTGTCTTTTTGATGTTCAAAGTAAGGCCTTTCTGTTCACTTTCTTATCAAAACGTCCGCTTTTATTTCATGGTGATCTCCCTATATAACTATACTGTGTCGGGGAGGGCATTTGTTTCCTGGATTCCTTTGTCTTCTGCTTAGCTCTGACAGTTATTAACCGCATATTTAACCCATTAGCATGAAATAAGAAGAATACAATGTAGCAGGAAATGAAGCAGCTTAATGATAAAATGGGATACACAGGCTGTCCGCGTTTTTTCGGAGTGTGATATATCGAGTCATCAGGTATACAAGACTTGATGTTTAAGCTAGTAGAGGTAACTGAGTAAATATGGGGCGACCATCCCCAACCCAGCGCGTCATAGGTGGCGGATGGTGGAAGTCCTCCAGATATGGAGGATCCCTGTGAATAAGGGCTTACCCAAATAAGCAGGCGCGGACCAACTGGTGGTAGACTCAGAGAGCGAGGTGGGGTAGTAGGTGGCTCTACTACTCCTATAAAGTGACTCAGGTGCTCAGTGAAAGGAATACCAGGCGGGTAAGAGGCGCCTTAAAACCTCTCGCTCCCGCTGCCTTGCGGGTAGGACAGGGAGTCCAAAGGCTACAGGAGAGTCCGTACACAAACCGACAGAAGGCAACGGGAAACCACTGTTGTAGCTCCCAAGAACAATTATGGTTATTCAGAGTAATAGATTTGTCATGAACGACGTTAATGGATGTTTCCTCTGGAACAGCCTCGTCCGGTAGGGCAGCTCACGAGCCACAGGTGAGGCCAGATCGTCATCAAGCTACTGGTGGCAAAACTAACAAGTTCAAAATAACAACATGGAATGTTAGAACTTTATTCCAGGCTGGAAAATTAGAAAATGTAAAGAGGGAAATGGAAAGGATGAAGATCAACATATTAGGAATGAGTGAAGTTAGATGGACAGGTGCATGGAAGATGAACCTTGATAAATATACAATATTCAGGAAGTGAGAAACATGAACGAGGAGTAGGAATAATATTTGACGAACAAACAGCAAGGACAATTGTAGGATATTTGAACATCTCGGACCGAGTCCCGCTAGCCCAACTGAAAGGACGACCAATAAACATAAATATTATACAAGTGTACGCTCCAACATCTGAAAGTTCTGACGAAGATGTACAGCTATTTTATGACATAGAGACAGCCCTAAAACATACGAAGTCACATGAAGTTACTATAGTCATGGGAGATTTTAATGACAAAGTTGGTAAAGGAAGAACTTCAGACATGGTGACTATGGACTGGGGGAGAGGAATGACAGAGGTAGTAAATTAATTGAATGGGCAAGAATACATAGCATGGTTGTAGGAAACACCCGGTTTAAACAACATCCCCGAAGACTGGCAACTTGGTGCAGCCCAGACAAAAAGACTTTTAACCAGATAGACTACATATTAATCAACAAACGATTCCGCAATCCATTACTGATAACAAAAACTATGCCAGGAGCCGACTGCAATAGTGACCATGACCCACTGTGTGGAAAAATTAGAATAAAGCTAAAGAAAGCATGTAGGAAAGTGAGAAACATCAAAATGAATATAGAACTCCTTAAAAATGACCAAGAACTGCGAGAACAATACAAAGTTATTATAACAAATAGATGCAATGCAATAGCAAAGATAAATAGTATAGATGAACAATGGACAATTTTAAGAGATACTGAATACCAAACTGTTAAGGAGACAATACCATCAAAAAAGAAGCCTCTAAAAATAAATGGACGACAGCTTAGGACTGATGGACAAGAGGAGGAGGAGTAAAAATAACCAAGAAAAATATAGCAAGATAAATAAAGACATAAGACGCAAATGCAGAGAACCAAAAGAAGTGTGGTTAAATGAACAGTGCAGACAGATAGAGGACTCCCATAATAAAGACAGCAAAAAACATACACAAACGAATTAGCGAACTCTCATGAAGGAAAACAAAATATACCACAGGATGCCTGAAATCAAAAGAAGATAAAATGTTAATGGGAAAAGAAGACATTGTGGACAGAGTACATCGGTGAGCTATATGGAGGAGAAAGACCAGAAATAACGCCAGATACTGAAAACTGTGATGGACCACCATACTTGAAGATGAAATCATAGATGCCATCAAACACATGAAGAAAGGAAAAGCGACTGGGCCTGATAATATAACAATAGAAGAAATAGAGGTATTAGGGGAGACAGGAATAAAAATAATAACCAAATTTCTGAACGACATTTACAACAGTGGTTATATGCCAAGTGACCTGCTTAAATCCACGTTTATAGCACTACCTAAGAAACCAAGTGCAAAGGAATGTGAGGACCACCAGACTATCAGCCTCTCATGTCATATAACGAAGCTACTTCTGAGAATAATTATGAGAAGAACAAGGGAAAAGATAAAAATGGAAATAGCAGATGAACAGTTTGGATTTGTTGATGAAAAGGGAACACACAATGCCATTTATGCTTTACGAACACTAACAGAAAGAGCTTTAGAAGTACAGAAAGATCTCTACTTATGCTTCATTGATTACACCAAGGCATTTGACAAGGTGAAACATAATGAAATTATGAAAATGCTTGAAGACATCAATATAGACGGCAAAGACCTGAGGATTGTAAAACATCTATACTGGCAGTAAGAAGCAGCAATTCGAGATGAAAAGAGAACTGGAAAATATCAACCTATAAAACAAGGGGTGAGACAAGGATGTATACTATCTCCAGACATTTTTTCTCTGTACAGCGAGAATATTCTAAGAACGATCATCACAGAACCAGGCATAAAAATTGGAGGATACAATATTAACAACCTTCGGTATGCTGTCGACACAGTACTTATAGCTGAGAACTAACAAGACCTGCAAAATCTCTTGGATAAAGTTGCCAAAGAAAGTGAACAGAAAGGCCTTACATAGAACATCAAAAAGACAGATACTATGGTTATATCTAAGAAACAGAATCCACCAACATGCAGTATAAAATTAAATGGAACTGTTCTAAAGCAGGTGCAGAAATTCAAATACCTTGAAGCAGTAATAACTTCAGATGGGAAATGCAGAACAGAAATTAGGAACAGAATAAGCCAAGCAAAGACTGCATTTCAGAGAATTAGAAACATATTAGCCATCACATCCTTATCAATGAATGTTAGGAAACGAGTCCTAAAATGCTATATTGAACCTATCTTGTTATATGGAAGTGAATCATGGACAATAGGCAAGTCTGCACAAAAATCATTGGAAGCAGCAGAAATGTGGTTTATTAGAAAATGTTGCGAATCCCCTGGACAGCAAAAATAACTAATGAAGAATGTATGAGAAGAGCTGGAGAGAAAAAAATTTGTTAAAAAGATAGAGAGAGAGAGAGAGAGAGAGAGAGAGAATGTACTTTCATAGGACATGCAATGAGAAGAGGAGGCATTGAAAATATTATAACAACAGGAAAAATAGAAGGAAGAAGATCAAGAGGAAGACCAAGAGAAATGATACTGGACAGTCTTACGGGATGGTATTAGAGGAGATCACCAACTGAGCTGATGGCTTGCATGAAGGATCGTGTACTCTAGAGAAGCATAATAGCCAACGCCAGTCGGCACGGCATCTGATGATGATGATAGGTAACTACAAATCAAAAACATATACTGGCAGAAATCAGCAGCATTGAAGGTTGAGAACCAAATAGGAGCATTCCAAAACATACAATTGGGAGTGAAACAGGGATGTGTTGTATCTCCTGACCTCTTCTCCTTGTATAGCGAAAACATAATGAGAAATACAGAGAGCTTGCCAGGAATATCTATTGGTGGGTACAACCGTAACAACTTAAGATATGCAGACGACACAGTTCTAATTGCTAAAAGTGAAGTGGGGCTACAGGCTCTTCTGGACATCGTGGTTCGTGAAGTAAAAGTAAAGGTCTCAGTCTGAATAAAAAAAAAGACTGAAGTGATGGTCATCTCAAACAAAAGAATACTACCAAAATGTAGCATTACCGTCAATGGCACAGAACTGAAAAAAGTTGATAGATTCAAGTACTTCGGAACAATTATAACAGCTGATGGGAAATGTCACAATGAAATGAAAGCAGACGTGCTTAGGCCAAGTTAGCATTCCAGAAAATGAGACACATCTTGCGCAAAAGATCCATATCAATGGAAACAAGATTCCGAGTATTTAAATGTTACATGGTGCCAGTTTTGTTTTATAGATATGAAGCATGATCCATGAATAAGAAAGTACAGCGAGAAATGGGGGCCATGGAAATGTGGTTCATAATAAGGATGTTGACGGTACCATGTAAAGCCAAGAAAACCAACGAAGAAGTCTTAAGAGAGGCTGGAGTTAAAAGTCAAATTACAGCAAAGACAGGAGGCAGACAATGTAGGACATTTTTTGAGAAGAGGAAAATTGTAAAACACTGTGGAAAAACTGAAGGAAGAAAAGACACAGGAAGACAGAGAGAAAAGTTACTGGATTGGCTGTCAGTGTGGCTAGGAAGAAAGTCACCGGCGGATTTCATAATCAAGTTTAAAGACAGGGAATTGTGGAGAGAAATGATCGCCTACGCCAAACAGAACGGCACTTGACTGACTGAGAAGGAACTCAATAATCAACCAAAACCCGTTACCAATGGAAAGAAAAAGAGTCTGCTAACGACTGTTGTATCTGATGATTTTAGCAAATTTCACTGCTTGTATCAAGCCTGGCTGATCCTTTCTGTGTGTATTTGTTTTTTTTTCTAAATGATAAAGACTGTGAGCCAGTTATCGAAGAGTGCAAAGTATATAAGCATTACTCAAAATTTATATCGGCCAGTCTGGCCTAATGGAACAGCGCTATAGGATCCTCACTTTGTATAGCCTCTTGTAGGAGATGTGGAAACTCGCCTAATTCATTTAAAGAGAAAGCTGTAGATTTTTGCATTTTTGGCCATTGAAAGAACACAATATGTTTACATCGGAAAAGATTATACAATGTCCGACAATTAAGCAATGAGACCGATTTTATTATGGCCAAGACAAAAATGCCATCTATGAAGCAAAGCATGGAATCCAAAGAGGCAACCATCATCTATGATCTGGCAATTTTTCATCGGTGCCCGATAAGCAGACGACAAAAAAGCCGCAATTTTGTTGACCTAGTCAGAGGTGCATTGTTACGTAATCACCATGTTGCAAAAAGCTAACATTAAATCCTGTTTAAAACTAGGAAAAAGTGTCATTAAGACAGTTGAATTGATGCGACAAGTTTATGGGGACAAGGGATAATTGTTTATCTAGTGTGCAGATATTCAGGTAGTATTCACTACTCAAAAGTGGTGTGGAAACGATTACAAAAGCAACTAGACTTGGACGCCAAATTTCTGTTCGTAATGAAGAACTTATTGCAAAAGTCAGAGGCCGTATAAAAGATCGTTGTTTGACTGTGAGGATGATGGCAGACGAAACTGGTGTTAACCGAGAGACAAATCATAACATTTTAGTGGATGGACCATATCTTCTTCTTAGTTCGCTTCTACCACAAAGATCGCCCCGTGATCCTACTGAATTATTCCTGTGGTTATCACAAGTCTCATTTAGGATGGAGGCTCAGAGAATCGTGACGCTTGGGCCTATATTCTCGGTGGGTCACAGAAGCGGCATTGCATTACACTGTGGTTTTCGTTGCACCAGTTTAGTCTAGAGTTGGACTTTCTCAACGAAAAAGCTCAACGCGATCTGGATATAATATATATTCGTCGGGTGAGAGGTGGTTGTCTATCTAGAGTGCACTGGCCCAGTGTTTCCGACTTCAGCATTTTGTGGTCATGGCCGCTACCCTTACGAGGACGGAGCTTTTGTCGAGAGGGACGAATCCTCGTCACTAGTGAGTATCACATCTGGGTTAAGCTTATTATCCCAGTATGGGTGTAAAGAGGACGTGGCCGGCCTCTAGAGCAAAAGGTGCCAAGGTATGAGCTGCCCTCACCGCGAGTCCACTGGCCATATCGATTATACTTTGGCCATATCAAAAGACATAACAATATGCTGAAGACCATTCTAGAAGGAAAGATGGAATGAAAAAGAGCAAGAGATAGACAGAGATGTAGATGGGAAGATAACATATGAGAATGGACAGGATACATCCAGGCTGAGTGCACCATCAAGGCGAAGGAGCAAGGAAATTGGAGATTCATTACTGCCAACCTTAATTCTGGAGAAGGCACATGACGACGATGACCCTTCCAAGAATATCTTTTCCAAACATCGTGTCAGAAATACTTAAGTTTTCTCTGTTTAATCTTTATTACTAACAAACCTTCTTCAGTAGCAAACTCTTGTATTATGGATATATTTTTTCTTCTTTGCATTCATGATATTTTAAAATAGATCTGGCTGTACCAAAAGAGAACAAAACAAGAGTTTAGTTTTTTTTTTTAATTACGAGGGTCATACCAAAAGTCGTGAGCAAACATTTAAAAAATCAGAATTTATGGATAGAGAAAATATAACTGTATCACCTTAAGATGTATCCTTTGCACTTCATACTGAGGTCACATGACATCACAATCATGTGTCACGTGACCACACGGAGCATAAACAAAATGGCACGTGCTGAGGTTTCTTTCCATCAACGTGCTGTTATTGAGTTCCTCATTAAAGATTAAATCCTCACTGCTGAAATGCACCAAAGACTTCAACTTGCTTATGGAGATGTGTGTATGGGTTCTAGCAGTGTTAGGAAGTGGGTGAAACATTTCAAAGATGGAAACATGAGCTTCCAAGATATGCCTCGCAGCGGTCGCCCTTGAACTGCCTCCACTGAATGCAACATGGAAAGGGTAGACGACATCAAAGAAGACAGACATGTCACAGAATCTGAAATCCTTGTAAATCTTGGAATAGGACACAATGCAGTACAGGAAATGACTGAAACCCTAGGCTATAGAAAAGTTTGTGCCTGCTGGGTCCCACAGGAGAGAATGTCGAGAAAGCAGTGGGTCTGTGTTGTTGATCAGCTGGAACGGAATTCTACCAGGAGGGGATTTTCAAATTTGCAGTGATGGGGAAAATGTGTGCAGAGAAATGGAGATTATGTTGAAAAGTGAAGAAAATGATGCAGTTTAAGGTGATACATTTATATTTTCTCTATACATTCTGATTTTAAAAAAAAATTTGCTCACGACTTTTGGTATGACCCTCGTATGTGTAGTTGTTTTAACAAAAACTATCAGTTGATTTCCACTTTCAAAGTGGACAGTTGGCATGTTGTCTGAAATTATGTACAAGATTTCAGTAGACCATGTGCTGAAGAATGAAGAGTATGTGTTCCAACTTGAAAACAAAGTTATATTTACTAAGAGCTTACATATTCCCAGTGGCAACATATGGATGTGAAACATGGACACTTAACAAATCACTAGAAAAGAGAATAACAGCATTTGAAACAAAATGTTACAGGATAGGTGTCGCAGAAAACTGGCTCATTAACACCACAGACATTAGAAAGATGAGATACATCAGCCACATCAAGAGACACAATAGCTTGGTGAGGTTGATAATAGAAGGCAAAGCGCCCAACAAAAGAGAAAAGGACGACCTTGCCACAGATGGACTTGGGACATCACAGAAAGTCTGAATGAGTCACTGCAAGATACCAGTCAACTTGCACAAGACCATATTGCATTCAGAGAAGATGTGAGAGGGACAACATCCTGGAAAGGACATGTCACGTGAATGAATGCAAGTGTGATTTCCTTTAAAAGAAAGGATTTATCACACAGTCAAAGTGTGCTCTATTTTCACTTTATCAGAACAATTTTGAGAAAAAAAAAACTGAATTATACTGACAAAACCAACACTGCAATATTTGCTTTCAAGCAACAATAAAAAACAACACACATATATACAACAATGAATCTGAATCAGACATCAAATACTTTCGTCAAGTTTTTTAAAAAATTATCATTAACTTCAAACAGAACTGATAATGTCGATATAATTAATTATATAAAAATCAAACTTCTAACACCCACTGAAGTTTGCACACAAAAAGAACTGCTTTGAACATAGCTATTTTCTTGGCAATAACAAAACCTGCACCAACTTTCAAACTGTCTTCTACTCATGGTCAAATTTGTCTAGAACAAATGACTTATGTCAAAAACAAAGGTTATTATTAATTAGATACAGGAAAACAAGACCAAGAAAAAAAGGACTGTGTAAGTTTAAAATACATAATACATGTGAATTACACAGGCACCTACATAAAATGACATGGTAAATTAATGGATATCTACAATGCATACTCCTTTTTTTTTAAAATGGATAGGAAAGTAGTCTATGAAGCATAAGTATAGGTCCGTATTATGCTTCACAGACTACAGTAAAGCATTCAATAAAGTAAGACACACAGAAATTATAAGAATACTGGAAGACATCAACACAGACTGGAAAGATCTGAAATGTATCAAAAACATACATTGGCAGCAATCAGCAGCAATGACGGTTGAGAACCAAATAGGAGCATTCCAAGACATAAAGTTGGGAGTGAGACAAGGATGTGTTATATCTCCTGACCTCTTCTCCTTGTACAGCAAAAACATATGATAAAGATAAAGAGCTTGACAGGAATATGAATTGGCAGGTATAAACGTAACAACTTAAGATACAGTTCTGATTGCTAAAAGTAAAGGGGAGCTACAGGCTCTTCTGGACATCGTGGTTCGTGAAGTAAAAGTAAAGGTATCAGCCTGAACAAAAAGAAGACTGAAGTGATGGTCACCTCAAACAAAAGAATATCACCAAAATGTAGCATTACCATCAATGGCACAAATCTGAAACAAGTTGATAGATTCAAGTACTTAGAAATACTTATAACAACTGATAGGAAATATCACAATGAAATAAAAAGCAGACATGCTCAGGCCAGGTCAGCATTCCAGAAAATGAGACACATCTTGCGCAACAGATCCATATTAATGGAAACAAGATTCTGAGTAATTAAATGTTACATCGTGCCAATTGTGTTTTATGGGTGTGAAGCATGATCTATGAATAAGAGATTACAGCGAGAAATGGAGGCCATGGAAATGTGGTTTATAAGAAGGATGTTGAAAGTACCATGGACAGCCAAGAAGACCAATGAAGAAGTCTTAAGAGAGGCTGGAGTTAAAAATCAGAGGCAGACAAATGAGATTTATAGGACATTTCCTGAGAAGAGGAAAATTGGAACACATTGTGGCAACTGGAAAAATTGAGGGAAGAAGAGACAGAGGATGACAGAGAGAGTAGTTATTGGATTGGCTGTCAGTGTGTTTAGGAAGTCACTGGTGGATCTCATAATTAATGCAAATGACAGTGAATTGTGGAGAGAAATGATCACCTACACCAAGCAGAATGGCACTTAGAATAGGAAAGGATGAAAGAAGTATTCAAATAATTTTACATTAAAACAAAAGAAACTAAATGACTCTCATGTTCTGGGATATTTTCTAAAATTCACACTTTTCCTGGTAGCTCTTCTTGTCCATGTTAGCTCAACTAACAACCTGATCACTGTTAAAAATAATGTATATATTTGTGACATATTTTCCAGCAATAAATAATGAATGAAGTGTTTAAAGAACATTTTAAATCATGACTGCGACACCAAAACTAGTTTTCCCAACTAATCTTTGACATGGGGCAGTGAAGGGTTGAAATAAGATCACAAACTTTGTTCATGTCAAATATTTCACTATAATTTTCCCATTTTTTCATCACATAATTCCCTCTGGAAAATCATAATACATAACACATAATGAAAAATCGCAGTGTTGAGATCAAAGAACTGTGACAATTACTGTGGTAAAACTGGTACTAGTAGAATCAGATGGTACTCTATAGTACAGAGAGGAAAAAAGTTTTTAATGCTAATTTTTTTTCCTTCCTTTCTTCTCTCTACTTGTTTTTATAAAAATGCACCATACGCCTCTAACTTACTCTAGTGAGGTCAAAGAAGGAACAATCATTTTCAGCATAGTTTGGAACAAAGAGGGAATTATCACAGTAGAATTCTTCAAAACTATTATAACTGTACCTGTCTTTCACCTTGCATGAAATACTTTCTGAAATATCATTTTTGTCAATACAACATTCTGTACCTTGTATTTTTTTAAATGTAAAATTAAACACACTTTACAAACATCGCCAGCAAATAAATTTTTGGTTGAAATTTTTTATTATTTTATTTGCGGCAACATTTCGTCTTTAAAAAATGCTCACATGCTGAACCATAGTCAAAACTGACCGACTGTCCTTCATGCAAACTGAGCATCATCAGCATACCCGATTATCTTCCAACTGATGTCACTGGTTGCTTTTTACTAGGTTTTGATAATATCTTACATCCTTCCCATGCAGCTGAACATAACATAGGGCTCGCATAGTTTTTTCCTATTCTCAGTGAGTCTTTCAACTTCATCAAGGGATGTTATGCCACTAAACTGCCTTCTCTTAACAATGTCATCTTTAGAGTTTCACGTGACTGACCTCTTTTTTGTGCTCCACTTGATAGCTTGTTATGGTATTCCCTGATTACTTCTTCTCATCACATGGCCTACATATGTTCATCTTCTTTTTCTGATCACCCATGAGACAAGTTGTTGTTTGCTCATCTGTCTTATCTCTGTGTTGTTTCTTAAATTCTTTCCACTTTATACCAAGTATTTTCCTGAGGCATTTGTTTTCAAAACAGTCTAATTTCTTTAGTTATTTCTAGCTTTCGCATGCATAAATGAGGGTGGATATCACATTTGAATTGAATAATCCTAACTTGTTTTTTGTGCTTATAACTTTTGAATTCCATATGTTCTCAAGACTTTTGAAGGACAATGCTGCTTTTGCAATACTAATTCTTAACTTCATTCCTAGTGTCACCATCCTGGTCTGTGTTGCTGCCAAGGTATGCAAATTGGTTTACTTCATCAACAGCTGTTCCTTCTATGTATATTCTTCCCTCTTGATTAATGAGAAGTTTCATTATTTTTGTTTTGTCTTTGTTAATTTCAAGACCTATTTTGCTAGCTGAGGAAGACAAGGAATCTGTTTTTTTCCTGCATCAATTTCACATTGTCACTGATAAGTTATGTCATCTGCAAAATCAAGATCTTCTATTTGGGTACCATGTACCCAATCAATGCCAGTTTTACTTGTACAACATCTTTTCATTATAAAGTCTATGGCAATTCCAAAAAGCAAGGGAGATAATATACATCCTTGTTTCATGCCTGTTTCAATCTGAAACCATTCGCTCATTTCTTCTTTTGTCTTGACTGCACAAACATATCTGTCGTAGAGATCTCTAATGATGTTGACAATTTTAGATGGTATTCCATATATTTTTAAAATTCTCCATCATGAATCTCTGTGCATGCTATCAAATGCCTTTTTAAAGTCTATAAAGTTCAGGAATAATGGTTTTTGCTTTTCAATAAGTTCCTCAAGTATTATTCTTAAAGTAAAGATCTGGTCAAGACAGTTTCTCCCTTTTCGAAATCTGTTCTCTCACTGCAGTATCCACTACATCCTTAATTCTGTTCTGAATCACATTACAAAACACCTTTGACACAACTTATAGTAAGGTTACACCCCTCCAGTTATTGCAGTCACTGAGGTTGCCTTTTTTTTGGGTATTTTAACAATGATGACCTTTTTTACCACTCAGAAGGAACCTTTTCTTCTTTCCAAATTGTATTAAACATTCTCTGTATTTGGCTCATGTTGTCACTGTTAATAGCTTTTAACATTTCAACTGTAATTTCATTTTCACCTGCAGCTTTGTTGTTAGCCATTAGATTCACTGCTGTTTCAGTGTAACTTCATCTAAGTTGACATTTAGTTGTGGAACTGGTAAATCGGTTTAAAAATATATTAATTCATTTGGGTGTGGTCGATTAAGAATTTCTTGGAAGTGCTGGCCCATCTTTTTTCTGGTCTTTATTTGATGCTAATAGGTTGCCTGTTTTGATAAGGACTGGTCTTTCTCTGGAGGTAATTGCACCTGTTAGCTTCTTTGTATGTTATACAGAGTTTTGCTGTCTCCTGTTGTTGCTGCATTTTCTGCTTCTTTTGCCATGTTGTCCATATATTCTCTTGTCTCTTCTAGCTGAACTTTTTACTTTATTTTCTAGTTCTTTGTATGTTGCTTTTGCCAAAACTTTTCCCAAGATGTCTTTACATTCAACAATGCAACATACAACAAAAAATTAATTAATTCAAACCCTTCAATACATCATCTTGATCAGCCAAAGATAGAAAAGGTGAACATTTCTAAAAAATATTTTACCTTCGCTGCAAATATGTGAACATGCTTCTTAATACAGTTACTTAAAATAATTTCTCTTTAAAATGTAAAATCAGCTACCAGACAACAGTGTCTGATACTTTAGAGTCAAGTAAAGTTCTTGCACACTACAAATATTTTTATTTAACTGTGATAAATAAAATGCTATGATTGTTTAATCATTCAAATGCTTTGATTCATTAAAGTCAATTTTATGATAAGTACATTGGAATTAGTAAAAGCTTTTAGACCTACGAAGTTCACACCCTCATAACACAGACAACTTCAGACTTGTTTGTCTGTTTAATCAATGTGCCAGACTTCCTTTCCAAAACATTTTTCTTGCTAGCTCATATCTAAATATGAACTTAAAAACTTAAGTTCAGGTTGAATTACCATTAGCTGCACTACCATGGGTTGCACCATGATGGGTTGCACTATTATTAGTTGCATTACCATTAATTGCATTACTATGAGTTGCATTACTATTAGTTACATTACCATTAACTGCACTACCGAGGGTGGCATCATTACGAGTTGCACTACCATGGAGAGTATCACCATGAGATGCACTACCATGGATTATACTACTATGAATTACACTATTATGGACTGAATCATGACTGACTGAAGGAGAGCTTCTTCGTTTGCTGCTTTCATTTAAACCTTTTAACTCTTGAGCACCATGAGGGGAACTGGATCCACCAATGACGTGACTGTGACAGCAAAGTATTAAAATATTGCAGTGAGGTTAAATTATTAACTATATTATCATCATCATCAGATGCAATGCTGGCAGGCAATGACAACCATGCTTCTTGAGTTTTGTAACCCGATACAATGCCTTTATTTTAATATGTTCCTGGATCAGACTATTCAATAATTCTTCTTTTGGTCTTCCTTACTTTCTTCTTGAGTTTTTCTGTATTATCAGGTTCTCAAATGTCTCCCCTTCTCATAGCATGTCTAAAGAATGTTGCCTTTTCTTTATAATTCTTAATAATTTGAAATGTTCACTACCCCATGTGAGAAAAATCTTTTTTTTTTTTAATAAAGGCTGTTCAGAATAATCTCTATGAGTGCATCATCATTCCTTCCACTGTTTTTTGTTTGTTTGTTAATCTGTTTAACTGGACAATAACACTATTTGTAAAAAATGGTGATATCCACTGCACAGATGCTATAATTACTATTGTATAAGATATGGATGACAACAGAAACAATGAAAACAAACAGCATGCTCTTTTTTCTTTTGATTGGCCAAGAGCTAGGGAGAATATTGGGAACAACTCTGGAAGCTCATGGAAATCCAAAATTCACTGTAATAAATGATACAGAGCTTAAGAAAGAAACAACACATGATGGGTAACCACACTGTGGGTGACCATGTTTGCCACATAAAGCACATAAAGAAACAGCATATGATCAAGGTCTGAACCCTTCTAGTAGAGACAAATCAGAGAAGATAATGAGGCACATAGAAATAAACTTCAGATAACACACAAAAGGCAAGACAGGGAGACTTGAGACTTAGGTCAGATGAAGAATTTCTATTTCTGACTCTAGTGCTGCTGAATACAATAATGGCTGACATTGATGAACATATAAAAAAATGTATGCAGGAAACTTATATGACTGATGCTATTCCTAATATAACTGAAATATTTTATTTCCAGATCACAGTTAATTAGGATCATCATCATTGCACTTCAGATAAATCTATTACTGCTCTCTCCTGCTCTTAAATATATCTTTAAGTACACAGAGAGTGATGGCACTAGCTCAGTGCTGATTTACAATTATTGCTGTATCCTTAACATGTCACTCACTACAGCCATCACCATAGTTTACTCCCAATTCTTTCTTATTAAACATGGATGAAGTATCACAATGTGTGAGAGAGATTGATTGATCTTTATTTCAAAAGGGTTACGAGAGAGAGAGAGATGAAACCTGCCCTACTGAACCTCATAAGGACATTAAAAAATGCTTTGTCCCTGACCAGTTCCAACATCTGACTCACAGAAATAGCCTGTGTTAGATAACTTGTTTCAAACTTCATTTCTTCCATGAAGATTTCTTTTTTGATGAACTTTATTCTGGGCTGGAAAACCATAGTAAGCCAAGACCCTGCTTCACTGCAGTGTCTTCTAACAGGTCAAGTCACATCAAGCTGGCAAATGGAGGAAAGGCTGATGTGAGAAACTTTGCACTGCAGGTCAATTAACAGACACTGCTCATTTCTTATTTTGTATGCACATTAAAACCTTGGACATGGGAATCGGTCATGGCAGTCATCAATCATCATCTTCTATCTTCACCATCATAATATTTCATCTTGTAGCAGTCAAAACAAGAACAGCATTTCTATCAACATAATGAACATTTACTGCAGCATACAAGCACAGCCTCTTACTCCTCTCCTAGCACCATTCAAAAGGGGCTGTAATAATGAAATAAGCCTCTAAGTATGAGCTTTCTATAAATAAGGTATGCAGGGTGTTTCATAATGGTGGGGTACATTTTAATTGCAATTATCTTGGGCTGGAACAACATATTTAATGTATAATGTGTGTAATTCATACCAAAGATAAAGGAATTCATAACAATGTTCATTAAAGGGTGTTTCATAATGCTCTGGAACTCAAACAAAGCATCCAGAGGGAGAAAGCAGCCACTCCAGCTGATGTGCTGCACCAGGCTACTGAAGGGATGATAAACGGAGAAATCAGCCACTCCAGCTGATGTGCTGTACCAGACTACTGAAGGGATGATGAACAGAGGGAGAAAGCAACCACTCCAGCTGATGTGCTGCACCACGCTACTGAAGGGATGATAAATAGAGGGAGAAATCAGCTACTCCAGCTGATGTGCTGCACCACGCTACTGAAGGGATGATAAACAGAGGGAGAAAGCAGCCACTCCAGCTGATGTGCTGCACCACGCTACTGAAGGGATGATAAACAGAGGGAGAAAGCAGCCACTCCAGCTGATGTGCTGCACCACGCTACTGAAGGGATGATAAACACAGCCTAAGAATGTTCTCTTCAAGGTGGTGAACATCTGAGGGATGTGATATTCAAACCATGAATACTGTTATGAACTCTTGTATCTTGGGTATGTATTACACATGTATTATTGTTCCAGTCCTAGATAATTTAGATAACAGCATTTAAAATGTGTCCAACTATTATGAAACACCCTGTATTCCACTACACACAGAAAAATTTCTCTCATAAGTCCTATTAAGTCTGTTTCTCAATCAGCAGTGGTTCTTAACTTTTTATTTTTTTTTTTTTGGCCATGAGTTCTGCTTACCTCGATGCTGTCTGAATCACTTTATCTTTCTGGTCCATTTTCCTTTTCTGGAAGTAAACATAAATTCAGTTTTTTTTTAACAAAGCAGACTGATCTAGGAATACAACTAAGCAGGGATCAATTTAGTCTCTGATAGAGTGAAAGTAAATGAGTGGCTAGACAAAGCTGCTGACTGCTGGAACAATGTCTTTCAAATTTCAAAACCCACAATTCCTACATTCATTGCTGGATGAATCAAATAACCATGAAAACACAAAAAAATCAGACTGTTATAGATAAACCCAACCTGATAAAAGGATGCACTCAGCAGCTAAGTGTATACCTTAAGTGAATTAATAATGCTGAGCTTTTGGCTCAATAATAAACTAAGATATGGTGCAATATGTACAGTTCAGATCAGATAATGCTATATCAATAGGCGTATGTGGTCACCTCTCTCCAGTTTGTTCGATCCTCTGTGTCTTGACTCAAGTTGACTGCTGTTTTCTTTGTTGTGAGATTTCGATCCATGACAAATAATGGTGGTTTTCCTTTTGCCCTCTGTTGGGTTGTATGCAGTGTTCTCTGCAACCCTTTGGTTCTGAAAAGGCCCTAATGCACAAGGCAGCGGGGGAGAGGTTATGGTGCCTTCTACTCACTGGTGTTTATGAGTTTATTTGCAACGTGTACAGGAGTGCAAGACAGAGTAACCTAGTCAGAGGTTGAACTGCACAGTTGATACTGTCTTCTTATGTGAAAGTCTCAACTGAAGACCAGTTATTAGTGCTCTACAGTCACCAGAGCTGTAAAAAATGTGTACCTGATACATGTGTGTTGAGGACATTGAAAAGGTAAGCTAACCAGGGCTTTTTCTCCTGTTGCTCTCTTTCCTTTGATCTTGCCTTCATGATGGGTCTTCAATATATACTGTTCAAAAATTGAAACAAAACAAATATTATGTTGCGATTTAAACTGAAGTTTGCTGATCAGACAAGGACAAATTGCATGAAATATTCACTTGGACATCAACTTCACGTGCTGACCTGAATTGTATTCAGCAGATGAATCATGAGCACAGAAAAGCGACACTAGTCAAAACAGCATTTTTGACAATAAATCATGACAGGTTTATGAGAATCCCATGTAGCTTCCTGAACAGAAAACTCACTGACCATGTTACTGAATGCATTGTCAATAGACCCTTGTGAATGATTGGAGAAGGGTTTGGTTTAGTGATGAATTATTCTTTCTGCTCCAGCGACACGATAGATAGAGAAGAGTTTATCGCAGGGTCCATGAGTGCTACACCCAGAACTAGTGTGGGGGATGATCAACTTCATGGGATGAAGCGACCTGGTGCAAATTGAAGGATGACTGAATGCCCAATGATACATCACTGAAATTCTTTGTCCTCACTTCCTTCTACTTCTGGCTTAACCAAGGTCAATTTTTCAGCAGGATGATACTCGACCTCATGTGGAACAACTTACCACCCAGTTCCTTGCTGACAACAACATTCAGACCATTCCATGGCCATCCATATCATTAGACATGAACCCAATAGAACATTTATGGGATGAACTCAACAGACAAGTCCACCAGCGAGAGGTGGCGCCAACCGATCTCTGACATTTGTCTCTTGCACTGCAGGAAGAGTGGGCAGTCATCCCACAACAACAGATCCAACAGCTAATCGGATCCATGTCAAGAAGATGTCATTTTCTGATACAGACCAGAGGGGCCATACACTTTACTGAGACAGTGGCCTCAGTCACAAAGAATAACAAACCAAACCAAATTTAATGAACATCATTTCATTGTTAAAGTCTTAAAGTCTTTCTTCATGCCAAGATTGAAACATTAATTCCGTAAAATAAAATGTTGATACAAGTTTGAAATTTGGTGTCCATTATGACTACAGTAATGTTGCATTTCTTTTTTTTTTGAACAGTATATTATTGTACCTCTTGACATGCCCAAAGTATCTTAGTTGTCTTGTTTTTATGATTTTCATTATTTCTCTTTTCACGTCTATTTGGTTTAGCACTACTCTGTCTTCTTTTCCGTCCATGGGATACGCTCCATTCTTCTATACATCCACATTTCATAGGCTCAATTTTCTGTTTTGTTGTCTTATTCTAGGTCCAGGCTTCTACACCATAAAAGAGTAGTATATAACAGCATTTTAGGATAAGTAATCTCAATTGTTGTAATATTTGTTTTGATGTAACAATCTTCTTTCTTCTGTTGAAGGTATTTTTTGCCATTACTATTCTTCCGTTAATTTCCATTTCACATTTTTCATTCACCATTATCATGTGTCCCAAATGTCTAAAGCTTTTCACCTGATCAAGTAATTTTCCATTTATTTTTATATTTAAGGCTGGTTTTACTTCTTCACTGTTGATTACCTAACATTTGTCTCTCTGATATTTATTTCCAGTCCATAATTTTGACTTTTGTCATTTATCTATGTCACTAGGTTCTGCAAGTTCTTCTGGTTCTCTGCCAGCAGCATGGAGTCATATACATCTTTAAATACCTTCTCTGTATAAAGGTTAAACAGACATGGAGAACGGACACATACTTGTCTGATCACTCTCTTTATATCTACTGGTGTTAAGTAGTTTGTGTATGATCGCACAACTGTTGTCTGATTCCAATATATGCTGTTCAAAAAAAGGAAACGCAACACTACTGTAGTCGTAATGAACACCAAATTTCAAACTTGTATCAAAATTTTATTTTACAGAATTAATATTTCAATCTTGCCATGAAGAAACTTTTAAGACTTTAACAATGAAATGATATTCATGAAATTTGGTTAGCACTTTTATTCTCTGTGACTGAGGCCTCCTTTGCCCTGTATCAGAGAACGACATCTTCTTGACATGAATCCAATTAGCCGTTGGATCTGTTGTTGTGGGATGGCTACCCATTCATCCCGCAGTGCAAGAGACAAATGTCAGAGACTGGCTGGTGTCACGTCTCACTGGTGGACTTGTCTGTTGAGTTTATCCCATAAGTGTTCTATTGGGTTCATGTCTGATGACATGGATGGCCATGGAATGGTCTGGGCATTGTTGTCAGCAAGAAACAGAGTAGTGAGATGTGCTAAATGAGGTCGACCGTTACCCTGGTGAAAAACTGACCCTAGTGCAGCCAGAAGTGAAAGGACGTGAGGACAAAGAATTTCACATTAAATTGTCTAGCCACTACACTTTGTGACTGTTCAATCTGTAAACGTCCAATGATGATGAGTTCTGTAGTGAGATGAGCCATACTTGTGCATTGAATTTTCAAATGATTTGATTCGAGGAGGCATCAATCTTTTATAGGCATTCAATAAAATGGTCAGTGAGTTTTGTGTTCAGTGTGTTTCACAAGATTCCTGTGAACCTGTCATGAGTTATTGTCAAAAATGCTGTTTTGACTAGTGTCGCATTTCTTTGCTCATAAATCATCTGCTGAGTACAATTCAGGTCAGCACATGAAGTTGATGTTCAAGTGAACATTACAGACAATTTGTCCTTGTCTGATCAGCAAACTTCAGTTTAAATCGCAACATTGTATTTATTGCGTTCCTTTTTTTTTTAACGGTATAGCTTGCTATGTCTTAGCCATCAGCATTAATCTCTTTTAGACATTCCATCAGCTGTGTGGGACTGAGTGACTATAGTCATATATGGTTATTTCTCTTTGACTACAAAAAAAGGCTTGTTCAAATGTACAGATGGACTGACTCTGGAAAAATATATAGCTAGATGTTTTTATAAAATCTCATAGGAGAGAAAAGTTCACTTAATAAAACAGGTGACAACATAAAGAAATGAGAAGAATACAGTCTGCCCTGGTATAGCATCCTGAAAATAAACAGAATAAACAGGAGATCAACACTTCATGTGAGCTTCATGTTAGTAACAGGAAAGCATTTTAAACAAACAATAAAAATGCATACAGGAATTTGATACTTGGGTCTGTATCTGTGTAAAGGTGTGATAGATCGATGAGAGACGGCCGCTTTTTTCTTCCTTCTTTCTTCCATTTCATGTACATCCTGAAAGTTTAATACATGCCAGTTCAATGTGTGTAACACATCTGAAAGCTCATATCATTATGTGTTAGTTGTGCATGTTTCTGTGTGTGCTTAAAATATGTTTTCTTCACAAGACAAAAAACTCCTAACACTTTTCTTATGGGGAAAGAAATGACATCCTGACATATAGCAAAAAAGGTGCATGAGGCAAAAAAAGGTTTAAATCCACTGCATTTGAGGAATGGAGGCTATATATTCATTGTTACAGATTGTATTCAACAACTGCTGAGCATTTTTTAAACAAACTAATACTTCTACAGATATTTTACCAGATCCTGTTGCTTTCTCTCATTTCATATAATTAATGGCAACTATGACTTCCTCTTCAAGCACTGGTGACCCATTAATGTTCCTCTTCTTCTTTGCTTCTACCACCAAGATCGCCCCGTGATCCTACTGAATTTACTCCTGTGGTTCTCGTGTTAGTCTTATTTAGGATGGAGGCTCAGAGCATCATGGGGCTTGTGCCTATATTCTCGGTGGGTCACAGAAGCGGCATAGCGTGACACTGTGGTTTTAATTGCGCCGGTTTAGTCTAGAGTTGAACTTTCTCGCCTGAAAACCTCGACATGGTTTAGATATGAATATATCCCTGCCGGGTGAGAGGTGGTTGCCCATCCAACCTAGAGTTGGACTTTCTCACTTGAAAACCTTGACATGGTTTGGATATCAGTATATCCCTGCTGGGTGAGAGGTAGTTGCCCATCCATTCCAGAGTTGGACTTTCTTACTGGAAAACCTCAATGTGATGATTTGGATATATCCTCGTCGGGTGAGAGGTGGTTGCATATCTAGACTGCACTGGTCCAGTGTCTCCAGCTTCAGCATTTTGTGGTTGTGGCTGCTACCCTTCCTGGTGGTGACCAGGACAGAGCTATTGTCTAGCAGGATGAATCCTTGCCACTAGTGAGATACACTACTGGGTTAAGCTGGTTTAGGCGTATTATCTGAGTATTGAGCGTATATAGGACATGGCTGGCCTCTAAAGAGGAGGTACCGTGATATGCGAAGCCATCAAATTTCACCCCTAGGTTAAGCCAGTTTAAGCATACTGCCCCAGTATGGGTGTATATAGGACGTGGCTGGCCTCTAGAGCAGAGGTGCCATGGTATGAGTAGCTCTCACCGCAAGTCTACTGGCCATACCGATTAAACTTCATTTAATCCTTTCTATCACTTTTTCCACAGCCGCGCAGCGCGGCAACCCTAATTGCATTTTCTTCACTGGCTGGGAGGAATTTCACCCCACGCATGGCAGCCGAAGAATCTTGCCAGCAGCAAGCAGGAGCTTTCCTTCTCCTAGATGAGTTACCAACCAAGACCAATGAGTCTCATCTACCCAAAAGCGTCTGGTTTTCAGGCATCAGATATTTGCCTTTTGCTCCTTCTCCTGTCAGTTTAAACAGTTCCGCCACAAGAAGGCCAGGAGCTGGACTTGGACTGTCAGAGTCTATTTGAGACGCATGCCATGGAGACATTTAATTGGAGTGGAGAGCGTATCCCTTCCCCCACCTCCAGTTATTACAGTCCTTAGAACCGACCTATTAGTGTTCTTTAATGTATTCAATGATGCATTATGCCTACTTCTCTAGTGTTTTCTTTCTACATTTTCATTTTCTCCTCTTTTGACTTCAGGCAACCTTTGTGTTTTATATATATATATATATATACTGTTCAAAAAAACAAACGCAACACTACTGTAGTCGTAGTGGACACCAAATTTCTAACTTGTATCAACATTTTATTTTACGGAATTAATATTTCAATCTTGGCGTGAAGAAACTTTAAAACTTTAACAATGAAATGATGTTCATTAAATTTGGTTTGGACTTTTATTCTCTGCAACTGAGGCCTCCGTTTCAGTATGGTGTATGGCCTCCTCTGGCCTGTATCAGAGAACGACATCTTCTTGACATGGATCTGATTAGCCGTTGGATCTGTTGTTGTGGGATGGCTGCCCACTCTTCCCGCAGTGCAAGAGACAACTGTCAGAGACTGGTTGGTGTCACGTCTCACTGGTGGACTTGTCTGTTGAGTTCATCCCATAAATGTTCTATTGGGTTCATGTCTGATGATATGGACAGCCACGGAATGGTCTGGACATTGTTGTCAGCAAGGAACTGAGTGGTAAGTTGTGCCACATGAGGCCGAGTGTTATCCTGCTGAAAAATTGACCCTGGTGCAGCCAAAAGTGGAAAGACGTGAGGACGAAGGATTTCAGTGATGTATCATTGGGCATTCAGTCATCCTTCAATCTGCACCAGGTCGCTTCTTCCCATGAAGTTGATCGTCCCCCACACCAGTACACAAGCCTCATCCATGCAATTCTGGGTGTAGCACTCATGAACTCTGCGGTAAACTCTTCTCCGTCTATCGTGTCACTGAAGCAGAAAGAATGATTCATCACTAAACCAAACCCTTCTCCAATCATTCACAAGGGTTAGTTGATGATGCTTGTTTGCCCCTGCAGTTGGTTCTGTCGATACCAGTTTGTAAGAACAGGACCTCTTCTAGAGTCTTCTAGCCTAAAGACCAGCGTAATGCAGCTGGTTCCTGACCATTTGATCTGAAATTCGATGAGTTGCTGTCACTGACTGGACTGTTCAGGATGCAGATGCAAATTGATTCCTGAGGTTATGCAGCCGTTTGAGACGGTCTTCAGCAGGAGTTGTAACTATGGGTCTTCCACTGTGCGCCGAGTCTGCAACTGAGCCATTTTCTTGAAATCATCACCAAAGGCTTCTAACCACATTAAATTGTCTGGCCACTACATTTTGTGACTGTCCAGTCTGTAAATGTCCAATGATGATGAGCCATTGTTCTGTAAGTGAGATGAGCCATACTTGCACATTGAATTTTCAATGAAATGATTTGAGGAGCATCAATCTTTTATAGTAACAATGTAACAATCAGATGTTGAAGAAGTCAATCAATTTGCATACCTTGGCAGCTACATAGACCAGGATGGTGACACCAGAAAGGAAGTTATAATCAGAACTGCAAAAGAAGCATTAATCTTCAAGAATCTTGAGAACATATGGCATTCAAAAGTTATCAGCACAAAAACCAAGTTAAGACTATTCAATTCAAATGTAATATCCACCCTCATTTGTGCATGCTTGCAAGCTGGAAAACAACTAAAGAAATAGACAATAAATTAGACTCTTTTGAAAACAAATGCCTAAGGAAAATACTCGGCATCAAGTGGTATGAATTCAAGAACAATGCAGAGATAAGATAGATGACTGAACAACAACCAGTCTCGTGGGTGATCAGGAAAAGGAGATGGACATATATTGGTCACGTGATGAGAAGAAACAGTCAGAGAACCCCAAAACAAGCTATCAAGTGGAACACAATAGGCCCGAAGTAAAAGAGGTTGACCATGTGAAACTCTAAAGAGGACATTGTTAAGAAAGCCCACATTGTTAAGAAAGGCCAGTTTGAGTCAGCCAATCATTTGCATGTTCCTTGCAGGACTCTGCCTCCCTAACAGGTCTCCTGTAAGCCTCTTGGTTGTAAGCAAGATGCTCTGCTGCTGATGCAGATTATCAATGATGTCATGCAGCCATCTTCACCTTGGTCTTCATCTCTTTATCCCATTATGTACCCTTCCAAGATGGTCTTCTCTAAATTCTAATGACGTTTAATGCGTCCAAAATATTTAACTTTTCTCTGTTTAATCCTCTTTACCAGCCAGCCTTCTTCAATATTAAGTTCTTGTAGTATGGAAGCCAGTTTAGTAGGCATAAAATCCCTTGATGAGGTTGAAAAGCTCGGCGAAAACAGGAAAACTTGCCAAACTACCTTGCGGTCCCTATATGACATTTAACAGCACGGAAAGGATATAAGATATAATAAGATATAAAATATAAAAAGATATAAAATATAATAAGATATATAATTTACACCTGGTTGTAAGTTTACTTGTCCCCCTTGTACAGAGTTTAATAGTAACAACAGACCACAAAATCCAGATATTTGACCCCACATGCCCTGATGACCAAGAGACTAAAATAAATGACATGTGAGACATAAATTGGAATATGGTAGGTCTTATTTCAAAATACAGACACCAATAAAATGCATCGTTTTTTTGTCAGGGA
The DNA here is from genome assembly GCA_009760885.1 of Achatina immaculata. Classification (NCBI taxonomy): domain Eukaryota; kingdom Metazoa; phylum Mollusca; class Gastropoda; order Stylommatophora; family Achatinidae; genus Lissachatina; species Lissachatina immaculata. The sequence goes on along the minus strand of CM019715.1, from coordinate 4,172,773 downwards.
TTTATGAGGGGGTACTGAAAAGTTACTGACCCAGTCCAAGTCCTCTTCTTCTTCTTCTTCTTCGTTCACTTCTACCACCAAAAACCGCACTGTGAACCTACTGAATTCACGCCTGTGGTCCTCGTTAGGTCCCGTGGTCCCCTGTGTGGTCCAAAATAGACCACACGAGTTCCACGAAAGGACCACAAGGGGTTCAGAGTATCACAGTGCTTTAGCCTGTATTCTTGGTGGGTCTCGGAAGCGGGATTGCGTGACACCGTGGTTTTCATTGCACCAGTTTGGTCTAGGGTTGGACTTTCTCACCGGAAGACCTCGACGTGTTTGGAATATCAGTGCATCCCCGCTGGGTGAGAGGCGTTAGCCCACCCAGGCCAGAGTTGGACTTTCTCACCGGAAAACCTCGACGTGTTTTGAGATACCCGTGTATCACCGCCGGGTGAGAGGTGGTTGCCCATCCAGTCCAGGGTTGGACTTTCTCACCGGAAAACCTCAGCGTGATTAGGATACGCAGACATCCCCGCCGGGTGAGAGGTGGTTGCCTATCTAGACTTCCCTGGTCCAGTGTCTCCGACTTCAGCATTTTGTGGTCGTGGCCGCTACCCTTCCTAGTTGTGACCAGGATGGAGCTTTTGTCCAGGAGGATGAATCCTCGCCACTAGTGACTTCTACCCCTGGGTTGAGCCGGTTTAGGCATTTCCCAGTATGGGCATGTTTGGGACGGGACCGACCTCTAGGGCAGAGGTACTGTGATTTGACTGTTTGCTTCGCTTTATTCTTTCAACCACCTTTTCCGCAGTGATGCTGCGCGGCAACCTCATTTGCAAATTTCTTCATTGGCCGGGAAGAGCACCGCTCCACGCACGGCAGCTGAAGATCTTGCCAACAGCGGGTCCAAGTCCTCAAATCTCAGCGTAAATTTATCACTGTCACTGTGAAAGAGTTCTATTTTAGAATATAAAGTGTCGATTTGTAGGATCACAGCATTAACTTTTTTATTTTTGTCTGATCAATGACAGATACATGTCAATAGAAGGTGAGGATCTCCAAGCCATCATGACATTCTTGTTCCTGCAGAAGAGAACTCAAAAGGAAACCCAGCGAGTGTATGGTGCAAATATTGAGTGGTAAGTGCACATTATACTCAGTAGTGAAGAAGTGGTGTGCTAACTTTCAGTGTGCAGATTTAGAGACTGAAGATGCTGCATGATCTGAAAGGCTTTCATCTGTGTGAACTCCAGAAATTGTTGATCATATTCATAATCTGAATTTGGCAGATCAACAAATTTTAATTAAAACAACTGCTGGGATGCTAGACATCAGGGAATGCACTGAGTATGTAATTCATGAGGATCTTCCCATCCAACCACCCTTGCCTTCTTTACCCATTTCAGGAGCATAGGCCATCAACAATGGCTCTCCATTCACTTCTGTCCCAGGGCTGTTTCTTCTGTCTCCAGGTGTAGTCCATCTTTCTGATCTCTGCTTCAAGACTTCTTCACGGGTGTTTCTAGATCTTCCTTGTTTCCTCTTACCCTGGGGATTCCAAGTGAGAGCTTGTTTGGTTATGTCAGTGGTATGCTTTCGAAGAGTGTGTCCTATCCATCTCCAGCATCTTTTCATTTAAAGACGATTTTGGTATACACAAATTGTCAGCCAAGTGGATGTTTAAATGTCTTGAATGCTGATCAGAAATGAAACTGATTAAACATTTCCAAGTTGATTTTATAACATTTTGAGCAATCTATTGACAACTCTGTGAACTCAACACTGCTGATGATATAATGTTACACCACGACGAATCTGAGACCAGAATCCTTGTGGTGGCAGCACTCGGGCTCTCCAAGGCAAAGAAATTCAAGACCCTAAAGTCTGCAGGAAAAGGTCTTGGCCACTGTGTTTTGGGATAAGGAAGGCATTGTGATCACTGACTATCTTCTAAAAGGACATGCAGAATATGACTGTAACTTGCTGCACCAATTAAAGGATAACTCAAAGAAAAATGGTGAGGGGAAAGGTGTTCTCTTTCTGCAGGAAAAATAAAATGTCTGCTCTCAGGATGTTTGATGTTTTGAAGAATTTGAGGTTTAAGTGCCTAAATCTACTCATTAGATCTTGCTCCATCTGACTATGTCCTGTTTCCAAAATTTTAAAGTGCTTGAAAAGGTGGATATTTCTGAATGATTTGGACGTGACAACAGCAACATTGCAGTATTTCAGTGATGAGATATCAGATCCATTTTTTGAAGGGTTAAATAAACTTGAGAAATGATGTGCCAAATGTTTTGAACTTTGGGATGAATATGTGTAATAACATGTAAGTTTCATGGCTCTAAATCATGCCCTTCTTGGTTGAAATGATTTGGGAATGGTTTCGAAGCATGCTGGGTGATGTCATACAGATGTTTTTGCATGCGGTCCCTTAATCTGAGGCCAGTCTCACCAATATATGTTATCCTGCATCTTTTGCAATCGATGACATATATCACTTTATGGGACTCGAATGTGAATCCCTCATGAAGAGTGAGGATAGTTCTGGGAAAGGTGATCATTTCAATGGCCCCAACCACAGAGGCAAATCTGATTTTCTGGTAACAGCCATCAAACAATGTCACACAGATGACACAAGCCACCTGGTACTTGAGAACCGCTGCATTCAAAATTATGGGACGCTGGAGCCACATGGGTTAAACTCGCTGTTCAACTACACTTAACATTCTCTTCAATCATTATAGTACCTCTCCACTAAGCTCCACCCCTTCTTACTTGTCACTTTGCAACCCCTCTTCCCTAATCATCTATTTCAACTTCTCCTGGCTAGGTCAACATTGTATCACTCTCTCTCCCCTCCCCAGTTCCCCATCCACCACCCCCAGTTACAACCCACTGACCACATATCACAGGTCTCCATTTAAACAGTCTCTACATTCTACTAAATCCATTCCTGACACACACCACCAGACAAGTCACACCTTACAATTTACAGATGAGTACTCTATTTAATTTTTTAAAATAGTATTCATATGAATCTATACTTTATCTCCTCTCTCTATTTCTTCATCCTGTATGTTTCTGTATGATTAAGGCTCATGCCGAAAGGTCAAAACTTTGTAGTCGTTAAGTAATAAAACTGTTCCTACATTTTTCCTAGTTTATACACTCTGGAAACGAGATATGGCCTGTCACAAGGCCGATGGCAGGGAAAGAGTTAAAGCTAATTTATTACATGTGCTGTAATATGAATGATGTATTTTTTTGTCTGTGTGAAATCAATAATATTTGTTCTGTATGTGAGCCAGTGGAATAAAGTAAATATTAAACACAGGACTAAAATGCCACACTGGTTTGCTAAAGAAATGTTTGAAGAAAGATGTGAAAACATTTGACAAAGCAATTTGGTCATAAAAACATTGTGAGGCATACTTAAACTAAAGTACATAGAGCCAGACTGTCTTGTTAAGGGAATTTGAAACACATTTCAGCAGCTAAAAGAAATAACTCCAGGAAACAAACTCAGCCGTCACTTATGTACACTCAGTCTAAGCATACCCCACCTACAATTCTTGTTACTAACTGCCTGATGAATGAAGTACACTGGAGGCAGCCACAGTATCAGACTCAGTACAATAACACACATCACAATATTGGTCTTCAAGTACTCCACTATGGAGGAAAAAAAAAACACTGAAATTTCAATACTCCAGTGTAACATGGACACATTTCAAATATTTTATATATCTTAATTTAAAATCCAAAAAGAAACAGGGACAGGCCATTAGGAACATGGAGACACACAATGTAGGAAGAACTAATGGAAGTGAGAAAGATAGGACTGGCTGGGGAACTTGCTGACGCCATATGCTCCATGTGGAGTACAGAGGACTGATGATGAATTTAAAATCAGTTGTATGTCATAATTAGTTAAGACAGAGCTAAACAAAATAAAGAGGGAAGCTGTAAAACCTCTTCCATTTGTTCAATAACATTAGTACAGGTTTCACAGTAATCTTCACCACCAAAGGAAATACACTGATCCCAAGCCCCCAGGGTGTAACATTACAACAGACTATTTGAAAGAAGCCCTGCTCTGAGATGTGACAGGGTCTTGGCCTGCAACTGTTTGCCAGTCACTCCTATAATACAGTTATCTTTCTCCCCATTTTTCTAATAAATCTTAAAATATGAAGTCTGTCCAAAAATACACTGAACTTCTTAAATAGGGTGCCAATGAGCCAGCACATCAGACTTGCAATAGTGGTAGTGTGCAGCAGTGATCTTCTGCTGTAGCCTCCCACTTGCTAAATCACACCATGTCAGTTAGTTATCGAGTACATGCACTAGAATGAACTTGATACTGTGCCTTTTGTGGCTTTTCTGCAGGTTCAAATATGAAGGATGTTGAAGAATAATATGTCCTTGTAAAATTGTGTGTGAAATTGGCAAAAATTGGAGTTTCTTTCCTCAAATGTTGCAACTTCATCTTCCTCAATCATTTTCAGACGCTGACTTGTTATACTTTTTAAGTAATCAGTGGTCACCTGGAATCGATGCACATCTCCTCACAGAGGTTGCAGATGCTGGCCACATCTGTTTTCTCTGCATCTCATATGTTGGGCACTTCTGCAGAATATGTCATCTCATCATCCTACCAGAGCCACATTTGCACACGTCAGTCAGGTTGATCTTGAGCCTGTTGACAAGGTGGTACTTCAGTCTGCTGAGTATGTTGTGAGGCTGATAAATGATCACCTGTTCCTCTCTGCCAAGCTGGTGGTATGCATCAAGAGTCTTCATTTGCCCATTTATTCTTGAATGTTATTTTTACCATTGATTTAGCTTCTTCATGTCATGATTGTATCTGTTATAATTCAAGATGCAACATTCAGGGAAAAAATGACATATCCACAAAGTAATGTGTATGACTGTCATATTTTTTACAGAAATTCAGGATATGTATTATGATAAAATGTTACATATAAAAATTCATATTAAGATAATCCTGAGACTCAATTTCCATGTAATGGTAACAAAAATATTTTTCTCTATACCAATGGATCACTGTTCTCAAGTTCTACAACCCTGGATCCTTCTCTCTAGATGAAGAAATCAGTTTATGAACAGAAAAAAAAAAGCTACAACATTTGTAAAACTAAAGAAATTAGCATGCAGCAACAGCTTATTAATGATGAAGACAAAAGTTCTGATTTAACGAACCTATATTCTTAGCACTCTCTTTCAGAGCTCTCAAAACAAGGACAATATATTCACGGCATGAAGAAACAAAAAAACTTGTTATCATCCAGTGACAGAAACAAAGTAACCAACTCTGAGGTTCCACAGCATGCAAAGCTTCCATCCATGAAGATAACACTCAGCAGCAGAGCAGTAAGAAGGGTGGGACATGTAGCAAGAATGGGTGATGGTCATATCCCCAAGAATATGCTATAATGTTAACTTTAGGAAGGAAAAGAAGACCTAGAGGTAAACCACAAATGTCATGCACAGATATTTATCAATGCAAGATTTTCCAATCTGCCACGGAACTGGGAAGAACTGGCAAAAGACTGAGTAACATGGGAAACAGTATCATTCAAAGAGGAAACAAAGGCCAAAATTAAAGACATAAGTGCTAGGAGACTGGACCTCATAACTCAAGTATTGCTTGCTGTTACTATGACTATTATGCAAATTCAACTTTGGCAGAAGCTGTCATGATAGAAACTATCCAGAAAAATGATGCTCAACAAATACTACATTAAGTAATATCCATTTCCTTCAAAATCATCTTCCAAAGATGAAAACTGCCATTCTTATCTGCTTCTAAATCACATGGGTTTGGGGTTTTGATTCTCATGGAACATAACTATATCAGGTCATGGATAATGATATCTCAGGCATTGTTGTTCTTCTCATTCTTAAATCTTTCTGGATCTGCAGACATGTTCTATGAAGATCTTAAAGAACAGGCATAAAGTTTGATGGAAAGTTACAAAAGCTCCTCAGAGTGGACCCAAGAAGCAGTCTTTTCTACACACTCTTTCATCCTTGTAACCATATCAAGCTGTTCCCTATAACTCAGGTTCTTGGCTTACTCTAATTTACAACTTTCACTATCATACTGTCTATCCAGCATTGGTATTTTAACTTACACAAACACTGTAAAATCATATTCTTACCTAACTGTGATCCTTTCATTTCGGGCAGGTAGCGATAAAATCTTCTATTAACTGACATGGAACTTTCCTTGCAAACACCTGCCTAGGGTAGAAACAACATATGAATCACGAGACACCACATTTAATGCAGACAGTGAATGACATTTGCCAGCAATTCTGTACCATACTGAAGTAAAACACATGAAGAATCTGAAAGAACAATAAAGGGGGGAGGGGTGTCTGATCACTGGGCTGTGTACTTTATGGGCGAGAAATTAGGATTTTTTATGAAAACACCCCATCATCCACTATGTTACAACATTTAGACTTGTACTGAAGTCATGCCTCTTACATACTTCATCATCATCATCATCATGTGCCATGCCGACTGGCGTTGGCTATTATGCTTCTACAGAGTACACGATCCTTCATGCAGGCCATCAGTTCAGTTGGTGATCTCCTCTCAGACCATCCCGTCAGACTGTCCAGTATCATTTCTCTTGGTCGTCCTCTTGATCTTCTTCCTTCTATTTTTCCTGTTGTTATAACATTTTCAATGCCCCCTCTCTCATTGCATGTCCTATGAAAGTACATTGTCTCTCTCTTATCTTTTTGACAAAGTTTTTTTGTTTCTCCAGCTCTTCTCATATATTCTCAGTTATTTTTACTGTCCAGGGGATTCACAACATTCTTCTAATAAACCACATTTCTGCTGCTTCCAATGATTTTTGTGCAGACTTGCCTATTGTCCATGATTCACATCCACATAACAAGATGGGTTCTATACACCATTTTAAGACTCATTTTCTAACATTCATTGATAAGGATGTGTTAGCTAATATGTTTCTCATTCTCTGAAATGCAGTCTTTGCTTGGCCTATTCTGTTCCTAATTTCTGTTCTGCATTTCCCATCTGAAGTTATTACTGCTCCAAGGTATTTGAATTTCTTCACCCGCTTTAGTATCTTATATCTTATCTTATATCCTTCCCGTGCCGTTAGACGTCACATAGGGCTCGCAAAGTAGTTCGCCAATTTTTCCTGTCTTCGGCGAGTCTTTCAACCTCATCAAAGGATGTTATGCCTGTTAACTTGGCCTCTCTTAATAATGTCCTCTTTAGAGTTTCACGCGGTCTGCCCCTTTTTCTTCGGCCTGTTGTGTTCCACTTGATAGCCTGTCCCGGGATTCTCTGGTTATTCTTCTCATCAAGTGACCAACATATGTCCATCTCCTTTTCCTGATCACCCGTGAGACTGGTTGTTGTTCAGTCATCTGTCTTATCTCTGCATTGTTCTTGAATTCATTCCACTTGATGCCGAGTATTTTCCTTAGGCATTTGTTTTCAAAAGAGTCTAATTTCTTTTCTATTTCTTTAGTTGTTTTCCAGCTTTCGCATGCATAAATGAGGGTGGATATTACATTTGAATTGAATAGTCTTAACTTGGTTTTTGTGCTTATAACTTTTGAATTCCATATGTTCTCAAGATTCTTGAAGATTGATGCTGCTTTTGCAATTCTGATCCTAACTTCCTTTCTAGTGTCACCATCCTGGTCTATGTAGCTGCCAAGGTATGCAAATTGATTGACTTCTTCAATATCTGTCCCTTCTATGTGTATTTTTCCATTTTGATTGATGGGAATTTTCATTATCTTTGTTTTGTCCTTGTTAATTTCAAGTCCTATTTTGCTAGCCAGTGAAGATAGGCTATCTGTTTTTTCTTGCATGGAATTCACATTATTACTGATAAGAGTTATGTCATCAGCAAAATCAAGATCTTCTAGTTGGGTCCCATGTACCCAGTCAATACCTGTGTTACCTGTGCAGCATTTTGTCATTATGAAGTCTATTGTAATCCCAAAAAGTAAAGGAGACAGTATACATCCTTGTTTCACGCCTGTTTCAATCTGGAACCATTCACTCATCCCTTCTTCTGTCTTGACTGCACAACCATATCCATTGTATAAGTCCTTAATGATGTTGACAATTTTAGATGGTATTCCATATAGACATAAAATTCTCCATAATGAATCTCTGTGTATGCTATCAAATGCCTTCTTAAAATCTATGAAATTCAGTATTAATGGTTTCTGCTTTTCAATATGTTCTTCAAGTATTATTCTGAGAGTAAAGATCTGGTCGAGACAGCTTCTCCCTTTTCGAAATCCTGCTTGTTCTTCTCTCATTGCAGTATCCACTATATCTTTGAGTCTATTCAAAATGACCTTGCAAAATACTTTTGACACAACTGATATTAAGGTTACTCCTCTCCAGTTGTTACAGTCACTAAGGTTGCCCTTTTTTGGTATTTTAACAATGATTCCCTTCTTCCAATTAGAAGGGACCTTTTCTTCTTTCCAAATCTTGTTAAACATTCTCTGTAGTTGTCTCATGTTGTCACTATTGATAGCTTTTAGCATCTCGGCTGTTATTTCATCTTCACCTTCAGCTTTGTTGTTAGCCATTAAATTCACTGCTGCTTCAATTTCATGCAATTTAATTTCATCTAGATTGACATTTAGTTGTGGGGCTGGTAAGTCAGTTTCAAGGTTTAACAATTCTTTTGGGTGTGGTCGATTGAGTATTTCTTGGAAGTGTTCAGCCCATCTTTGCTTTTGGTCTTTATTTGATGTTAATAGTGTTCCAGTTTTGCTAAGGATTGGTCTTTCTTTAGATGTAATAGTACCTGTTAGCCTCTTTTGTATGTTATATAAAGTTTTGCTGTCTCCTGTTTTTGCTGCTTTTTCTGCCTCTTTCGCCATATTGTCTATGTATTCTCTTTTATCCCTTCTAGCTGAACTTTTTACTTTCCGCTTTAGTATAGTTCCATTTAATTTTATACTGCATGCTGGTGGATTCTGTTTCTTAGATATAACCATAGTATCTGTCTTTCTGATGTTCAAAGTAAGGCCTTTCTGTTCACTTTATTTGGCAACTTTATCCAAGAGATTTTGCAGGTGTTGTTGGTTCTCAGTTATCAGTACTGTGTTGTCAGCATAATGAAGGTTGTTAACATTGTATCCTCCAATTTTTATGCCTGGTTCTGTGATGATCGTTCTTAGAATATTCTCGCTGTACAAAGAAAAAAGGTCTGGAGATAGTACACATCCCTGTCGTACCCCTTGTTTTATAGGTTGATATTTTCCAGTTCTATTTTCAAATCGAATTGCTGCTTCTTGCTACCAGTATAAATGTTTTACAATCCTCAGGTCTTTGCCGTCTATATTGATGTCTTCAAGCATTTTCATAATTTCATTATGTTTCACCTTATCAAATGCCTTGGTGTAATCAATGAAGCATAAGTAGAGATCTTTCTGTACTTCTAAAGCTCTTTCTGTTAGTGTTCGTAAAGCATAAATGGCATTGTGTTCCCTTTCCTTCAACAAATCCAAACTGTTCATCTGCTATTTCCATTTTTATCTTTTTCCTTGTTCTTCTCATAATGATTCTCAGAAGTAGCTTCGTTATATGACATGAGAGGCTGATAGTCCGGTGGTCATCACATTCCTTTGCACCTGGTTTCTTAGGTAGTGCTGTAAACGTGGATTTAAGCAGGTCACTGGGCATATAACCACTGTTGTAAATGTCGTTCAGAACTTTGGTTATTATTTTTATTCCTGTCTCCCCTAATACCTCTATTTCTTCTATTGTTATATTATCAGGCCCAGTCGCTTTTCCTTTCTTCATGTGTTTGATGGCATATATCATTTCATCTTCAAGTATGGTGGTCCATCACAGTTTTCATTATCTGGCGTTATTTCTGGTCTTTCTCCTCCATATAGCTCACCGATGTACTCTGTCCATCTGTCCACAATGTCTTCTTTTCCCATTAACATTTTACCTTCTTTTGATTTCAGGCATCCTGTGGTATATTTTGTTTTCCTTCCTGAGAGTTCGCTAATTCGTTTGTGTATGTTTTTTGCTGTCTTTATTATGGGAGTCTTCTATCTGTCTGCACTGTTCATTTAACCACACTTCTTTTGCTTCTCTGCATTTGCGTCTTATGTCTTTATTTATCTTGCTATATTTTTCTTGGTTATTTTTACTCCTCCTCCTCTTGTCCATCAGTCCTAAGATGTCGTCTGTCGTCCATTTATTTTTAGAGGCTTCTTTTTTGGTGGTATTGTCTCCTTAACAGTTTGGTATTCAGTATCTCTTAAAATTGTCCATTGTTCATCTATACTATTTATCTTTGCTATTGCATTGTATCTATTTGTTATAATAACTTTGTATTGTTCTCGCAGTTCTTGGTCATTTTTAAGGAGTTCTATATTCATTTTGATGTTTCTCACTTTCCTACATGCTTTCTTTAGCTTTATTCTAATTTTTTCCACACAGTGGGTCATGGTCACTATTGCAGTCGGCTCCTAGCATAGTTTTTGTTATCAGTAATGGATTGCGGAATCGTTTGTTGATTAATATGTAGTCTATCTGGTTAAAAGTCTTTTTGTCTGGGCTGCACCAAGTTGCCAGTCTTCGATGATGTTGTTTAAACAATGTGTTTCCTACAACCATGCTATGTATTCTTGCCCATTAAATTAATTTACAACCTCTGTCATTCCTCTCACTTAGTCCATAGTCACCAACAATGTCTGAAGTTCTTCTTTTACCAACTTTGTCATTAAAATCTCCCATGACTATGGTAAATTCATGTGACTTTGTATGTTTTAGGGCTGTCTCTATGTCATTATAAAATAGCTGTACATCTTCTTCAGAACTTTCAGATGCTGGAGCATACACCTGTATAATATTTATGTTTATTGGTTGTCCTTTCAGTTGGGCTAGCAGGACTCGGTCCAAGATGTTCAAATATCCTACAATTGTCCTTGCTGTTTGTTTGTTAAATATTATTCCTACTCCTCGTTCATGTTTCTCACTTCCTGAATATATTATTGTATATTTATCAGAGTTTATCTTCCCTGCACCTGTCCATCTAACTTCACTCATTCCTAATATGTTGATCTTCATCCTTTCCATTTCCATCTTTACATTTTCTAATTTTCCAGCCTGGAATAAAGTTCTAACATTCCATGTTGCTATTTTGAACTTGTTAGTTTTGCTACCAGTAGCTTGATAATGATCTGGTCTCACCCGTGGCTCGTGAGCCGCCTTACCGGACGAGGCTGTTCCAAAGGAACATCCATTAACGTCGTTCATGACAAATCTATTACTCTGAATAAGCACAGTTGTTCTCTGGAGCTACAACAGTGGTTTCCCGTTGCCTTCTGTCGGTTTGTGTACGGACTCTCCTCTAGCCTTTGGACTCCCTGTCCTACTCGCAAGGCAGCAGGAGCAAGAGGTTTTAAGGCGCCTCTTAACTGCCTGGTATTCATTTCACTGAGCACCTGAGGCATTTTGTAGGAGTAGTAGAGCCATCTACAACCCCACCTCGCTCTCTGAGTCTACCGCCAGTTGGTCCGCACCTGCTTATTTGGATAACTCCTTATTTACAGGGATCCTCCATATCTGGAGGACTTTCACCATCCACCACCTGTGACGTGCTGGGTTGGGGATTACATACTTCCCATGCTGTTAAACGTCACATAGAGCTCACATGGTAGTTCACCAAGTTTTCCTGTTTTTGCTGAGCTTTTCAACCTCATCAAGGGATGTTATGCCCACTAAGCTGGCCTCTCCTAATAATGTCCTCTTTAGAGTTTAACGTGGTCAGCCTTTTTTCTTTGGCCTGTTGTGTTCCACCTGATAACTTATTTTAGGATTCTCTTACTATTTCTTCTCATCAAATGACTGATGTCCATCTCTGTTTTCTGATTACCCATGAAGACAGGTTGTTGTACTCTCATCTGTCTTATCTCTGTATTGTTCTTGAATTCACTTTACTTTATACCAAGTACCTTCCTTAAGCATTTATTTTCAAAAGAGTCTAATTTATTGTCTATTTCTTTAGTTTCTTTTACAGGTTTTGCATGCATAAATGAGGGTGGATATCACATTTGAATTGAATAATCTTAGCTTGGTTTTTGTGATTATAACTTCTGAGTGCCATATGTTCTCAAGATTCTTGAAGGTCAGTGGCGCTTTTGAAATTCTAATTCCAACTTCCCTTTCTGGCAGCACCATCCTTGTTTATGTAGCTGCCGAGGTACGCAAATTGGTTTACTTCATCAACAGCTGTTCTGTCTATGTATAATTTTTTCCTTTTTCATTAATGAGACGTTTCATTATTTTTTATTCCTTGTTAATTTCAAGTCCTATTTTGCTAGCCACTGAAGAAAAGGTATATGTTTTTTCTTGCACTAAATTCACATTGACACTGATAATAGTTATGTCATCTGCAAAATCAAGATCTTCTAATTGGGTCCCATGTACCTAATCAATTCCCGTTTTACCTGTGCAACATTTTTTCATTATGAAGTGTATCGCAATTTCAAAAAACCAAGGGAGATAGTATACACCCTTGTTTCATGCCTGTTTCAATCTGGAACCATTCACTCATTCTTCTTCTATGTTGACTGCACAAACATATCAGCTGTAGAGGATCCTTAATGATACTGACAATTTTAGACGGCATTTCATATACTCTTAAAATTCTCAAGAATGAATTTCTATGCATGCTTTCAAAGTCTATGAAGTTCAAGATTAATGGTTTTTGCTTTTCAATATGTTCTTCAGGTATTATTCTTACAGTAATAATCTGGTAGAGACAGCTTCTCTCTTTTTGAAATCCTGCTTGTTCTTCTCTCATTGCAGTATCCACTATATCTTTAATTCTATTAAAAATAACTTTTCAAAAATAGTTTTGACACAACTGATAGCAAGGCTACCCCTCTCCAATTACTGCAGTCACTAAGGTTCTCTTTGTGTGTGTGTGTGTTTTAACAATTATTCCTTTTTTCCATTTAGAAGGGAGCTTTCCTTCTCTCCAAACTTTATTAAACATTCTCTGTAGTTGGTTCATGTTGTGAGATAACTGATCTAACAAAATAGCACACACACATGTACATATACACACACGCACACAAAACACACACACACACACACAAATACATTTTCAATGGATTCTTCTGACATTCCATTCTCGTATATTTGCTAAGGTAATTTCCAACAAGAAGAGGACAGTTTCTTAAACGTCGGCTATGTTTAATGCTGGATATAAAAAATGGCAGTAACAAGAGAAGCAGTAAGAGAACAACAACAGTCTGGAAAGGACACGTCACATAAAAAAAAGAGTTGCATTCAGGACACAACATGGAGGCTCAACACCTTATGCCATATCTGGCATAGTCACCTTAATTTTCTGTGGTTCCACAGCAAACCACCGACTATGACACAATGTTTCCACCCCTACCCTCACGTCAGCCTCAGACGGTCAGACGAGCTGATATGAGCGTCAACAACGTCAGGATTCTTCCTCCGTCGCACAGCTCATTGGAAGAGCTCAACACACAAGCATGTTCCATGCAACATCCTCAAAGAAATCTGGAGCTTCAGTATTTGTTGCAATTTAGCCCTGCAGCCTTGAGTCATGCCTATATGTTATCTCTGCATAATTCACATGGCATGGTACCTTACAGACACCACATGCCTTAAACTGATGGCAGTGTCATCATAATCCATCACAAACTGAAACCTTCAACCCGCAATGTCAAAAAAGAATTATTACTCAGCAAGACATAGTGACTGATATCTTCATTCTTACGTTTATTTAGAATTTTTACATTTTATTATTGCATTTTATTTCTTGCCCCTTTTCTTTTGTATCTATTTTTCTAACTCTTGTCAACTTTCTACAGGTCGTTGCAGTTTGTGAATTGTATCTGTGTGTGTGTGAGAACTATATACTTAATTACTCAACTTGTTAGTGAATTCACATATTTCAGCGTTTAATTATTCAGTAGTTAGACGCGTCTCTCTTTCAGCTTCCAGTTATTTCAGCTAGTGAGTTGTGTACCAGTTGAAAGTTTAATATACAGAGTGTGTCTCTGTGTAGTATTTAAAAGTTTATTTACTTCAGTATTAGGTATCATAATAGGAATTATTTTCAAACCAGTCACAGGAGACAGGAAAATAGAATGACCCCACCTACCGAAAAATGGTTACATAAGGAAGGACTTTGATTAGGCCATCTGAATGTATATCACCTATTAGGTAAAATTCCACATATTACATCAAAATTTCCACATTTTTGGCTTCTCTGAAAGCCGTTTAAATAGAAACATAACCGATGAAGATATTAGAATTAACGGTTTTAACCTGATCCGGCGTGACCCAACCAGGAAACTAGAAACAGGTCTAGTAATGTATGTCTCCACAACTATCCAGTTTAGTCGTAGAGAAGACCTCGAATCATCAGAGGTAGAGCGTATTTGGGTGGAAGTTAAAATGCCAAACCAGAGTCCATTAATTATTGGACTTTTGAACCGTAATCCAAATGCATCATCTCTGTGGTACGATCACTTCACGACTATGATGGATGAGGTTTCAACCTTTAGGTTCAAAGATATTGTCATTCTTGGAGATTTCAACATAGATCTAACACAATCAAATCTAACTTGGAGCAATATTATATTATCCTATAATCTTTGCCCAACTGTCACCAAACCTACCAGAGTAACAGAAGTATCATCCACATTATTAGATCATATATATGTAGCCCAACCAGAAAACATCATTGAATGTAACATCCCTCATACTTCATTAAGTGATCATTACCCAGTCTGCTGTACGTTGACAAGAAAGGGATATAAACTTCCTAAACACAATCACATCAGTATGAAATTTAGGAGCTTCAGAAAATTTAACCTAGAATTATTCCTTAATGATTTGCAAGAATCTTCACTTACACACGTGTACCAACTAACTGACCCTGATGAGGCAATAGAATATTGGCTAAAGATCTTCAGAGATATATCAGACAAACATGTCCCCATGAAAGAGGTGAGAGTAAAACACCAGGCGAAGTCACCTTGGATAACACCTGAAATACTACAATCCATCAAGGACTTTATGACCTACCGTTCACTCAGAAACAAAGTTCAATACTTAATAAGATAAGAGAAAAAAAATTACTTCAGGAATCTAATACAGAATAAATCAGACAGTAAATCAATTTGGAAAGCCATAAATACCCTATCAAATAAAAGAAAAGAATTTGACTCTCAAGCCATCAATCGTGCATACACTAGCGCACATATCAGTACACATTTCAGAGAAGAAATCAACGTTCTTAAATCATCAATATCAGCTCCTGTATGCGACTTACATGAACTACAAACATTCCTGGACAGCAGATGTACTGATGTTAAACAGTTACACATTCCATTCTTAACAGTCTGTGAAGTTCACAGTTATCTCTTAACCTTAAAAAACAATACAGCTGGGTTTGATGATATTAGTAATAAGATCTTACATTATGCTGCACCTGTCATTTCACATACACTAACATATATTTACAACCAGTGCATTGCAAAATGCTATTTCCCTGAGGCTTTTAAAACTGCTAAGGTGTATCCTCGCTTTAAATCTGGCTCATCCAACAATCTTACCAACTATAGACCAATATCCATATTATCGTCATTATCAAAACCACTCGAAAAACACATACACAAAATAACTCTACAACACATGCAAGAAAACAATTTACTCATAGACAGTCAGTCAGGCTTTAGACCCAATCATTCCTGCCACACAGCTCTTACCAAAATGACAGAAAACTGGTTAGTAAACATAAATGACGACAGACTATGTGGTGCCATCTTTGTCGATTTTAAAAAGGCATTTGATATGATTGACCATGATATTCTTGTAAGAAAAATAAAGACTTATAGACTGCACCCTGACCTAATAAAATTAATTGCATCGTTTCTTTCAGACAGACAACAGGTAGTATTCTTCAATAATTCTCTATCAAATTCTGCTAAAGTTGACACTGGTGTTCCACAAGGTTCTATTCTAGGCCCGTTGCTCTTTGCTATCTATATCAATGATCTTCCACTTCATCTTAAACACTCTTCTTGTGACCTTTTTGCCGATGATTGCACAGTCTACACCAGTGACTACGATTGTGTTAATCTAGAATCAACTCTTCAGGTCAAGTTATACAATTTAATTGGATGGAGCAAAAATAATGGCATGATTATAAACACCGATAAAACAAAATCAATGCTCATAACAACAAGACAGAAACTACAAAATGCAACAAAAACAACACTTCGGCTCTGTACAGAAACATCACAGATAGAAAACGTTAGCAAGCACAAAACACTAGGTCTTATTATTGACCAACATCTGACCTGGAACTCTCATGCGCAATGTCTAACAAAACTCATCGCACAAAAAGTATACCAATTAGCTAAAATTAAGCACTTCATAGATCAAGACACTAGGAAGACATACTACATAGCTCATATACAAACACATTTAGACTATTGCTCAACAGTTTGGGATGGTTGCTCAGTGTCAAATACAAAGAGGCTTTGCTCTCTCCAAAAGCGAGCAGTAAACCTCATTAGTGACAAAGATCAAGCACAAACAACTAATCATCACAAACGTATCAAAATACTACCCCTTAAGAACAGGTTCCTCTTCAACAAAGCCAAGTTAGTACATCAGATTCTTTCACGGCATGCCCCGCCTTATCTATGGAACCTGTTAAAATTTAGCCCAAAGTGCAGCCAACGCTTGAACAACATATGTCTTCCAAAACCTAGACTTGATCTTTACAAGAAAAGCTTTAGTTATTCTGCTGCACATCTTTGGAATGCCCTCCCATCCTATATAAAAAATATAAATTATACTCCTTCCTACAACTACAAGCTTTCCCAATATCTATTTGATGTCGACTACATGCCTCCATGAATTATAAAACTTAAAGGTTATCTTAAGCTGCTCTTACAGACACCGAATACAATTAATTGTTTTCTGAATAGTCCCGAAAATTTTGTTTAGTAGATAGTCATTCATAATGTATGTAGTTACTTCTGTACTGAGTGAATGTTTAAGAGCGAAACGTAAATGTTATATTTTATTTTACGTCTCTCAGCTTCAATGTTAGTTATGTTTGTTATATGAACAGCATATTTGTAGAATGTCTGGAATAGAGTGAAAGATGTATGATAAAGGGCAGAATGTCAGACGGGCCTGCGTGCCCAAGTCTTAACCCTTTTGAAATAAAGATCAATCAATCAATCAATCAAACAACTGTGGCTATTAACTTTTTTGATGATGGACCCTCCTTTCCAGTCTGAGAACAGCCATGGGTCCTCCTTTCCAGTCTGAGACCAGCCATGGGTCCTCCTTTCCAGTCTGAGAACAGCCATGGGTCCTCCTTTCCAGTCTGAGAACAGCTATGGGAACCTCATTAAAAATAAAGCAATAAGAAGCCAGATGATTCTAAAATTTTTTAACTCAGGCCAATCAGGCGACTCTAGATGGGGAAAAACCCTGCCGTTATGGAGTACCACAACAGCTGTAAGTGAGCATCAAGGACATCAACTCTGCATGCCGTTGACAATGACAGAAAATTAATCGGCCCCAAATGGATAAAAAAAATTGGATTCTGGAATGTAAGAACGATGGCCACAACAACAAAAACTGCTCAGGTAATAAAATAAATGGATAGATGTCACCTAGATGTGTTGAGCACCAGTGAAATAAGATGGCCAGAAACAAGGAAAAGAATGGCAGAAAACCGTCAGTTAATAATATATTCCAGCAGAGACAATGGGAAATACCAAGAAGGAGTGGGTGTCATCTGCGGCAGCAAAGAGCCTTACAGAATTGGAACCAGTGAACAATTGTATGATAAGAGCATGATACAAAATAAGGCATGGAAGAATGGCAATCATACAATGTTATGGACCCATGAACGATGCTGATGATGAAATAAAAGACTACTTCTATTACCAACTACAACAACTCATCAACAAAGTACCTAAACATGACCTCTTAATTGTCATGGGAGACTTCAATGACAAGGTAGGAAAAGATAACACCAACGTCAAAAAAGAAATGGGGAAAGAAGGACTTGATACAATAAATCAGAACGGAGAAAGATTCATTGAAATATGTATAACAGAGAGCATGGTCATTGGAGGAACACCATTTCCACACAAAGAAATACATAAAACAACATGGATATCTCCATAAAAAACCAGAAACCAGATAGATCATTTTTGTATTAGAAAACAATTTAGAACATCCCTGATAGATGTAAGAGCATAAAGGGGTGCAGATGTCAACAGTGATCACAACCTGTGTATACGGAAGATAAGACTTAAACTGAAAAGCCAACACAAGAAAGCAGTACTCAGAAAGATAAACAGTCATAGCCTACAAGAAGAAAATACCAACAGTAATTTCAATCTGGAACTTACCAAACATTTTGCAGCACTCAGTGAAGTAGATGAGACAGACAAAGATGAATTATGGAATTCATGCAGCACAGCCATAATCATTGCAGCAAAAGCAAGTGCTGGACTGCAATCAATAAGTAGAAAAGTATGGATATCACATATCACATTGAAATACATACATGAAAGACAAGCAGCAAAATTAGCCATGCTGAATGTAAAGACAGATCTTGGAAAAGTTTTGGCAAAAGCAACATACAAAGAACTAGATAATAAAGTAAAAAGTTCAGCTAGAAGAGACAAAAGAGAATATATGGACAATATGGCAAAAGAAGCAGAAAATGCAGCAAACACAGGAGACAGAAAAATTCTATATGACATACAGAAGAAACTAACGGGTGCTATTACCTCCAGAGAAAGACCAGTCTTTAGCAAAACAGGCAACCTATTAACATTAAGTAAAGACCAAAAGCAAAGATGGGCTGAACACTTCCAAGAAATACTTAATCAACCATACCCAAATGAATTAATAAATCTTGAAACCGATTTACCAGTTCCACAACTAAATGTCAGCTTAAATGAAGTCACACTGAATGAAACTGAAACAGCAGTGACTCTAACGGCTAATAACAAAGCTGCAGGCGAAGATGAAATAACAGTGGAAATGTTAAAAGCTATTAACAGTGACAACATGAGCCAACTACAGAGAATGTTTAATAAAATTTGGAAAGAAGAAAAGATCCCTTCTAAATGGAAAAAATGAGTCATTGTTAAAATAACCAAAAACGGCAACCTCAGTGACTGCAATAACTGGACGGGTGTAACCTTACCATCAGTTGTGTCAAAGGTGTTATGTAATGTGATTCTGAACAGAATTAAGGAGTCGGTACTGTAATGAGAGAAGAACAGGCAGAATTTCGAAACGGAAGAAGCTGCCTCAACTAGATCTTTACTCTAAGAATAATACTTGAAGAACATATTGAAAAGCAGAAACCATTTATCCTGAACTTTATAGACTTTAAAAAGGCATTTGATAGCATACACAGAGATTCATTGTGGAGAATTTTAAGAATATATGGAAAACCATCTAAAATTGTCAACATCATTAGAAATCTCTGCAACATAGAAGAAGGAATGAGCGAATAGTTTCAGACTGAAACAGGCATAAAACAAGGATGTATATTATCTCCCTTGCTTTTTGGAATTGCCATAGACTTTATAATGAAAAGATGCTGTACAGGAAAAACGGACATTGATTAGGTACATGGGACCCAAATAGAAAATCTTTATTTTTCAGATGACATAACTTATCAGTGACAATGTGAAATCGATGCAGGAAAAAACAGATTACCTGTCTTCCTTAGTTAGCAAAATATGTCTTGAAATTAACAAAGACAAAACAAAAATAATGAAATTTCTCATTAATCAAGAAGGGAAAATTTACGTAGAAGGAACAGCTGCTGATGAAGTAAACCAATTTGCATACCATGACAGCTACATAGACCAGGATGATGACACCAGGAAGGAAGTTAGAATTAGAATTGCAAAAGCAGCATTGTCCTTCAAAAACCTTGAGAACATATGGAATTCAAAAGTTATAAGCACAAAAACCAAGTTAAGATTATTCAATTCAAATGTGATATCCACTCTCATTTATGCATTCAAAAGCTGGAAATCAACTAAAGAAATAGATAAGAAATTAGACTCTTTTGAAAACAAATGCCTCAGGACAATACTTGGTATAAAGTGGATATAATTTAAGAACAACACAGAGATAAGACAGATAAGCAAACAATCTGTCTCATGGGTGATCAGAAAAAGAATATGGACATATGTAGACCATGTGATGTGAAGAAACAATCGGAGAATACCAAAACAAGCTATCAAATGGAGTACAACAGGCTAAAGAAAAATAGGTCAACCATATGAAATCCTAATGAGGACACTGTTCAAAGAAGGCAGTTTAGTGGGCATAAAATCCCTTGATGAAGTTGGAAAAACTCGCCGAAAACTGGAAAACTTGGCAAACAACTATGCGAGCCCTATGTGATGTTTAACAGCATGGAAAGAATGTAAGAATCCATTTGCTGGCCCACAGAGCCACAAAAATCCTCCCATGGACTCTACTTAAATGTAGTGCTCGACTCATTACAAATATTATGTATGCTTCTTTTCTTCACACATTCTCTAAAACAACAAAATCTATGTTTGATAACCATCCTCACAAAAATGTATGGCCATGAGTCTGTATGAACATCAAACAAATAATACAATTACTGCTTCACTAACTTCCACTTCCTCAACAATATTTGAAAAAAATGGCAGCTCTAATATGAACAATATTACAATTACCAGTTACAAACAATAGATTAACCCTTCTTTAACAACTAAACAAAAAAACATCTCACACTGTATTTCAATATACCTTACAGTAGCCCTTGTAGCATGCTCTCCCATCAGCAACAGAATTATTGGAGTACGCTTTACATGGGCCAGGTTCACTTGGTTCTGTCATGTCAAAACAACACCACTTGCAAGCTTCATCATTTTCTGGACAGGAGGTCAAGTAGGAATAAAGTTCACAATTTTAAGTTATTTTTCTGTCATATTTCAACAGGTTAACACAAGTAAATCCATAATTTTGTCATACTGGAATGGTCAATATCTCTTTTCACTAAGACTAACACTTACAAATACTGTGTAAAGATTTATTGTGCCAGTAACAAAAACAGCATTTCTTGACATGGGCTCATGATGATGATGAAGGTGGTAATGATGCTGAGGCTGATGTCCAAATGGATAGTTTTTCTTTCTGTGATAAGCTCAAAAACAAAGTCAAAGCCACTTTATACTCCTCATAGAAATATTGCATTTCCCTGTCAATCTAAATGCCAGCCTGGCATGTGGGTGCTGACCATTCTTGGACCATACAAATTCAGGTGCAGTTATAATAGTTTCAGTTTTGTCATCAGTGTCATAAACATCATTCTCACTTGAGGAACCTACACTGCCTGCCGTCCATATAATTGTGCAAAAAAGTCCTCATTATCTCCGAATTGAACCCATTTACTGCAGCCAGCCACTGTTTTCAATGTGTGTACAGAACACAACAATAAGGCTATATTTAGCTTGGCCCACTTAATCTGCTGCTCCAGCAGCTTTCCATAATATCTAATAACCATGTCTGCCACTGTTTACAATATAACCAGAACATTCAGAGATAATGTTATGAAAGTGCATCTGTGTATAATCAACAAGTTAACTTGAAGAGGACGCTGAATAATCAACAAGTCAGCATGAGATAGCTCAGAGTAAACATGAATAGATATATATCATTTTTATCAACTTATTTCCCATTCTGATATTAATGTTGCCTTCCACTAAGCAAGGACATAAAACTGCTCTCACATGACACAAAAAGTTTTTGAATATAAGAATATATATAATAATAAAGACATAAATATGTTGGCAGACTGGCTGGCCGAGCGGTTAGGTACTCAGTCTGCTAATTCTATTATTCTGGCCTAAGTCTCAGCAGTGGGGATTTTTTTTCCTGGTACCACCGCACCAAAAAGGCTCTAAAAATGTGCACCAGAGAAATATGGAAAGGAAAATGCAGCCAGGCATGATACTGACCACATCACACTTTGGAAATACAGGCCTAACACTGTATTCCTACTATGCCTTAATGGCATGGAAATAGGGATTTTACCTTTATCTTTTTTATAAATATGCTGATTGCAGTGTAATATATGCCACTGTGTGCAAAACGTATAGGATAACTTACACTGCAGAGACTCATCTCAGATTAGGTGACCACATGCAGAAACACCTTTGTAACATTGCCCAGCATGCTTCTAAGCCAGTCTCTAATCATTTCAGTGGACCAAACCACAGATGCAAGTCCCATGTTCTAGTAACAGCCATTAAATGTTACTCTGATGACAGAAGCTGAATGGCACTTGAGAACTGTTGCATACAGGAATATACGATGCTGGAACCACAGTTTGAACTCAAAATTCTGCTTTATTTAGCCCTCATTTTCTCCATAATCAAGTTCCCATCTACTCTTTCCTCACCTGCAACTCATATATCAGCACCTTCACTGCACCATATTACAAACCCCCTACCCCTACCACATTCATCTATTTCACCCACCTTTTTCTCGGCTTGATAACCACTGTATCCCTTTCTCTCCTTTCTGCTTTCCCCATCCCCTTTTCACTACCAACCAATCATAAAATTTTATTTAAAGCATTCATAAAACATCACTATGTGCACTCTAATATATCTAGAACTACTTAGGACACATTTAAGAGCAGTTCTCTAGTCATAGGGGGACATATTTGCCCCCAAAGTCACACAAAAGAAAGCTGAAAACTTTGGTCAAAAACACTGAATTTGACTCCATTTCACCCCCATTGTTAAGAACACTTTGTGAAAAGAATTCTGGGTAAATGTGACATGTACAGATAACATGCGATCTAAAAATTCAACCGATTTTACACCGAAACAAACCAGAGGCCTATCCAAAGGTCCAGGGCAGGAACATGGACACTGGATGCGGCCTGTCACAAGGCTGATGGCAGGGAGAATTCAGATGTAAACCAAAACATTACAACTGTGTGCTCATTAACTAATAAAGCTGTTTCTACTTTTATTTTAGTCATAACATTTTATTCTTCCGTGAAAACATTTGTAATGGTTAAAAAGAATTTCATGTCATTTCAGTTTGTCAAGATATTCTGTCAGTTATAACTGCTGAATCACATGACAAAACCAATCAGTGGTAACTTTAACCAGGAAACAAAGTCTCAGTAACACACCATCTGATCTGCATAAACATCCTTTTAGTCTGATTCCTTCTTTTATTGATTTAATCTCACAGAAGCTTCGACATATTCCACGATAGCACTGGCCTCTGTAATAAGAGGGTTAGTACCAAGTGACCTTTATTCATTTGAGAAAAATGAAGAGAAAATATTTTAAAGAATACAATCTGAAGAAATATTATGGATTACTCTTCTTTAAAGGAATTAATCTGAAAGTAATTCCCTTAACTATAAAATTACTAAAAGAAATACTCTACATCTAAAAATTTTTAATTAATTTCATGGTTATTATCTTTCTCTAAAGTAATTCATTTCAATTTTCTAACTCTAATTTTCTTCTCTAAAATAATTTGTTTTAATTTTCTAACTCTAATTAATCTTAAAGTAATACTTTATTTTCAAAAGTAATCTCACTGTAATAGACTGTTTATATTCAAAACATTTCTTAATACTAGATAAACCATTCTCTTTTAGATAAAATTTCAGCTTTGAATGTATATTAAAATGAAATATATTCAGTGAGAAACTTTTTCAAAAGCCCAAGATTTTTACAATTCTACTATTTTACTGTGTTCATTCAGAGCATATCTGGACCTGTCATTTGCCATACTTTTTTACATCACATTTCTAACATTTTGTAAGATAAGATTACACCCAGTTAGATTCATCAATGCTGCAGCTGAAACAAGTCCACCGGTGCTTCGATCTCGCCTCAGCAGTATTTCTAAGTATCAGGCAATTACTGACACAAGTTCAGATACAGCACTTTTTGGGCCCTTTACGTCATGTTCGCATCTGGCATCACCACACACATAATGCTCAGCTCTTTCCTTCTGGGAAGAGATGCCATGTCAGTATGTGTCAAAATCTTCTGCCCTGTCAGCCTCCATGATGCTCTTAATGCCACATGCTCAAACCACTATCTGTTATCTGCTACTATAGCCACAGCTAGCTCCAAGTCTGCTCTCTTTTTACTTTAGAAACATCTGCAAGCCCTAGGACAAAGCCGAACGTGATATTGTAAATCAAACACAGCACTAATCCAAACCATTCCCTCTATAATAAATGTAGATAGAGGTGTATGGTACAGTTTTACAAAGCGGAAGGAGTAAGTAAGTGAGAAAAAATGAATAGAAAATATGAGAGTAAGATGAGAATGATAAATGAAAACATACAACATCCAGTATTTCAGCGTGAGCCCTTTTTTAGGATTACATACACAAAACAAGACAAAAATATAACTAAACAAAAAACTTATCTGTGTGGCATCCTCCAGAGAGTAGGAACACAAGAATGAGTGTCCCTCAGACCAGACAAGGCACAGAAACCACAGAGGAAAGCAGATGAAGCCAATCAAAAAGAAGAGGCAGAGAAAAACAGGTGGGGGAGGGGGAGAGAAAGGGGAAGGGCAATAGACACCAGTAACCCGCTAGAGAAACAGATGTCAAAAGGGGGAAGGGGGGGGTTGTGGGGATAGCAGGGAGATAATATGAAACTGGTGAATAGGACAAGGCCCAGTGGGGCAAAAACACCTCTAGGCCGTCAGAAAAGAAGAGAAAGTGGCGGTAAGGAGGGGGAGGGAAGCTAGGAGAAAGAAACAAGAAAGTAGAGTATAAATCGCAGAAAAAAACGTGGAAAACTAAAGAAGTTAAAGGAAGCTGAAGGCATTGTTAATTCCAGCTGGGTGGAGATAGCCAGCCTAGAGAATAAGGCATTGTTCTAGGACCTTCCAAGAGCATACATCAGCAGAACAAGAGCGGATCGCACTAACAGAAATGTCCTGTTTTCCCTTGTGGTTGCTAAGGCTAAAAATGTTTAGCCACAGGTATCCGGGCCCTCTTAGAAATGTCATTAAGATGTTAGTGAAATTGATCTCCTAAGTGTAAACCAGTCTTCCCTATATATTTCATATCACAATGTTTGCACATAATAGCATAAATGACATTGCGTGAAGTGCAGGTGAAGCCCTCCTGATATTCCACTGTCGGCTGATGAATTGTCTGTCCTGGGTAAGGGTTTACAGTTTGTTCCCCTCCATCCATATGTTGACCAGTTCTCACTCCTTCAGGATGTTTATGTTTTTCATTTATACATTCTCATCTTACTCTCACATTTTCTATTCGTTTTTTCTCACTTAATCACTCCTTCCGCCTGCCGCCTTGTAAATCTGCACCCTTTACTGTTTGAACCAGTTTTATTACAGCTGCCATCCCTTTTATCTATCACATTTCTTCTATACTGAGCTTGTGAAAGTTTCTAATCACTAAGCACTTGACATGTAGGCATGCTCTACTTTATCAGTGCCTTTGTAAAACCATGCTGCAGCAATTCATGGCTTTAAGTACTTAAAATATGCTGAAGATTCTTATACAAATGTTTATATCAGCAAAACATATCCAAGTCTGAGAATTAAATTTTTTTACTAGTTTTGGTGCATTATGCTTAGGTGTCAAAAATAAGACATTCATTTAAACAATATAGAAATAACACATACAATAAACTTTTTGATTCAATGTAACCAGGGATAATCATATCCACTGGGAGTGTAAGAACCAAATGGTGGGGTATGGGACAGTCTGGCAAAGCAGACATATTGGGCTATCCATAAAAGGTATGGAAAAGCATTAGGCAACCCAGAGATAAGCTGTCATATAAAGGTTATGAGTCCCTGATTCAGTGCTAGAAGTCTCAGCCTTATAACAATGTGTGCTTCTGAGAAAATTCTGAATTGTACCATATAATGCTATGTCAGAGTTGTACTCTAACTGCAGCCTGATGGTGTTTATTGAAACATTAAAGTGCTTTATGTACCCCACATTATACAATACAAATTCATCTCACATAAATCTTCTTCTCATTCTTCTTCTGCATTCAAGGTTGTTGGTCACATCAGATCCTGATCCCTGTTGACATGGCATCGTTTGAAGTCCTCTCCAGATCCTGATAGGAGCCCCAAAACTTTTTCTCCAAGCTTGTGTCCTCTGGCCATGTCTCTCATCTCAGGTCCGCATGGTCTGGGCACTTTTGAAGAATATATTCTGGAGTCATGGACACTCATCCGTGTAAGACATTTTGAGCCGATGTAGGTGGATCAGTAGTCTGCAGTGGCCTGTCCATAGGTGAAAGAGGATGGTTTGCTGATGTCTTTATAATTGGTGTAATGCATCTGTTTCAATGTTGCATTTCAGCTGTTTCTGCCATTCAGATCTGCACTGGTTACAGATTATGGTTTTTGTCTTTTGGTAGTTTACTGGATGATTTGTTTGATCTTGACTGCTGCCAGCTTTGCATAGGCTGTCAGCTACTTCATTGCCAGCTATTCCACAGTGGGATGGTACTCAATGTAGGGCCACAGTTGTTGATAATGTGAAGTGCTTCAGTTCTGTTGTGATTTCCTGTATCCTGTATGTGTTGCCTGTGGGTTTGTTGTATTTAGTGATTCCAGAAGTGTCCTGCAGTCCGCAAAGAAGGCTTTTTTTTTTTCTGGGTGCTGGTTTTCTGTTTTAAGTGTTCTGATGGCTTTGAGGAGGGCTGTTGTTTCTGCACTGTAGTTGGAGGAAATCTTTCCGCTGTTGGCGAGATTCTTCAGCTGCCATGTGTGAAGCGGTGTTCCTCCCGGCCAATGAAGAAAGGTGCAAATGGGGTTGCCACGCAGCATCACTGCGGAAAAGGTGGTAGAAAGGATAAAGCGAAGCAAACAGTCAAATCACGGCACCTCTGGTCTGGAGGTCGGCCACGTCCCGAGTGCAGTCATATCGGGTGAAATGCATGAACCGGCTTGTCCCAGAGGTTAAGACACTGCTGGCGAGACTCTTCGAATGCTGCACGTGGAGTGAAGCTCCTCCCGGTCAAGGAAGAAAATGCGGAAAAGAAATAATGGTTGCTGTGTGGTGCCGATGTGAAAAGGTGGTGGAAAGGATAAAGTGAAGTTTAATCGGTATGTCTAGTAGTATCGCTGCGAGAGCTATACATACCACGGCACCTCTGCTCTGGAGGCCGGCCATGTCCGAAACACACCTACACTGGTGAAACATGCCTAAACCGGCACACACCAGGGGTGGAACTTGATGGCTAGACATGTCATGCCACCTCTGCTCTAGAGGTCAGTCACGCCTGATATACACCCATACTGGTGAATTTTGCCTAAACCGGCTCACACCAGGGATGAATCTTGAAGGCTATGCATGTCACAGTACCTCTGCTCTAGAGGTCGGTCACGTCCCAAACACGCCCATACTGGGATAATATGCCTAAACCGGCTCAACCCAGGGGTGGAAGTCACTAGTGGCGAGGATTCGTCCTCCTGGACAAAAGCTCCATCCTGGTCACAACTAGGAAGGGTAGCGGCCATGACCACAAAATGCTGAAGTCGGAGACACTGGACCAGGGCAGTCTAAATAGGCAACCACCTCTCACCCGGCGGGGATGTTTGCGTATCCTAATCACACTGAGGTTTTCTAGTGAGAAAGTCCAACTCTGGACTGGATGGGCTACCGCCTCTCACCCAGCGGGGATGCACTGATATCCTAAACACGTCAAGGTCTTCCGGTGAGAAAGTCCAACCCTAGACTAAACTGGTGCAATGAAAACCACAGTGTCACGCAATCCCGCTTCTGAGACCCACCAAGAATACAGACTAAAGCCCTGTGATACTCTGAACCCCTTGTGGTCCTCTCGTGGATCTCGTGTGGTCCTTTCCGGGACCGCACAGGAGACCACGGGACCTAACGAGGACCACAGGCGTAAATTCAGTAGGATCACAATGTGGTTTTGGTGGTAGAAGCGAACGAAGAAGAAGAAGAAGAAGAGGAAATCTTTCCTGTCTCAAAGCCATTTTTGGTTTGTCTCTCATATGTGTATCTTATGTAAACATCCCTACTTCCATTTTTTACTGCTTTTTCTGCAGACCCATCTGTGTATACATATGTCCGTTTCCATTCAGCTGGGTTGTATTTGCTGTCAATCAGCTGGTAGGTCCATGTTGTTAGGTCATCCTTTTTGTGTATGCCTGGTACCTCTGTGAGGATCTTTTCACAATGACTGTGCTCCTCCACAGTCTGGAGTGGTTCAATTTCTTCATGAGAGGTGGAAAGGAGATGTTTGTAGTGCTGTTGCAGTTGTGTTGTCAGATGGTTGAAGCTGGTTCTTTTCAGTTTGTTTTTTGTGGACTCTTGAATTCTTTTGTTCACAGAGTAGGCTGTCAGGCATATTAACTTTTGTTTGTGGATCATTAGTTTTTTTTGCACCTGACCTCAAGAGATTGAATTTGCATGTATTTCTCCATCTGTGATCGGAGTGTTGTTCATTCCTCTTGTAATCAGCCATAGTCTGTGTTTTGCACTTTTGTTAGGCGAGCAGTGTTTGTGTTGGAGGGTGTGGCCCAGGCTGTCATGCTATATTAAAGTGTTGGGCTTTTGGTACCAACATATGCTTTTTTTTTGTATGTTGCCGTTGGCTCCCCAGGTTGTGCCTGCCAGGTTTTTAACCACAGATATCTTTTTAATTGCTTTGTTTTCTGTGTCTACCAGGTGTGGCTTCCAAGTTAGCCTCTTGTCCAGTTTCACTCCGAAGTATGTTGGCTGTTCTGTCTGTGTAAGCTCTCTACCTTGTATGAGGAGTGACTGATAAGTTCTTGGCATAAGGTACAAATACTTGAAATGCACAGTTGATATTAGGTGCATTTTTTAGATCAGGTTAATGTAAGATTAAACACCAAGTATCAAGAAATTAACTGAAACCAATTTTTTACAGGCTACTAAAGTGGTAACAGGTGGCAGAATTTAAGAAAATGGATAAAATTTCTCATCAAACAGTCATTCACTACCTCTGCATCAAAGGCTTATCATCAAAGAAGGATATGGTAGAGACTCTAGGCGAGAGTGGCCCTTCTTACAGCACAGTGAAGAAATGGGCAGTTCAATTCAAACATGAAAGGGAGAGTTTGGAAGATGATCCCCGTTTAGGAAGTCCAAGAATGGTAACCACCGATGGAACCACCAGCAGAATCCATGACATGATAATGGAGGATCGATGACTAACTGAGCGGTACAATGCTGCTGTGTTGGGCATATCCCAAGAATGTGTTCGTGCCATTATTCACAATGATCTTTAAATGACAAAGGTCTCTGCTCGATGGGTCATGAAACTTTTTGGAGCTGATCACAAACGACAGCATCTCAAGAGACAATCTTGCCCATTTTTCTGCAGATCCTGAAAAGTTTCTTCAGCAATTGTGACTATGGATGAGACTTGGGTTCATCATTTTCAACCAGAAACCAAAGAACAGTCAAAGCAGTGTAGACATCATGGATCCCCACCTCCAAAGAAAGAAAGGGTGGTTCTGTGTGCAGGCAACTTCCATCTTTTGGGACTCAGAAGGTGTGCTATTGGTAGACTATCTTCAAAAGGTCAGAATGGTCACCAGGGCCTATTATGATAATCTTGTGAAGCAGCTGCTGGTCAAACTGAAAGAAAAGTGTCGAGGGAAATTGATGAGAGGAGTCATCTTTCAGCAAGACAATGCTCCAGTTCACAAGTCGGTGGTGGCAATGACTGCCATTCATGAATGTGGGTTCCAGCTTCTTGAACATCCTCCTTATTCCCCAGATTTGGTCCCTTCGGATTATTACCCGTTTACCAAACTCAAAAAGGAGCTCAGTGGTCGTAAATTTGTTTCAGATGATGATGTCATTCATGCTGTAGACCACTTTTTACTGGCATAAGACACTGACTTTTACAAAGAAGGGATCCACATGATCCAGGATTGCTGGACTAAGTGCATAAAATTGTAAGGGGACTATGTTGAAAAATAACCCAAACAAGATGTCCAAAAATAATCTGTTGTACCGTATGCCGAGAACTTATCAATCACCCCTCGTATTTCTAGTTTAAAGGTTTCTGTCTTGTTGGACAACGAGAAGCAGGTGGCTGTGGACTTTGTGTGGTTTATCATCACTCCCAATTTTGTGGCCCAGTCTCCTA
Source organism: Achatina immaculata (assembly GCA_009760885.1). Taxonomy (NCBI): domain Eukaryota; kingdom Metazoa; phylum Mollusca; class Gastropoda; order Stylommatophora; family Achatinidae; genus Lissachatina; species Lissachatina immaculata. The sequence continues at coordinate 4,142,499 of CM019715.1, read as the reverse complement.
TGGTATTTAGTGCTTCCTGTATTCTGTAGGTTGGTCTTGATGTTTTTTCCGCATTGTACCATACAGCGAAGTCATTTGCATGTAAGGCGTATGATATGCTGTTGGGCAGTTTGTCTGTGATGTCACCTATGTATATCAGGAACAGAGTAGGAGAAATAACCCTCCCTGAGGAATGCCTTTTCTCAGGGTGACTCTGTGGCTTAGTTTTCAATTCATTTTGACCTGGCTATTCTATATCTCAAGAAATCTTATATCTACCAAAACACTGTTCCTTCAATCTTGTTGTTAAGTAGTTTCAGGAGGAGACCTTTTTCCATACTTTGTCAAATGCTTGTGTTATATCTACAAAAGTGGCCAGAAATTTTTTCTTCTCCTGGAAAGTTTTCTAGTTCTTGGATTAGGTAGGTAAGCTGGTCTTCTGTGCTGTGATGTTTCCTGTATGCTGACTGTGTATTGTTTATCAGGTGATTTTTTTTCTAGTTGTTGTATCAGTCTAGTGTTGACCATCCTTTCCATCACTTTGCCCATGCAGCTTATGAGACTGATAGGTCTGTAGCTGGACTTCTTGTGTTTGTTTTTCCTTTTTTTCTGATGGGAGTGATGTCTGCCTCTCTCCATCTGTTGGGAAATTTTTTGAAGCTCCAGGACTGGTTGTAGATGATCTCACATAAATGAATGTCATTATGTGGCAGAAAGTCAAAGCTAAAAAATATACATGTATATGAAAGGCCAGTTTATGCAGAACTACAAGGTAATCCAATATTTTTTACTGGGCTTTATATGGTCTATAGTCTGCAAACCAGAAGCAAAAAAACAAAACCATTTACAAAATATGAAAGCATAATGCAAAGTTTTATTTGGTAATGCAGTTATGTCTGGAAGAAAATACAGCTTAACATCTCAGAATGGCGACTATTCAAGAGAAAGTACTTTGGTTCTTTGAAGAAAAAGGAATTTATCGAAATACAATATCATTACAAGACTCAGTATGGAAAAGATGCATCTTCAGATATATCTATCTGAAATTTCACAAAATAATTTTAAGAGACTAGTAGTGTAATGCACCAAAAAAAAAAGGAGTAGGAAGACCAAGCACTTCACAGAAAAATGTTTAGCATTCTGCAGTACTGACTTTACAAGTTTTGAGTTACCTTTCATATTTCACAAGCAGTTTTATTTTGTTGTTTCTGGCATAAAAAATTATAGGCCACAGAAAACTGACAGTAATTCTGAATCTGAATCACTCTATATGTTGCCAAACGGAAGATGTAAAAATTTAAAGTCCACAGATGCTTTATACGGTAATACTATAACAAACACTTTAACTCTGACATTAATTTTAACACTAATTAAGTAATTCTCATTTTCATATAGCTTAATCCATTCAGAAGATAAAAATCTAAGGCAAAAGACCAGAAAGAAGAAAGTGATACACTTATGTGGATCTAGGAAACAGCTTTACAAATTACATCAAAGACAAAGGACAATGAAAACTGGAGATACATTTAACTGTCTCCATTTGGGAATACAGGGCAGGATACTGATGATCAATTAAGAAAATGAAAAAATGTTAAATCATGAATAAAACCAAACTGGTCTCCGCAGGGTTTCCAGTCTTTCTCAGGCTTAGGGTCTGGGCATTCAAAACTGTCACCTCTGTAGTTTCAGTTAAGAAAGTGTACTTGCATGAAAGTGCTTGTTTTATTCTACATTAGCAAAGCTAACTACATAAAGTAACATGGCACACCTCAGATTAGGATAATGGCACCAGCTTCACTCTGAGCTTGTGTGAACAATTTAGCATATCAAAATCACACATGAGACCTCCCACACTGCGGACTGTAACACTGATCATGAACTATTTATCAGTAAACTGCAGACTGTAACACTGATCATGAACTATTTATCAGTAAACTGCAGACTGTAACACTGATTATGAACTATTTATCAGTAAACTGCAGACTGTAAAACTGATCATGAACTATTTATCAGTTAACTGCAGACTGTAAAACTGATCATGAACTATTTATTAGTAAAATTCAGACTGTAACACTGATCATGAACTATTTATCAGTAAACTTCAGACTGTAACACTGATCATGAACTATTTATCAGTAAACTTCAGACTGTAACACTGATCATGAACTATTTATCAGTAAACTGCAGATTGTAACACTGATCATGAACTATTTATCAGTAAACTGCAGATTGTAACACTGATCATGAACTATTTATCAGTAAACTGCAGACTGTAACACTGATCATGAACTATTTATCAGTAAACTGCAGATTGTAACACTGATCATAAAATATTTGGGGGGTATGGTGTCCAGCTGATGCATTGCTCTGGGGCCCAGATGGTTGCCCCTGTTTTAAGGGGAGCCTAGAGGGCTTCCCTATTTGAAGTGGGCACCCCCAGTGAATGAAAAACTGAACAGCTAATTAATAGGGTAGAGAGGGGGAGGATGAGGAAAGAGAGAAAGTCTCGCACCACCTCAAAAAATTCCTCTTTGGAGCCATAGGCACAAGCATATCCACATATGAAGAATCAGAAAAACTGGTGATCAATGAAACCACTGAAAAGTTTCCCAAAAGGAAAGACTCCCTTAAGAAAAAAAAAGGAATTCAGTGACCCCATGGAAAATGTATAAGACAAAAGCAAAGGTTCAAAATTCAGACTCCTGCTTCACTGCATTTGGAACACTCCTATATATGCTCTGCCACAGCATCCATCCAAGAGTATATTTGCTAATAATTCCTGTCAATTGTTGGTTGTTTATGTGTTTTCTGCCGCACAGTTCAGATTTCCTGCCAGCACCTTTAATTTGTCCTATCTCCATCAATCTCTTCAGATCTACACTGTTCTTCCATTCCCGCTCTTCATTTCCTGCGGTCTGTCCAATACAGCTTTAGCAATGTCCCAATGTCCCCCTTGTCCTTTGTCAGTCTGCCACATTATTGCCATGTACTTCTGCATGCCCTGGACAGTAAAGTTATGTTAGGCTTGTCACAGTTGATTGGCTTAACAGAATAAACCATTCTTTTAAGACAAAAGCTATTTTGATGAAACCTGGGACGTTGAAAAATCTATCTCTCTGTGCAACCTCTTTCTGTGGAGAAAAGAAATTCTCCAAAAATTATTGGATCAAGGAAAATGCAGCAAAACTGATTCTAGTCATTGAAAAAAGAAAAAGGTTATGCCAGACAGCCAAAAGAATCCTTCACAGAATTTACAGGATCATCTCAGATTTTTAAAGACAGAAATGCAAAAGCTTGGACCTAAGTAATTATGCTCAACAACCTAAAATGCTGTGGACATGGTAGATGCCGAAAGGATACACAACAAGAAGGTAGCTCTAAAACCAACCATCACTAAAGTAGCCCCCATAAGATCTGAAAACTGAAGTAGGAACAAACAGCTGGAAAGATGGGCTGCACATTAATCAAAGCTCTGGTGCATGGAAAAACCAGAAAATCTTAACTTGGAACAGTTAGGTCCCAGAATACCCTGTAAAGGCTGAGCTAAATGATGAACCCAATAAACATTAGCTCTATACTATCAATGGGTTTCAAATGGAAAAGCAAAACATCTCTGCACAAGTGATGAATGTAAATATTAATGGGGGAAGACTATCCATTTTGGCAATCAGCAACCCGTAGTTGACATGCTAGTGTCAGAGCAAGTGAACCATAGATAATCAAGACCATGTCTCAGCTCTCTGTTGGTACCAAAAGTAACAAGCCTAGCCTGGCTAACCAGGCAGAGATCATTACAGTCCCCATGGCAGTGGAGTCTGCTAAAGAAGCACAGCATACCACCTGCTTTTTAGCACCATTCAGAGACTAAAAAACAGCTGCTGCAAACATGCTTCCGAGCTGCCGCAATGCTGTAACTCAACATCTTCACCACATCGGCTGCAATAATCACCAGCTCAAAGTTCCAGGGAGACTGAAGAAGAAGAAGGGTAAATATTAATATACTTCTGTTACACCTCAGCAAGGTCCCCACACAGAGCTATCCAGAGGTTAAATATCTCATGGCATGTGAAATGACAAGATGGCAACACCATAGAAAAATGAAAGGGAATGAGAATAATAATTATATATGGATAACTCTGTTAAGTATAAATCCTTTCCCTGAATCTCCTATCAAAAACTGGCAAGTGCATTCTAATGGAATCAGTGTAGATTTAGGACCAGGTAAATATAATAAACAGGTAAATAAATCTCTCATACATGTAAGGGCTTATAGGGGTGCAGATGTCATCAGTGATCACAACCTGTGCATAGGGAAAATAAGACTAAAATTGAAAAGCCAACACAATAAATCAGTACACAGAAAGATAAACAGCCACAGCCTACAAGAAGAAAATACTAACATTAATTTCAATCAGGAACTTGCCAATCACTCCAAAACACCCAGTGAAGTTGAGGAGATAGGTATAGATGAATTATGGAATTCTTACAGCACAGACATAATCACAGCAGCAAAAGCAAGCGCTGGACTGAAAAAACAAAATAGAAAAGCATGGATATCAGATAAAACATGGAAGTATATACATGAAAGACGAGCAGTCAAATTAGACATGTTGAATGCAAAAACAGATCTTGGAAAAGATCTGGCGAAAGCAACATACAAAGAAATAGACAAGAACGTAAAAAGTTCAGCTAGAAAGGATAAAAGAGAATACATAGACAATATGGTGAAAGAGGCAGAAAAAGCAGCAAAAACATGAGACAGCAAAACTTTATATAACATATAAAAGGGATGGCGACTGCAGTAAAACTGGTTAATATAAATAAGGTAGATAGAGGTGTATGGTGCAGTTTTACAAAGTGAGGGAGGAAGTGAGCAAGGTGAGAAAAAAACGAATATAAAGTATGAGAATGTATAAATGAAAAACATACAACATCCGATATTTCGGCTCTCAGCAAGACGCTTCAGATAAGTTATATATGTTTGTATTTTGTTTTTGCATGTATCCTCGAATAAGGCTCACGCCGAAATATCAGATGTTGTATGTTTTTCATTTATACATTCTCATACTTTATATTCGTTTTTTTCTCACCTTGCTCACTTCCTCCCTCACTTTGTAAAACTGCACCATACACCTCTATCTACCTTATTTATATAACATACAAAAGAGGCTAACAGGTACTATTACATCTAAAGAAAGACCAATCCTTAGCAAAACTGGAACCCTATTAACATCAAATAAAGACCAAAAGCAAAGATGGGCTGAATACTTTCAAGAAATACTTAATCGACCACACCCAAAACAATTGTTAAACCTTGAAACTGACTTACCAGCCCCACAACTAAATGTCAACCTAGATGAAATTAAATTGCATGAAATTGAAACAGCAGTGAATTTAATGGCTAACAACAAAGCTGCAGGTGAAGATGAAATAACAGCTGAAATGCTAAAAGCTATCAATAGTGACAACATGAGACAACTACAGAGAATGTTTAACAAGATTTGGAAAGAAGAACATTGTTAAAATACCAAAAAAAGGCAAACTTAGTGACTGTAACAACTGGAGAGGAGTAACCTTAATATCAGTTGTGTCAAAAGTATTTTGAAAGGTCATTTTGAAAAGACTTAAAGATATAGTGGATACTGCAATGAGAGAAGAACAAGCAGGATTTTGAAAAGGGAGAAGCTGTCTCGACCAGATCTTTACTCTAAGAATAATACTTGAAGAACATATTGAAAAGCAGAAACCATTAATACTGAACTTCATAGATTTTAAAAAGGCATTTGATGGAGAATTTTATGTTTGCATGAAATACCATCTAAAATTGTCAACATCATTAAGGACTTCTACAATGGATATGTTTGTGCAGTCAAGACAGAAGAAGGGATGAGTGAATGGTTCCAGATTGAAACAGGTGTGAAACAACGATGTATACTGTCTCCTTTACCTTTTGGGATTACAATAGACTTCATAATGAAAAAATGCTGCACTGGTAACACAGGTATTGACTGGGTACATGGGACCCAAAAAGAAGACCTTGATTTTGCTCTTGACATAACTCTTATCAGTAATAAAGTGAATTCCATGAAAGAAAAAAACAGATAGCCTGTCTTCATTGGCTAGCAAAATAGGACTTGAAATTAACAAGGACAAAACAAAAATAATGAAATTTCCCATTAATCAAAATGGAAAAATATACATAGAAGGGACAGATATTGAAGAAGTCAATCAATTTGCATACAGTGGCAGCTACATAGACCAGGATGGTGACACTAGAAAGGAAATTAGGATCAGAATTGCAAAAGCAGCATCAATCTTCAAGAATCTTGAGAACATATGGCATTCAAAAGTTATAAGCACAAAAACCAAGTTAAGACTATTCAATTCAAATGTAATATCCACCCTCATTTATGCATGTGAAAGCTGGAAAAAAACTAAAGAAACAGACAATAAATTAGACCCTTTTGAAAACAAATGCCTAAGGAAAATACTCGGCATCAAGTGGAATGAATTCAAGAACAATGCAGAAATAAGACAGATGACTGAACAACACCAGTCTCATGGGTGATCAGGAGAAGGAGATGGACATATGTTGGTCACTTGATGAGAAGAAATGATCAGAGAATCCCAGAACAAGCTATCAAGTGGAACACAACAGGCCGAAGAAAAAGAGGCAGACCACGTGAAACTCTGAAGAAAGCATTGTTAAGAGAGGCCAAATTAACAGGCATAAAATCCTTTGATGAGGTTGAAAGACTAGCCGAAGACAGGAAAAATTGGCGAACTACTTTGCGAGCCCTATGTGACGTTTAACAGCACGGGAAGGATATAAGAAATATAATGCCATACCTAGGACAAAAAAACAGAGCCACTTTAAGCATGTACATCAGAAAATGAAAGAAAACTAAGATATCATGAAATCAGTCATACAGCACTACACCAGTGGTGGAGCAAGATAAACAAAAATATAACTAGAAAGGACTTTTAGCTCACAGCTATAGGTGGTACATCATGAGCACCATCTTTTATAGTTACAGTTAAAAAGAAAAGAAAAACAAGACTGTTTTCAAACTTAGCTGCTTCCTGGCCAGTTCTGCAAGGATACGTGCAGTAACTTTCAAGTCTGCATTCCTCCCAATCACCAGAGTAGCACAATGTTCCAGCTGGTGACAAGGTGCAGTTCTTGCAGCAAGCTTGGTTCACTTCACTACATGTAAACAAACAGTAAATTCTATAACAGATACTGTAAACAATATGTAAAAAAAAGGAAATAATACCTAACTTCAGCCACACAGAAATATTAACAGACAATCTGATTAAAAGTCACACACAGAGTTCCAGTCAAGATGGTGACAGGCATACTATACTCTGTGAATTAGTGAAACAATTCTTGACATTTCCGACTTAATTCATATATGGATTATAATCTAGTGATATTATCTAGACGAGATTGACAGGATATTGTCAAAATACACTCGTGAAATTCTAACTAGGTTTAATGGATGATTCAAAGCTGTAGCGCTAATGAACGGAATTTAACCTAATGTCGAGCACCGGGAGCATGAGCATCTGTACGATGTAGCCCTCTTGTCCAGGACCCATCATCCTGCCGAAGACGGAGTGTGTTGGCTGCAGCACAGTACCAAGGTAAAAACAGAACACACATGCACTTACAAGGTTAAGAATGGTCTTGATACAATCCGATTTCACAGCATGGGCTTGTTCCAGTCCTCTATATTTTCCATAAATTTCATGGTCAGTTGTTCACATACTTGTGTCTGATCAACTTGATTATCAAAAGTTCTGCTCTCAAAGAGTGCTAAAGATTCTCAATGAGGAAAATAAGTGCAAAGGCCAGGCACTGGACTGACCTTTTCACTAGCAGCAGCATATCATGATGCAGAGATACAAAATCTGGTGCCTCACTACAACATGTGCCTCAACAATGGTGGAAACTATGTTGAAAAGTAGTTGACAGTACGTACTTCAACAATGGTGGAAACTATGTTGAAAAGTAGTTGACAGTATGTACTTCAACAATGGTGGAAACTATGTTGAAAAGTAGTTGACAGTACGTACTTCAACAATGGTGGAAACTATGTTGAAAAGTAGTTGACAGTATGTACTTCAACAATGGTGGAAACTATGTTGAAAAGTAGTTGACAGTATGTACTTCAACAATGGTGGAAACTATGTTGAAAAGTAGTTGACAGTATGTACTTCAACTGCAAATATACACGGTTAATGCAGTTACATTGTTGAATTTTTTTATAAGACATCAGAACTTACTTTTAAGACTGCCCTTGTATATTTTAACAGAAAGGAACACTTTATCATTGAAAACAAAACAACTATAATCAACAACCTAAATTATCTGAATAAATGCTTCAGAAATTGATCCAAATGAATGAAATTATTTCACACTTATTAATAACAGTTAAGCAACATGATAAAAAAAGCAGTAGTCGGACTGACCTACAATTAGCTTTAGGTCGGAGTGTGCAGTTACTAGTGCAGCACATGTTTGTATCAATAGTTCCAAAAGAACCTGCATCGCATTCCTCTCCCCTGTCTATAACACCGTTGCCACAGAAGGAAGTAATTGATGATCTGGCTAAATAGTTGTAAGACGTCAATCCATAACAATAATAAATATATAAAGAAATGTGACAAAAGTGGTGATGAAAGGCAACAGGAAAATGTAATACTGGAAACTTAAATTCTAAAACTAATGTTAACCCTCTCTCTCTCTCTCTCTCTCTGAACCTTTAGATGTCCAAGGCACATGGTGCTTCTGCAAAGGTTTTTCACAAACTGTCTTTTGCCTTTTTATCCTGCTCTTACCCAAGTGAGCCCTCTGTTGTTCAACATTCTCTCTCTTGTTCTTCTCAATTGTTTCCTTCAGAACTACATTGTTCTTCCATTCCTGCTATTCATTTTCCCACAGTCTGTCCAATACAGCTTTAGCAATGTCCACTTGTCCAATGTCAGTCTGCCACCTATATTAGCCTGTCCAGAAGAAAAAGAGGTTGATCACTTGAAACTCTAAAGAGGACATTGTTAAGAGAAGCCAGTTTAGTGGGCATAACATCCCTTGATGAAGCTGAGAGACTTGCCGAGAACAGGAAAACTTGGCAAACAACTATGTGAGCCCTATGTGATGTTTAACGGCACGGGAAGGATGTAAGATGTAAGTCAGTCTATCTGCCATATCATTGCTATGCACTCCCACATGCCCTGGAAAATAAAGCCACATTAGGCTTATCACAGTTGATTGGTTTAACAGATGAACCCATTTTTTTCAAAGGCAGTTGATTTACTGATTGTGGATTAAAATGCCAAAAATGGGTTTAAAATGCTGTTTTTAATATTTTATTATATCTTGCATCATATAGTGATGCAAGTTATTTTGAGACTTCTTCTTCTTCTTCTTCATACGCATTGTCTGTCAATATCTGCAGTCCTGTCTCTTGGATAAATTTCACCGGAGTCCTGTTCGGAGACGGAAAATGGTGACTTGTTCCTTCCTGTTTAGCATGTGATAGTCATCATGTGGTGGTGTTTGTGACTTCCTGTAGGTTTTTAATCATGCTTTTCTTCTGATTATGGGTGATTGGTATGTCTGGTTGCTCCATTTCAGTGCCCTCTTTGGTCAGATGGTCAGGTTTCTCGTTGCCTGGTATCCCACAGAGGGAGGGAATCCACTGCAAGGTGACTCCGTGTTGTAAGCCAGTTTTTGACAAAAGACCTGGTAGTTTGTTGCACTGAAGAGCCTCCAGTACTGATCTTGCATCTGTGAGAATTACTACAGGGCATGTATCAATTCTGGAGTCTGATAGTTTTTCAAATGCTGCAATAATTGCCCTAACTTCTGCATCATAGTTGTTGTAGTATTTTCCAGCAGGTATGGAAATCTTGTCAGTGGTGTTGTTTGGATAATCAATATGTGCTCCTGCTCCTCCATTCTTTATGGCACTGTGTGCAGATCCATCTGTATACACATGTATCCAGGTGTCACATGGATATTTGTCATCTAAAACACTATGTGTGGCTGTTGATCTTACAAGACTGCTTTGCATCTCACCATTCTGCACACCTTTCACTTCAGTCTGAATAGTTATTTGTGTACAATCTGCTTCTTTCCATGGTGTATGCTCTGGTACAGATGATAATGGAGTGACTACAGTTGGCCTGATGAATGAAGCTGCTTCTTTTAAGCCATCTTAATGCCAAGTTATTGAATCTCTCCTTCAGGGGATGGCTTACAGAGCTGAGGAATTTCTCTCCCAAGGTCATGACCTTTGTGTCTCTACATTTTAGCGCTTGAACACAAACTATTTTCTGCATTTCTACTACTGGTGTGGACCTCATGCCACCTGTGATAATCTGTAGTGACTGATTTTGTACCTTGTCTAGATTATGCAGCATAGTGTTTGATGCTGTGCAACAAGCTGTTGAGCAATATTCTAAGTGTGGTAGAATACTTTGCTAATATACATTCTTGAGGATTCTTTTACTAGCTCCCCATGTGGTTCCACTTAATTTTATTAATATGGCTAGTTTTCTTCTGGCTTTTGCTTCTGCACTGCTGATGTGTTGCTTCCAGATCAGTTTTGAGTCAAGAGTCACTCCTAAGCAAGTGGGCTGGTTGTCCAAACTTAAGGATATTTCATTTACAAAGATCTTACCTGCTTTCTGTTTAGATGAGAGAGTGAACAGAGTGGTACTTGATTTCTCTGTGTTGATACTTACACACCATTTGTTTGTCCATGATGTCAAGATGTCTGCTGCTCTTTGGAGTCTGTGTTCCAACTGTCGCATATTCATCTGTACACCACATAACCAGATCATCTGCATACATTGCCACTTTGATTCCATAGGGAAGTTCCTTGACCAGGTCATTAATGAAAACTGGGAATAGTGTAGGTGAAAGGACTCCTCCTTGTGGTATACCATGTTGCAGCAGTACTTTCTGGCTTTTGTGTCCATCCATTACTACTCTAGCTCTTCTACAATGCGAATAGGACTTTTTCCATTCACATTGCAGTTTCTTAGTTTCCAAAGCAGCCCTTTTTTCCATACATTATCAAAGGCTTTCTTCAGGTCTATCCATGCTGCTAGTACAGGGTTTTTCTCTTGGAATGTGTCCTCAATCTCTTGAGAGAGATAGGTCACTGTAGCACTGTCTAAATCCAGTTTGTGTTGGAATGAGGTTTTCACTTTCTAGGTACCATTTTAGCCTCAGGTCAATGATGCATTCCATCATTTTGCAGAGGCAGCTAGTGAGACTGATTGGCCTGTAGTTGGAGGCCGTATCACTGTTTTCCCCTGACTTTAGCAGTGGTACCATGCCTGCTTCCTTCCAGATTTGAGGTAACTTACCTGTGCTAGAGCACATACTGAAAATATCTAACAGCTTTTCCATTGCTGCCATTCCCAGGTTCTTGATCATTTCATTGGACACTCCATCTGGTCCTGGTGGTTTCCTTGGTTTCAGTTTAATGACTGCTAAGTCTAACTCACTGTGTGTGATTGGTGAATCCATGACCTTCATTTTTCTGCCTTGTTCCTCTTCTTTTTGTGGATCAATGCGCACTGTACACTCCTTCTCAGGATGGATATCAATACTGCAGTCTTGTGCAGACATGCAAGCAAAGCGATCTGCTACCTGCTTACCTGTAAGAGTTTTCCATCCTCTATAATGTAATCTTTGTACTTCTTCCAGTGCTCTCATTGTTTAACTGTTTGATCAGTTTCCAGTTTTCTTCCATCCTTTTCAAAGTTTAGGGGCTCTGTTTTCTCTCTCTCCAACTTTCCCATCTGGCTTGCAGCTTGGCTCTCTGAAATTTGGCCTTAGCATGTTGGTAATTATTGTGGTGTTCTTGGTATGGTCTATTTTCTGCTTGCTTTCGAGTTGTTTCCACATCATCATGGAATTTTCCCGGCTCACTAGACCAGTATGGTTTATAATCCCTACAAGCTCCTCCAGGAATGGTTTCATTGGTGGCCTGAAGGATACAAGTATTGAGTTCCTTCACTATGCTGTTAATATCCTTACCTTCTATGGACAACTGTCCCACCAGGATATCTGTACGATGTCTGTACATTGTCCAGTTTGCTTTTTTATAGTTTCATCTGGGGAGAGGGCTACTGATGTAAAGGAGTTCATTTTCTATTGTCAGGAAGACTGGTTGATGGTCGCTACCTCCAAGTTGTTTTCCAACTTCGCGTGTAATGTTCCACTTCAGGTCTGGAGAGTGGAATGACAGATCTGGTGTTGAGGTTGTATGCGAAGTCCTTGAGTAAAATGTTGGGGGATCCACTGGCTGGTTGATCAGGAGAAGTCCATTATCATCCTGCCAGCTCTCAACTTCCTCTCCTCTCCTGTCTATGTGGTCATAGCCCAGCTCTGGGAATGGCTGTTAAAATCACCACAGACCATCAGTCTCTCTTTGTGCGAGATTGTTTCTAGAGCAAGTGGGCGGTCATTAGGACAGTAATAGTTAAAGAAGTGGAAGTCTGTGTTACTGGTTTTTAGATGGATCATCTGGTATTCGGCTCCTTCCATGTACACTCCACCTGACATGCACTGATGTTATTCTTAACAAGTGCGAGTACTCCTCCTTTTCTTCTGTCCTGTCGGTCTGATCTAAAACACTGGTAGCCTCTGATTTTAAAGGCGGCATCTTTGGTTAGGTGTGTCTCCTGTATGTAGCATATACTTACCTGCTCTGCAAAGAGTATGATCTCTAGTTCCACCTTTTTACTATAGCCATCTCTAACACTGCTGACACTCTCAGCATTCCACTGCATTATTTTAAGTTCTTGTTTTTTGGCAGTTTTCTTCCGCTGCATTTTTTGGTCAGTAGCTCTACTCTTATGTCTCCTGGCTCCACAAGATGGATTAAGAGGACCTCTAGTAGCATTAGGTGGACCCTTTCGAGGGAGAGGGCTGGCACTGCACCTGCCTGGTTAAACTTCACAGGGCGAGCACCATGTTTGAAAACTGCAGATAGAGACACTCCATTAGCGATAATGCATGGTACCCTGATTTTTGCGATGCGTCTTTTGGATGGGTACCTCCGACTTCAGCACCTTTCCTTGCTAAGGCAGACTTTGGTCTTGCTTGGACTGCCATGAAGACAATGGTGTAGGCTGTCCTGGCCAAAACTTTGTTTTCCAGCCTCTGAGACAGTTCCACAAAGACATTTCGACTTTGGGATGAGGAATATGATGAGTGCTTCAACGATATCCATTCCCCGCCACCTATAGTCTGCTGGCTCTGCTCTGTTTACATCATTCTGACAGCCACTGTTGTAAAGACCCATAGGCTTGTCATGTCCTGGATCCATTGGTTTCACACCAGCAATCTCAATGTCCCCATCCATCCACCATCCTGACATTACATATTACAAAAATAACAATTACAATTATAATTAGTGTTGATTGCTACAAGTTTCTGGGCTACAGAAGTAGGTCAGAGTTTTTGAGCAAAATGATCTATGTGCCCTGTCTCACAATGCCTATGTTAAGATAAGTGTGTTCTTAACACAGTTGTTCTCACAGGGGTTATTTTGAGTGATACTCATAATTTTCAATAAAAGCAGCTTATTTCAAAAATGTATCTCCAAGAAATTTTTGCCATAAAATCAGAATACTGCTCTGAATTGTAGATTTGAAACTGATGTCATCAATGCTGGACATTCTAAATTTTCATTAATATTCACTTAAACCAAAAATTAAAATCCAGTTTTTAATGCATATTTTTTAAAATAGCTACCCATGATGAAACTGTAAACACAAAATGTGTGGAAATTCATTGTTTTTGTGAACTTTCTGCAGAAGCCACATGACATTATTTCCCATAATTTGACTGCTTATCTTTGGTACAGCATCATTTTTGTCACAGAAACCCTAAAGTATTCCAATGACAGACAAAAATGTAGAAGAGAAAAGGTCAGAACTACAATAGAAGACCAACCAACTGAAACTAAAGATGGTCTATCAAATGCTGGACAATTCTGAGGCATTAATAATGTCTTTGCAAGTAAAATTAGATGGCAATTGTTATTTTTCTCATAATTTTGTTGTTTCTCAATTTTCCCTAAACTGTTTATTAGACTGAAGAATCGCATACCTCTCTTATTTTGTTAAAACCGGATGAAATTTGGTTAGACATTCTTTCTAAGGTTTCTTGTGCACTATCAGAAGTAATTTTTTTATACTTGCAGTTCATTTAAAAGTTGTCATTTCTTATGGTACCCCATTACTTTTTATATCCACTATGGTCTGTGACCAAAATATTCATCTACAAGGTTGTCAAAGAATTACTGCAAACTGAAAGATGAAATCTCTCAAAAAACCATGGTTCTCTCTTTCCCTCTAACATACAAGAACATAAATATACATGCACTTACAAGTACATCCTACATCCTTCCCATGTCATTAAACATCACATAGGGCCTAAATGGTGGTTTGCCAAGATACTGTCTTCGACAAGTTTTTCAATCTCATCAAGGAATGTTATGCTCACTGAATTGGCATTCAGTCCTCTTTAGAGTTTCACATGGTCAACTTCTTTTTCTTCGGCCTGTTGTGTTCCATTTGATAGTTTGTTTGGGAATTCTCTAATTATTTCTTCTCACCACATGACCGACATATGTCAATCTTCTTTTTCTGATCAACCATGAGACAGGCTGTTGTTTGCTCATCTGTCTGATCTCTGTGTTGTTCTGGAATTCATTCCACTTTATACCAAGTATTTTCCTTAGGCATTTGATTCAAAAGAGTCTATTTCTTTAGTTGTTTTCCAGTTTTCACATGCACAAATGAGGGTGGATATTACATCTGAACTGAATAATCTTAACTTGGTTTTTGTGCTTATAACTTCTGCATGCTATATGTTCTCAAGATTCTTGAAGGTCAATGCTGCTTTGGCAAGTCAAATTCTAACTTCTTTTCTGGTGTCACCATTGTGGTTTATATAGCTGCCGAGGTACGCAAAATGGTTTACTTCTTCAACAGCTGTTCCTTCTATGTATATTTGTCCTTTGTCGTTAATGAGAACCTTCATTATTTTTGTTTTATCCTTGTTAAAAGTCCTATTTTACTAGCCATTGAAGACAGGGTATCTGTTTTTACTTGCACTGATTTCATATTATCGCTGATAAGTTATGTCATCTGCAAAATCAAGATCTTCCAGTTGGGACTCACGTACCCAATCAATGCCCATTTTACCTTTGCAATATTTTTTCATTATGAAGTCTATGGCAATTTCAAAATGCAAGGGAGATAATATACATCCTTGTTTCACGCCTGTTTCAATCTGGAACCATTCACTTATTTCTTCGTCTGCATGGACTGCACAAACATATCCATTGTAGAGATCACTAATGTTTGTGTACAAGTGCATACATACATACACACAACTGTGTGTTATATATGGGTGCATGTTATATCTGTTCATTTTTATATAAAATTAGATTTGTCACGTGTGCACATCTTACAGTGAAAATACAATAGTTTTGATAATCGTTCATTGTTCAACACAAGATGCAAGTCATTAGCTTTTAACACTACCAGAATCCTATTAGCATAACTCATTTCAATGCTGTTTGTCTATGGCATCACTCATATTCTAATGCTGACCAATTAATTCAATCTTCTTCACCCTGCCTTAACCCAACTTAATCTGTTCTGGGGATGTTGGAGTCATTCTTTCACTCCAACTCCTCGTACCTGCCAAATTTGTCTGAAACAGCCTTCAACTTGTTCAGTCTAAATACTCCATATATGGGGGTCTGGAAGACAGTCATCTTGTCCATTACTATGAGCTCCTGTTTGTCTCCCTCATATGCCTAGGCTGGCACTGTATAACATTACACATGCTCCTGTACTGGCCTCTCTATAACATATTTCATACTCTAGTGAATACTATACATCATTTTATTATATCATTTTCTCAACTTACCAAAGAAGCAACTCCTATATTCCAGCTGTCGCCCAATGTGTCTCAAGGAACATGGCGAAAATTTCTGAAATATTGAAAACTCAGTGTACAAGTTCAAGTGATTCCATAAACCTAAGACACTAAATTAACCATCATACAGATTTCCAAATTATCAGATTATGCACTCACCATCACTTTAAATTTTACACATGCAAATGCTCTACATTTTCAAGTTTCTACCAAAAGGGATATCTATAGCCACTACATACAATAAAGCTATATAGTGATTCAAAGTCTATAATGCCTAAGTTTTTTATCTGACACATTAAACTTACATAATGGTTTGGAAGATTTCCAATGACTGCTCTATTCCACATGAGAAAATGTCCACCTTCATTGTCTGGTTTACTACACTCCTCTGTTTCAGGGTCATGATCACTACCAAAATTGTGCCCTAATTGCAAAATACGTTTTAGAAACTAGACACTCTTGTCTGTTTGTCTGTCTGTGTGTGCGTGTGTGTGTGATATATCTCATACAGCACATAAGTAATATAAATTAAAATACAATATAATATAAAATACATATATATAATCCTCACTTTCCAGTGGGAAAAAACTTCTCAAATTTTAAGTCATGTACCACCCATTATTCCAGATACATCAGAAGATTGTATGCAAGATGGCAGAAATACAATTTGTGCATTGGATCTAGTGAAAACCAGCAATGTTACAGAAGTACAGCAGAGTTTCTGAACACATTTTGGAAAAGAGAACTGGCACAACAGATTAGACAAGCAGGTGTATTTGTGTAAATATTTGTACAAGACATTACACAGTGTCTGACATGGTAATGACTAGAACAGTATCTATATTTCACAAAGGATGGTAAGGACTGCATACAATAACATTTATTAAAAACAGTTTTCTACTTCTCTCTTTCACAAAATCCCATACAGTACATAAACACTTTTCTTCTAATTTTATTTGTGAAAAGTTACAGCAACTCATAAGTTTCTTTGCTTTAAGAGATTTGAGAAAATACTGGGGGTCAACATGCAGAAATTAAATCTTATCTTTGATTCTACATGTTCACACCAAGTGCGTGAACTCTGCAAGATGGGCTAGTAATTTGGTGTGTGTGTGTGTGTGTGTTTGATTAAGTTATATATATGACTTCATAATCACATTATATTAAAATAATTACTTTATATTAAACTGGAGAGGATGGATGCGAACAGACAGACAAAAAGGGCTTATACAGAAGTGATAAATGGAGACAGACCACAAGGCAGACCAAGACAATGGTGGCATGACTACCTGGAAGAAGACCTACAAGCACTTGGAGTGGACAAATGGCAGAAGACTAAGAATAGATAAGAATGGGGACAAGTCTTGTCTGCAGCAAATGAGCCATAATGATTTGGAAAGCTGAATGAATAATGACTTAATAGATGTCTATCTTTTGTGCTATGTGTGTTTTTAGTATGTTCTGTAGTGCTGCTATAGTCAAATGTGATAGAGGTGGGTATCATTATATATATATATATATATATATATATATATATATATATATCAGAAATGCAGATGAAACCACTGACAACAATTATTGAGGAAAGAAGCTGGTGATGGTTGGGACATGTGCTCCGAATGACTGACAACTCACTACCAAAAATAGCACTAAGATGGACACCACAGGGGAACAGAAGTAAGGGTAGACCAAAGGAGACATGGAGAAGAACAACAGAAAGGATGTTGAGCAATAGAGGGCTCACCTGGGCAAGAGCAGAAAAAAAGGCGAAGGACGGGCATTTGTGGAAAACCCTTGCGGAAGCCCCATGTGCCCTGGGCACTTAAGGTTCAGAGATTTATATATATATCTTATATCCTTCCCGTGCCGTTAAACGTCACATAGGGCTGGCAAAGTAGTTCGCCAATATATATATATATATATATATATATATATATGAGGTTAAATGTAATTTCTCTCATTTTTTGGTATATTTCTAAGATGAAGATTTGTGAAAGTTTCACCAAACTTGATGAAAGCATATCTATGTCCCTTCTTAATCTACAGCAGTCTCTGGAATGTGTAAAGGAACTTTCGGAACACCCTATGTGTGTCAAAAGGTAATCTCAGGGCGAATCTTTTTTTAATGGTTACATCCCTTGATTTCCTTTTTTTTTTTAACTGTAGAGTCATGCCTTAGAGGCACCTTGGGGATACTAACGCCAATATTTCCTTGAACTGTCGATCCACTTGAGGGTGATGTGGTCAGCATCACTTTTGGCCGCCTTTCCTTCCATGCTCCACAAGATACCCATTTCTACAGCTGAGTGACTGGGGTACCTCTGGCAGGATTCAAACCCCAAACCTTTGCCATGAGAGACTAGTGCACTGACAACTTCACCACTCAGACAGCTAATTACTTTTTTCTCTCACCCTCATATTTATAAGAAATGAATTCACAGTGAGAAAAAAATAAATACTGCTAATTGAGGAAGATTCTGCACTCACTGCAAAGAGACTATACAATCTCACGGCACATCTCTGTTATATTACATTATATACTGGTCACTGAAGTAGTTTTGGTAAACAGATTTAGTGATAAACAATTGTAGGAAGTTTTACCTGCTTTTAAAAAAAATGCCATGCATCTGAAGGCAAATAAAGTCCAGAACTAAATAATTCAAAACTAAGTGAATTTGGCATCTCATCCTATGGCCTTGATTATTTTAATATTTTTTTTAAATGGTCAAATTTTCAGCTCCTTTGCTTTTCTACATTAATTGTTCCTGTCTGACAAAAAAAATTACTAATGCTAAAAATTCCCACACAGTCCTCCAAAAAAAAAAAAAAAAGCCAGCTTCTATATTTCAATCTCTCACTCGAAAACTGTTTTCAAATGGTGAACAAAAAACAATGGATAATTTTATTTCAGACAAGGCAACACTTACATTTGGAGTTCACAAGATAAAAAAACAGCTTACCTACTTCTGTGGAAAGCAAGTATGAAATAAAATAAATGTTGATGCATTTTAATGGTAATGAGAATAAACATTTAGACCAGTGTTTGCCAAACATGGGGTGTATGCCCCACAGGGAGGCAATCTGAACTGGGGAGAGGGGATCAGAATAATTACAATATATATATATATTATACTTTTTCAGAACTTGGTTGACCATTATGCTGTGTGTGTGTGTGTGTGTGGGGGGGGGGGGAAATGTGTTGAGGTGGGGTATGATCCAAAAAAAAAGTTGAGAAACACTGATCTAGATACAAAATACCTCTCTATAAAGCTTATAATACTTAGTAAATTTGTTAAGCACAGATCATGAGGACCTGTCTTCACCTTCTTTTATTATTTTTTTTTAATGACAGAAAAACCATTGGATCATTCCATTTATGCACTGGGCATTTTTTAACTCCTCTTGTTACATAGACTTGCTCTTAAACTGCAAGCCTGTTTTTATCTATAACCTATCTTTCAGATACTAAAGAACAAACATAAAGTTGAGACCAGAAAGGTGTACAGCAGCTCAAGTTCTCCACATCAATCCACGAAGCTGCTTCTCTGTTGTACCAGCCTTTACTTGGAACTCATGAAGCTCAGTCCCTTCAGCCTGAATGCAAGAGTGAACTGATTGTTTAAAGGAGCATCACAAAGAGGCTAGATACAGAATGGTTCATTGGCCCAGGTAGCTACACCCTACCCTGAGAATATGTGTTATGTTCCCAAGCAACTACATATAAACTTTACAGTTGGGAGAACATCAGCTATTGGCAACTGTGATATATCGAGGCAGATCTAAGGCCTCTATAAATATCACTATCTAGACTGTAAAAATGTAAGATTTTACCACATGTCAAATTTCCACGTAAACATACCATGAGCAAAGACAAGATTCATCTGTATGGTTGGTATTGGCCCTCCAAAAATGTCAGTGCCAGAAGAAACTCCCGAATTTAACTTTAGATTGCCAGGAGTGAAACCTTATGTTTGATAAAATATGAACATTATTACCAAGATATATATTAATTTGATCACAGAATACAAGTATATAAACAATTAATTCACTCACAGAATACAAGGCCTGTTCAAAGAGAAACTAGACTTTTACAATGAAGCAGCAACAAAGTGAGGAACTGAGCTGGCTACTGCATGTATGTGACCTTAACCTTTATTCTTATAACAGCCATATCATGCCATGACCATTAGTCATCGATCTCATTCATTCATTCGTTTGCATGTCCCTTGCAGAACTTTGCTTCCCTAAGAGCACTCCTATAGGCCTCTCGGTTGTAAACAGGATGCCCTGCTACTGATGCAGATTATCAACAATGTCTTGCAGCCATCTTCGCCTTGGTCTTCCTCTCTTTCTCATTCCTATTATGTAACCCTTCCAAGATGGTCTTCTCCAGATTATCATGACGTTTAATGTCTCCAAAATATTCAAGTTTTCTTTGTTTAATCCTCTTTACTAGCCAACCTTCTTCAATATTAAGTTCTTGTAGTATGCATATATTTGTTCTTTTTTGTGTCCATGATATTTGAAAAACTCTTCCTCTCCACAGCTTATTTAGTTGTTTTACTTTCTGAGGAGCAATACATGTCCTCCTTTTCAATTTCCCTCATTGTATCTCCATTATTAATTAGTAGTAATTCAAGATATTCAAAACTCTCAACTTCTTCCAATTTTTCCTCACTGATACATATTTCAGCTGCCTTATTTGTTTTGTCGGTTGTCATCAATTTAGTTATGATTTTCAACAGAATTTTACTGGCATGACTAATCAGGGCAACAGTTCTGTAATTTGTGCATAATTTCAGGTTACTCTTTTTTGACAGTGGTATGAATTCAGTTCTTTTCCATTCTATTGGCCAAATAACTGAATGCCATATCTTTTTACATAGTGCATGACAGACTGTTGCACATTTCTTTCCTCCTGCTTTAATAAGTTCAGCTGTTATCTCATCACATCCCACTGATTTACTATTTTTCAGATTCTTTATTGCCCATAAAACTTCTTCAGTTGTCGGTTTGGGTTCTTTCTCCTCCAATAATAATTCACACTGTTGATTTCTGCTTCCACAGTCGGTTGTTTCATACATTCCTCTGCAATATGCCTTCCATCTTTCTAGAATTTCCTGTCTCTGTCAAGGTACTCCCCATCTCATCACATATTACATTTAGCTTAAGTGTGACATTTCTTGTCAATGTCTTTATACATTTCACTATTTCTTCCACACTTCTGATGTCCTTCTATTCTTTCACAACAATCTTGTATGTATTGTTTTTTGGCTTTTCTTATGTTTTTTCTTACTACTTTTGTTAAAGATTTATATTCTTCTTTGTTGTTGTTTGTCACTTTCCACTGTATCTTCATTTCTATACATTGTTTTATCAGTTCTAGCGTGCCTGCTGTAATCCATTCATTCTTTTGTGTTTTCTTTACTGGAACCATGTCTTTAGCTGTTGTTGTTAAGATATCTCTGGCCTGCATAGCCAATTCATCTGGTGTCATCTCCTCCTGCTATTAATAACTCATGGTCTGTGCCACAAATAGCACCTTGTAAAGTTTTTGCTGACATTATACTTGATCTTCATCTTCTTTGCACTAAAATGTAATCTATCTGATTCTTGGTTTTCCCATCAGTTGATGTCCATGTGTAAAGTCTTCTTGGGCGTTGTTTAAAAAGTGTGTTAGCAATCATTAGCTCATTTTCCATGCAAAATGCTATTAGAATGTCACATGCCTCATTTCTATGTCCTATGCTAAATTTCTCCACAACATATTCTTCATCTTCTGCTCTTTCTATACCAGTTTTGCATTAAAATCCCCCATTATTAATACAATCTAGACAATCTTCAAGAATCTTGAGAACATATGGAATTCAAAAGTTATAAGCACAAAAACCAAGTTAAGACTATTCAATTCAAATGTAATATCCACCCTCATTTATGCATGCGAAAGCTGGAAAACAACTAAAGAAATAGAAAAGAAATTAGACTCTTTTGAAAACAAATGCCTAAGGAAAATACTCGGCATCAAGTGGAATGAATTCAAGAACAATGCAGAGATAAGACAGATGACTGAACAACAACCAGTCTCACGGGTGATCAGGAAAAGGAGATGGACATATGTTGGTCACTTGATGAGAAGAAATGATCAGAGAATCCCAAAACAAGCTATCAAGTGGAACACAACAGGCCGAAGAAAAAGGGGCAGACCGCGTGAAACTCTAAAGAGGACATTATTAAGAGAGGCCAAGTTAACAGGCATAACATCCTTTGATGAGGTTGAAAGACTCGCCGAAGACAGGAAAAATTGGCGAACTACTTTGCGAGCCCTATGTGACGTCTAACGGCACGGGAAGGATATAAGATATAAGATAAGATTATTAATACAATTTTTCTATACCTGGTCTATCGTCATCTGCAGTTTGTTATAAGTCTTCTACTTCCTCTTCTTCTGATGCTGATGTAGGTGCATATATCTGGATAATTGTTACATTTCTAGGAGTGCCCTTAAGTCTGATAGTGAGCATTCTATCACTGGATGAATTTGCAGTAATGCTTTTGATGTTTATTTGTCCAAGTAAAAAGCCACTCCATTGTTTTCTCCTAATTCTCCACCAGAGTATATAAAGATATCATCATTCTCGCTCTTGAAGTGTCTTGATCCTTTCCATCGATGTTCGCAGATTCCTAAAATGTGTGTCCCCGTTCTTTTCATCTCATCACTTATTATTTGATGCTTTCCTCATGCATACTTCTCACATTCCAAGTTCCTACTCTTATTTTTCTTTTTAGTTTGATGCAGGGGTTTTCCTTAGTAACACTATCAGGATTTTGTCCGTCATCACAATTACTAGTACTGAACTCTGTCTCACACTCTTCCCCAGTGTTAAAATCCCTCATGTCAGCTGAACAGTTACTAATGACTATCCTTTCAAACATCTTTTTTTTGGAGGTGTGAGTTAGCGCAGTTCATTAGCATACAGTTCTCTCGTGGCTAGACAGCTTTTCATCCTACCGGATTCTGTGGTTCGAATCCCAGGTAATTTTCTTGTGATATTTCTATCACGTCTCATGAACTCATTGACTGCAATCCTCGCTATAGCAAGGTCTTCCGGTTAGTCTGGTGACTGTCATCCTCGTTATAGCGAGGTTTGTTTCAGTGCAGCGTAAAACCAGTGTAACTTTGAATTGTACATGATTTATCTGCGCATGTCTGGCGACCTTTCATAGTTCAATCCAAAGTGTGGCTAACAATGGCGTGAAATTGATGTTTTTAATCAAGAAGTTTCAATATTTATTGTGATTTTGAAGGCATAAACATGTCCTATGGCCCGACCACTGTTCCTGAATGCACCCCATGTAGATCTAGATCTATTAAATGGACTGGATAAGTAGTTAGAAGGTTATTTCAGACATTATTTTAGTGAGAATGCCACCACATGATGAGATCTGATGAAAATTTAACTAGATCTGGAAATCACTGATGGTAAACATTGTACATCTAGGCATTGCTGATGGTAAGCAGTACACATTTATCAGCTAAAATCATAACACTACTTTTTTCCTAAAAAAACTCATTTATGAAACCTTCTTACATTTACAGCTATTTTCATGCATAATATGTATAAAGTGGAAATACTTTGTACATTCACTTTTACAACTATACCCCAAATACATATCAAGACCTGCGCTTTTTGTGTGGCACAGACGGGAACATACGCATTTTTTTTCCTGTGGTATGGGAAGAGTTAAAGTGTTTTGTCTATGATTTTTTTGAGGCCTAATCCTACAAAACTGTGTTCTCTTACTTTACTGTATGAAAGCCTCGTTGTTTCTTATTCATAAAAAATGGTTCCAGTCTATAAAATTTGGTACCAGAGAAATCTTAGAAGGAAAATTTGGTCAGGCATGATACTGACCTCATCACACTTTCATTTGTCAGTGGTCTTGGAAATACGAATGTAATGCCATATCTCTAATATGCCTTAACTCTTCCCATTCCATAGTCGCTATAGTGAGGATTTCCGATTACTGAGTTGCGTGCCATAGTTGTTATAGTGACAATTCATTTGTTTCAATAAAACCAACCGATGTAACATATAGATTGTACATATTTCGTTCGCGTTTCCGGTGACGCTTTTCAAAATGGTGGATGAGTCCTTAGTTACGAGCAATGCCGAGCGAGAAAAAGGAAGAGAAACATCGAAATTTTTCAATTTTTGACGATGTAGATAGGGGTATGGACATGGCCTATGACCACCCCACTGCTCTTGAATGTATCCTAAGTAGATTTAGACATATTAGACGACTGGAGAAATAGTTAGTAGGTTATTTCAGACATTAATTTAGCGAGAATGCAACATAGAATCACAATACGAGATTGACAAGTAGATCTAGACATCTCAGATGGTAAGTAGTGTATATCTAGACTTAGCCGATGGTGAGCTGGCCACAATCATTGTCTAAAAACACCACATTACTTCTTTTTTCCTAAAAAACTCTGCATTTATGAAATTTTCATACATTTTGTTATACTTTGAAACATAATAAGTACACAGAAGTACATGTAAATACTGTTTTCAATTCCATTTTACAACTATGCCCACTATACAGATCAGGACCTGCGCTTTTTGTGTGGCACGAACGGGAACGTCCGCGTTTTTTTCTTGGGCACGGGAAGAGTTAATGGCTTGGAAATGGCGTTTTCTTTTCAAAATTCACACTTATTCAGTATTTTTCTCAGGCTCTGGAGAGGGTGACATCATGGTACAAAGATACCCACAACTCATACATTGATTTTTACACTAAAATCTATTTTCCTTAAAAAAAATAAGACTATCAACTTTTGTGTACAGTTTATCAGATTCATCTAACCTTACATAAAGAAACCCATTTTCATAGATACTTGTGTAGTTACTATACTGACAGCAAAGGTACTTTGAGACAGAATAATCTGTGTCAGAAAAGTGACAAAAGAGGATTGCTCTTTGAGAATTCAATCTAAGATCTACAATTTGAGCAATATTTTGTTTTTCACCATTATTAATGGATCTTACTACAGAAAAGAAAAAAATATGATACCAACAACAGCATCATAACAATTAACCCTCACCTAGTCCAGAGGTACACTGGTGAAAGACCAAAAATAGAACTTCCCATCTGACCTGAATTTGTCATTTCCCCATTGTTCCTTACTTTATATCTGAAAGTTTTGTCTCCCGTGGTGTATCTCTGAGTCTGTCCTCTATTCTTTCTGACTGTGAAGTCCAGCTCAATATTTAGTTATCTCTTCTTCATCATGTGTATACAGTTAACTAGCCTCCATTTTCCTTGCTTTTATGTAAGGATTTATGTTTCATATTCTATTAAGATATTAGTATTGCATGACTGAAATGAGTGTCATTTAACTTAAGAAAAACAGTATGGAGTTATGCCTGATGCCTTGCATAGCAGGCAGTTTATAGCAGAGTCAGTTAAGTTTTGCAAGGAGGAAAAATTATCAAAACTGTGAAGACCACAGCAACTACAGTTAAATCTATTTTACATCTAAAGAGGTTCACTGCACACAAAAATACGATTACAACCCAGTACAAAATGACACGGAGAACATTATTTAGGTGCCTGTTGTGCACATGGTCAAGATGGGGGAGGGAGTACAACCTGACAGATATGGGGTGATGGCAATGATGAAACAGATTCATAACATGCACGAACACACATTGCATACTTTCATAGCCATAGCAGATAGTTTTCATCCATGTCAAACCTAGAATCCGTTGTGGAAATGGATAGTCTGTGAATAAGTGGTTCAAACAAAAGTGCTTCTGCTGTGTTAGATAGCTGACATAGTAGGCAAATGCCTGTTAAAGATGCAGAAATATTTTATAATCTGCAAATACAGCTGAGAACATACATGAAATTATTAAGCTGTAGAGGGAAATATATTCTAACATATACACTCAAAGCAAACTGATCACTCTGACTATTTCTATTCTGTAATCTGTAATCAGAGACTGGCATCCCCGAACTCCAGGCATTGTCATATGTGCTCTGCCTTCCATTTTAACACCATGAAGTGTGCACCTGCTGACGGAGCCAGTCATATGCTGGTTGTGGATAAAATGCGCTAAACCACTTTGTTCAGAAAACTGCCCACTTCACCTCAGTCAGTCAGTCATTTGCATGTCCCTTGCAGAACTTTGCCTCCCTAACAGCACTCCTATAACCCTCTCGGTTGTAAGCAATATGGCCTGTTGCTGATGCATCCATTTGAAGATTATCAATGATGCCTTGCAACCATCTTTGCTTTGGTCTTTCTCTCTTTCTTTTTCCTATTATGTATCTTTCCAAGTTGGTCTTCTCTAGATTATCACAGTGTTTAATGTGTCCAAAATATTTAAGTTTTCTTTGTTTAATCCTCTTTACTAGCCAACCTTCTACAATATTAAGTTTTTGTAGTATGCATATATTTGTTCTTTTTTGTGTCCATGATATTTGAAGAGCTCTTCTGTAGCATTTACATTCAAAGACATTTATGTGTTTCTCAGCTGTTTTGTTAAGTGTTCAGGTATCACAGGCATATGTTGCAATGGGAAAGATGAATGCTCTTAAAAATCTTATTTTTGTGGTTCTGTCTGTACCTCTCCACAGCTTCTTTAGTTGTTTTATTTTTAGAAGAGCGACAGATGTCCTCTTTTTAATTTCCCTCACTGTATCTCCATTCCACTACTAGTTAGTAATGATCCAAGATATTCAAAAATCTCCACCTCTTCCAATTTTTCCTCATTGATAAATATTTCAGCTGGTTTATTTATTTTGTCAGTTGTCATCAATTTATACTGTCCAAGAAAAGAAATGCATAACTACTGATGACTCAAATTTAGCCATAACTTTGATATTCTATAGCTTTTTAAATTGAATGAATAAAATTTTCAAATTGCACCCAATAATATCTAAGGATTTAAACACTCACTTAACAGTTTCTTGCATCTGTATGATGAGAATTTGTTAGTTCCAGGGGTTCCCAAGTTAGTATGATGTTTGGCCTCCGCTGGCATCTCCTGGGCATAGATGCGATCAGATGTCTAATGTGTGCCTGTGGAATGGCTGCCCATTCTTCCTGGAGTGCCTGTCACAAATCATGATGATTGGCTGGAGAAACATTTCAGCGACAAACACGTCTTTGCAGCTCATACCGTAATTTCTCAATAAGATTCATGTCTGGAGACAAGGATGGCCGGGGAAGGGTGAGAATGTTGTTGGCAGTCAGGAACCATGCAGAATGGGGTCTATTGAAACACAGACCTTTGCCCAGCCAAAAATGGAAGGACATGGGGACAAAGAATTTCACTGACATATCGCTGCACATTCAAGCCTTCTTCAATCTGCACCAATGGACTCCTTCTGTTGAAACTGATCATTCCCCATACCATTACAACTTCACCACCATGGGTGGAGCTTCATCATCGCAATATTGGACAAAACATTCATTTGGCATATGGTAGACCCTTCTCCGCATATCATGGCGGTGCAACAAAAGGGAAGATTTCTCACTAAACCAGACACGTCTTGATTGACTGACAGTTGTCCAGGGCCGATGCTGGTTGACCCAAACAAGTCCATTTTGGCGATGGCGTCTCAGTAAGACAGGACCTCGGTGAGGTTGTTGTGCCACCAGTCTAGCATCATGCATTCTATTCTGGACAGTTTGATCAGACACACAACATCCTGCAAGCAATGACTGGGCACTTGAGGAGGCTGTTGTAAACCTGTTTCTGAGGTGATGAACCAGAATAAAGTGATCATCAGCTGCTGTTGTCACCCTGGGTCATCCACTGTGGTGCCAGTCTTCAGTTGAGCTAGTAGCTTGGAAACGGTGCCAAAGTCGAGTGATGGTACTCTGCTGCACGTTTAAATGCCTGGTAGCCTGACTCAGACTTTCATCTGCTTGCAGGTGACCAATGGCAATGTTTCGTAAATTTTGCGATAGACACGCCAGAATTGTCTGCTTGAAAATTAACTGAATTTGTTTGTGTAACCTCATCCTTTTATAGGGTTTCATTTTCAATGGAAGTGAGTTGTGCTCACCACAAAAATCATGATTTTTCCATAAACGCAACGTGAGTTACATAAAAAAATGTATGATTAGCAAGGGCAGCTATTGCATTCTGACTATACACGAGAATAGCAAAATTCAATCATGGTGACAATTTTTGGTTTGGTTTTAGATACCCAGGAAGGTTCTAAGGACTGTTATAGCCGGAGGAGGGGTGGGGGGGGGGGGGGAAACATTCATCACTCCAATTAAATGTCTCCAAGACATGCGTCCCAAATAGCCTGTGACAGTCAAGTTCAGCTCCTGGCCTTCTCGTGGCAGAACTGTTCAAACTGACAGCAGAAGGGGCAAAGGCGAATATCTGGCGCCTGAAAACCAGACGTTTCGGGTAGATGAGAGCCTTGTTTGGTAGCTCATCTAGAAGAAGGAAAATTGATCTGAAACCCGCTGCTGGCGAGATTCTTCAGCTGCCGTGCATGGGGTGAAACTCCTCCCGGCCAATGAAGAAAAATGTGATTAGGGCTGCCGCGCCGCACCATCATGGAAAAGGTAGAGGAAGGGATTAAGTGAAGTAACCAGTAGTATCAAGGTCAGGACTACTCAATTCATGGCACCTCTGCTCTAGAGGACAGCCACGTCCTATATACACCCATACTGGGGCAAATTGCCTAAATCAGCTTAACCCAGGGATTAAACTAAGACACTGCTGACGAGATTCTTTGGCTGCCATGCGTGAACTGAAACTCCTCCTGGCCAATGAAGAAAATGCGATTAGGTTTGCTGGGTGGCGCCGCTGTAAAAAGGTGATGGAAAGGATAAAGTGAAGTTTAATCAGTATGTCCAGTAGTCTTACAGCGAGAGCTACTCATACCATGGCACCTCTGCTCTAGAGGCTGGCCATGTCTGATATACATCCATACTGGTGAAATATGCCTAAACCTGCTTAACCCAGGGGTTAAACTTGATGACTATTCATGTCACAGTACCTCCACTCTAGAAGTCGGTCATGTCCTAAACACGCCCATACTGGGATAATACGCTTAAACCGCCTCAACCCAGGGGTGAAACTTACTAGTCGCGAGGCTTCATCCTGGTCACAACTAGAAAGGGTAGTGGCCACCCACAAAATGCTGAAGTCTGAGACACTGGACCAGTGCAGTCTAGATAGGCAACCACCTCTCACCCGACGGAGATGTATGCATATCCTAATCAAGCTGAGGTTTTCCGGTGAGAAAGTCCAATGCTGGACTGGATGGGCAACCACCTCTCACCTGATGGGAATATATGGATATCCCAAAACACATCAAGGTTTTCTGGTGAGAAAGTCCAACTTTAGGCTGGATGGGCAACCACTTTTCACCCAGCGGGGATATACTGATATCCAAAACGCGTTTTCTGGTGAGAAACTCCAACTCTAGATTAAACTGGTGCAATGAAAACCACAGTGTCACGCAATCCCACTTGTGTGACCCATCAAAAATACAGGCCCAAGCCCCGCGATACTCTGAATCTCTTATGGTCCTCTCGGGATCTTATGTGGTTCTCTCGGGGACCACTGGAGGACCATAGAACCTATCGGGGATCACAGCAGTAAATTCAGTAGGATTGCAGGGCAGTCTTGGTGGTAGAAGTGAAGGAAGAAGAAGAAGATACCTAGGAAAAAAATTTTTGTTATAACATATAAAAAATGAATCTTATATAAGCTATGCATTTCTTTTTTTTGGACAGTATAGTTTTCTTCGCATTCAGACAGAGGATTTGCTCTTCACTATTCTTACAGACAGACATAATTAGTTTCTCCATTCCTTTTTTGTGTTGTGCACAGTAATACTGTGTCATCAGCATATCTAATATCTGGTATTTCATAACCTCCAATTGTTATGGCATCGTAATATTCTTTGTCTACATCTTCTCTAACATTCCTCATTATATTTTAAGTATTCAAGTTAAATAAGTAAGGTGACAGTATGCATCCCTGATGGACCCCTTGTTTTATGTCAAACCAAGTTATTTCACCATTTAATCTCATTGCTGCCTGTTGGTCTAGATACAGCAGTGATATTAATTGTATCAAATGTGTTGGAAATCCCATTTTTTCCATTATTTCCCACAGTTTCTGGTGTCATAAACAATCAAATAGTTTCTAATTGTCTATAAAAGATAAATATAGATTCACATTAAACTCTCTGCATTTCTCTATTATTAATCATATACTGAATATATGATCTCTTGATCCTCTTCCTTGTCTAAAACCAGCCTGCACCATACTGACTTCTTCTATTTTCTTACGAAGTCTACCCATTATGATTTTTAACAGAATTTTACTGGCATGACTAATCAGGGAAACAGTTCTGTAGTTTGTGCATAATTTCAGGTTACCCTTTTTTGGCAGTGGTATGAATACAGTTCTTTTCCATTATTTTGGCCAAATAACTGAATGCCATATCTTTTTACATAGTGCATGACAGACTGTTGCACATTTCTTTCCTCCTGCTTTAATAAGTTCAGCTATTATCTCATCACATCCCAGTGATTTACCATTTTTCAGATTCTCTGTTGCCCATAAAACTTCTTCAGCTGTCGGTTTGGGTTCTTTCTCCTCCAATAATAATTCACATTGTTGATTTCTGCTTTCACAGTCGGTTGTTTCATACATTCCTCTGCAATACTCCTTTCATCTTTCTAGGATTTCCTCTTTCTATGTCAAGGTCTTCCCCATCTCATCACAAATTACATTTAGGTTAGGTGTGATGTTTTCTGTCAATGTCTTCATTTCTTTATTTTGTTTTATTAGTTCTAGTGTGTCTGCTGTAATTCATCCATTTATTTTGATTTCTTTACTGCAACCATGTCTTTAGCTCCATTTCCACTCTCCTCCCCCAATTCAATCATCCTCCTGATATGACTGCCATAATCCTGTGGCTCTTGCAATCTACTGCTTGTCCATTTCTAATGTGCCCTGAATTGATGCCATGCCTGCCAGCTTGTCTGCTCTCTCACTATCTTTGACTCCTTCATGACCTTGGCAGTAGATCCACTGGATAAATGACAGCTCAGTAGAAGCTAGACCCACTGGACCCACTGGTTACAGAAGAAATGTCTCTCAATTCTCTGTAACATGTTTTAGGAGTCTGTTACAATGACCTCACGTGAGTCATCCTGCTCCACCAACCAGGAAATTGCTTCTGGCGCTGCCTGTACCTCCATTCTCTTGCTTAAAGTGGTGGTGCCATAGGCTCCTGATTTACAGGCAACCAGTTTGCCATTGCAGTAGACAACATGGCCCCATCTATTTTTAAGGCCTCATGCCACTGACCCTTCTGTGAAGATCACAGGGTCATGTGTTTGGAATGATGCTGAATGTGTTCCTGCACCTGGGCTTCTGTTTTATCCTGGACCCAATCTCAACATTCACAGCCAAGCCAGATCACAACTTGCATTAGATTCTGCATATTTGACACTTTAAAAAAGAATGATATATGCTCTGTCATTCCTGTAACTGTATGTCATTCATGGCCAAGAATTTCTGGAATGCACTGTCACTGATTATGAGACATGGGTTCACTACTGCACCCAAGAACTGAAGTATGCAAGCATGGAATGGAAGCATCTGGGTTCCCCATGAACTAGGAAGTTCAAGGTTTTGCTGTTTGCTGGCAAAAGTGATGGCTACCATGTCTTGGGAACAGAAGGGTGTGTTGCTGATCATTTTCTGGAAAGGGAGGAACAATTATAGCAGCTGTGTACAGTGCAACAGTGAAAATATTGTAAAAACAGGAAAAACAGAAGGAAGAAGAGCCAGGAGAAGACCGAGGGAAATGATACTGGGCAGTCTGATGAGATGGTGTGAGAGGAGATCACCAACTGAGCTAACGGGATGCATGTAGGATCAAGTATTCTGAAGAAACATAATAGCCAATGCCAGTCAACACTGCACCTGATGATGATGACGATGACAGTGCCACACTGAAACATTTATGAACTGCAATCAGACATCATCATCCTGGGCTGTTGACAAAAGGTACAATGTGCTCCTCCATGACAATGTTTGCCCACACATTTCAGCTTCCAATCTGGCACTCTTGCAACATTTTTGATGGGAGAATTTGGACCATCTGCCAAATAAGTCTCAATAAGGTGCCAAGTGATTTTCACCTTTTCCCAACTCTCAAGGAATATCTTGGTGATCACAGATTTCAGAGTGAGGAGGATATCAAAACAGTGATGACACAGTGGCTCAATGTCCATTTTACAAGATGGGGATAAAAATTAAATTTGTCCTACGCTTAGACAAATGCCTCAATCATTATGGCAGCTACATGGAAAAATCATGGAACACAGTGTACAGTGTTATGTCCATATAAATTTTGTTCTCGAGGTAATAACTTTTGTAAACTTGGTTTTGGGATGACCTTCCTACCTTGACTCTATGGTCACAACCAGTCACAACCAGCCACATAGTTCAGCACTAGCTGGACATTCCTGAAGCATAATTTTTAATTCTATACTTCAGTGCACTACTTTTTCTATGATTTGTAGTAAAAACAAAACAGTCAGACCCTGTCCCTCTGCAACTGGTGAACTGGGCAAGGTTCATCATCTACACTCACATTTTCTTCCTGCTGTGATCTATATTATATTAGTGACAGTTAATGTTAGTTTTTCATTTCTAAAATCCCATTATAACAGACCCCGTTTATAATGGAGCCATGGTAATAACAAACCAGGTCCTGGCCACACTACTATATATATATATATATATATATACATTTTATTTAGGATATAGCAGACTTTGGATATAATGGATTAGTTTGTCAATCCCCTTTAAGTCTGTTATAATGAAATTTTACTGTTGTTCTAAACAGTGACAGAAATATTCAGTTTGCTGCAATCTTCAAATAGGATATTTAAGATCATACCAGCATCCCTGTCCTGTTAGCCAGAACTCTCCTGGAGACTACTGCTTTCATGTTAATCAAAAGCATTTAGATCAATCACATGCATTTCATTGTTTTTAAGTCAGAAGGAAATATCTCCAAAAAAAAGCTCACAAATCAGAATGTAAAATACTTTACACACTGAAAATGTCATCAGTAAATAATTTACTCTGATCTTTCAGTCATTTCTAACAATTAATTAACAGCAATACCAATATTTCATTACTGCTTTTATGATGTTTTGCTTTTTACATGCCCTTCTTTCCTGCAGATAATTCAGAAGTTAGACTTCATCCTTTTCTGAATTCATCATCATCATCATCTTTCACTCCCTTGAGAGCATAGGCCACGGATAACGACTCTCCAGTCATCCCTGTTCTTGGAATTATTCTCTGCTTCCTTCCATGTGTATCCCTTGCCTCTGATCACCGTCATAATTTCTCTTCTCCAAGTCTAAGTCTTCCTTGTTTTCTATTTCCCTGAGGATTCCATGTCAGTGCCTGTCTTGTTATGCTGGTGTTGGATTTCCTCAGAGTGTGGTCAATCCACCTCCATTTCCTAGACATGATTTGTAGGTTAATAGGTTCTTGTCCTGGCCTTTCCCAGACCTCCTCATTCCTGATCTTGTCCTGCCATTTAATGTTTAAAATCCTCCTCAAGCACATGAATGTGTTCATGAATATTTCTATCCTGTTCTATTGTCTTGGTCATAACCCATGTCTCTGAACTATATACCAGGACAGTCTTTACAATTGTATTGAAAAGCCTAAGTTTGGTTCTTGTTTTGATCTTCTTAGATGATTAAGTTGGATAAATGCTGTCCTGGCTTTGGTTATTCTAGCTTTAACATTCTTTTCCATTCCCCTGTATTTATTTATTATGCTGCCTAAATATGTGAAATACTCTACTTCCTCAACTGGCACTCCCTCAATTACTATGAGGCTATTACTTGTATAACATCATGCACTCTGTGATCTGAGTCCCTATCTTTTCCAGTACAAATTTTCCTGGTTTTCCTCTCTGTGTTTCTGTAATGTTCTGTTTTTTTACAGGGAACAGGTCATTGGCCTATCTCCCAACCTCCTTAGTCACCTCTTATGAGACATGCATGGAAGGTGGCAGTGGTCATGTTCTCTTCTCCAATTTTTTCTGAACTGATGAATCATAATTTATTTTCACTTAGGAGTGTTGGCAGCAGAAAACTCTCATGATGCTGGATCAACATCTATACAAGTGAAGAACAATGAGGAACTCATCTCTCTCTTTTCTCCTGCACACATATGCTCAATCTCTCACTTTTCATTTTCTTTCTCATGCACTTTCTCACACAAACACACACACAATAAATGAGAGAAACTTACATTCACTTTATCGTCCATTGTCCAATTCCTATTTACATTGAAGTGATCATATTGAAAACCTGGCATCTTTACAGTATATGTTGTATATATGGCAATCTGTGAGCATTAAAAGAACAAACAGAAGGTATATTTTCTTGCAGTCTATACTCTTATGATAAAGAAGAAACAGAAGGTATATTTTCTTGAAGTATATATTCTTATGATAAATATCAAACAGAATGTATATTTTCTTGAAATCTATACTCTTATGATAAAAGAATCTCTGAAACTTTTTTTTTTTTCATCGACCACATCTAAGAACCAGAGACTACACAAAATAAAGATGTCTTCATATATATCCACAACCATGACACACAAGGTGATGATAATGATGACTTTCGATATCATCTCTGAAGTTGTGTAAAACATGATTGTTCAATGTTTGTTATCACTTCTGACTGCATTAAAAAACCAGCAACTGGTTTCCCCAGATGTTTGAAGCCAAGTTCCTGACTCTTCAGGCCAGTGATGATGATGGCTGATGAAAAACTGATTGTGGCTGTCATAGCTTTCCTTACTTCCAAGGTGTACACAAGTAGATACTCTTTGTGTATGCTGTGCCAACAAAAGCGGCAATGTCATGCTCCTTGGCTGAATCCATCAAAACTAAGATCATTCCCTCTCTAGTTTGTCCACCAGACTGTTGTTGCATTGCCTGTTTTCACAGTTCATTCACTCAATCATTAGCATGTCCCTTGTGGAACTTTGCCTCCCTAACAGCTCTCTTGAAAGCCTCTTCATTGTAAACAAGATGTCCTGCTGCTAGTGTATCCATTCACAAATCATCAATGACTTGCTGTCATCTTCATCTTGGTCTTCTCTCTTTCTTTTTCCCATTATGTACCACCCCAAGACTGTCCTCTCCAAACTCTCATGATGTTTAACTGTCTCAAATACTTTTGCTTTCTCTATTCTATCTTCTTTAGTAACCAACATTCTTCAATATTACATTCTTTATAGATATACTTATTTTTTGTCCATGATATCTGAAGGACTCTTCTATAGCATTTACACTCAAAGCCACTTATATGTTTCTTTGTTAAGTGTCCAGGTCTCACATACTTGTGTAACAATGGCAAAGATGTATGCCTTTAAAACCTTATTTTTGTGGTTTTGTCTGTCCCTCTCCACTGCTTCTTTAGTTGTTTTAGCTTCTGAAGAGTGACAGATATCCTTCTTTTAATCTCCCTCAATTCACTGTATCACCATTAGTTGGTAATGATCCAAACTCTCCACCTCTTCCAATTTCTCCTCATTTTCCACAGCACACTTCATTAAAGAGAGGGAGGCTCTTGGCTGATTATAGCCTGTCAGCTCTGTCATCAGAACAAACACTAGCACTTTAGAAGATACAAAATGATGTACTTGCTAAAAATACCTATAACTAAATTACATGAAAAAAAAAACACTTGCAAACAAATAGATTACTTTCACAGTTATGTTGTGGGTCTAGGTTTTATGTCAAGTTCAGAAAATTGGTGAAAATCTTTCCTCCAATGGAAAAAAAAAAGTCTCTTATAAAAAAATTAATTTCAAATAATAATTGTAATACAAGAAAAGTGAAAAAAAAAACATATAAATCCAATAAAACAAGCAAACAAAACTGTAAATATAAATAACTGGAGTTTTACTGAAAATCTTCACTTTTTAAAAATGGATATAAATGGTTAAGTCTTACTTCTCCAATTTGCAAACCAACACCAGTGAATATGTTGAACTTGGAATCCTCAAATAGTGATGTTCTATAAATCATATCTGCTGTGCTCACATAAGAAAACTGAAAGAATTGTGGTTTCCAAATATTATTAATAAATGTTAACATGATGTAAATACTAAATACATTTAATACATTTTTTTAATAATCTTCGTATCTTACTAATAATGCGGCAACCGAGCCTGGGATATGTTCTCTTGCTCTACAAAAGATATCCATCACAATCTCTCTTTATCAGGTCAATGCTGGGCTACCAGTACGGACCACTTGCTTGTAGTAGTGAACCTAAAACCACTCTTACCTGTGATGGCCTCTGATTTAATCTGGATCTGAATGAAGATCTCACCAGTGAAATCATCAAGCTCACAACCTAACTTTATTCTCCCTTGTTATTTTAATATCAAATACAGTCAAACCTACTTAATATCACATCACTTTATGTCACCACCTGGATATTGTCACATAAATTTGCATCCCCTGCCAACTCCCATAAGTAATTAATGGGCTTTACTCCCATTAATATCACCCCATTTATTGCCACAAATTGTTTAATGTCACCATATTTTTGCACCCAGAGGAGTTAAAACCCTGCTTTGTATCACAGACTGGGCGAGTACAAGCTATAAACATCTCACAAAGCATTATCAGCTTTGCGATTCATCAAAGAAGGGGTCGGCTATTTGATCACCAAGTAATTGCTGCATGAACCTTTTGAACATGTGGGCATCAAAACTCACATGGTGTGAATGAAAGGCTTACCACAGCCACCCTTTCGTGATTAAAATCTGGCTTTTTTCAGTCATTGGCTTCTTTATCAAGACGTGGGCAGTGTTAAATTGGCAATGTGAGGTGACAGTTAGTCAGACTCGAATAGTGTATAGCCGGGAGCTTCTCTCTGGTTCTCGTTGTGATAGATAATGGCTACTAAACGCAAATGTGTTGATCTAAATTTGAACAGTAAAATAGATATTCTGAAGCAAGTTGATGAAAAAGTTACAAGTAAGGACATATCAGATAAATTTGAAATTGACATTTCAACTGTACTGAAACTTGTTAAAAACCGAGACAAAACTGAACGAGATTTTCACTCCTCTTTAGTTAGGTCAAACTGCAAGTGAAGGCGTGCGATTTCCTACACGGACACTGAGTGTGCTCTGCTGAACTAGTTCAAACAGACATGTTCTGCAGTTGCCTGTGTGCAGTCCTATGCTGACAGAAACTGCAGATTGTTTTACGAAAGAAATGGATATGCCTAACAGGAAGTGTTCGAAAGGCTTTCTTGAGTGCTTTAAGAAACGCCACAACATAGCATTTAAGGTCGCTTCAGCTGAAGTGGCCCAAGTTAACACCAATGTCGTTAATGATTGGATTTCTTGCTTACGAAAATTTCTGGGTGTGTACAACCCAAGATCAAAAGGAAGACCAAGAGAAATGATACTGGACAGTCTGATGGGATGGTGTGAAAGG
This sequence comes from Achatina immaculata, assembly GCA_009760885.1. Classification (NCBI taxonomy): domain Eukaryota; kingdom Metazoa; phylum Mollusca; class Gastropoda; order Stylommatophora; family Achatinidae; genus Lissachatina; species Lissachatina immaculata. The sequence goes on along the minus strand of CM019715.1, from coordinate 4,104,974 downwards.
AGGTCACAAACTGAGTTGGCATGGCACTTGATGATGATGATGTAGAGCCCAAATGACATTTTTAACATGGATGAAACTGGCATGTTTTATAAACTGCTATTGAACGGGACTTTGTGCTTTTATGGTGAGAAGTGCCACGGTGGCAAACACTCTAAAGATTGCTTAACATCTGTCATGTGCTGTAACATGTCTAGCACTGAGAAGACTCTGCTCCTTGGTATCAGAAAGTTACGAAATCCGCAGTACTTCAAGAATGTAAAGAGCCTGTCCATCACTTACAAGGCCAACAAGCAAGCTTGGATGACAAGTGAACTGTCTGAGGACTGGGTCATTTCTTTCAACAACAAAATGAATCGAATGAACAGAAAAGTTTTGTTGCTCATTGACAAGTGTCCCTAGCACACTGACGTCACCAATCTGAAGGCTACAAAGCTTGTTTTCCTGCCACCTAACACAACCAGCATGCTGGAGCCTTGCAACCAAGGTATCATTTACACCTTCAAGCAACGGTACAGAAAGTGAACAGTGCATCATGTGCTGTATACTGTGGAACAAAAGCATTTTGCTGAGATCAACATCAAGACAGCGATTCATTTTATGCAAGTGGCGTGGAACAGCATCAGTCAGTCAATGATTGCGGACTGCTTTCGTAAACTGCAGTTTACTTTCTTGCCTGAGCCAGTGATCAATACAAATGCTGGAGATATTTGTGATGTTCCCCTGGACTTGATCACAAATGAAGAATGGACAGCAATTTCTGATGGAAGTTTCACATTTGATCAGTTCATTTCAGCTGATGATGACCTGCTATCAACAGAAATGTATTCAGTCGAAGATGCAGTAAAAGCAAGGTAGACAGAGATGCCAAGGATAGTGTTGATGATGTCAGCGAGTCCACAGACCAGATGCCCACCAAAACTGTTCTTACGCCCTGTCTGTAAGCACATTTGTGACTGTGCACTCATTCATTTACAGTATGCCTAACTTGACGCAGGACATTTTTAGTTCTCTATCACGTTTAAATGACTTTTTTATTAATAGACCAGTTATCACTACACAATGCAAAATCATGCGTTTTTTTAGTACTACTGCTGACAAATCAGATGCTGCTTAATTATAGTGTTTTCTATATTGTAAGACTAAGACTTACTGCATTTTGTGACTAATATATTTTATGATTAGTATATATTGTGTCCGATGATGATAGCTTTGGCTGTTTGTTATGTGTTTAATGTAGCAAATGTGGGACAGACAGACACACACATGCACACACACTGGCCCAGTTAAATCCTTTTTAATGGGCTCCTGTTTATGTCAACTCCACTTATTATCATCACATTTCGACGGTCCCTATGATGTAACATTAAACAGGTTTGACTGTATATGTTACAAAATTCTGCTTTCAGTTATTACACATCATTATCACCAGGTGGTGTGCCATGCTGACTGCCACTGGCTATTATGCTTCTACAGAGTTCATGATCCTTCATGCAGGCCATCAGTTCAGTTGGTGACCTCCTCTCACACCATCCCGTCAGACTGTCCATTATCATTTCTCTTGGTCTTCCCCTGGCTCTTCTTCCATCTACTTTTCCTGTTGTTATAATATTTTTAATGCCTCCTCTTCTCATTGCATGTTCTATGAAAGTACAGTCTCTCTCTCTCTCTCTCTCTTATTTTTTTTTACAAGATTATCTCTAACTCTTCTCAAACATTCTCCATTAGTTATTTTTGCTGTCCAGGGAATTTGCAACATTCTTCTAAAAAACCACATTTCTGCTGCTTCCAATGACTATTGTGCAGACCTGCCTATTGTCCATGATTCATTTCCATATAAGATAGATTCAATACAGCATTTTATGACTTGTTTTCTAACATTCATTGATAAGGATAAGTTGGATAATATGTTTCTCATCCTCTGAAATGCAGTCTTCACTTGACCTGTTCTGTTCTTAATTTCTGTTCTGCACTTCCCATCTAAAGTTATAACTGCTTTGAGGTATTTGAATTTCTGCACCTGCTTTAGAATAGTTCCATTTAATTTTATACTGCATTCTGCCAGATTCTGTTTCTTATACTGTTCAAAAAAAGAAATGCAATAAATACAATGTTGCGATTTAAACTAACGTTTGCTGATCAGACAAGGACAAATTGCCTGAAAAGTTCACTTGGAATTGTACTCAGCAGATGATTCATGAGCACAGAAATGTGGCACTAGTCAAAACAGCATTTTTTGACAATAACTCATGACAGGTTCACGAGCTTCCCGTGAAACTTACTGAATACAAAACTCACTGACCATGTTACTGAATGCCTATAAAAGATTGATGTTTCTCAAATCAATTCATTTGAAAATTCAATGCGCAAGTACAGCTCATCTCACTACAGAACAACGACTCATCATCATTGGACGTTTACAGACTGGACAGTCACAAAGTGGGGTGGCCAGACAATTAAATGTGGTTAGAAACACCATTAGTCGCCTTTGGAGATGATTTCAAGAAACTGGCTCAGTTGCAGACCAGCCGCGTAGTGGAAGACTCATAGTCACAACTCTTGCCAAAGACCACTTCATACGGCTGCGTCACCTCAGGAATCGATTTGATCTGCGTCCTCAACAGTCCAGTCAATGACAGCAGCTCATCGAATTTCAGATCACACAGTCAGGAACTGGCTTCACGTCTCTGGTCTTTGTGCTGGAAGACCCTATAAAGGTCCTGTTCTTACAGACCAGCATTGCCAAAAACAACTGCAGTGGGCGAGCCAGCATCATCAATGGACCGTTGTGAATGATTTGAAAATGGTTTGGTTTAGTGATGAATCATTCTTTCTGCTCCTGCAATGCGATAGATGGAGAAGAGTCCATGAGCACTATGCCCAGAACTGCATGGATGAGGCTCCTCCACATTGTGGTGGAGGTGTACTGGTATGGGGGATGATCAGCTTAACGGGAAGAAGTGACCTGGTGCAAATTGAAGGACGCCTGAATGTCAAATGATCTTATATCCTTCCCGTGCCGTTAAACGTCACATAGGGCTCGCAAAGTAGTTCACAAATTTTACCTGTCTTCGGCGAGTCTTTCAACCTCATCAAAGGATTTTATGCGTGTTAATTTGGCCTCTCTTAATAATGTCCTCTTCAGAGTTTCACGCGGTCTACCTCTTTTTCTTCGGCCTGTTGTGTTTCACTTGATAGCTTGTTTTAGGATTCTCTGATCATTTCTTCTCATCAAGTGACCAACATACGTCCATCTCCTTTTCCTGATCACCCATGAGACTGGTTGTTGTTCAGTCATCTGTCTTATCTCTGCATTGTTCTTGAATTCATTCCACTTGATGCCGAGTATTTTCCTTAGGCATTTGTTTTCAAAAGAGTCTAATTTCTTTTCTATTTCTTTAGTTGTTTTCCAGCTTTCGCATGCATAAATGAGGGTGGATATTACATTTGAATTGAATAGTCTTAACTTGGTTTTTGTGCTTATAACTTTTGAATTCCATATGTTCTCAAGATTCTTGAAGACTGATGCTGCTTTTGCAATTCTGATCCTAACTTCCTTTCTAGTGTCACTATCCTGGTCTATGTAGCTGCCAAGGTATGCAAATTGAGTGACTTCTTCAATATCTGTCCCTTCTATGTGTATTTTTCCAATATGATTGATGGGAATTTTCATTATTTTTGTTTTGTCCTTGTTAATTTCAAGTCCTATTTTGCTAGCCAGTGAAGACAGGCTTTCTGTTTTTTTCTTGCATGGAATTCACATTATTACTGATAAGAGTTATGTCATCAGCAAAATCAAGATCTTCTAGTTGGGTCCCATGTACCCAGTCAATACCTGTGTTACCTGTGCAGCATTTTTTCATTATGAAGTCTATTGTAATCCCAAAAAGTAAAGGAGACAGCATACATCCTTGTTTCACACCTGTTTCAATCTGGAACCATTCACTCATCCCTTCTTCTGTCTTGACTGCACAAACATATCCATTGTATAAGTCCTTAATGATGTTGACAATTTTAGATGGTATTCCATATAGACATAAAATTCTCCATAATGAATCTCTGTGTATGCTATCAAATGCCTTTTTAAAATCTATGAAGTTCAGTATTAATGGTTTCTGCTTTTCAATATGTTCTTCAAGTATTATTCTGAGGGTAAAGATCTGGTCGAGACAGCTTCTCCCTTTTCGAAATCCTGTTTGTTCTTCTCTCATTGCAGTATCAACTATATCTTTGAGTCTATTCAAAATGACCTTGCAAAATACTTTTGACACAACTGATATTAAGGTTACTCCTCTCCAGTTGTTACAGTCACTAAGGTTGCCCTTTTTTGGTATTTTAACAATGATTCCTTTCTTCCAATTAGAAGGTACCTTTTCTTCTTTCCAAATCTTGTTAAACATTCTCTGTAGTTGTCTCATGTTGTCACTATTGATGTCAAATGATACATCGCTGAAATTTTTTTCGTTCTCATGTCCTTCCACTTCTGGCTGCACCAGGGTTGATTTTTAAGCAGGATAACACTCAACCTCATGTGGCACAACTCATCACCCAGTTCCTCGCTGACAACAATGTCCAGAGCATTCTGTGGCCATCCATGTTATCAGGCATGAACCCAATAAAACACTTATGTGATGAACTCAACAGACAAGTCCACCAGCAAGACGTGGCGCCAACCAATCTCCAACAGTTGTCTCTTGCACTGCAGGAAGTGTGGGCAGTCATCCCACAACAGCAGATCCAACAGCTAATCAGATCCATGTCAAGGAGGCCATACACTTTACTGAGACAGAGGCCTCAGTCGCAAAGAATAAAAGTCCAAGCTAAATTTCATGAATATCATTTCACTGTTAAAGTCTTAAAGTTTATTCATGCCAAGATTGAAACATTAATTCCGTAAGATAAAGTTTTGATACAAGTTTGAAATCTGGTGTCCATTATGACTAAAATAGTGTTGCATTTCTTTTTTTTATCAGTACAAATATATAACCACTGTCTTTGTCTTTTTTATATTCAAAGTAAGGCCTTTCTGTTCACTTTCTTTGGTGACTTTATCTAAGAGATTTTGCAGGTCTTGTTCGTTTTCAGTCATCAGTACTGTGTCATCAGCATACAGAAGGTTGTTAATATTGTATCCTCCTACTTTTATACCTGGTTCTGTAATGATCTTTCTTAGAATATTCTTGCTATACAGAGAAAAAAGTTCTGGAGATAGTTCACACCCTTGTCACACTCCTTGTTTTATTGGTTGATATTTTTTAAGTTTTATTTTCAACTTGAATCGCTGCTTCCTGCTGCCAGTACAGATGTTTTACAATCTTCAGGTCTTTGCCGTTTATACTGATGTCTTCAAGTATTTTAATAATTTCATTATGTTTCACCTAGTTGAATGCCTTGGTGTAATCAATGAAGCATAAGCAGAGATCTTTCTGTACTTCTAAAGCTCTTTCTGTTAACGTTCATAAGGCATAAATGGCATTATGTATCCCATTTCCTTCAACAAATCCAAACTACTCATCTGCTATTTCTACTTTTACCTTTTTTCCTTGTTCTTCTCATAATAATTCTCAGAAGTAGCTTTGTTATGTGACATGAGAGGTTAATAGTCCGGTGGTCATCACATTCCTTTGCACCTGGTTTCTTTGGTAGTGCTATAAATGTGGATTTAAGCAGGTCACTGGGCAAATAACAACTGTTGTAAATGTCATTCAGTAACTTGGTTATTATTTGTATTCCCATCTCCTCTAGCACCTCTATTTCTTCTATTGTTATATTATCAGGCCCAGTCGCTTTTCCTTTCTTCATGTGTTTGATGGCATCTATGATTTCATCTTCAAGTACTGGTGGTCAATCACAATTTTCAGTATCTGGTGTTAATTCTGGTATTTCTCCTCCATATAGTTCACCTATATATTCTGTCCACCTGTCTACAATGTCTTTTCCCATTAACATTTTACCTTCTTTTGATTTCAGGCATTCTGTGGTATATTTTGTCTTCCTGCTTGTGAGTTCACTAATTCATTTCTGCATGTTTTTGCTGTCTTTATTATGGGAGTTCTCTATATGTCTGCACTGTTCATTTAACCATACTTCCTTTGCTTCTCTGATTTGTCTTATTTCTTTAGTTATTCTGTTATATTTTTCTTGGTTATTTTTACTCCTCCTTCTCTTGTCCATCAGTCCCAAGATATCATCTGTCATCCATTTATTTTTGGGTTCTTGTTTTTTTTGGTGGTATTATCTCCTTAACAGTTTGGTGAATAGAATCTCTTAACGTTGCTCAATGTTCATCTATATTATTTATCTTTGATATTGCACTGTATCTATTTGTTATAATAACTTTGTATTGTTCTCACAGTTCCTGGTCATTTTTAAGGAGTTCTGCATTCAGTCTGATGTTTCTCACTTTTCTGCATGCTTTCTTTAGCTTTATTCTAATTTTTTTAACAGAGTGGGTCATGGTCACTATTGCAGTCAGCTCCTGGCGTGGTTTTTGTTTAAGTAATGCATTCCGGAACTGTTTGTTGATTAATATGTAGTCTATCTGGTTAAAAGTCTTTTTGTCTGGGCTGCAACAGGTTGCCTGTCTTCGAGGATGTTGCTTAAACCATGTGTTTTCTACAACCATGCTATGTATTTTTGCCCAATCAATTAATTTACTACCTCTATCATACCTCTCCCCCAGTCCATAGTCACCAACAATGTCTTAAGTTCTTCCTTTACCAACTCTGGTATTAAAATCTCCCATCACTATAGTAACTTCATGTGACTGTGTGTTTCAGGGCTGTCTGTACATCATTATAAAATAGCTCTTCAGAATTATCAGCTGTTGGAGCGTGTACACTTGTAAAATATTTATGTTTACTGGTCGTCCTTTAAGTTAGATTAGTAGGACTTGGTCTGAGATGTTCAAATTTCCCACAACTGCCCTTGTTGTTTGCTCGTCAAATATTATTCCTACTCCTCATTCATGTTTCTCACCTCCTTGTATATTTATCAAAGTGTATCTTCCTTGCACCTGTCCATCTAACTTCACTCACTCCTAGTATATTGATCTTCATCTTTTCCATTTCCCTTTTTACATTTTCTAATTTTCCAGCCTGGAACAAACATTCCATGTTGCTATTTTGAACTTGTTAGTTTTTCCACCAGTAGCCTGATGATGATCTGGCTTCACCTGTGGCTCGTGAGCTGACCTACCAGATGAACATCCATTAATATCATTCACAATGAATCTATTACTCTGTTTAAGCATACTTGTAACTATTCCTGGGAGCTACAACAGTGGTTTCCTACTCCCTTCTGCTGGTTTGTGTAAAGACTCTCCGCTAGTCTTTGGACTCCCTGTCCCACCTGCAAGGCAGCAAGAGTGAGAGGTTTTAAGGCACCTCTTACCCGCATGGTATTCCCTTCACTGAGCACATGAGGTACTTTATAGGAGTAGTAGTGCCACCTACTAGCCCACCTCGCCCTCTGAGAATACCACCAGTTGCAACATGCCTGCTTATTTTAAGTTAACCCTTAGTCACAGCGATGATGATGATTATTATGGGCTATGCTTGATGGCACTGGTGATCATGCTTCTCTATCTTAGGGTAGTCCTTGGTGTTTCTTAATAGCTCAGATGCTTTTCTTTTTTCCATGTCATAGATATGTAAATCATGATCTGCATAAAGGAAATGATGGTATGGCAGTGGTTTCCCTTTGCCTTCCTCTCTGTATATGGTTTTCTCCACTAGTCTTTGTCTAAAGAGACTGACACACAAGGCAGCAGGGTGCTTGTTTCAGTCTGCTGCTGTTTATTCACATATTCACAGCTGACCTCTATATCTAGTGGCTGTTCCACATCCACCTTCTGGTAGACACACCTGGTGGAAGGACAGGCTCCTCCCCACAGGATTAAACATCACTACTGTGTGCACTGCTTGTATAAAAAGTTCATCCTACCTCTTTAATGATATTTCTGAGTTCCAATAGATTTGCTACAGTTGTCTCATATTTATTTACATACTTCATTAAAATCTAAGTACTTTGATATAAATGTACAAAAAAATCTTTTGCAGTAAAATAAGTGGATCATGGGATTGAAGATGTGAGATGTGAGAGCAGCTACCAAGTAATACACACCATGGTCCCAGTCAACCCACCCTCACTCACAGCAGGACTTTTCCTATCATCAAATGCTTTCTTCATAATATCCTTCTACAAGAATCTCCTGTGGATGGGATAAAGTCTGAAAATTTCCAATTCCCTATGGTATGTTGACAATATATACATGACCAGAACACAGATGTGACAGTCCTCTGTATAAGCACAAGGAGATAGCTGGATCTTGGCAGCTGATGTCATGGTGGCACATCATTAATGTATGGCTTCATTGTCAGGGTTCTGATTACATGTTATGCCTAGTCTTCATATGTGTGGTGTACGTCCCTGACACAGAATATGATGTGACAATGTGCAAGTACATGTTCCTTAGGCCTTCCTGCGCTGTGCCCTAGTTTAAAACAGGGCTTAGCAGAACCTCTCATGTATGAGAACATACCCCAACCTAAAGTGGCCTCATCAGCTGGTGGCTCAAAACAAGTTAAACACAGCAGATCTAGAGAGGGGCCACTTACTGATGCTCTAGAAACATGTAACTGACCTAGGGACTTACTTTATAGACTAAAAACACTACTACAGGATTTCAGGAAACTGAACCCTGCTTCTTTTTTTTTTTTGACTTGTTTGTCTGTCTGCTTGGGTAGGCTCACACATGCATGTGTAATGTAAAGTTGGTGGCAGTGGGGTTCAAAAGATTAAAATTCAACCATCAGAATATCATAGGAAGTGTTTATCATGTTCGTTCTGGACAATTACCATCAAAGCTGAACAGACTACATGATTGCTTTTGCACTTTCTTTTGTAGAATGAGTAATCTCCAACTATAAACATCACACAGACAACATCCTTGTGTGACCTTTTTTGTCTAACACTGTCACCTGTTTAGAAAATAATATGGAAAAGTGATTACAAAACTCAGTAAGTACTGCACAATATTTAATGAAAAGCAGAAATTTTATGTATTTTGATTCTGTTTTTTAGATTAGTTTGCATTCTTCTTCTACGTTCGAGGTTGTTGGTTACATCAGATCCCAATTCCCATCAGCATGACAAAGCTCACAGTCCTCTCCAGATCCTGATAAAAGCCCCAAAGCTTTTGCCCCAAGCTTGTGTTCTCTGGCCACACACAAGGTTTAATGATTTATATGATAATCCTAGTTTCCCTTGTGCAGTTACTATGGTGTCCCTCACCTTGCCATGTGGTGGTGGTGGCATTTTGGGGTGGGGGGGGCAGAGGAAAAGAAAACACTATCCCTAAAATCAAAGGAGTTATGTAATCTCTATAATGGAAAAACTTTCTGCTTTGTTGTAGCCAAAACAACTATAACATATGAACTAGGAATCCCCATAAGCAGCTAGTAAGGAATAGTTCTGGTTGGTATACACCAAATAGGAGAAAAAAATAAAGAATCATCTGTCTAAAACAAACTTGTTAAGAGCATGAATATAAATCAGTGTAGTAATAATAATTATAATAAATTTAAACACACTTAAATACAAGGGGTGATGGAAAAGTTCTCGGCAAAAGGTACAAACACACAGTTGATATTAGGTGCATTTTTAGATTATGTAAGATTAAAAGACAGTGTAAGATTAAACACCAAGTTTCAAGAAATTAACTGCAACCAATTTTTTTACAGGTTAATAAAGTGGTAAGGGGTAGCAGAAATGGAGAAAATGGATAAAATTTATCATCAAACAGTCATTCACTACCTCTGCATTAAGGGCTTATCATCGAAGGAGATCCATAAGGATATGGTGGAGACTTTAGGGAAGAGTGCCACTTCTTACAGCACAGTGAAGAAATGGGCAGCTCAATTCAAACATGGAAGGGAGAGTCTGGAAGATGATCCATGTCCAGGAAGACCAAGAATGGTAACCACCGATGAAACCACCGGCAGAATCCATGACATAATAATGGAGGATCGACGACTGAGCAGTACATTGCTACGAGTTGGTCATCTCCCAGGAACATGTTCATGTCATTATTCACAATGATTTTCAAATGACAAATGTCACTGCTCGATGGGTCCTGAAACTTCTTGGAGCTGATCACAAACAACAGTGTCTTAACATGTCAAGAGACAATCTGCCATTTTTCTACAGATCCTGAAAAGTTTGTTCAGCAATTTGTGACTATGGATGAGACTTGGGTTCACCATTTTCAACCAGAAACCAAAGAACAGTCAAAGCAGTGGAAACTTCATGGATCCTCATCTCCAAAGAAAGCAAGTGTCGCTCTGTCTGCATGCAGAGTGATGGCTTCCATCTTTTGGGATTCAGAAGGTGTGCTATTGGTAGACTATCTTCAATAGGGCAGAACGGTCACCGGGGCCTATTACGCTAATCTTGTGAAGCAACTGCTGGTCAAACTGAAGGAAAAGCGTTAGGGGAAATTGACGAGAGGAGTCATCTTTCATCAAGACAATGCTCCAGTTTACAAGTTGGCAGTGCCAATGGCTGCCATTTATGAATGCGGCTTCCAGCTTCTTGAAAATCCTCATTATTCCCCAGATTTGGCCCCTTTGGACTATTACCTGTTTACCAAACTCAAAAAGGAGCTCAGTGGTCGCATATTTGCTTTAAATGATGACATCAATCATGCTGTAGACCACTTTCTACTGGCACAAGATGCTGACTTTTACAAAGACGGGATCTATATGCTCCAGGATCGCTGGACTAAGTGCATAAACTTGCAAGGGGACTATGTTGAGAAACAACTCAAAAAAGATGTCCACAAATAATTCATTGTACCTTATGCCGAGAATTTATCAATCACCCCTCGTAATATAGCTATGGTTTCTGATTTTCAGCTTGTAAACTTCCTTTCAGGACCTTGTGTCTTTATAATTAATTAACTAATGAATGAATCAATAAAGAATGAGCATTCATGAAATGAAGTTTCATGGGCTGCTTACTCTCTTCATGATGAGAAGCATAACTGTGGATGCTACTATCATCAGGATGCATATCTCTTACTTCTCCACGATTCTTCATGCCACAAAATCTTGAGCTGAGAAAATTGTATGGAATATACGTAAACAAATTTCTGTAATGATTTAAACAAGAAAAAAGATAAATATATTTTGATTTGGTAGCCAAAGAACATATAGCCAACATAATGTTTCAGCTTAAATCCTTCCTCAGACAAACATTTAACAAAACAGAACATGGACGAATACAAAGTAAACAAAAAAGAAATTTAAACATTAAATAGAAGGTGTGGAGAGCATTCAGTTTAATGTGAATTTGCAGTAGGAATTCATATAGATAAACATAGTGGCATAACTTTATAGCAGTGGCTGCATACGTATTTTTGTACATACAAATATAGTCATATGCTAGTTTGCGACCAACCAAGTTACATTCACTCGTATTTATGACTGAAGTCCTGTAGGACTGTTTTTTTTGTGTGCTGTGAATCACTCTGTGATTAATTTTCAAACATCTGCTGTTCTACATACACTATAAAGTGCTGTTCTATTGTGCTATACTACAAGAACTTAATATTGAAGAAGGCTGGCTAGTAAAGGGGATTAAAGAGAGAAAACTTAAATATTCTGGACACATTAAACATCATGATAATCTAGAGAAGACAGTCTTGGAAGGGTACATAACGTGAAAAAGAAAGAGAGGAAGACCAATGCGAAGGTGGCTGCAAGACATCGTTGATGATCTGCAAATGGATGCATCACCAGCAGGCCATCTTGCTCACAACCGAGCTGTTGGGGAGGCAAAGTTTCACAAGGGACATGCAAATGAATGAATGAATGAATGAATCTCTTGTGCTAGAGGAGTGCAGGTAATTCTGCGAATTTTCTTTCTCTCACATCTCACTAAAGTGCTTTGTCTATGATTTATTCAAGGTCTAATTCTACAAAACTGTGTTCTCTTACTTTACCGTATGAAACCTTTGTTGTTTCCTATTTATAAAAAAAATTTGTACAAACACTATAAATTCACCACAAGACAGGAGAAAGAGATGAACAAGCACACTACATCATCTTTTGGTGAACAAGCACACTACATCATCTTTTGGCGAACAATCACACTACATCATCTTTTGGTGAACAAGCACACTACATCATCTTTTGATGAACAAGCACACTACATCATCTTTTGAACAAGTACAATTCATCATTTTTTGGTGAATAAGCACATCATCTTTTGGTAAACAAGCAAATCACATCATCTTTTGATGAACAAGCACATCACATCATCTTTTGGTAAACACAAAATGTGAGTACAAAATGTATGCATGTGGGTGTATATGCATGTATGTATATTTTTGTGTCACTGAAAAGTTATTATAGTACAATTCATTATTTAGTGTGTTTGAATGTTTAAGTGCTTAATTAAAAATAATGATTCATATTTTCTGATTAATTTTCACACAATTACTGTGTTAATTTACATTCTGTTAGTACTTTGAAGTGATAGTAAAATATCCATTAATATTAAAACATGTTACAGTAGTACTGTATTTAGTGCTGATCTCCCTTTATAATGACCAACAAATGGCCAAATCAACTTATAGCCAGACTCACCAGTCCAACATATAGCCATAACTCAATTCACAACTGTGTATATACAGATGAACCCACTTAATATCACATTGCTTTATGTCACAACCCAGATATTGTCACATAAATTTGTATCCCAAGCCAACTCCCATAAGTAATTAATGGTCTTTACTCCGGTTAATACCACCCCACTTTTGGCACAAATCAGTTAATGTCACCGTATTTTTGCACCCAGAGGAGTTAAAGACTGCTTTGTATCACAAACAGAGCAAGTCCAAACTATAAATATCTCACAAAGCCTTATCAGTTTCGTGACTCATCAAAGAAGGGGCTGGCCGTTTGATCACCGAGTACATTCCGCATCAACTTTTTGAATATGCGGGCATCAAAACTCTGGCGGTGTGAATGAAAGGCTCACCACAGCTGCCCTTTCACAAGAACGTGATTAAAAACTGGCTTCCTTCTGTCATTGTTTGTTTTCTTTATCATTACATGAGCAGTGTTTAGTTGGCAACGTGAGCTGATAGTTGGTCAGTTTTGAGTAGTGTACTATGAATCGCAACAGCCAGGAACCTAGCTCTGGTTCTTGTTGTGATAGATAATGGCTAATAAAAGCAAATGTGTTTATCTGGTTTCTGAAGCAAGTTGATGAAAAGTTATGAGAAAGGATATTTTTGATAAATTTGGAATTGACATTTGAACTGTAATGAAACTTTTTAAAAACAAAGACAAAAGTGAATGAGACTTTCACTTGTCTTTAGTTAAGTCAAACTGTAAGCGAAGGCGTGGGAGTTCTTACATGATACTAAGTGTGGTCTGCACTGAGGATGGTGGTGATGATGTCAGTGAATCCATCATGATCAGATGCCCAACAAAACTGTTCCTTATACTCAGTATGTAACTGTGTTCAATTATAGTAAGTCTGACATGATGCATGAAGTTTTTAGTGCTATATCGTGCTTAAATAACTTTTTGATTAATATACCAGTTTTCGCTATACAATGCAAAATCACACATTTTTTTTACTACTACTACTGACATGTCAGATGCTGCTTGATTTTAATGTTATCTATACTGTAAGACTAAGACTTACTGTATTTTGAGATTAATATATTTTGTGATTAACATATTTTGTGATTAGTATATTTTGTGTCTGATGACAATAGCTTTGGCTGTTTGTTATGCGTTTAATGTTGGATGGATAGAGAGACATGCACACACTCACACACAGTTAAAGCCCTTGTAATGGACCCTATCAATTCCACTTAATGTCACCATAATTTGACGGCCCCGACAATGAGACATTAAGCTGGTTTGACTGTACATATATGCCCCCTCCCAACAGACGAATGCTATTTTGAACAAAGATTTTTAAACATGAGCAGAATAAAATATTCAGTAAGAAAAGCAGTAACATAACACATGAAAAAGAACAAGAGACAGAGACAAGAAATGGATACCAGAAAAACAAAGACAGGGTAGACCTGGAGACAACCAGACAAATACAGAACTTCAAAATGCAATAAGACAAGAAAAGAATCAAACAAGGAGGCTCATGAATGGCTCTAAGGGAGAGCTTTCACTTTTGCTAATAACAACACATAAGGAAGAATGAAGAAAAACAAATGAAGAAACAAAGACAAAATGATGCTTACCCATTGAAAACATCTGAAGTGAAATCAGAAGCTCTGTATGCTACCATTGTATCATTTTTGGGGTTCTCTTTTTGGCTAAGCAGTCTCCAGGCAGGCTAGGCAAGATATAGTTTAAAGTAAAAGTTTCACATCTAATCTTTATCTACCAGTACCAGTATTATTCTACAGTATGAAGTCAATGATATAGTTTAAAGCAACAGTTTCACATCTAATCTTTATCTAGCAGTGCCAGTATTATTCTACAGTATGAAGTCAATGATATAGTTTAAAGCAACAGTTTCACATCTAATCTTTATCTAGCAGTGCCAGTATTATTCTACAGTATGAAGTCAATGATATAGTTTAAAGCAACAGTTTCACATCTAATCTTTATCTAGCAGTGCCAGTATTATTCTACAGTATGAAGTCAATGATATAGTTTAAAGCAACAGTTTCACATCTAATCTTTATCTAGCAGTGCCAGTATTATTCTACAGTATGAAGTCAATGATATAGTTTAAAGCAACAGTTTCACATCTAATCTTTATCTAGCAGTGCCAGTATTATTCTACAGTATGAAGTCAATGATACAGTTTAAAGCAACAGTTTCACATCTAATCTTTATCTAGCAGTACCAGTATTATTCTACAGTATGAAGTCAATGATATAGTTTAAAGCAACAGTTTCACATCTAATCTTTATCTAGCAGTGCCAGTATTATTCTACAGTATGAAGTCAATGATATAGTTTAAAGCAACAGTTTCACATCTAATCTTTATCTAGCAGTACCAGTATTATTCTACAGTATGAAGTCAATGATATAGTTTAAAGCAACAGTTTCACATCTAATCTTTATCTAGCAATACCAGTATTATTCTACAGTATGAAGTCAATGATGACCACGTTAGATGGATGCCAGCAACCAGAACTAACCAACACCTCTTCCTGTCTCACTATGAAACACTGGAAACCTGCTGCTGAGAAATTTCAGTCTGACTCACAAGTAAAGGCTATTCCCTCCTAGGGAATCGTTTGCTTCTTTGTTAACCTAAGATCATCCTTGATGGATTAGCCAGTATGCAGATATTTATGCTCTTATAAGACACAGGTGCTACAGTGGTGCTGTGGTTAGTGCACTTGCCTGCCAATCAGAAGGTCTCTGGTTTGACTTCACACTCAGATTAAATTTTTTTGAACTATCAGGTGTTGATCTATACATTTGCCAATTTTTTTTTAAATAAGATGCAGCTAGTGATTGTAACAGCAATAAAAATTGACAGAAGAGAGACATACATGTCACAGGAGAAACTGGAATGAAAAACAAGCAAGTGCCAGAAAATCAAAGTCTCTGAGGTTAGCTTATTAACTATTTCACTCCTCAATTACTTTACATGCTCTTTCAGAATAAATCTTGATGAGAAATTCTGGAAGGAAGTTGCTCTAGACTGGGTTAGAAATATGCTACTTTTCAGTTGATTTACACCACCTAAATATTGCTCTGAGCATTGCTTTGAGTAGGTATACAAGATCTACAAACACTGCCAGTGTTGTTTTGGAGTGAAATAGCTAAAAATATGTGCTTATATTACTGACACAGTGTCAGTGTCAAGCAAAGACAACCTACAGTTCTGTAGGAGACAGTTTCAGCAGACTCCATGTTGAAAAGAATAGTCTTTGTGAGTTTTTAAAACTTCAGTCAGGCTATTCTCATTCAGAATAACATCACAATGTCTATGGCTGATGTGATCAAGCAGAGCTGTATGGCTTGCAACAAACAACCCTGCCATCAGGATCAGAGAAATGATGGCCATGGTAAAACTGGTTCTAGAAATGAAAGCAGCTGGCAGTGTATGGTTCAATCAATCGATCAATCAAGTGCCATGCCACGTGGCGTAGGTGATTATTTCTCTCCACAGTGATGTATGGTTCAGTTTTACAAAAAGATAGAAAGGGTGAGGAAACTATGTGCCCCTTTATTTTACTATATTCATTCATTCATTCATTTGCATGTCCCTTGCGGAACTTTGCCTCCCAAACAGCACTCCTGTAGGCCTCTCAGTTGTGAGCAAGATGGCCTGCTGCTGCAGCATCCATTTGCAGATCGTCAACGATGTCTTGCACCCATTTTACTAAGGCAACCAAAATAACAAAGTCTATATTTTTTTTCTGTTTTTCATGTTTTTATCAACATGTTTTTCCATGTGATCCTTGAAAAAGGCTTTTTTCCAAAATATTGGATTGTTGTATGTTCTTCATTTGTTTGTGGTCATCTTACTTTCTGCCATTCTTGTTTCTGCCCACTTTCCCCACTCTTTCTATCTTTTTGTAAAACTGGACCATAAATCTCCATCTACTTTCACTGTTATCAGGATAAAACACTTCCCTTTATATACTATAAGATCTTACATCTCTCCTGTTCCGTTAAACATCGCATAGCACTCGTATGGTAGTTTATCAGCTTTTCCTGTTTTCGGCAAGTTTTTCAACCTCATCAAGGGATGTTATACCCACTAAATTGGCCTCTCTTAATAATGTCCTCTTTCAGAGTTTCACATGGACAACCTCTTTTTCTTCAGCCTGACATGTTCCACTTGACAGCTTGTTCTGGGATTCTCTGGCTGTTTCTTCTATTGTTGGACTTAATATTGACAAACATCTGACCTGGAACTCTTATGTGCAAGGCCTAACAAAATTCATCACGCAAAAAGTATACAATTAGCCAAAATTAAACACTTCATCGATCAAGACACAAGAAACCCATACTACATATCACATATACAAACACATTTAGACTATTGCCCAACAATATGGGATGGTTGCTCAGTGTCAAATACAAAGAGGCTTTACTCTCTTAAAAAGCAAGCAGTAAAACTTATTAGTGACAAAGATCAAGCACAAGCAACTAATCAGCACAAACATATCAAAATATTGCCTCTTAAAAACAGGTTCCTCTTTAACAAAACCAAGTTAGAACATCAAATTCTTTCACAGCATGCTCCGCCTTATCTATGGAACATGTTTAGATTTAACTCAAAGTGTAGCCAAAGCTTAAACATCATCTTACATCTCATATTCTTCCTGTGCCATTAATTAAATGTCACAAAGGGCTTGCAAGGTAGTTCACCAATTTTTCCTGTTTTTGGCGAGCTTTTCAACCTCATCAAGGGATTTTATGCCTGTTGATTTGGCCTCTCTTAACAGTGTCCTCTTTAGAGTTTCACGTGATCTGCCTCTTTTTCTTCGGCCTGTTGTGTTCCACTTGATAGCTTGTTTTGGTATTCTCTGATCGTTTCTTCTCATCACATGACCAACATATGTCCATCTCCTTTTCCTGATCACTCATGATATTGGCTGTTGCTCACTTAGTTGTCTTACCTCTGTATTGTTCTTGAATTTGTTCCACTTGATGCTGAGTATTTTCCTTAGGCATTTGTTTTCAAAAGAGTCTAATTTCTTGTCTATTTCTTTAGTTGTTTTCCAGCCTTAGCATGCATAAATGAGGGTGGATATTACATTTGAATTGAATAGTCTTAACTTGGTTTTTGTGCTTATAACTTTTGAATGCCATATGTTCTAAAGATTCTTGAAGATTGATGCTGCTTTTGCAATTCTAACTTCCTTTCTGGTGTCACCATCCTGGTCTATGTAGCTGCCAGGGTATGCAAATTGATTGACTTCTTCAACAGCTGTCCCTTCTACTTGTATTTTTCCATTTTGATTAATGGAAAGTTTTATTATTTTTGTTTTGTCCTTGTTAATTTCAAGTCCTATTTTTCTAGCCAGTGAAGACAGGATATCTGCTTTTCTTGCATGGAATTCACAATGTTACTGATAAGAGTTATGTCATCAGCAAAATCAAGATTTTTTAGTTGGGTCCCATGCACCCAATCAATATCTGTGTTACCTGTGCAGCATTTTTTCATCATGAAATCTATTGCAATTTTTAAAAAGCAAAGGAGATGGTATATATCCTTGTTTCATGCCTGTTTCAATCAGGAACCATTCGTTAATCCCTTCTTCTATTTTGACTGCACAAACATATCCATTGTAGAGGTCCTTAAAGATGTTTTTTAGATGGTATTCCATATAGAGTCACCTTATGGTTGGGACATGTGCTCCGAATGACTGACAACTCACTACCAAAAATAGCACTAAGATGGACACCACAGGGGAGCAGAAGTAAGGGTAGACCAAAAGAGACATGGAGAAGAATATATATATATATATGATGTAAAAGACGACTGCTATCACCAACTACAACAAATCATCAACAAAGTCCCTAAACACGACATCCTAATTGCTATGGGGGACTTCAATGCTAAGGTAGGGAAAGATAATACCAATGTTGAAGAAGTAATGGGGAAAGAAGGAATTGACATGGTTAATCAGAATGGAGAAAGATTAATTGAAATATGTCTAACAGAGGGCATGGTCACTGGAGCCACAATATTCCCACACAAAGAGATACATAAAACAACATAGATATCTCCAGATGATAGAACTAGAAACCAGATAGATCATTTTTGTATCAGAAAACAATACAGAATATCTCTCATAGATGTAAGGGCTTATAGGGGTGCAGATGTTAACACTGATCACAACCTGTGCATGGGGAAAATAAAACTAAAATTGAAGGCCAACACAAGAAATCAGTACACAGAAAGATAAACAGCCACAGCCTACAAGAAGAAAATACTAACAGTAATTTCAATCAGGAATTTGCCAATCATTCCAAAACACCCAGTGAAGTTGAGGAGATTGTTATAGATGAATTATGGAATTCTTACAGCACAGCCATAATCACAGCAGCAAAAGTAAGTGCTGGACTGAAAAAACCAAATAGAAAAGCATGGATATCAGAAAAAATATGGAAGTATATACATGAAAGACGAGCAGTCAAATTAGACATGTTGAATGCAAAAACAGATCTTGAAAAAGATCTGGTGAAAGCAACATACAAAGAACTAGACAAGAAAGTAAAAAGTTCAGCTAGAAGGGATAAAAGAGAATACATAGACAATATGGCGAAAAAGGCAGAAAAAGCAGCAAAAACAGGAGACAGCAAAACTTTATATAACATACAAAAGAAGCTAACAGGTACTATTGCATCTAAAGAAAGACCAATACTTAGCAAAACTGGAACCCTATTAACATCAAATAAAGACCAAAAGCAAAGATGGGCTGAATACTTCCAAGAAATATGTAATCGACCACACCCACAAGAATTGTTAGACCTTTAAACTGACTTACCAGCCCCACAACTAAATGTCAACCTAGATGAAATTACATTGCATGAAACTGAAACAGCAGTGAATTTAATGGCTAACAACAAAGCTGCAGGTGAAGATAAAATAACACCCGAAATGCCAAAAGCTATCAATAGTGACAACATGAGACAACTACAGAGAATGTTTAATAAGATCTGGAAAGAAGAAAAGGTCCCTTCTAAATGGAAAAAAGGAACCATTGTTAAAATACCCCCCAAAAAAGGGAACCTTAGTGACTGTAACAACTGGAGAGAAGTAATCTTAATATCAGTTGTGTCAAAAGTATTTTGCAAGGTCATTTTGACTAGACTTAAAGATATAGTGGATACTGCAATGAGAGAAGAACAGGCAGGATTTCGAAAAGGGAGAAGCTGTCTCAACCAGATCTTTACTCTAAGAATAATACTTGAAGAACATATTGAAAAGTAGAAACCATTAATACTGAACTTCATAGACTTTAAAAATGCATTTGATAGCATACACAGAGATTCATTATGGAGAAAGGTTTTAAGGACTGTTATTGCCAGAGGTGGGGTGGAGAATTCACTCTCCACTCCAACGGTGTGCGTCTCAAACAGCCTCTGGCAGTCAAGTCCAGCTTCTGGCCTTCCCGTGGCAGAACTGTTTAAACTGACAGGAGAAGGGGCGAAGGCGAATATCTGGCGCCTGAAAACCAGACACTTAGGGTAGATGAGTGGCATGTTTGGTAGTTCATCTACCACTGCTGGCGAGATTCTTCAGCTGCTGTGCATGGAGCGGTGCTTCTCCCAGCCAATGAAGAAAGGTGCAAATGGGGTTGCCCCGCGGAAAAGGTGGTAGAAAGGATAAAGCGAAGCAAACAGTCAAATCATGGCACCTCTGGTTTGGAGGTCGGCCACGTCCTAAGTGCACTCATATCAGGTGAAATGCCTGAACTGGCTTAACCCAGAGGTTAAGACACTGCTAGCGAGACTCTTCGGATGCCACATGTGGAGTGAAGCTCTTCCCGGTCAAGGAAGAAACTGCGAAAACAAGTAAGGGTTGCTGTGCGGCGCCAATGTGAAAAGTTGAAGGAAAGGATAAAGTGAAGTTTAATTGGTATGTCCAGTAGTATCGCTGCGAGAGCTACACATACCACGGCGCCTCTGCTCTAGAGGCCGGCCACGTCCAAAATACACCTACACTGGTGAAATACGCCTAAACCGGCATACACCAGGGGTGAAACCTGATGGCTAGGCATGTCATGCCACCTCTGCTCTAGAGGTCAGTCATGCCTGATATACACCCATACTGGTGAAATATGCCTAAACCGGCTTACACCAGGGGTGAAACTTGAAGGCTCAACCCAGGGGTGGAAGTCACTAGTGGCGTGGATTCACCCTCCTGGACAAAAGCTCCATCCTGGTCACAACTAGGAAGGGTAGCGGCCACGACCACAAAATGCTGAAGTCAGAGACACTGGACCAGGGTAATCTAGATAGGCAACCACCTCTCACCCAACAGCGATGTATGCATATCCTAATCACGATGAGGTTTTCCTGTGAGAAAGTCCAACTCTGGACTGGATGGGCAACCACCTCTCACCCGGCGGTGATACACGGGTATCTCAAAACACGTCGAGGTTTTCCAGTGAGAAAGTCCAACTCTGGCCTGGGTGGGCTACCATCTCTCACCCAGCAGGGATATACTCAAATCCAAAACATGTCAAGGTCTTCCGGTGAGAAAGTCCAACTCTAGACTAAACTGGTGCAACGAAAACCACGGTGTCACGCAATCTCGCTTCTGAGACCCACCAAGAATACAGGCTCAAGCCCTGTGATACTATGAACCTCTTGTGGTCCTCTCAGGGATCTCATGTGGTCCTCTCGGGGACCACGGGACTTAATAAGGACCACAGGCGTAAATTCAGTAGGATCACACGGCGGTCTTGGTGGTAGAAGCAAATGAAGAAAAGAAGAATAAGAAGATTATAGAGAATTTTAAGTCTATATGGAATACCATCTAAAATTGTCAACATCATTAAGGACTTCTACAATGGATATGTTTGTGCAGTCAAGATAGAAGAAGGGATGAGTGATTGGTTCCAGATTGAAAAGGTGTGAAACAAGGATGTATACTGTCTCCTTTACTTTTTGGGATTACAATAGACTTCATAATGAAAAAATGCTGCACAGGCAACACAGGTATTGACTGGGTACTTGGGACCCAACTAGAAGATCTTGATTTTGCTGATGACATAACTCTTATCAGTAACAATGTGAATTCCATGAAAGAAAAAACAGATAGCCTGCCTTCACTGGCTAGCAAAATAGGACCTGAAATTAACAAGGACAAAACAAAAATAATGAAAATTCCCATTAATCAAAATGGAAAAATACACATAGAAGGGACGGATATTGAAGAACTCAATCAATTTGCATACCTTGGCAGCTACATAGACCAGGATGGTGACACTAGAAAGGAAGTTAGAATCAGAATTGCAAAAGCAGCATTGATCTTCAAGAACCTTGAGAACATATGGAATTAAAAAGTTATAAGCACAAAAACCAAGTTAAGACTATTCAGTTCAAATGTGAATCCACCCTCATTTATGCATGCGAAACCAGGAAAACAACTAAAGAAATAGACAAGAAATTAGACTCTTTTGAAAACAAATGCCTAAGGAAAATACTCAGCATCAAGTGGAACGAATTTAAGAATAATGCAGAGATAAGACAGATGACTGAACAAACAACCAGTCTCATGGGTGATCAGGAAAAGGAGATGGACATATGTTGGTCACTTGATGAGAAGAAATGATCAGAAAATCCCAAAACAAGCTATCAAGTGGAACACAACAGGCCAAAGAGAAAGAGGCAGACTGCATGAAACTATGAAGAGGTCATCGTTAAGAGAGGCCAAATTAACAGGCATAAAATCCCTTGATGAATTTGAAAGACTCGCCGAAGACAGGTAAAATTGGCGAACTACTTTGCGAGCCCTATGTGACATTTAACGGCACGGGAAGGATATAAGATATGCGTGTGCGTGTGTGTATGTGGGTATATATATATATATACAATTCCCGTTTTCATGCCATTAAGACACATTGGGGATATGGTGTTAGACCCTTAATTTCTATGAGCTTCGGCACATGAAAGTGTGATGTGGTCAGTATCACACCTGGCCTCTTTACCTTCCAAGATTTCTATAGTACCTATTTTTAGAGGCTGAGTGGACTCTGGGACATTTTTGGGGTGTACCAGAAAAAAATCCTACTGCTGGAACTGAACTCAGTACCACTGGATTAGTAAACTGAGTGTCTAACCACTCAGCTAGCCAGGCTGCCATATTTACATATGTATACGTGTATATATATATATATATACATACGTACACACAAATGACTGAAATGCATGGGCTGATACTCATATCAGTAAGAAAATGAAAATGCTTAGTGAGAAGAACATAATATTCTATGCTGATTTCACTGCTACAGGGGTGACCATGGAAGAATAAAAACACAAGAAATAAGGATGATAATTCTGTTCCATTTCCATGGACTTAATGTGTTTCAATGAACAGTTACCATGTTAGTAAGTCTACCAGTGATGAGGACAGTGTGACTGACCTGACTTCCATGTCATCTATTTTTGCCCAAGCTTGTAAAGGTGAAGTCTTAAGTTTTACAGTGACACTGATCATTGCTCCTGCATCATCTTGATTTAGGAGGGCATATTCAATGAATTGGCAGCCTTACTGGTTAAGTGATTAGGTGCTCTGCCTACTGATCTGTTGGTACCAAGTTGAAGTCCCAAGGGCCCAATTTTTCTGATACAACCACACCAAAAAAAAAAAAAAAAGACCCCGAGGATCACCCTGCCTCTAAAAATGGGGACCAGAGAAATCTGGGAAGGTAAATACAGCCAGGCATGGTACTGACCACATCACACTTTCATGCATTCATGCATCGATGGTCTGGGAAATATGGGCCTAAAACCATATCCCCAACATGCCTTAATGGCAGGGAAATAGGATTTATTTTTTCATTCAAAGAATATAATGTGGAAAAAAACTACTCTATTACACAAATATACTACAAGATGTGATGTAATTTGCTAAGTCAGACAAACCATCAAATCTTTTTACCAGACAAACCATCAAACCTTTTTGTCATTCTTGGAGGCAGTGGCAGCAAGCATAATCATGATGGAAAAAAGAGGTAGAGAAAGTACAATTGTACAAGAGACATGACAACAACAAAAAAAACGATGCAAAACAAGCTAGGAATTCTATGTACAGTTCAGTCCCCTTTAACATATGCACTGCTGTATTATGAGTAAACAAATTATTGACATAAATAAATTATTGACAGAAGTCTAGCTTTATCATACATGATGACATCTTGGTATAACAATAAGTGACAGATACTGACCAGTTTGCTGAAGAATTACAGAAAGAAGCAGACTGTATGCTTGGTTGGTGTAACAATTCTAGTGCACTTGTCAATGTAACAAAGGCATGGCTTTTACTGAATGATCAAATTATACATATGTGCAAGCCTCCTATGGAAAAACTAATTATGTCAGTTCATAAGAATAGTTAAGAGCAAAACCTCTATCTTAATGCGAAGAAAACTAAATTGATGACAACTGACAAAACATACAAGGCAGCTGAAATATGCATCAATGAGGAAAAACTGGAAGAAGTGGAGAGTTTTTAATATCTTGGATCACTACTAACTAATAACGGAGATACAATGAGGGAAATTAAAAGGAGGACATCTATCGCTCTTCAGAAAATAAAACAACTAAAGAATCTGTGGAGAGGAACAGACAGAGCTACAAAAATAAGATTTTTAAGGGCATGCATCTTTCCCATCACAACATATGCCTGTGAGACCTGGACACTTAACAAAACAGCTAAGAAATACGTAAATGCCTTTGAATGTAAATGCTACAGAAGAGTTCTTCAAATACCATGGACACAAAAAAGAACAAATATATCCATACTACAAGAGCTTAATACAGAAGAAGGCTGGCTAGTAAAGAGGATTAAAGAGAGAAAACTTAAATATTTTGGACACACTAAACATCATGATAATTTAGAGAAGACCATCTTGGAAGGGTACCTAATGGGAAAAAGAGAGGCAGACCAAGGTGAAGATGGCTGCAAGACAACATTCATAATCTGCAAATGGATTCATCAGCAGTAAGCCATCTTGCTTACAACCTAAAGGCCTACAGGAGAGCTGTTAGGATGGCAAAGTTCCACAAGGAATATGCAAATGACTGACTGACTGAAGATCTTGGGGGAAAAAAAAAAACAGAAATAATTACCTCAACTGCATAGATGTCCTTCTCAAATATCTGTATTGACCAAAGGGTTTCTTCAATATGAGCATGTACTGTCACATCTGGCTTGTCTGGTAGAAGAAATGCGTAGATCCAACTGTAAATTCAATCGCTCATATTTTATGATGTACCAGCTAATTTAAAATGTTCTTCAGACTCCAGAGTGCATCCTACAGTTTTTCCCCCTCTACCAAGAAGTACAACAGGGAGCCACACTGGACAATTAACTCTGGGGCCAAAAGCATGACTTCCAAAATAACAATACACTATATCCATATAATAAATATACATGTCAGAGACTAGAATTACAGAATGCAAAAAAGAAGAGCTATGTAGATATCCTGATTTTGCCTTATGCTTTTACAGTAAACATTTTCTCAGTTATGCCTCATGCACTGTCTACTTTGCAATGCTCACAGCTAAAGCTTCAATATCTGACAACTTTTTTTATCTTAAATTCTCTAAAACTGAACAGTTTTCCGCTATTATTAAGAACAAGAAAACTCAAGTCTTAATTTCTTTTTTTCTATGGTTAAGTTGACATCACACAACACACAATAACAGTTTCTCACAGAAACTTTACCTCCATTTAGCCAGGTATCTGTCAAAAATAAAAATGGCAAGTTATATGAAATACCTGTCAAATATCCTGAAAATATTCGGCTTTGATCAATTTCAAAAAAACTTGAGCTTCCATCTCCATCAATTATACGTGCCCGAAAATCTTTAGTCATCAAATCCGTCCCAGATTTCAAAGTCAAATCAAAATTCCTGAATCATATTCAAAAAAAAAAAAAAAAAGAAAAAAAAGAAATGAATTTGGGAACTTTATTTTCTTTCACTGTTTTTTGTATTGCCTTCCTACAGGTAAATTTGTTATATTCTGAGTGAACTAAAACATAATGTGTTGTTACTGTCTTTATTTCTTATCTGCCCACTTATGCCTTAGCATCAAAGGGAGTTTCAGACGCTGGTCCAGAGAAATGTGAGAGGCCTGGGTTGCTGTCATGTTATGTTCTCTCAGTATGTTTTTCACCCCATCTATCCATTTTTTCCTTGATCGTCCTCACACTCTATATCCAGATATTGTCGAGTTGCATGCATGAGCAGCTGGTTGTTCTGGATTCACGCATATCAAACGACTGAACCACTTAACTTTCTGATTTTCAATGTAGTCCTTGACACTGTTGCTACTGTCAGAGGCTCAAAAAATTATAAGATATAGTACAACTATGTTACTGCTGACAGACAATTATTTTTTTATAGATCATGGTCTGGGTCATCATCACTGCATTCTGGACATGTCCACAGGTGATCAGATTTCTCCCTACCCCCACCCCCACCCCCAACACATCTATCAGTGTCCTGCGGCTGATAGTGCCAGTCCTGTGTTGGCTGACAAGTCCTCTCATGTGTCCAGCATGCCTCTCATTCCTGGCCACACCAATCCATACTCCCAGCTTTATGTAACGATGTGGATTTGCTACCTATCTCTCTGAGCTCATTAACAATATCAGCCCGATCCAGTGGTTGTCCATCTGTGATAATGGCAGAATTGCCCAACCTATCAGCTATCAGCCAACCAATCAGCAACTGAGAGGCCTATAGGAGAGCTGTCAGGGAGCCAAATTTCTGCAAGGGACATGCAAATGACTGATCAGCTATTTTTTTTTTAATGAAAATATAATGAAACTAGTGATGTATTTAAGTCCTTCACTCCAAGTTTCAAGTCATTTCTTTCAAGCAGACGGTTGAGTTGTTACTCTTCATCTCTCTCTTAAGCTAAGTTCAAATCAACTTTCACTTTAGACATGTCTTAAGTTTCTCATGCTTCCATGGATGGTTTAAGTAAGTCTCAAGAAGCTAGTGTCATTGCATTACAATCAGTGATTGGAGTGAATACAATGTCTGCATTTATCCACATGTTTATTTTTTATTTGTTTCCTTAGATAAATCACTGAACCCTATCACTGGTCTGATGATTTAGAGACAACTTCAGGGAGACACTGATTTTGCAATGAGGAATCTGATTTATGCTTTATCAAATCAATGCCCAGTCCCTGACACATATGGTTATCACATTTTGATCACCACTGCTGTTAAAGACATAAGGTCTTGTCACATCCTGGACTCACTGCTTTCACATAAAGTTTTCTCCATCCTTGCAGTTTGTCTCTCTATGTCTTCACCATTCTGTCTAGCCTAGTATAGCCCCAGATGACTATCTTCAGTGTTACCTACTGATGAATGGGCAAGGACAATATCTGGATGGCCTTAAAACTATGAGAGGTACATTTTCTTTGCTTTTCAACCCATAACTTGATGAGTTTTTTTTTTAAACACTTAGATAATTTTGTCTATCCAATACTTTACCATCCATGAACTCCGGAGTGCTATGGGTAAGCTACAGTAAGAATGGCATCAGGACTAGACAAAATATAAAATGATCCTTCATCTGGGCCCTACTTTTTGTAGGAAAGTCCACATTGCTTAACTTCATTAACAAGACCTGGCAAAGTGGAGTACTACCAAAATCTTGGAAGTCAGCAATAGTTAGACCTATCCTGAAAAAAAGGAAAGCCAGGAGATGACCTAAAAAGCTTTAGACCAATCTCACAAACTTCCAACACTGGTAAGCTAGCAGGATGAATGCTTAACAATAGGCTGTACTGGTGGTTGGAATCCTCATGGTCCCTCAATAACTTTCAGGCAGGCTTCCACAAAGGATCAAGAACTGAAGACCAGCCATTTCTCCTCACTCAAACCATGAAAGACAGTTGTTTTTTTACACAAGAGAAACTCTGCAGCTGTCTTTGTAGACTTCCAGTTGGTATCTGACAGAGTCTTGCAAAAAAAATCTACTGTTAAAGATGCAAAACATGGGCATAAAAAATGTATAAATGGGTTAAAAACTACCTGAGTAACAGGACCATACAAACTCAGGTCACTAACAGACTATCAAACAAATGCACCCTGGAGGAAGTTCTGCCACAGGGTTCTGCTCTTAGCTGCACCTTGTTCCTAATCTTTATAAATTACCTCTCCAACCTATTGAACACCCACAAAGCCATGCTTGCCGATGACCTTGTCATATGGATTAGTGGAACAGACCTGCAGCTGGCTGCTGAGAGACTTAATAGAGCCCTCTTCACCATATCAGCCTATTGCAATTTCTGGAAGTTGAAGATCAATGTTAGTAAAACTACATATACAGTCTTCACTCTTAGCATCAAACTAGCAAAGACTGAACGGAAAATAACTCTTGACAAACCAAGAAATCATGAAAGAAAAAAATCCAACATACCTTGGTGTGAAACTAGACAGAAAATTGAACTTTAAGAAGTTCATGGATGGACTAGCAGAAGAAGCATCCAGAAGACTAATCTTACTCAAGCGACTTGCAAGTACTTCCTGGGGAGCTGACAAAGCAACACTCAGACAACTGTACGCAGGATATGTTAGATCTATAACAGATTACAACCTCCTTCTACAGGTCACAGCATCAAAGAGCTCTCGTACACAAGTAGATAGAATCCAGAACCAAGCCATTCATTTCATTTATGGTGCAATGAGATCAACACCCACAGTTACATGTGAAATTGATGCAAACATAGTCATTAGACATAAGATGCAAAAAGTCAACTCTTGAGGCATAATAAACGCATGCCCCTAAACCATCCTAATAGAATAGTGGTTGATAAATGGAAGCATAATAATAGACTGAAACTGAAAACTCCAGTGCACATAGCAGAACAGTTAAACACAAGACACAAACTCCCTGAAGACAAAGAAGAACTTAAAAAGTACCGGACATCCCACCAGACACAAACTACACACTTCCTCAAACTAACACCAGATTCAAGAACAAATCATCAGATCTCAACACCTTAATGCTGTATACACTGGAGACCATATAATCCTACCCCAAGTACTAGATTCATGCATACAATGATGGGTCAACATTCAAGGAAACAGACAATGCAGGACATGGGGTAGTCATAATGTTTCCAGACAAGACAATAAGCCACATTTCTGCTCCTTGTGGATCTCGCTGTTCCAACTGAGATGCAGCAATATTAGCAACCCTGGCAGCCACCACCACCAAATACAAAAACAGTGCCTCTCACCCAAAAAAAAAACCTTTGTTATTTTCTCAGACTCCCAGTCTGCTCTACAGATCTTTGAAAACTGGACACTAACAGCTGATCACATTACAACTGACATACTCAGTGCAATAAACCAACTCGTCTCCTATGACATCAAGACCACCCTGTTGTGGATACCAGGGCACACAGATATCAGAGGAAATGAACGTGCTGACAGACTGGCAAAGAGTGGAGCCACAATGTCACAGCTACACACAATATACACAACAACTGCAAGCAGCAGTGGAGGGACAGCTGGGCCAGTAATCCAACTGGAAGAACCCTATATACACATCTACCAAAACCTAACCCTGGAAATCACATCAACAGCTTATGTCGTGGAGACCAATGCACAATTCTCCATGCACTGAAACAGACAAGAAGAAGAAACTGTTAAGCATCACCTGCTGGATTGCAGTGCATTGAAGAACCTATGGAAGAACCTGATACCACCAAACTCCTCAATCACTGACATTCTGTATAGAGATGTAGAACGGCTGAAGAGGACCTGTATATTTCATTATCTGGCACAATAGAAAAAGAGTGAAAACTCATAAACCTGGGGATCGGAAAAGTCAAAAGTCAAGTTTATCTAATACCATCATGATAAACAACATACTTTTAGCAGATCTGTCAGATCTATATTCCCTTTCTTTTCTAAAATAAAAAGCCTGTTCCTCAATAATTTCATCTCATGAGGATGAAATGCTCCTCTATAACTCATTCATTCACTCATTACCATGTCCCTTGTGGAAATTTGTTCCCCTATCAGATTTCTTGAAGGCCTCTTGGTTGTAAGCAAGATGCCCTACTACAGATGCATCCAAATCATAAATCATCAACAATGTTTTGTTGTCATCTTTGCTTTGGTCTTCCCTTCTTTCCATTATATACCCTTCCAAGATTGTCTTCTCAAACTCTAATGACATTCACTAAACCTGAAATACTTAAGTTTTCTCTGTTTAAGGTTTCTCCTTTATAACTATAGTTATTAGTATTCTTAGCTGCAGTTAGAAATCAATTTTTTTATACACTTTTTTTTTTTGGACAATCAGATTTGATACCCCCTTTCACAAAAAAAGCAAGATAAATGTACTTTTAACACAGATGTTCTCATGGGAGAATGAAAATATAACACCACAGATACAGTTTAACAGAATTAGAATGAACACAGAGAACTGTTCTTACCGATTGAAAGCTCTGAACTTCACATTCTTTATCAGGTCTCTGACACCATCACTTGATCTCTTTATGCGTGAGGTGACATGTATGTGACTAAGTGTCTCAAAGTAATTAAGGTTTGCCACACACAAGGCTGAAAATAAAAACAAGGCAGCCATACAGTTGGACTAATGGCAGCACCACTTCTGTGGAGCACTAAACAACATGAAGTAAGGAAGTCATCAACTCTCTTTACAGTAATGCTACAGAGCTCAACATTTTTTACAGCTATAGGATACAGCTCTAAAATTCTTGGGGGCAAAAACATACTACTACAATATTCTTGGAGGAAATGGCAGAGCATTCAATATTCTTGTGTAATAACATCTTGCTCAACACACTTTGGTGTAACTGCAAAGTTCTCAACTTTCTTGGCAGTGAGTACAGATCACCCAACATTCTTTGTAATAATAACATTGCACTTAACAATCTTGATGTTTACTTCTAAAAAAAATTATTGGGGGGGGGGGGGGGGGGGGGGGGGGGGGGGGGGGGGAAGAATGCTCGGCATTCTTGACAGCAACAACATAGAAATCAAGAGTCCTTGAAGGCATTGACAGAGAGCTCAACTTTCTTGGAAGCAATGACAGAGAACTCAACATTCTTGGAGGCAACGACTGAGAAACTCAATATTCCTTGGAGGCAATGACAGAGAACTCAACATTCTTGGAGGCAATAACAGAGAACTCAACATTCTTGGAGGCAATGACAGAGAAACTCAACATTCCTGAAAGCAATGACAGATAACAAAACATTCTTGAAGCCACAATGATACAGAACTCAACATTCTTGGAGGCAAAGACAGAGAAATCAACATTCTTGGAAGCAATAACAGAGAAGTCAACATTCTTAGGAGTAATAACATAGCACTCAATATTGTTTGAATTGATATCATAGTGTTGTCTCTTGTGGACAACAGAGTAATGGTCAATACTCTTGAAGGCAATGGCAGGCTCTTAATTCTTGAGAACAACATCACTGTGGCCAACATTCTTGGAGCTAACAGAGTAAAGCTCAAGATTCTTGTAGATAATGGGAGAATGACTGTTCATTCTTGGGCATTCAAATTCTGAAATGTACATTACAGGACAGATGACAGGATGTTTACCTTTCTTGTTTGTACATGACATTCAGATCGGATAGTGCCATGCCAATAACTGTTGGCGATCATCTCTCTCCATCTCACCCAAACTTCCATGTCTTGAATCGAGTGAATCGCTGTTTTCCTGCCAAATCATGCGGCCAGGCCATCCAGGTATTTCTGTCTTCTTTGCCTTCTCCGTCTTTCGCCATTTATCTTTCTATCTATCTATCTATGCCTCTGACCCCTCGTGGAGCATAGGCCGCCAACAAGAGCTCGCCAGGCAGTTCGGTCCTGAGCCACTCTTTCCAACTGTCTCCATGTCTGGTTCATTATTTATCTTTCTAGTCATGATCAATTCTTCAAGACTTTCACCTTGTTGATGGCATCCAAGAAACTTTTGTCTTTTTCTTATGCATAGCACTTGTTTGAGATATTCCTTTGCTATAATATTTCTTCACATGTCTTTCTGGTTGTCCATGGAATGTGAAATATCTTTCTTAAGAACTATATTTCACCAGCCTTTATTCTTCATTCTAACTGTTCGTACATAGTTTAATATGCATAAATTAAAATAAGTTCTATACATCATCTAGGATTCTCTTTCTTATTGCCAATGGCAGTTTTTGATTTGTTAATATGTTCTTCGTTTTTCCAAAAGCTGTCTTTGTCTTTGCTATTCTGGTTCTGATTTTGTTAGTGCACCAGGCATCAGATGTTATGACTGTACTTAAGTGTATTTGTATCCACTGATCTATCTTAACATCTTCTCCCGCTCTGTAATTCTGCATTCTGGTATTTTCTTTCTCTTTGATATCACCATTACTTAATTTATTGATGTACTTATTTAAATAAACTTTTTTTTTTTAAAAATCAGCAACAATGACTGCACCGATATCATTAGACATCTAACTTTCATGATCCCCTAGATTCATAATATCTCTGTGTCAAGTAGTGGAATGTGTTGGTCATTTTTACTTGTTTTGCATCTCCGTACAGTGTGCCAATAATTGAAGGGTTTGGTATTGGTAGACATTTCCAACAACATAACTTATCTGACAAAAGCCATTAAAATTCTTGCTTACAATAAAGACCTTAAGAATTGAAATATAAGAATGTACAGGATGATGTGCAGAGAAGAAACAGTGCTCAATATCTGAGAAACAAAAATCTTCTGGTAATAGACAAGGAGAAAGAGGAATGGATTCTCTACATCTCTCGATTTGAGTTTTCAGGAATTCCAATATGTTAAATGGGATAATTTATGAAAGGAATGTTGTAAAGGAATAATATGTTTTGTCAGGTGATCTCTCTCTCTCTCTCCCTCCCCCTCTCTTTCTCTCTTATGACACCTTCCCCTCTCCTCTTCTTCTCTGTGAGGTATACCAAACACTCTTGAAATGCTACAGTAAAAAAACCTTCAACTCAGCTGTGGTGTGTATATGGTCTTGAAATAATACATATACCACGGACTGAAACACTTTATGCTTCCTCTCTATGTAGCTACTTAAATGTATAAACTGGGAAAAAAGTAGGAACAGCTTTATTACTTAACAACCACAAAGTTGTGATGTTTCGGTGTGAGCCTTAATCATACAAACACAAACAGGACGAAGAATTAGAGAGAGGAGAAACGTCACAACTTTGTGGTCGTTAATAAAGCTGTTCCTACTTTTTTCCTAGTTTACACATTTTAGTATCACAGCTTCATGTATAGGTATATACTTATACACTAATTATTGTAAGTAGCTTCTTGTACTATAGTCAATAAAACTTCCAATTCTGTGCTGAAACAATAAATATCATAAACCCACATTTGGAAAATGGTAACACATTTCACACACTGAAGAATGCAATAACTGTTAATAATCAATGCTATGGTCCACATTAAAGGAATGGAAAAACTAATTCTGACAGTCCGTAAGAACAGCGAAGAGCAAAACCTCTATCTTAATGCAAAGAAAACTAAATTGATGACAACTGACAAAACAAACATGGCAGCTGAAATATGCATCAATGAGGACAAACTGGAAGAAGTGGAGAGTTTTGAATATATTGGATCACTACTAACTAATAATGGAGATACAATGAGGGAAATTAAAAGGAGGACATCTATCGCTCTTCAGAAAGTAAAACAACTAAAGAATCTGTGAAGAGGAACAGACAGGACTACAAAAATAAGATATTTAAGGGCATGCATCTTTCCCATCGCAACATATGCCTGTGAGACCTGGACACTTTAACAAAACAGCTGAGAAACACATAAATGCCTTTGAATGTAAATGCTACAGAAGAGTCCTTCAATTATCATGGACACAAAAAAGAACAAATATGTCCATACTACAAGAACTTAATATTGAAGAAGGCTGGCTAGTAAAGAGGATTAAAGAGAGAAAACTTAAATATTGGTCCAGAGATAAATTTGCTGACTGGTTGTTATTGTCGTGAAAGTACTGAATAACGTCTCTTTGGAAATGTGAATGAGTGTTTGTGTTTCTGTTGCTGACGCTGCATTGCTGGTCTTCGTGTACAAGTGTGTGCATGTCGGGTTTGAGTTTCATAGTTAGGGATTTTGATAGGATTTGGATTTTCTAGGATTTTTAGTCCACGTTAAGTAATGAGATTGGTATGTAGTTCGTTACTTGGGTTGTGTCTGCGTTGTTTTTCTTTACGAGTGTTATGTATAACTGGTTGAGACTGTTGGTTAAATGTCATGATAATCTAGAGATGGGTACATAATGGGAAAAAGAAAGAGAGGAGGACCAATGCGAAGATGGCTGCATGACATCGTTTACGATCTGCAAATGGATGCATCAGCAGCAGGCCATCTTGCTCACAACCGAGAGGCCTACAGGAGAGCTGTTAGGGAGGCAAAGTTCCACAAGGGACATTCAAATGAATGAATGAATGAATGATCCACAAGGAAAAAACAACCATAATCTATTTTGTTTTTTATCAATCTTAAGTGTAACGAAAACGACTCCAGCACTGCACACAAGCTGGAATAAAAAGTCTGAATAGAGAAACTGCAAAAGTCCGTATCCCCCGTTCACCTCAAAAATCGTTCACGTCTGCTCAAGGGGCCCATGGATGTCCGAAAAATCTCATCTGCTTCAGAGTTCCCCTAAACTTTGTCGTATATAACTATAAAAACGAGACAAGTAACTAAACGATTACCAATTTAAATATTAACTTACCGCTTTGTGGGAAAATTAACAAGAATACTATAACTTGAAGCATATTCCTTCAATGTGTGGAAACTTTAAACTGACAGCGGGTAAACCGGCAAAGCCATTTTAAGTTTACCAGATTTTCTGCGTGTTAGCGTTCAAACTGTGTCATGCCCTTAAGTGTTGCTCTCAACGATACTTTCAACTTTGCAAAACGAAGGTGTTACGACTGTAGATTCATGTTTTATCTATATTTTTTTAAGTAGAGCTAAAAAAACCATTTTACAATCTCTTGGACGCAGCTTCATATAAATCATGACGTAAGTAAACCCCCCTACCCACCATTTTTTCCTCATTTTTTTCCCCATTTTTTCTTCAAGACTGTCAAGATTTGCTGCTCTCGAAGTCTTCCACTCTGCCTGTCTCTTTAATCGCGTTAACAATATCAGTTCCATCCAGTGGTTGTCCACCTGTGATGATGGCAGAGCCAGTCAGCCTATCGGGTCTCTCATTTCGTCGATACTTTCATAAAGGTATGAGTTGTGAACCAGCGTCATTATACACAGTCAAACCATAAGTGATCAGAAACTGCCAAATAGTGTCGACTTCAGCATGAACTCCGTAGCTAGCGGCGTCACTCCTCTTCCTTCCCAGAGCGTTAACCCTGGTACCCATTTTTTTCTAGAAGCTAGGTGAACCCCGAGAGTTTTTTTTTTTTTTTTCAGTGAGCCACGGTCTGTCCGCCACCACGTGGTGAATGGAAATCGAAGTCAGGTCGCCTGGTCGGCAAGTGAATATCTAATCCACTACACTAGAGCGGCCCTCTGGTATTTTCTGTAAGCATATAGTCTTCTACCGTAGAAGATGTCATATGACTCACTACTGGATGTGTTGTCGATGAGTAGTGCCACTCCATAGTGGATTCTGTGCACCGCATCTGCATAGTTCCATTGTCTCCGAGACTATCTATCCGTACATACTACTGTGTCTACCTTTATGTTTAAGCTGGCTTACACTCGCAATGTACGAAAGGTGGCTCTTTCCAGAGGGGCGTCCATGCTTGTGGCCCTGTGATGAGTTTCTGCAATGGAACAATATAAATAATTATGAACCGACTTAACTCTTTGTTGGTCATGGACCCCCTTTCTGGCCTGAGAACGGCTGTGGGCCCTCATTTAAAAAAAAATAAAAAAATAAGCAGAGCCCAGATAATGCTAAGATTTTTTTTAAATTCAGCCAATCCATTTGCTGGTCCGTAGACCCTAGGTTAAGAACTGCTCTAAACTATGCTCAGTCTGTACCATTGTCGTTACGACCAGGTTTTTTGTTCCCTGTCCCCCACCCCAAATTATTGCAACATTCAAACATCCACCATCCAGTTATGCAAATCTGCTGGGTTGAACATTTTTCCACTGGGACTTTTGGAAAATTAACCCCACATGAACAATATTGGATTCACCCAATAGTGTCAATAGCACATTGACCGAAATACAGACTTGTGAACCTGAAATAGAGGAACCAGACTTAGACGATCATCTACAGTATTGTGTTTCTACGAAACAACAAAGCAACTGGTTCATATGGAATTGCTGTAGAACTGATTATAGAAGGAGGTATAAATCTGCATGAACAGATATGTGCACTGATACAACAAATATGAAGAGAAGAAAAACTCCCTAGTGAAATGAAAGAATCATTACTGATCCCAGTATTCAAAAAAAAGGTGATAAGAACAGGTGTGAAAAGTACAGAGGAATATCGTTACTACAAACAAGCTACAAAATACTATCTATTCTACTTTTAAATAGACTAAAACAATACAGTGAGAATATACTTGGAGACTATCAAGCAGGTTTTAGGAAGACTAGATCAAATATTTTATCTACATCAAAGAGGAGAAAAATACTAGGAATATGGAAAAGAATACATAATATCTTCATTGACTTCAAGAAAGCCTATGATAGCATAGATAGGAGCAGCTTATGGAAAATTATGAAAGAATTTGAGATACCTAATAAATTAATCAATCTGTTAAGTTCTTCTTTGGGGGGGGGGGGGGGGGGAATCTCGTTTGTGCATGTAATCCTCGAAAAAGGCTCACGCCGAAATATCGGATGTATGTTTTTCATTTATACATTCTCATACTTTCTATTCGTTTTTCTCACTTTACTCACGCCCTCCCTCACTTTGTAAAACTGCACCATACACCTCTATCTACCTTTGTACAACAGAAGCTAGTTTTGTTCTGATAAAGGACCCTGGTAGTTATGTTGATGGTATATATCTAGTTATTCCTCTAGCTCGTGTATGTGAGAACTATTGAGATCTATTTGCTTGGCTAGTTTAACTCTTTCCGTACTGCGTAAAAAAACACGGACGTTACGTTGGTACCGATGATGATGTTACATGGCTCAGCGGGTGTTTTCATATAAGGGGGTCCCTTTATAAAATTCATTGTAACAAACAAACTCCTTCATCAACACGTGTGTATCTCATATTAAAATAAGTGGAAATGAAAGAAGATTCCATAAATGAAGTTATTTATCATTTTAAAAAAACAAAGAATAGAAAAAAAACAACTATTCTGAAAAGATCGAACGACTTTTTGGCGCTAAAAATATTTTTTTAGGGCTGAGCACTAAAATCAAAGTTTTAAATACCTGAAATGTGCCAGAATCCAATGCAGAATGTGTATACCGGTGCATAAATATCGATAATTGCGGATGCTTTTGATATCCAATAAATCTAACAGGTCTACAGATGTGAAAAACACATTTAGTAAGCTAGGTCTAGTAGGTCAGTATGACCATTCTACCAACCAACCTCGAAAAAATTAGAAAAAAATTCACTGAATTCGATCCACTTCGTGATTTCCTTTCATTTCCAGCCTGACCGGATGCTAAAATAGCGTAACTTTGGAGCAGAAGAGTTCTGGTTGGCTAAATGAAAAGTTGCATCAAGTTTTAACGAAAAAAAAATCAGAAGACTTAAAGGGTGGCGTGGGATCCGACGGTAAAACCGGAACTGGACTTAAAGGGCGGCGCGGTAGGGGAAGAGTTAATAGCGTTTTCTAAAATTTGTTGTTGCTGTCGTCTGATCTATGTATCTTTGTTGCCAAGTTTTGTGTTTTCTCTCTGATTGTGCTCTTTAAGGTGTCCCAGTATTCTATGAGGTTGGATGTGGGTAAGTCTTGAGTGTAACAGTTCTGTTATGTTTCCTACATAGTTCTCGCTTTCCAGCAAGCTGTTGTTGAACTTCCATAGTGGGGAGCGTTTGTTTTTAAGTTGTGCCAAAGTTGCGTTTAATGTGACCATGACAACTTTATGATCTGTGTATTTTAGTGTTGTGCCTATGTGTTTTATGTTGGTTACTAGAAGATTGTCTGTGTCATATATTCTATCTAACTGAGCTGACCGTCCCGTATTTATATTGATTGTGTCCGTGTGTGTGTGGTTCACCTACCA
This sequence comes from Achatina immaculata, assembly GCA_009760885.1. NCBI lineage: Eukaryota > Metazoa > Mollusca > Gastropoda > Stylommatophora > Achatinidae > Lissachatina > Lissachatina immaculata. The sequence continues at coordinate 4,067,057 of CM019715.1, read as the reverse complement.
CGTGGGTTCATCTTTCTGTAAGTGTCTACGAGACCGTGCTCGACTATGATATTGTGTAGCATGCCTGTTTGTGAGAATTCACCACTGTTTGTTTCGCTAGTGCGTGTGTGGACTGTTCCTTTCTATAGATCAAAGTCGTATAGGACACAGTTAATTTACAGGATATAATAATGTTTTGTCCTCTGTGGAATGATGTTAGCGTCTGTGAGAGTTTGTTATAAAAGTTACGTTGCTGACCTGTCACAGCTGAAGCTGTTAACTAATGTGTATTTGTTGTGATTGAAACTTCTATGTTTTATTTGCACTATTGCTATTCTACCTTCGCTGTTTCTGTTGTGTCCTACAATTTGTCAGTTTTCTGATCCAGGTTTTATGGCCACAGTTCTGCTTAAGAGTCCTCCAGTTGTCCATCTGACAAACCATGTGTGGGTGCGTAGTTCTAATATTAGTGAAAGTAGGATGGTGAAACCTAGGCATGTCAGACATACGGCCCTTTGCAAGCACACCTGCGATCCGCACAAAAGATACACAAGCTGGTCTACACTTCGTTTCAGTTTTTTAACCGGTTCTTTTCTTTTTAATTAAAAAAAATGTTCAGATTCTACATCATATTTAAAATGGCTAGTGGTCCTCCAGCTAAGAGAAAAAGGAAACTAAACAAAGAAGGGCGAGTGTTTCAAGAAAAATGGGAATTACAGTATTTTTGCACAACGGTGGATGGAAAGATACATTGCTTAGTTTGCAACAACAGCATTGCTGCGCCAAAAGAGTACAGCTTGAAAAGACATTATAAAACGAACCATCTATCTTACGATAAATAAGAAGGCTTAATGCATGTTTCAAGACTCAATAAATTGAAGGCTAACTTGAGACAGCAGTAGAACTGTTTTACGAAAATTGAGAAAGGGAATGTCGCTTCCGTTACTGCAAGCTATGAACTCAGCAGAATGATCGCCATGAGTGGGAAATCTTACAGTGAAGGAGATCTCCTAAAGCAATGCCTTGTAAAAACGGCTCAAATTGTGTGTCCAGAGAAAGTACACTTATTCAAAGATATTTCAATAACCAGGAACACTGTTGTTGAACGGACTGATGAAGTGTCAAGTTATTTCTACATCACTGAAGTAGCACAGCTTGCGGTTTTCATCAGGGCTTGTGACAGTAAATTTACAAATAATATTTATGAAGAACTGATTGAACTGATCCCCATGCATGACATTACAACAAGCCAGGACATCTTTGAGAAAGTCGAACAGGTTCTGCATGACTATGGTTTGGATTTGAGTAAACTTGCAGGCTTATCTACTGACGGTGCTGCGAATATGTTTGGCAGACATAATGGTGTTGCTGCCATGTTACTAACAAAAATAGAAAACTCACATCCATATTCATCACGTGTACATTTTCACTTCATTATTCATTAGCAAAATTTGTGTTCAAACATTTAAAAATTGGATCATGTGCTTAGTTTGGTCACAAAGACAGTGAACTATATCAGAGGCCGTGCTCTCAACCACCATCAGTTCAGCCAGTTGTTGGAAGATATGGATAATCAGTTTACCGACGTTCCATTCTACACAGAATGTTGCCATGTCACAAAGTGCTGAAAAGTTTTTATTTTTTGAGACAAGAAATAATTATCTTTTTGGAGATGAAAGGTCAAAACACAGATGAAATAAAAGATGAAAGTTGGCTTTAGGATCTGGGTTTTGCTGTGGACGTAACTGCACAAATGACTGATCTTAATTTGAAATTACAAGGTTAAAAACAAACTCATCACTCAGTTGTATGATGACATCAAGTGCTTCATTACAAAACTAAGCTTATGGAAGTCAAAGTTGTAAAATGAAAATTTGGTTAATTTTCCTAAGTGCAAAGAGCTGAAAAACACTGCCAATACTGAGTCTGTACTTAGCTTTGCTAAATGTGACACTCACCTGGAATTGTTGTCAAAAGAATTTCAGGAAAGATTTCGTGATTTCTCATTTTTTGAACACCACTTTGTATTATTATCAGCACCATTATTAGAAATGCAGTAGGATTCTACTCTCAAAGCAAAGAATCTTGAAGAGGGAATACCTGGTTCCTTTTCATACCTTCCTGAAAAGTTTAAAAACTTTAGAAAGTTCACCACAAGGATTATGGCAATGTTCGACTCTACCTTTGTGTGTGAATAGTTATTTTCGTTCATGAAATCAACAAAAACTTCTTAGAGAACAAGGCTGACTGATCAACACTTGTAATCTCTGATCAAAGTCGGAACTGCACAGACATTTCAGCTAGACATAGCAAAAACTGTCATTAAAAAGAGATGTCAAGCCTCATGACAGAACACTAAAAATAGTCGTAGATAAATGTTCATTTTGACTGTTGTCATTTTTGTACAATGTATTTGTTGCTGTTGCATACAAGTCTATGTTGCCGTTTAATTTTTGTTTTGTTTTGTTATGCTTCATAGACTACTGTAAAGTATTCGATAAAGTGAGACACACAAAAATTATAAGAATGCTGGAAGACATCAACATAGATGGGAAAGATCTGAAACTCATCAAAAACATAATCAGCAGCAATGAAGACTGAGAACCAGATAGGAGCACTCCAAGATATAAAATTGGGACTGAGGCAAGGATGTGTTCTATCTCCTGACCTCTTCTCCTTGTACAGAGAAAACATGATGAGAAATATAGAGAGCTTGCCAGGAATATCGATTGGCGGTTACAACCTTAACAACTTAAGATATGCAGACGACACAGTTCTGATTGCTAAAAATGAAGGGGAGCTACAGACTCTTCTGGACATCGTGGTTCGTGAAAGTAAAAGTAAAGGTCTCAGTCTGAATAAAAATAAGACTAAAGTGATTGTCATTTCAAAGAAAACAATAGTACCAAAATGTAGCATTACCATCGATGGCACAGAACTGAAAGAAGTTGATAGATTAAAATACTTAGGAACAATTATAACAGCTGATGGGAAATGTCACGACGAAATAAGAAGCAGACGTGCTCAGGCCAAGTCAGCATTCCAGAAAATGAGAAACATCTTATGCAACAGATCCATATCAATGGAAACAAGTTTCAGAGTACTTAAATGTTACATCGAGCCAATTTAGTTTTATGGATGTGAAACATGGTCCATGAATAAGAAAGTACAGCGAGAAATGGAGGCCATGGAGATGTGGTTCATAAGAAGGATGTTGAAGGTACCATTGACAGCTAAGAAAACCAACGAAGAAGTTTTAAGAGAGGCTGGAGTTAAAAGGCAAATTACAGCAGAAATTCAAAGGCAGGCAAGAGAGATTTGTAGGAAATTTTCTGAGAAGAGGAAAATTGGAATACATTGTGGCAACTGGAAAAATTGAGGGAAGAAGAGACAGAGGAATACAAAGAAAGAAGTTACTGGATGGGATGTCAGCGTGCTAGGAAGAAAGTCACCGGGGGATCTCATAATCAAGTCTAAAGACAGGGAATTGTGGAGAGAAGTGATCGCTTACGCCACGAGGCACGGCACTTTATTGACAAGCAACTGAAATATGTATCAATGAGGAAAAACTGGGAGAAATGGAGAGTTTTGAATATTTTGGATCACTACTAACTAACAATGAAGGTGCAATCAGAATGTAAAACAACTAAAGAATCAGTGGAGAGAAACAGACAGAACTACAAAAAATATTTTTAAGGGCATGCATCTTTCACATTGCAACATATGCCTGTGAGACCTGTACATCTAACAAAAAAGCTGAGAAACACATAATGCCTTTGAATGTAAATGCTACAGAAGAGTTCTTCAAATATCATAAACACAAAAAGGAACAAATATATCCATACTACAAGAATTTAATATTGAAGAAGGCTGGCTAGTAAAGAAGATTAAAGAGAGAAAACTTAAATATTTTGGACACATTAAACGTCATTATAATATAGAGAAGACCGCCTTGGAAGGCTACATAATGGGAAAAAGAAAGAGAGGAGAACCAATGCGAAGATGGCTGCATGACATCGTTTACGATCTGCAAATGGATGCATCAGCAGCAGGCCATCTTGCTCACAACCGAGAGGCCTACAGGAGAGCTGTTAGGGAGGCAAATTTCCGCAAGGGACATGCAAATGAATGAATGAATGAATGAAATGTCTCACTCTTGCTTTTTCCTAATAGTTTTCATTATGGTACTGTGTCTTTTTTACAAGACCAAATAGTGGGTTTTTTTTTTTAGGATGCAAAAACATTGTACATGTAATATCATTACAAATTTATCATTAATCCCAGTTCCAAAAAAAAAAAGGGGGAAATTTTGGACCATAATATTAAAACCCAGCGTTTCACATTGCGACTTCCGTCATGCGCAGTTGCTAGTAATAGTTATTTGAGCATGTTACTGTAGCTTTCAGTTTTGAGACCTATGAAACACGTGGTATAAGTCTTGAGATTCTTTACAGGTGTGTCATTTTATTGTTGAAATGCCAAGTATTACCTTACGAGACTGAATATTTGCATGATTATTGTTATGCTTTTATTTGGTAAATATTTTTGTTATCAGTTTGGATACTTCGCCTTCAACCTGTGGTTAGCGGGGTAGGGGTATCCCAAGTAGAAGTTAGACGACTTCTTACCTCCGTTAGCCTATGGCAAACCCTTGAGCAAGGTGGAGTAACCGTATAACTCCCCGATCAGGGTGACGTGAAACCATGGGAGCAGATGGTGGATGGAATGGGAGAGCAGCCGACAGATAATGTTAGTTATGGTCACCATTCTATGATGGTAGGCAGATGATCTCAATATAGGGACAATGGCTACGATCAATGACTAGTACATTCACTGCCCAGAAGGAAAGCAATGGTAAACTACCTTCTGGAAATATACAAAGAAATCAAAACAGCAACATGGAAGGTCAGATAGGAAAAAGATCTGGTGGCGAGTCCCCCCATGCCTGATAGACCTAATTTTAACACTGGCGAAGAGTGTGAGGCAGTACTAGTAATTGTGATGACGGAGAGCAGGACAGATGTGATGACGGACGACCTCTACTCAGAGTGCATTAACAATATCAGGTCGATCCAGTGGTTGTCCATCTGCGATGATGGCAGAGCCAACTATCCTATCAGCTCCCTCATTTCCCTGGATGCCTGTATGTCCAGTGACATATGAGAGCTAAAGTAATCATTGTAACCATCAGGAACATCTCAAGCTTGGAAGTGATTTGAGTCAGAAGTTATGGCTAAATAATCAGTATTCTCAGCAGTCATAAGTCTTACATATTTTTATTCATATACTCATAGCCAGTGTTTCAGGCAGTCACTGAATATATTTCCACAGAACATGAGATGAAATCTTCCATTATCTTAATTGTTGATTGTGAGTCCACTGATTTGACATTGTTTAAGACAGATTTATCAGTATCATTTCCTGTTAGCATATGTGAGGCACAAGACCGATTCTTTCCATTGCTTTTTAACTTGAGAAACTTTTTATTTTTGTCTTTTTAATTTGCACTAGCTTAAATAGGTGGTTGGTTTACTTTTCCTAATTTTGCATTGCATATTCCTAAGTTATTCTGGTAATATTCCTTTTGAAGGATGCTTCCTGGCTAGTTCAGTTTCTGTATGCCTCTTGAAGGATGTGTCTTGACTAGTTCAGTTATTGTATGCCTCTTGAAGAGTGTGTCTTGACTAGTTCAGTTATTGTATGCCTCTTGAAGAGTGTGTCCTGACTTGTTCAGCTGTTGTATGCCTCTTGAAGAGTGTGTCTTGACTAGTTCAGTTGTTGTATGCCTCCTGAAGAGTGTGTCCTGACTTGTTCAGTTGTTGTATGCCTCTTGAAGAGTGTGTCTTGACTAGTTCAGATGTTGTATGCCTCTTGATGAGTGTGTCTTGACTAGTTCAGTTGTTGTATGCCTCTTGATGAGTGTGTCTTGACTAGTTCAGTTGTTGTATGCCTCTTGATGATCTCTCCATTTTTTTCCTCCCTTTTTTTGTTTTGTTTTGTTTTGTTAAAAGGCAAATATGTTTCTATTTAAAGAGCAAGCACGTCATCTGAGAGCAAGCACAATGGCTGAAGTCGAGGTTGCTGTGGTAAAGGATCTAAGTGACATTACTGAAAAGATAATCAAACAGATAGAGGTTTGTGTGATTCTCTTTTAATACATGTTTTCCGGTTATTGGCTTATCCGTTATATATCTTTATTATGCAGTTCTCATTTCTTGGTCGGTGAAGCTGACAAGACTTGCAGGACAGGGCACACTCACATCTATAGACTAATCATTGGAGGTGACAGTAAGAGAGTGTAGGGTGGTGTATATTCACATTGTGTCACAGACCCTTTTCAAAGAGCATGTCCATCTGGGAAGATGTTCTCCCAAATTCAAGGAAGAGTGACAGCATACAGAGATGATACGAGATATAACCATCAACCACCATGCAAGGTAGTGCTCATCACTGACTGCAGAGTTTCTGCTAGAATTATCATGTAGCAAAGTTTTCCCCATACACTTCGGTAACTGAAATGCTGGGTAGGAATGGATGGTGTAATATGGAAAGTTTGAAGTAAAACATCTGAGCAAATGATCTTGAATGGGCTGGCACGAGTGATGTGAATCATGCAGTGGTATGAATACTTCTGGTATGAAGATGGACTGAATTTGTTAAGATATTTTAATTTTTATTTGAAAAAAAGTGTTTCATCATTGTTTTTAGTAAGAACTTGCTTTTCTAAGCACATGATACCAGTACACCGGCCAGCCTTTTATATTTGTTTTGTTTCATGGAGTTGTGATTTGTATATGTATTGTGAAGAATGGGAGAGAGAAGAGAAGAGGAAAAAGATTTTATGTGTGTGCTTTTTTAAAACTGGAACTAATTGTTTATTTCTTTGTGCCAAATTTCAGTATTATTTTGGTGACATGAATCTTATGAGAGATAAGTTCTTGAAGGAGAAAATGCAAGAAGATGATGGATGTATCCTTTAACAAGATTATATTATGAAGTTGTTATGTAGCAATTGGATAATTAGAACACACACAGTGCAGCATTCAGCCCTTGTTCTATTTGAAGAAAATGACAGTGAACATTGGGTGATTGGGCAGGGCACACTCTTTGCTTGTTCAGGATGACACCCCCCCCCTCCAAGTCTTTCATACAAAAATCAGTTATTTTGTATTTCTGCATGTCATCTGACATCTGAAAAGGCCATGGAGTTGTACCGAAGCTATGTAAAACTAGGATTTCTGCATACTTCTCATGATATGAAGATCACCTCGTCCTAACATTTGCCAAGCCTGACCGGAAACTACTGCTGGGGAAAGATCTTTGATATCAGATGTTGGGGGAGACAAAGCTGCTAAACTTAATACAAGGGAGAATGAGAAAGGTGAAAGCAGCATGCCCTTTAATACTGATATTTGCGAGCAAGTGAACGTAGTGGTTATATCACTTCTTCACATAATTCCCCAGCGGGCTGATGAAATTCTTGTATCACTCCACAGACTTCTTCACTCCTCGGAAGAAGAAGCTTTTTTGGCTGCTCCTGATTCCAAATTTGCACCTCATCATTAGAGATGAAGCTGCGACCACATAGAGCCTCTTTAGGTGCATCAAAGACATGATAACTGTATGGTGCCAGATCAGGCTGTGGGGGTGGTGGTGGGGGGGGGGGGGTGAGGAAGGCATTCAGACCGCAGCTGTTGCATTGGCTCCACCCTTGCGGCAACTGTATGGAAACATGCATTTTGCAGCAACACTGTTGGTTACACCTGTGTTTTTTTCCACTTTAAAACCCACTCATAAACGTTTCATTGAGTTCTGCTGTTTTTCACTTCTGTAATGATTCAACCTCCAGCAGTGAATTTCAGCAGGTTTCACTCCCTCTGCCCAAATAAATCTCATTATGATTCAGCAATGATGCAGTTTCACAGCAGAATGTCCATGTTTATCCATATTTGACCTTTGCTTCAACTAGACAAAGGGCAGAATACTACACAGTGTGTGTACATACTAACCATCAGCTGTTGTGAACATGTTGCATTGCATCAGCTTGTGTCCATTGTGGTTACTTCAGATTAATTTTCAGATTGCCTTTACTTTCCGATTCTGCTTTATAGATTTTGGAGAATTTATTATATGCTGTATCAGTGTTAGTTCTGTCAAAATCTTGTTATGTTTATTGTCAGCCACATCAGTCAGTTGTTTTGTGGTATACAGATGTGAAAGTTAAAGATAAAACCTTTATGAAATGAATTTCTCAAGATATCCATGATGTGTTCATTATTCAGTATATGAATTTTCATTTCAATGTCTAGCCTGGCTAGTTCGCCAGGACAATAAGCCTCCAATTTAAAGAACCCTGTTATAGTGGATTTCAGATTGAATGTATCGGACAGATAATAATACAGCTATTGATTAATAACGGTACTCATGATCTGTACTCTGAAAAAGTGAAGTAAATAGTACATATTCTTTATCATAATTTAATTTTATATTGTTCAGTACTGTTTATTATATTAAAGCTTTGGTTTTTTTTTTTTTAAGCGTGTCATGGTGGTGTAGTGGTTTGTGCACTTGCCTGTGAATCAAAAGGTCCCTGGAAATGATTTCACACTCCAGCTTAATTATTTTATTTTTTTTTTTGGACTGACCAGTAGCAGGGTCAACTCAGCTGTAAAAAAAGGGTACCAAGGGTTTCTCCTAGGACAAGTGCCGGCGCCCCCACCTCAAATGCTGTGGTGATCTAGAACTGTGAGGGAACTAACACTTCACACCCCTGCCACATGCAAATACTACTGGACATAAAAGATTTTAAAATTGTAAACAGTTTTAAAAAAAAAGGAAGAATGTGGCACCCCCCTCCCTCGCATAATAATGGACATCCTTTTGCCGTTTTAGTCCATTAAATTGAGGGTTTTCTGTGCTGCTGTCTGTTAACAGAGACAGTATGGAGAAATAATGGAGGATTAATTGTATTGATTAATCATGATTGAAACAAAAAAATACAGTCAATGAATCCGAAATATAATTGTCACAGTGAAGGAAATACTATTCTCCATGGATTGTATTTTGGGCCAGATAAAAGGGATGCGACCGCAGTAAAACTGGTTTAAATAATAAAGGTAGATAGAGGTGTATGGTGTAGTTTTGCAAAGTGACAGAGGGAGTGAGTAAAATGAGAAAAAACAAATAGAAAATATGAGAATGTATAAATGAAAAACATACAACATCCAGTATTTCAACATGAGCCTTTTTTGAGGATTACATGCACAAACGAGACAAAAAAAACAAATGAACAGTACTTATCTTAATATGGCCTCCTCCAGAAGTAGGAAACAGAAATTCATGTCCACTAGAAGATGCATAGAGACCATGTGGGCCACACAAAGGATAAGCCGATAGAGTCAGTCGTAAAGAAGAGGTGGAGAGAGAGGAGGAAAACAAGTGGTAGAAAGAGGTGGGGGGAAGGCAATAGAAACATGATAGCCGCTAGAGGAGAAGGTGTCGGGGGGGGGAAGGGGAAGCGGAGAGATAATGAATGAAGAACACAAACACCTACAGGGAGAAAATGTGGAACTGGTGAATAGGACAAGACCTATAAATACCAATAATTTGCCAGAGAAGAAAAGAGGGTGGTGGTAGGGAGGGATAGCTAGGAGAAAGAAAGTAGAGTAAAAAAAAAGGGGGGGGGGTGGAAGACTAAAGAAGTTACAGAAAGCTGAAGACATTGTTAATTCCAGCTGCGTGGAGACAGCCAGTCTGGAAAATAAGGCGCTGTTCTAGGACCCTCCGAGATCGTACATCAGCAGAAAAGAGCGGATCGCACTAACAGAATTGTCCTGTTTTCCCTTGTGGTTGCTAAGGCAAAAATGTTTAGCCACAGGTGTCCAGGTCCTCTTAGAAATATCATTAAGATGTTGGCGAAAACGATCTCCAAAGCATAAACCAGTCTCCCCTATATACTTAATAGCATAATTAACATTGTGTGAAGTGCAGGTGAAACCCTCCTGAACTGATAACATGGACTTAGGGAAGGAGATCTGACTAGCCTCGACAACAAACGGACAAGTGTTACATCTACGGCGTCCGCAATGTCTGGTACCATAAAAAGTGTCATCTGTCTTAAGGTGACTACGAACTAAAAGGTCCCTGAGGTTCTTGTCCCATCTGTAGACCACCAATGGGGGTTCCCCAAAAAGTTCACGTGTGTCAGGCTCGGTCTGGAGGAGATGAAGATGGCGAAACAGTATGTTTTTAACTGCCAAGCTATGAAGGTGGTGCGCGAGTACCAGTTTAACTCTGAGCTACAGTGCGGTTTATGAGTGAGAGCTTGTTGCCATAATATATGGCTGATGCGGTTCCAAGATGATGAGATAACATGTTCTGGATAGCCGCTTTGACAGAAGAAATCTAGCATTTTATGGCCTTGATCCTGGAAATCCAAATCCTCATTACACAAATGTCGCAACTTAAGAATTGGGAAAAAGGAATAGAGTCCTTACATGATCTGGGATGGGAGGCTATCTCTTGTATTGGATGAAATAAAGTGGTAAATTGTTGAGGCAAAGTCTACATTGTAGTCTGATTTAGTATCCCAGACCAAGAAACATTCATATAAGGAAATGAAGTGTAAACCAAAAACATACCTGTACTGCTATGATCCTTTACTGTACATTCAGGGATCAGTCTTAAGACCTTGCTTAAGTTCAATAGATTGAGACAGATCACAGATGACCCTGCGCTTATATGTGAGGCTGTGAAAAAATCCACAAGTGGACTTTTGGAGGTATGTTTCTTCAGAATTACTTTGCTGTTTAAATGACAGATTAAAGTGTAGTTGTATACCATTTCATGCATTGGTTTTCAGAAAGGAGAATAAAGATGTACTATGGAATAGAACACTAAGGGCAAACATTTGCATCTCAGGGCTGGAATGTGAGAAAACACTTGAAAACCTGTCTCCAGCTTGCAGGAAACCAGAATGAGGTTGGGCCACCACATTTCCAAAAAAAGAAATTAAAAAAAAAACAAAAAAAAACACACAGATTGCTTCCATGAACAGAAATGCTGATAAGTTTTTGTTCATGTTTTTTTTTGTTGTGAAATCATATAATGTATTTTCTGTATAAGATGCAGTATGAATATAGTGAACTTACCACATGCTTGGTACAAGTAAGGAGAGATTAAAGGAGAAATATTCTGAAGTGGAAAGAAGTGGTTCAGATAAAAGAGAAGTGGTGAAACTGATTAAAAGGAGTGAAAAAACGTGAGAGCATATCAGCACTCACTGGTCTTGATGATGACTGAAAACATTAATCCTCTTGATATTCATATATGTCTATGTATCTTGGAGCCTTAGTTCAAAAAGGATATGATAAAAATCATATGGTTTAACAGCATTAGTGGTATGAATAAATACGGCATCAAGTAATTTAAATTGTTATTCTGTAGACTTTATCAATCAAAGGATAAAATTAATTTAATAATACATATGTAGTACATTATTAGGTATGTCTTAAGATAGGTTTGAACTTGGACATGTTTTTTGCTTGACAACAGGTCAATGAGGAGGGTGATAAGATAAGAAGAAGCTTGTCTAAACCTTTGCCTGGTGATTCTAAAGAAAGGCGAGATGAAATCTCTGGCAGAACTGTCTATGCGGTAAGTGCAGCCTGTAGCTTTCCTCCATCCTGTTAGTGGTAATGGCTAGAACTTATGTGCTTGAATTTTTGAAAGTTTTATGACAGAAATGTTTTGCTGTGTTTGATGCCCTTTCAACCAAAATATGCCACTTTATCTTGTAATACAAAATTTGTTTGTAATAGAAATCTTTTTGTCATGTGTAGTAAGGCACTGTTGTTTTAGTTCATGTACGCCAGTGTTTCCCAGACCTTTTCTGACTGGTGTCCCTTTTCCTCCCAGACCACATTTATATCATCTCCAAAGACTTCTTTACCTCAGTTGTATCTGGTGTCCCCTCTCACTCATTTTTCCCCTCACCTCCCACTTGGGTCTCTCCACCTTCACTGGGGAGATAATGTCACCCACTTTGAGAAACACTGATCTGCATTTTCATTTTTTATAGTCTTCTCCACATGGCAAGTTTTTTTTAATACTTGTTATGATATAGGGAGGGGGAACCAAATGACTTCTTAGCATAGTGTCAAGGTACCTGAAGTGTCCACTCTAGTTGGAGCACAGTGTCAAGGTACCTGAGGTGTCAACTCTGGGAGCACAGTGTCCATTCTGGTCGGAGCACAGTGTCAAGAGACCTGAAGTGTCCACTCTGGTGGCAGTACAGTGTCAAGAGACCTGAAGTGTCCACTCTGGTGGCAGTACTGTGTTAGGAGACCTGAGGTGTCCACTCTGGTGGCAGTACTGTGTTAGGAGACCTGAGGTGTCCACTCTGGTGGCAGTACTGTGTTAGGAGACCTGAGGTGTCCACTCTGGTGGCAGTACTGTGTTAGGAGACCTGAGGTGTCCACTCTGTTGACAGTACAGTGTCAAAATACCTGAGGTGTCCACTCTGTTGACAGTACAGTGTCAAAATACCTGAGGTGTCCACTCTGTTGACAGTACAGTGTCAAAATACCTGAGGTGTCCACTCTGTTGACAGTACTGGTAAATTAAAGCAGGTAGAGACCTCACTGCAATTTTTCACTATGCTATCAGTTAGTAGATTGTTATGACATAGATTCAGTCCCTTTTATTCTGGAATTTGCTGAGGCACATTAGATTTGGTGGAAACTGTCTCATAAAACACAGTATCTGCAGTAGAGATCACATTACACACATAACTGTTAGTGCATGAAGGGTGAAATAAGATAGCACATAATAATCAGACCCATAAATATGAAACTACAGCCAAGACCATAAATGAGATAACATTTAAAAGTCCCTCCTGTGAATATGAAGTTATGTCCAAGGCTGTTACAGGTGAAAACATACAGATAAAGAATAAAAATGTTCATTTCTTTAGCTCATTACCTTTAGTACATTTCAGAAATACTCTTGAAATTGTGAAGTTAGCCGAATGTGTTCAAGATCTTTAGTTATTATCTTTCAGATCTGTCCTTGTCTTTCAATAGAATGTGTTCCCATTAGATGTCACCCTGGATCAGCTGCAAGAGTTCTTTGAGAAGTATGGCCCGGTTGAGAATGTACACATGAGGAAAAACTTCAAAACAAAACAGTTCAAGGGCTCAGTCTTTGTTATATTCGCCAAGAAGGAGGATGCCCAGAAGTTTATAGATGAGGAGCAAACAAAGTTTCAGGACACTGCTCTGGAAATTAAGAGCTTCAAGTGAGTATTTTATCACTCGCACAACATTTAGCTTCAGCTGAACTAAAGCTAAGAAATTATAGTTGATATTTGTGACAAAGGATCTGTTACCACTGAAGTCTTTTTGTCACAGCCTCCTTGAGATAACGAAACCTGGAAACCTGGAAAACATCCACACTGTGCTCCTCTGCAAAAGGGGAAAGCTTGTACAGAAATGGCACATGGTCTTCTTCTTCTTCTTCGTTCGCACTGTCTGTCTATATCTGCAGTCCTGTCTCTTGGATAAATTTCACTGTTTTTTGTAACTCATGTATGGAACCATAGAGCTTATCTTCTTTAGTGGTTTCACTGGGCCAGTAATTATTTCTCAGTGTCTCGTAGTTGATGCAGTTCTGGAGGATATGTTCCACGGTTTGGGGCACCTGGGCACATGTACATAGATTAGTAGTACCAACCTTAAACTTTGTATACATATGACTTCGGAGTCGGCTGTGTCCTGTTCGGAGACGGAAGATGGTGACTTGTTCCTTTCTGTTTAGCATGTGATAGTCATCATGTGGTGGTGTTTGTGGCTTCCTGTAGGTTTTTATCATGCTTTTCTTCTGATTATAGGTGACTGGTATGTCTGGTTGCTCCATTTCAGTGCCCTCTTTGGCCAGATGGTCAGCTTTCTCATTGCCTGGTATCCCACAGTGGGAGGGAATCCATTGCAAAGTGACTCCATGTTGTAAGCCAATTTTTGACAAGGCATCCTTAAGGTCTGGTAGTTTGTTGCACTGAAGAGCCTCCAGTACTGATCTTGCATCTGTGAGAATTACTACAGGACATGTATCAATTCTGGAGTCTGATAGTTTTTCAACTGCAGCAATAATTGCCCTAACTTCTGCATCAAAGTTGTTGCAGTATTTACCAGTGGGTATGGAAATCTTGTCAATGGTGTTGTTTGGATATTCAATATATGCTCCTGCCCCACCATTTTTTATGGCATTATGTGCAGATCCATCTGTATACACACGTATCCAGGTGTCACATGGATATTTGTCATCTAGAACACTAAGTGTGGCTACTGATCTTACAAGACTGCTCTGCATCTCACCATTCTGCACACCTTTCACTTCAGTCTGAATAGTTATTTGTGTATAATCTGCTTCTTTCCATGGTGTATGCTCTGGTACAGATGATAATGGAGTGACTACAGTTGGAAGGTCAGGTATCAGCTTACGCATACGCTTGGCCTGATGAATGAAGCTGCTTCTTTTAAGCCGTCCTAATGCCAAGTTATTGAATCTCTCCTTCAGGGGATGGCTTACAGAGCTAAGGAATTTTTCTCCCATGGTCATGACCTTTGTGTCTCTACGTTCCTTTAGCGGTTGAACACCAACTATTTTCTGCATTTCTACTATTGGTGTGGACCTCATGGCACCTGTGATAATCCGTAGTGACTGATTTTGAACCTTGTCTAGATTATGCAGCGTAGTGTTTGATGCTGTGCACCAAGATGTTGAGCCATATTCTAAATGTGGTAGAATACTTTGCTGATATACGTTCTTGAGGATTCTTTCACTAGCTCCCCATGTAGTCCCACTCAATTTTCTTAATATGGCTAGTTTTCTTCTGGCTTTTGCTTCTGCACTGTTGATGTGTTGCTTCCAAGTCAGTTTTGAGTCAAGAGTCACTCCTAAGTAAGTGGGTTGGTTGTCCATCCTTAAGGGTATTTCATTTACAAAGATCTTACCTGCTTTCTGTTTAGATGAGAGGGTGAACAGAGTGGTGCTTGATTTCTCTGTGTTGATACTTACACACCATTTGTTTGTCCATGATGTCAAGATGTCTGCTGCTCTTTGGAGTCTCTGTGTAGCAACTGTCGCATATTCATCTGTACACCACATGACCAGATCATCTGCATACAGTGCTGCTTTGATTCCATAGGGAAGTTCCTTGACCAGGTCATTAATGAATACAAGGAATAGTGTAGGCGAAAGGACTCCTCCTTGTGGTACACCGTGTCGCAGAAGTACTTTCTGGCTTTTGTGTCCATCCATTACTACTCTAGCTCTTCTATTGTGTAAATAGGACTTTATCCAGTTGTACAGTCTTCCATTCACATTGCAGTTTCTTAGTTTCCACAACAGACCTTTTTTTCCATACTTTATCAAAGGCTTTCTTCAGGTCTATCCACGCTGCTAGTACAAGGTTTTTCTCTTGGAATGCATGGCACATGGTGATGATGACCCTTTGGAAAATTATATGACAGCACTGATATCATTAGTTACCAAGTAGGGCTGCTTTAGTAACACCCAATAATTAGTGTATAGGCATACAGCTATACACAAAGCACTGCAGTAAAGCTGTGATAACAAAATGTATAAACTAGGAAAAAAAGTAGGAACAGCTTTATTATTTAATGATAACACACTTGTGTCGTTTCAATGAGAGCCTTTGTCAAACAAAAACAAACAGGACAAAGAATCAGAGAGAGGAGACGAAGTACAGATTCACATTAATTTAATGGTAACAGAACAATAAAAAATTGAAAAAAAAAGAATAAAAAATGGAAAAAAAGGACTTATCTCAATCTCTTGATCAATAGCACCAAAATCGCCTGTATGTCCTCAATAGAAGCATAAACAAGAAGCAACAATAACAATGGTAACATAGCGTTCATTCCGAAAAGGTGCAGAATTGTGCGTGGTTGAATGTAGAAAATGTTAAGAGACAAGGATGTGCGCAGAAGGAGCAGAGAATTATTCCAAGAACAGAGATGACTTGAGAGCACCTATCCATGAGCAGTACTCTTAAGGGAGTGAAAGGCGATGATGATGATGGTAGGGAAGGGATGGCAGTCTATTTTTCCGTTTTTTTTTTTTTTTATTGTTCTGTTACCGTTAAATTAATGTGCATCTGTACTTTGTCTTCTCTCTCTGATTCTTCGTCCTGTTTGTTTTTATTTGACAAAGGCTCAAGCCGAAACGTCACAACTGTGTTATCATTAAATAATAAGGCTGTTCTTACTTTTTTCCTAGTTTATACATTTTGGCTGCTTTAGTAATACTGGCAGTTTTCTCAGAATACTGATTGTAAAATGTTACAAAGTTATAACTGAGCAGATGTGCTGTTTTTCAATTGTAAAGTAGGCTTCAAGTCCAAACACAAAACTGAATATTTTTTCGTGACAAAACCTGATGAAGAAACAAGAATGATAAATGTGAAATGATGGAAGGTTTATAGTGCCGCAAGAGTAAGAATTTTTGCCTGCTTCACATCGTTTAAATTTATTGTTTGTGTAGTACTTATTTATGTTTGCAGGCCTTGAAGTCATAGTTTTGTTTGCTGTCTTCATAGTTTTTAGAATGTTCTTTTCATTTAGTAAATATATGGGATGGATGTGCTGGTAGGAAATGAATCATAAAGAACCAGCAATTGGTGGAAACTATTGGCATACATACTCTTGGATGGATACTGCATCATGTGGTGGAACATATATAGGGTTGTCCTATGATGCTAGAGTCTGATTTTGAAACTTTGAATTGAATGGATGTGGGAATTTGAAAATTATCTTTTAGAGTGTGTACAAATTCTACGAGATGTAGTCACTTTCTGACAGCCTTCTTCAGCAGTCCAGTGTTAGGTCATGCTAAAATGGAACCCTTTTTCTAGGGAAAGTTTACAGGTTTTTTTTTTTTGCCAGTCTCTTATCTTCAACCCGTAGTCTTATATCTAGTGACATATCTTCAACCCGTAGTCTTATATCTAGTGACATATATCGAGTTTGACAAGTTGCTACAGTGGTTTATGTGTATGAACATTTATTTGTATATGATATTGTGAGTTAGTCTGTTGTGACCTAATTGTATACAGCCACAGCTCTCACACAAACTAGGATAATTTGCTGAAACAGTAATAGCTAGTGGATCTATGACAAACTATCATTAGGTTTATATTTATTATTTTCAGACTTGAACAAAGCTGTTTCATGGTTAAAAAAAGTTTTGTAGATAAATGTCTGTCACTTGTATAAGTGGCTTATCTTGTGTAATTCCATCTCATGATGCCGTTACATACACTGTTGTTGCTAGCTACATACTCTCTGCAGGATAGATGTTTGTCGCTTGTATAAATAGCTTATGTTGTTTATTCCACCTCGTCATGCCAGTTACATACACTGGTGTTGCTAGCTACATACTCTCTCTAGGATAGATGTTTGTTGCTTGTATAAATAGCTTATGTTGTTTATTAAACCTTGTCAAGCCAGTTTACATACATTGGTGTTGCTAGCTACATACTCTCTGCAGGATAAATGAAGTTTTTGCTTCTTGCAGGCTAGATCACTTAAAGCACAAAGCAGAAATGAAGAAAAAAAAGAACAGTGGAGGAAAGAAGAAAGATGAAAGGTGAGGGTCATTATTTATATGATAGAAGTTAGCAGGCTGTGTTTCTTTGTGTTCATATATAACAGTAGATCCATCATTTAAGAGGTACTTTGAAAAGAATGTTATACATTAGAGATTTGTATAATAACTGCAGCTTTGCTTAGCAGTTTGCTATGCATTACAGTTTGTCATTTGCATGTCCCTTGCGGAACTTTGCATCCCTAACAGCTCTCCTGTTGCATTACAGAAGCTGAGATAAAACCAATTTTAGGTTCGCACATGAGCAACAAAATATGCTCTAAACAAAGATTGAGGCAGGTGATGTTACAGAATGTCCTAAAGACAAAGATTGAGGCAGGTGACGTTACAGAATGTCCTAAAGACAAAGATTGAGGCAGGTGATGTTACAGAATGTCCTAAAGACAAAGATTGAGGCAGGTGACGTTACAGAATGTCCTAAAGACAAAGATTGAGGCAGGTGATGTTACAGAATGTCCTAAAGACAAAGATTGAGGCAGGTGATGTTACAGAATGTCCTAAAGACAAGGATTGAGGCAGGTGACATTACAGAATGTCCTAAAGACAAAGATTGAGGCAGGTGATGTTACAGAATGCCCTAAAGACAATAGTTCTCAAATCCTGTTATAAACAGCACAGTTGTAATATATTTGAATGTTTTGTTTTTCCTCTTTTGTTACTTCTAGTTTGGTTGGCCGAGTGGTTGGGTGCATGGCCTACTGATTTGGTGGTACTGGGTTCAAGTCCCAGCAGTGGGGATTTTTTTCTGGTACCATCACACCAAAGACCTCTGGGTCCACCCAGCCTCTAAAAATGGGGACCAGAGAAATCTGGGAAGGTAAATGTGGCCAGGCATGGTACTGACCACATCACACTTTCATGTGTTAAAAGTCTTGAAAATACGGGCCTAACACCATATTCCCCAAAATACCTTAGTGGCACAGAAATGGTGATTTTACCGTTACCATTAGTTCTAGTTAAAATTTACACATGTACATGAAATATTTTATGTGACTAGTAAAAGTGTTTCTGATGGAATTTAGAACTCTCACATCAGTGTTGAAGAACTTACTCTTGTATTCAGTATATGGTAGTTTTTATTTTTAGTTCATCTTATGTTTAATTCAGCCATCCTTGTTGGTAAGTCTAGCCCAGGGCCTGTCTGGATGTGTCTCCTGGACTATTCTGAAAATGTGAGTTTTCATATTCTTGTAGCAGACATTAATGTTGCCAAGCCTGGCATTCTTACAGATAATAAGGTAAAAGGTAAGGGTAATCCTGTCGTGCCTTAGAGGCACATAGGGATATGGTGTTAGTGTCCATATTTTCCTTGACCTGCCAGCACACTAGAGGGTGATATGGTCAGTATCACGCCTGGCCACCGGCCGGATTCAAACCCCCGACCTTCGCCATGAGAGACCAGTGCACTAACCACTTCGCCACTCAGACACCCTTACAGATAATGCTCACTCTTAAACAGTGACCAGATGAAAGAGGTTGGGATTGATGTCATTCCCATTGTTGGAGAGCTTGCAGAACTAGGAATCTTTATGTGTGTGAGGAAGAAAATTGCTCCATCATACAAGGGCACAGCACTTGATCTGATAGTATTTGGAGCAGTAGCTACAGTGATTAGCTATTTCGTAGTCTCTGGTTGATAGCTTCTGTTAATTGATATTTAAAGTACCCTGTGTTCATTACAATGCCAGTCTCATGTTAGTTATACAGTGAATGTTAAGGCCTGAATAAATCATGAAATTTGCTGTTTTTATTCTATTTGGTTTACACTTGTAATTATATGTGTTTTGGTGTTGAAAGTGCATGTTGTGTTCTGTTTTTAGTCCTGAAGAGCCAAAACCACTGACAGATGCAGAGATAGAAGAGGTATGTTTACATTTACTCATCTTTACCACTGTTATTTTAGTTTCCTTCTTGAAAGTGGGGTAGAGGAAGTAGAGAGAAAGTAATTAATTTTCTTTACACTTGGGGTTAAATAACACATCAAACATGTCATGGGCATCTCTGTTATTCTGTTTTATTTATTTATTTATTTGCAGCTTGAAGCATCTTGAGATAGTTGAATTCCATAGCCTGTGTTGATCCATCATTTTGATCCTAAAATTATTATTTGCATAGCCATTGCTAGATCAGCTTTTAGTTTTCAGTTCAATGTATTTATGCAGACATACATTTTCTGTATTGTCCAGATGAGAAATGGATGAGTTATCTAACATTGTCAACTTTACCTGATAGTGTTTGATGTGAGAGAGGACTTAGCAGATGCTCACGTTTTAGGCAGAAGTTGGTCACAGCAGGCTGTTGAGTCACCAGCAGAGACTGAAGATGTCTCATCTTTCAGGGATGTGGGTTACATGCTAGAAACATCCAGCATAGGGAGACCCAAGGAAACACAGATAAAAGTTTAGATCTAAGACAGAAACTTTAAAACTGGTGGCATCAGATTTGGCGTAGCTTAGAACTTAACACTGAAACAAACTGTGACATGAGGAAGTGTTGATGTTTTACTTTCTCCCGCTTAGAAAGTCAGACAGGAGATGACAAAGAATGCTGTCCTGCATTTGAAAGGATTGCATCCACAGACCCATTTGGAGCAGATCAAGAAGTATTTTAAAACGTTTGGTCCTGTTGGCTTTGTGGATGTGGACAGGGGTGCCACAGAGGTATGTTCAGTTTAGTTTCTGTTTATTTCAGGGCATATTTAGCATCCCCTGATAGTTTGGACATCTTAATCAAGACTGAAAAATTAGAATTGCATACAGTTTTAAGTAGAAAAAAATGTATGTGTAATGTGTATGCTAGCATTCACCTCGAGGGTGAAGATGCTGTCCGAATTGGCCGTCAGTAATCCATAGCTGACATTCCTGCATCAGAGTTGGTGAGCCATACTTGACCAAGACGCTGTCTGGCTTCTCTGTTAGTATCCCAAGTAGCATGCTTACCTTGGCTAACGGGGTAGGGATTGTCATAGTCCCCATGGTGGTGGAGTCTGCTAAAGAAGTATTACACACTCCCTGCTCTTTAGCTGCGGTCAGGGACTGAAAAAAATAGCTGCCATAACCCGCTCCCAATCCAGCTTGATTCTGTTCTAAACATCTTCACAGCATTGGCTGGTTCCAGGGAGATAGAAGAAGAAGAAGCAAGCACATCACAGTCGCACACAAGCAAGCACACCACAGGTGCACACAAGCAAGCAAGCACATCACAAGTGGACACAAGAAGCAAACACGTCACAGGCGCACACAAGCAAGCACATCACAGGTGGACACAAAAAGCAAGCATGTCACAGGTGCACACAAGCAAGCATGGCACAGGTGCACACGTGAAGCAAGCACGTCACAGGTGCACGCAAGAAGCATGCACATCACAGGTGCACACAGGAAGCAAGCACGTCACAGGTGCACACAGGAAGCAAGCATGTCACAGGTGCACACAAGCAAGCACATCACAGGTGCACACCACATTCGGATCTCTACAGAAGCAAGACATATAGATCCTAATATGCACACGTCAGAATCTGACCCCAGAGACTAAATCAACAGCCTAAGTCATAAAAACCAATGCACAGTCATTAGTCTGTGGAGGGGGCACACTACTTTTAATAAACATGCACCCAAAATGACTGCCCATGCACCATTCTGCATGGAGCAGACAAGAAGTAGTGGTACTGAAACACTATTGATTTGTACTTTTCTGGAATATCTGCAAAACATCTTTCATCTCCTACCTTATGTCTAAAAATACACAACTGTAAAACTTGAACAAACCAGTACTTGGTGTGAAGAAAAAGTTGAAGCTAATAGTTAGGTCATTTTTCATTAAAGGAAAATTTTGTTTGTAACACTACATCTACAAGGCAATTTTACAGCACCTCCAACAAACAGTTATCACTCCTACCAGCTTACAACTTACCTCCCTTCAGACTTTTTGTCTTCACCACAGTTCTTTGATGGAAAGAATTTCTGGCCTTAGAATTGAAATCCTACATCATCCACTTGGCCTAATCAGAATGTCAGTTTTTGTTTGGATGATTGTAGATCATGACAGTATAAAAAAGTTCAGTGTTCAGAAGATTCCAAACATTTTCATTTGTCCAGGGCTATGTGAGAATGAAAGAGCCAGACAGTGCAGCTCCAACACTTGAGAAAGCATTGAAGGCAGGAAATGGGAAGATTGTGATCAAAGATACAGAAGTTGAAATGAGACTGGTGACAGGTGAGTTTTTGCTACCTGAGTTTCTTTGATAGCCTAATAATTGTAATCATTCCCATTTATTTATTAGTTTTATTTAGTGACTATCTGATTACCAGGCGTTGCTCGGGAATTTATTAATTATTAATACTGCAGAGTGGATTTGAGATTGCCATGTTTCTCCCATGGACAACCAACCTTATGTTGCTTGCTCGAACCCAAGAAATTATTTATTCTTGCTCCTGGAGGTGAAACTAAAAGTGTTGTATATAATCATGTTTTGAGTTAATATTATAGTGAATTTATAAAAGACTTTATAATATGTAGACTGCCCCTGTGATTTGTTGATCGTGATTGAGAACGCAAGTCTCACTGGAAATTGCAATCTCTTAAAGTTAAAAGGGAGATCCATTGGAATGAGTCAGTGGCATAAAAACTGCTTCACCCGTTCTTTGTCCTGTTAAGTTGCTTCAGCTACATTGCTCAGCATACTCTTTACACACAGCCATGTGCCATTGCAAAGTTTTGTTGAGTCGAGGTTCCGTAGTAAAATAATTGGAGATCCCACCCTAATTTTCACCCCCTCTCACCCCTATGCCGATGAATTTTGACATAAACGGCATTGGAAGTGTCACTACTCATTTCAGTGACTCCAAAAACTGTGGAATATACACTTAATATTGGTTTGCATTTACATGTCACTTCCATTCCACCCCCACCCCTAGGCCCCCCATGCTGATGGAGCTGAATTTGGATATAAACAGCATCTGGAGTGTCACTACTCGTCTCAGTGAACCCCAAAAACTATGAAATCGACACTAATATCAGTTGTTTTTGATTACTTTTACATGTCACTCCCATCCCACCCCCCACCCCTCTTTCACCCCCCATGCCGATGGAGAATGAACTTGGGTGTAAACAGCATCAGGAGTGTCATTATTCATCTCGGTGACCCCGAAAACTATGGAATCAGCACTAATATCGGTCATTTTCAATTACTTTTACCTCTTACTACATAAGTGGAAGGTGACAGTGGTCCTATTCTTTTCTCCCGAGACTTAGATCTGGGCCCCGGTAACCACATGGGACTTGCCATGGGGAGGCTACAAATGCTGCTCTTAGGTCATCACCACTCTATTATTATCTCCCTTAGACCAATCTTTTTACTTGAATTTAGGGGATAGCATGTCACCTCCTTCCCACCCCACCCCTAGGGTTGCTAGGGGTGCCATACTACACAATACTTTTCTCCAGACTGTAAGTTATATGTGTACCAAGTTTGGTTGAAACTGCTCCAGACATTTCAAAGTTATGCTGGAACATACTCACGCACACACATCCATTTTATATATATATATATATATATATATATATACAAATGGAGTATTTGTTGGAATGTAAGCACTTTTGGATAATGTAATAAATTGGCTATTGAGCCATCAGTACAGACTCAAGGTCAAGGAACTTGGATGTATATATTTTATTTTCAGATACAGAGGAGTTTCAGTATTGGAAGAAGATGTTCAAGACCATCGAAGACAAAAAATTGAGTGGAGATAACAAGAACAAAAAAGGAGGAAAGAATCAAAGGGGTGGAAGAAAGCAAAGAGGAGGGAAAGGTGGACGAAATCAGACAAGGAATGGAAGGCCAGATGTAAGTCATTACTACTATTGTTTGTGGTATTTGTTGCCAACACAGATAAATTCTGGCAAAAGAAAAATCAGATACGAACAGTTAATGTGCAATCATATCAGATCTCATATCAAGAGGTCTGGGAGCATACATCACTGAATATGCAGTGCTCACTTCCGCATGTCTTTGTAGGGCAAATTTATCAGATCAGATAAATATAAACTTATTATTTCAGTTTATTTCAGATTCTTCTGAATCTCATTTATCTTTTTATTTATTTATTTATTTAAAACATTTATTCTAGTCTCTTTGAGCCCTCTTTTCTTCTGACCTTGAAAACACTTGTGCTATGTCTGTTTCCATCTCCTCTTGGTGAATTCATCATTGATGTAATTTGCTTCACGTGGGTATAATCATCTGTCAGAACTTAAACTTAGATTAAACACCTGCAGTCTAAACAGAGGAAACTATAATATTAAGGATAAGAGGAGGGCACGTCAGCCCAAAAGATAACGGCAGAACATATATGTTACAACAGATAAGAGGAGGAGACTGCAGTACTTTGCCTAAAAATCTGACCTTCACTACACAGGAAATTTTCTAGAAATATCTGTTTCCACAAAAGTCTTTCGTCTGCAAAATATGAGAAGAAGACAGAACAAGAATCCCTACTCATTTCACTACTGGCCACAAGAAAATAAGCTTAGGTATCTAAACATAGAGATGAAAAGTGTGAAAGTTTTCTTGATATATCCAGATTTATAGGCATAAATTAGATCTTAGCAAGTTTTGGGCACCATCTTTATAAGCCTGTAAATGATTGTCACATACTGATTAAATCAAAACTTGTTAATGTTATATTGTCAATGTGATTTTCAAGTCTACCTGCTAAGCAGGATATTGTAGCTGTTCACAATAATTAGTGTATAAGTATATAACTATACACGAAGCACTGCAGTAAAGCTGTGATACTAGAATGTATAAAATAGGAAAAAGTAGGAGCAGCTTTATTACTTAACGATTACAAAGTTGTGACGTTTCGGCGTGAGCCTTAATCATACAAAAACATACAGGACGAAGAAGTAGAGAGAGGAGATAAAGTATGGAGTCACATGAATGCTATTTAAAATAATTTAAAAAATAATAATAATAATTTATAAATTATAAACAAATAAATAAATAAATAAAAATTTACAAAAAAAATTTTTTTAAAGAGTACTTAGCTGTAAATTGTAAGGTGTGGCTTACAGTAAGATTACTTTGTAATCGTTAAGTAATAAAGCTGCTCCTATTTTTTCCTGTTTTATACATTGTAGCTGTTCAGTCTGTTCTTGTGTTCATTTCTGTCATCTATGCTGAGAAAGCTTCCAAGAAAAATTGGAGCAGGCGCCATTTTTCTTTAAAAAAAAATAATTCATTGTTAATTATTTGTGAGAAATAGGGTTAAAACAATCATTTTTGTATACTTTGTGTTTGTACTTGCTGCTACGATCAGGCATTCAAGAAAAGTTGCGTCATTCTAGCTTTGCATGGTTTATGGTCTGGGTCATCATTGCACTCTGGACGTGTTCATGGATGCTCAAATCCTCCAACTTCTCTCTCCCCCCCCCCCCCCCCCCCCCCAAATATCCTCCATCAGTGTCCTGCGGCTGATAGTGCCTGTTCTGTGTTGACACAGCCCATCATGTGTCCAGTATGTCTCTTGTTCCTAGCTGTGCCAATTTGTACTCTAGCTCTCTTGGTACTCTCAAAGTCCTCCACTCTGCCTGTTGCTCTGAGTGCATTAACAGCATCAGCTTGATCCAGTGGTTGTCCGTCTGCGATGATGGCAGAGCCAGTTGGTAATACTGGAGGGTATTAAAGTTTAACATTAACCAAGCCTTTTATGTATACAATTAAAGAGAAATTAATTTGAGAAATGAATGATTGAATCTGCTGTTTGATCCCCAGCAGTATCATTATTGTAGCAAAGCTGTTATTATTATTTCAGCGCAAGAGGAGGCATGATGACACAGAGGAAGGTAATATTGCTTTCAGATTCATCTCAGTTATCTTATATCTTATAAAATACTCGGTGGTAGTTTTTTTTCTTTTTCTTTCCTTTTGCACTTATGGGCCATGATTTAGAGAAATATGCAGGGTGGTGCACGGAAAGCCCTCCCACCCCAAAACAGCCAAAGACAGGTGGGTGGCTTTTTCGTGTGCCACCCTGTACTATTTCAAAAACGGATGTAGACATAACGTCACATTTGGAGTTTTTCTATATTAGAAAAAAATTTTGTTTTTACATATTAAAAGAAAATTAGCTGCCATGTTTCTTTCAGTTTAGTTACATCTGGTCAAGCAACTCAAGCAGGGGGCAGGAGCCAGAGCAGAAGTTATAGCTGTAGAAGCGGGAGTGAGAGTATTCATATCAGCATCAGCATACGACCTGTGTAAGCAACTGGGCATAAAGGGAAGAGCAAGGGCATTGAAAAGCCTTTCAGAAAAAGCAGAAAAGGCCTCATGCTGGCTGTGGAGTATGCGAAACAAGCGTTGAGAACATAAATAATTTCGTTTGTCACAACCAATACCAGTCCTCCGTAGCTAAATTTCTAAAGATGCACTTCAAAGTGCAGCGCCAACTGGAAGATCACAGGTTCAATCCCGGACAGAAAAAAAAAAGCAACAACTCACAAGACCTCTGGGAGTCATGACCCAGAGGGCCCCACCCCCCTTAGAGTGTCAGGAGTTTAATAAGGCAGAAACATTTATCTGAGGGGGAGTACTTCCTCTGATGATCTGAAGGAGTTGTTCCGCTCTCCACAGTAGAGAGTTTCCTGCATACATCAGTGTGTATTCTAAAATCATCTTTTTATTATGGATGAGAATTGCCTCAGTAAACAAAGATGAGTGGCAAAAGAAGATAATTAAACATTTTCTCTGACTTAACAAATGTAGTTCAGAAATGGGAAAGTTTTATATTGGGGAAACTATCGTTCAGTTTAGAGTACTACACATGCCACTCTGTCATCACACCAACAGAGCAGACCAAAGTTAAACATTATCTGCTTGATTTTCTCTCTAGAAATACTTGCTCCACCACCCCAAGCTTATATGTTGCCATGTGTATCTCAGTACATGCTTTGTGAATTCATATTTCAGTAGAGTCAAATTGAGAATGCACCAGAATGGTAATTATTTATGATGAGAATCTTCGGTCTTTAGAAATGATAAACTCATACAATTTGTCTTTTCAACAGGGCCAGAATCTAAAGTGATAAAGTCAGAAGAAGAAGAAAATGGAGACTAGAGCTGATAATGTTATCTTTCTGTTTTTTTTTTTTTTTGTGTATACATTTGTCTGTGGGTATGAGGTAGTCGGTTACATAAGCATCTGTGAAATATCTGTTGGGTTTTGGGCAAGACTTGGCATGCATGACATTATGTTATTTCTTTTGACTGACTAAATTTAACACATGTGACGGTCGTATTTTGTATGTGTTTATTTGTGTCACTGTGTGAGTTTTACTACAATCATTGTATATATGGTATTTAGAGCAACATCAGCATAAATTCTGATGTAATGGTTATACACTAATATTGTAGAAGGTTCAAGCCAGAAAGCTCACTTTTATGACTTTGAAATAGCAGATGTTTTTTTTTCTAGTATAAATGAGACACTAACCTTACACTGAAAAATATAATTAGAAAGATGATTTGTGGCTTGCCATATTTAAGAGTTATGTCTTCCAGCATAAAGTTCAATCAGAGTTAGACATGCCAGGCCCCAAGCTTCATAGAGGATAATTTGTTGTCCAATTGTTTGGTTTATGTCTTTTGTCTCAGATACACATTCTGACACCAATTTGAGGTTTAATGAATTCATTGTTTCATTGGAAAAAATTTGTCTTACTCTGAAAATCATAGTAAGGTTATGTCTCCACTGAATCACCAGTACGAACTTCAGCCATTATGTGCAGTAGAAGAACATAAACTTGAGATCATATTTGATCCGAATGTGCTGCTGTGCCCAGAATGCTTAGGATTTACGGTGTGACCATAAATAGTTTCATCTCTTACTATTACCATCATTTTTATGAGAAATTTACATTTTTGTAGTATAATTATCAGTGACTGAATGTAATAATTTTACTAATAGAATTGTTTTCTAGCTAAATTCCAGTTCCATAATTTACGTATCAACATGATCATAAGATTGAGAAACAGGGTAGAAAGTTGACTGGATTTGAGAGCATCATGATGATGAAATGAGAACGTGCTCCTCATATATTTTATCATTATTGTCATCATCACAGAGAATGCTTCATCTTGTACAGGACGTTTAAGTCTCTCATTTTTTCTTTTCTGTGTAAGAATTTCGCATCTATATTCCTGCAGGTCATTTTATCCATTTTATTCCAAAAGATGTCAGTGTACAGCAGATACAAGTGAGCATCTTAAATAAACATATTTTGAAAATACAAATGATCACTTTATTGCTTTAAAAGTTGTATCACCAGCCTTCTCATGTCGTGAATGTGTGAGCAGTACGGTCATTACCAATGCCTATATATTTTAGTAGGTAAAGCAGTCTGTCTGTGATTTCTGTTAGTAACTACACTGACTTTTAGAAACAGAATAACATGTAGTAAATGTTTTTCTGTGTTCAGGGAAATCTTTGTCAAGAATGCCAGATCTGTTCCAAAAAAAAAAAAAAACGCAACAAATACGATATGATTTAAGCTGAAGTTTGCTGATCAGACAAGGGCAAATTGCCTGAAACGTTCAGTTTGACATCAGCTTCAAGTGCTGACCTGAATTGTACTCAGCAGATGATTCATGAGCACAGAAAAGCAAAACAGCATTTTTGACAATAACTTGAGAAAGGTTCATGAGAATCCTGTGAAACTTACTGAACACAAAACTCATTGACCATGTTATTGAGTGCCTATAAAAGATTGACGCTCCTCACATCAACTCATTTGAAAATTCAATGCACAAGTATGGCTCATCTCACTACAGAACGACTCATCATTGGACCTTTACCGACTGGACAGTCACAAAGTTTAGTGACCAGACAATTTAATGTGGTTAGGAGCACCATTAGTTGCCTTTGGAGCACCATAGTCACAACTCCTGCCGAGGACCGCTTCATATGGCTGCGTCACCTCGGGAATTGATTTGTATCTGCATCCTCCACAGTCCAGTCAATGACAGCAGCTCATCGAATTTCAGATCAAACAGGAACCGGCCGCACGACGCTGGTCTTTGGGCTAGAAGACCCTACAGAGGTCCTGTTCTCACGGAACAGCATCACCAGAACTGAATGCAGTGGGTGAACCAGCATCGTCAATGGACTGTTGTGAATGATTGGAGAAGGGTTTGGTTTAGTGATGAATCATTCTTTCTGCTCCTGCGACACGACAGACAGAGAAGAGTTTACCGCTGAGTCCATGAGCGCTACACCCAGAACTGCACGGATGAGGCTCCTCCACATGGTGGTGGAGGTGTACTGGTGTGGGGGATGATCAGCTTCATGGGAAGAAGTTACCTGGAGCAAATTGAAGGACGCCTAAATGCCCAATGATACGTCACTGAAATTCTTCGTCCTCATGTCCTTCCACTTCTGGCTGCACCAGGGTCGATTTTTCAGCAGGATAATGGTTGATCTCATGTGGCACAACTCACCACCCAATTCCTCGCTGACAACAATATCCAGACCATTCCGTGGCATCCATGTCATCAGACATGAACCCAGTAGAACACTTATGGGATGAACTCAACAGATAAGTCCGCCAGCGAGACGTGGCGCCAACCAATCTCCGACAGTTGTCTTTTCCACTGCGGGCAGCCATCCCACAACAACAGATCCAACGGCTAATCGGATCCATGTCAGGGAGATGTTCTCTGATACAGGCCAAAGGAGGCCATACACATTACTGAAACGGAGGTCTCAGTCACTAAGAATAAAAGTCCAAACCAAATTTAATGAACATCATTTCATTCTTAAAGTTTCTTCATGCCAAGATTGAAACATTAATTCCATAAAATAAAATTTCGATACAAGTTTGAAATGTGTTCATCACGACTACAGTAGTGTTGCGTATATAAAAAAAAATCGGACAACAAAGCAAGGAACAAACTCTGGAAAGTTTTCTTACAACGAAATATTTATTAGAGACAATACATTATCAGCCCCATCAGAGCTGAATGTTTTTTTTTTTTTTTGGTTGATTTCTATAAAAATCTGATAAAAGCGTTTAAAAACTTCCATCATCTGCACCAAGCTTTATACGAAGATCAGCAAATGACTCGATAAGCGGATACAAAGTTGATGTAATAACTGGCGCAGAGAGACAGAGAGAGAGAGATTGGGAGAAAAAAAATGTGTATATTAACAATAATGACCATACAACAAAGATATTAACTTTTATTGACAATATGCACGTATGTGTAACATATTAACACAGATCATTTATTATTTTGATAGGTCTGTATGCAGTTAAGGAACACATATGTTTATTATGTTTCTAAAAAAAAAGTATAATTATCTACATAACGATTTTTATCTACATTTACTTGCAATACAACACCACTTCTATATTAAACAACTATGGCCTAATTAACATTTCACTAAGTACAGAATACAATACAGATTTCAGCTCTAACATGTTATGATTATGGCAGAATATTTTCAAACTGGAAGACAACTTATTAAAACAATCACAATTCATAATTTAGAAAAATGCCTTCTTGTGTGAAAACAAACAAACCTCATGTTCGTGAACCAGGCAAAGCTCCATCTTGGTTATCATGGTAACAGAACCTGATTTTATTAAATAACCTTCAGACATATAAAACCAGTGGCAAGTTATTTATCCCATTAGTTTCACTGTATTCCTTTAATCCATTAAACGCACAAAATTCAAACAGTTGGAAGTAAACATCCCTCTGCGGAGTGCAACAGATGAACACATTTATGAGAAACATAACAAGAAACAAGTTTTCAGTTTTGATATCAGAGCTGCTAACTTTAAATTTTGATGTTGGAACTTTTCATTGTTTCACCAGTGTATTCAAAATACTAGTAAATGATTTGTAGTCAAAGTCTACAATAATTTTAGCTATAGTGAGGTAACAACAGGTATAGAAATGTTATCTCATTATCACAGATATAGAACATTTGTTTCAGGAACAAAGTTCTAAGAACAGATGTTAACTACATCACATAAAGACCTGCAGCCAGAGTTTATCCTTTCCTATCTACTCGAGAAAATGAGCAGAAACATTTAAATCTCATTTATTTACAGCATCATTTCAAAAATTTTATTTCATTCAGACACTATTTTTTGTCACATTCTTTCTATTCTGAGGTTATTTTGTCACCTTCCTATCTACCACGTGAAAATCATAAACTAACACTAATTAATTTTTTACTTTTTGACTTTTGCCCTGTACAAAATTTACTTTTGAAATGTTTAACAAATGACAGACAAGAGTTAAGGAAAGACTTTGTCACCTCTCTCTGAATAAATCAACATCAAACTGGCGACTGACAAAAACTTGGCCAAACTAATTATAGTCCCAGGGCATGTACTCCTTGCCTGAACTATTTTCAAAATGATAACACAATAGACAAGAAATGAAATAACTGACAAACATAAACATCTAAACTTCCTGACTATAATGAAGTTAAAAACTACATATTAAAGAAAAAACAATTACTACATGATTTTGGGAATGTTTTTGTTTTTTATTTCCTGTTCTATTACATCCTGACTATATTTAAAAAAAAAAAAACAAACCATCTCAAATGAAAACATGCCACATTGGTCTACAGGTCCAAGCAAAAGACCAGTTTGACCTTCCAGGAAATGAAATACACTGAAAAATGTCCACAAAATGACACTGCTTGTATGATGACAATAACAAAGAAATAAATCATGTATTAAAATATTGTTAAAACTCTTTGATATGTTCATTTGAAAAATAATATCACAGACATCTTCTGGTGGTTTTATGGTTTCTTACCACAGAAACCGTGGAAGAGTCACAACTCTTAAAATTCAGCGGAAGTTTGGTAGTACAGGAAATAAGTTTATGAAAGTCAAAAGTTTTGTCAACAGGATCAGATCTGGGCTGCTAGATTGTAGACAAGAACTTCTGGCACTGTCGTGACCGGAACTGAGAATAAGAACCTCTTTCAAACGTTGGAGACTCTCTTGCTAGGCTTTTGATAGTCCTCAAGTCTGAATATATATAACAGTAACTAAAAAAAAAAAAAAATAACAGTTCTCAAGTCAGGACACATATAACAGTAACAAAAAAACATGATGGTTCAACAGTCATTAAGTCTGAATATATATAAATAACAGTAATTTTAAAAATATCTACATTTCATAGACTTGTATTCAATAACTCATTATTTCAGATCTGCAACTATTTTTCATAATCTGTCATAAAGTAGGTGTGGTGAAACATGACTACAAGTTCTAAAGAACTCAAGTCACTGTGAAGAGATCACAAGTTCTAAAGAACTCAAGTCACTGTGAAGAGATCACAAGTTCTAAAGAACTCAAGTCACTGTGAAGAGATCACAAGTTCTAAAGAACTCAAGTCACTGTGAAGAGATCACAAGTTCTAAAGAACTCGAGTCACAATGAAGAACTTGTCCTTGTACACCACAGCTCAGGTTCTGACACGTAGGACATCTTGAATGCAGTTGTTTTATGCATCATCTGCACCAGTGGTTCTCAAAGTTGACAGTACTGCTTCCCCTGGGAATGATGGGAAGATCCAAGGAGGTGGTGTGGGGAAAAAGGGCAGGAGACATCAGGACCAAGTGAATGGAAGAAAAAAAAACTGTAGGTGCTATGGTTGTGGCAGCATGAGAAAGTCTGAGAACCACTGACCTACACTTACATGGATATTGCCAATAACTTTATAAACTAACAGCATCCACACAAAGACCCTAGCAAGTACAAGAACTCACAAACTACAGAGTTCGGACTGCTAACTATAAACACAGATACTGTCATAGAATTTGTAGTTTTAAAGTCAAATTACTGTACAACAACATAAGGAAACAATCCTCTACACAATGGTCATTATGTCTTATTATCTATGTCAAAAGTAAAGACCTTGTCCAAAAGAAAAAAAGTTAGTGAGGAAATACATGGCATGTTATTAGATTACTTTTTTCTTTTTACCTGACTCCATTAAAGAAATTAACATCTCCCTGCTGACTCGTGACTCCATTAAAAAATAACATCTCCCTGCTGGCTCGTGACACCACTAAAAAAAAATTAACATCTCCCTGACTCCACATTCCTGATTTCTGTGACTCAGCAGAAAACTAACCAGTTGAAAAATTGATTTAGAAAAAAAAAATGATAAAAGCTTCACTATTTGTGACAATCTTAAAAAACATCATAACCACTACTTCCATAAACACTGTAACCGCTGACTTTCAAATAAACAACTGAACATGAAAAGTGGTGCATGCAGTTTTGCCAGTATTCTGGAAATGGCTGTGATGGCTAATTATATACAGAAAATTTAAGGAAGTCTTTGAAAAAGTTCACACGTGCAAACATACACTGGTGGGAAAATTTTCCCGTATCACATGACTATAAAGCTGGTCCAAATTGTGAAGTTGTGAAGGCAAGCTAAGACAAAAGTGGTATTTGTGAGTTCAGTTCTGATTTCTAGCACAGACCAAAACTAACAGCTGATTAGAAACATACTTTAAAAAACTTGTACAGTCAAAATTAACAAGGACCAAGCTTTTCTTTCAGTTTTCTAAGAATCTCCCACTTCTGATTTCTGTTTGAAATATGCGCCCCCCCCCCCCTTCGTACTACAGCCATCTCTCGACTTCTTCATTCAACTATTATCACAACATGAAACGTCTCATGCTGAACAGAGCCCCCAGCCTTCATTTGGTGATGTGCTCACTGAGTAACAAGTGACATCCTTTCATTCTTGGGACATGTTCTTTCGTAACATTTGAAGTTCACTTCCCGAAGCTTTAACCAAGTTATTTTGAAATAAACAAATTTAACAACCTCTTCCAAACCAAACAATGAAATGAGAGATTTCTGAGGTCTCATATGTAACATTCCAAGATAACACCATTTCATTTAATGTAACACTCCAAGATAACACCATTTTATCTAATGTAACACTCCAAAGACAACACCATTTTACTTAACGTAATACTCCAAGATAACACCATTTTATCTAATGTAACTCTCCAAAATAACACTATTTCATTTAAACCTATACATAAACAGAACATTGTTATACTGACAAACAAAGCATTACAAAACTAAGAATCTGGACTATGATACACAAACAAAATTTTACTGTATGAGAAAGAGCATAAAAAATTCTGGGTAATCTTCACTGAGCTGCTTTCTGTTAAAATACACAAGCTGAACTGATGCTAGTACAGAGAAAAAGATGAGAAAATCAAGGACATAGAAATATAACACAAGTACTGAACAATATAAATAACCATGATATGAAAAAAAAAACAAAAACCAGAGACAGAAATAAATACCATGACAAAAGCCTCCAAATCATAAGTAAGAGAGAGTTTCAGAGGCTACAAAAATATGAATTTCATACTTCTAGAACATGTGAACCTGGCTGACAGTCAAGCTGTAGAAGTTGATTAAAATTAGTGCTGAAAATAAGGTGAACAAAATGACAGCATAGCAACCAACACGGTCTCGCATCACAAACAAGAGGAAAATCAGTTTCAGGAAATCAGGATCAGAAATGAATGGAAAGTTCTGAAGGTATAAAACAGAGAATAATATTGGGGATAACAGGAATGCAGTAGGAAAAAAAAAACAACAACAGAGAAATCCCATAACATGCAAGCTTCGATGATAAATTTTTAAGATATCATAGTGGAGATGATGATGTATTGATAGAAGACAGCCAAGAGACTGGGCCCCACAAGGAGAAAAAATTCTTAGCAGATGTACAGTGGTAACAAACATTAACTCCTTCCCTGCCATCGACACTATAATGAATTCTTCCTGTTAATCTAGTGCCTGCCATGTTCATTATAGTGATTTTGTTTCGTTGCAACATAAAACTATTGTAAAACTTTTTATTGTACACGATTTATATGCGCATGTCTGGTGACCTCTCAGAGTTCAATCCAAAGTGTGGCTAACAACCGAGCGAAATCGATGTTTTAACTGAGAAATGTCCATATTTATTGTGATTTCGGAGGCATAGGGACATGACCTATGACCTGACCACTGTTCCTGAATGTACCCCAACTACATCTAGACCTATTAAATGGACTGGAAAAGTAGTTAGAAGGTTATTTCAATTATTATTTTAGTGAGAATGCCACCATAAGACGAGACTGGACGAAAATTTAAATAGATCTGGAAATAGCTGATGACATTGTACATCTAGACATCGACGATGGTAACCACTACACAATTATCAGCTAAAATCAAATCATCACACTACTTCTTTTTTTCTAAAAAACTCTTCATTTATGAAATCTTCTTACATTTACAGCTATTTTCATGCATAACATGTATACTTTTAAAGTGGAAATACTTTGTACATTCACTTTTACAACTATACCCCCTATACATATCAAGACCCGTGCTTTTGTGTGGCACTGATGGGAACATGGCCCAGACAGAGTTAAAGATAGTACTTCTAAATGTGGCCCAGACAGAGTTAAAGATAGTACTTCTAAATGTGGCCCAGAGTTAAAGACAGTACTTCTAAATGTGGCCCAGACAGAGTTAAAGACAGTACTTCCAAGTCCAAGAAAGTTAAGACTGACAACAAAGAGTCCCGCTGGTCAGGGTTTAGTTGGAGAGCTTCCACTGTCTCTGTCTTGTGTACTGAAGGTGTGTAAAAACATGCTCATGATGATGATAGACAGTAAGTGAGGGGGGGGGGGCATGATGGAGACAGCAACCTGAGACATGTGGAACACTCTGCTGAGCCTAGAGAACCTCTGGCTAAAAGATAACTGAAATGGGAAAAAGTATTCTGGGCACATCCAAGAAGTGCAAGCAATACAGACCTGAACGAACCAGTCTGAACCAGCTGAACTTATGTAGACTAGTTCACAGACAGGGCAACCGCAAAATAAAAACAGATACAAAAGTCGCACGTTAAGATCTCATGTGAAAGTAAAAAATTGTTGAGAAGACAATCTCAAACCATCTGTCATAAGAACAAAGATTTACATCATAGTACTATATCTAATATTAGACCTAGAATATGCCAATGAGAAGACAGTATCAAACTATCCTTCATAAGAACAAAGATTCACATAGAACTATATCTAATATTAGACCTAGAATATGCCAAGACGGTATCAAACAACTCCTCACAGAAAAAAGACTCATAAAACTGTCAAGAAACAGAGAAGATAACAATCAGTTAAGAAACAGAGAGAAGATAATCTGAACAATTCTTTACAATATCCACACTATGCAATGATGAGAATGAACAGACAAAGTACTATGTTTAACAGATTACACAGAACTGTTCTTAAGGAAAACTGTCAGACAGATTTGCATGACAGCTATTTGTATTGGCATAACCAGCACAAGATTGAGACAATGAGAATCGCCAAATAAGATAAGAAAGAATATCTACAGCATTCACTCTTTGCAGGCAGCACTTGATGGTGATGTCTACTACAGTTTGAGAAAATGTTAAGATTACTCTTCTTCTGGGTTCATAAATGTGACCTGACATCATGAAATGTTACTTATATCAGCATTTTGAAATATTTAAGAACAATGGTGAAACGCTAATAATGGAGGAAGACAGCATGCCTTGAACATCAAATTTTAAAAAAAAATCATTATTAAAAGTCACTGCTGCAATTGGCAAAAAAAAAAAAAAAAGCATTTTACAAGGTTTAATATCAGAAAAGCTGAAATGTTTAAAAATACTACATTTAGAACACTGATATAATCAATTTAATTAAAAGTTTCCTGTAATTTTCTCTGAAGTAGATTTCCTAATGTAAGATTCTTGTCTTGTAAACTTGCTTCACATACTTCACAAAGCCATCTTGATCTCCATATGTTCGAACTGCTGGTTACGATTTGAGCACCCAAGCTGTGAACTCACTGCAACAATGAGAACAATATTTCTGATCAAAATATAAATTGTAACCAGCATTATATACACACGTGAAACTGACAGGAACGAGCGTCGACAGCACAAAGTCAGTTCCGGATGTGAGGTCCACGGTCCCTTCATGGGTCCATGGAGGGTCATGCGGTAGTCTGCAAACTAAGTCCAGATTTTAGAACTATTTTTATTTTTATGCATTTTATTTTAATACAAAGTAGATGCAAAGTATAAGAGACTGTGGCAAATTATCATCAGCTTCAGGAGGTTCATTTCTTAACCACTGATTTATAGGACTATTATTTTATTTTTTTCAGTTTTGCTGAATCAAAAGTTTGTCATTACCAGCAGCTGCCAGGACATAAGTAAAAGAAAAACTATTGTAAAACTCATCACAAAGTTACAACTTCCTATTGTAAAACTCATCACAAAGTTACAACTTCATCACCTAATTCTGTTAACTCACAAAATTTTACTCACTGCCTGTATTATACCAACTTCATCTCCAAGACTTTTTTTTTTAAAACAGCTACAACAACTGTCCAATGGATGGGTTCCATGATTTTAACAAAATATGGAATGTTTGCATTAAAACTTCATAGCAAGTTCAGACAATTTCAAATAAATTAAAAAAAAAAAACTGATTGTAGCCACCTTCATCAATCAGAACAAAAATGATCTATAACTCTAGAAAACAAAAATATAAAGGCAGAAATGAATTGCGAACCAGTTATTCAGGATTTAAAAAAAAAAAAAAATCACACAATCATTGTATACAACAACACATACACTCAATACATACCAGGTAAATAGATGGATAGCCACTCTATCACTTACAGAGCTGAATGTTTAGACGCACACCAATAAAGATGAATGCACTGTTTACAAGTAACAACACTTCAATCTTCACTGAGTTTACGTAAAAAAAACTGTTTAGGTTACAATGCTGTGGGAAGTTAGCAAAGTTATTCAGTCCATATCAGGACATGTAACATGGATGTCAAACTGTATTCCTGCAACTATGCAAATGATGAAGACGATGAATCCAAAGAAGAAACAGAAGAAGAAAAGCCAGAAAATGAAAGTGAAGAAAACTGGTTTCATTCTTGACCGAGTTTTACAGGTTGTTTCAAAAATGTACTCTTGTGTTCAAGCAAAGTTTTACAGTAAAAATGGCAAACTTCTTGACTGTCAGAATAAAGAAAGCTCAGTAGGTTCAAATTATTTATTTCATCATTTCACCAATTTGCCAAAAACATGGGAGACTTGGAAATTAAAGCGCTGAATACTTGATATCGTAACACACAATTTTTCTTGTAACTGTTCTTTTTTTTTTTTTTAACAGCTGCTTCAGCATGCAGGTAACCTTAATTCATTACCAAATCAGTGTTTCATGTCTTTTTTTTTTTTAAACTGAACTGAAACTCAAAGCTTTGTCCCAGACATAACGGTAACTATCTTTTTATCTGTATACAAAAGCGTTCAGTTAACAAATGTTACTATGGTCATTCACAAGTTGGGCCATGTCAGATTGAGAGACTGTCGCTAGGAACAAAGTCAGAAGATTTCTCCAAGATCTGCTGGCAAAAGAATAGCTTTTGACCTTGATTCTGACCTTCTGCATGACCTTGGTAGTTGTGGAGTTTGGCTTTCGTGTGAACCATAGACACAGATTTGAAATCAGCGCGTATACAGTGACACAATCTTAGCTTAACAATCTGGATTTTTATATTTTTAACTGAGACTTAAACTTTATTCCAAAGACAGAAAATTAGTCTTATACCAAAGACAGAAAATTAGTCTTATACCAAAGACAGAAAATTAGTCTTATACCAAAGACAGAAAATTAGTCTTATATAAGCTACTATTTGAGATTTTGTAGACAGAAAATTAGTCTTTAACTACTATTTGTGATTCTGTAGATATACAAATATTCCTACATAAGCTACCATTTGAGATTTCACAGAAAATTAGTTTTTAAAAAGCTACTACACGTAGTTTTGTAGATATAAAACTACTCTTATATAAGCTACCACTTGTTATCTTGTGGACAGAAAGTTAGTCTCATACACGTAACTGCTTGTGACTTTGTGGACAGAAAGTTAGTCTCATACACGTAACTGCTTGTGACTTTGTGGACAGAAAGTTAGTCTCATACACGTAACTGCTTGTGACTTTGTGGACAGAAAGTTAGTCTCATACACGTAACTGCTTGTGACTTTGTGGACAGAAAGTTAGTCTCATACACGTAACTGCTTGTGACTTTGTGGACAGAAAGTTAGTCTTAAACTGCTGCAGGAATAATACTGTCACAATTTACTATCTTCTCCTGTGATGGCCGTGGGCTGAGGCTTGATACATTCATTTAACCCATGTATAAAAACAGGAACCTGACATTTGTGTTAAGGGAAACTGCCTATGAAAATGGTAAATGTCTGCCTGCAAGGTGAGATAAACCAGGGGATGTTGTAAAACAGCTATCGGGGATTTTAAGGAAACAGGTATGTTTTTTTTTTTTAAAATCAACTCCATGTATTAGAGACCATTCTTGAATTCACAACATGTGAATGCTGAAGTCTCACACAAATATTTACAGCATAAAATACTATTACTGAATTGAAACAAAGCAATGAAATTATAAATATTTATAAATCATGAAGCAACATTTCATTAATGGATCAATTATAATTATGAATGTTTATAAGTAAGTATATCAATCAAGAATATTAACCTAGAAAATATACACTCTGGGTGCTGATGTTATAAACATGTTCTAAAATAAAGAGAAATTCAAATATGGCTTTTTCAGAAACAATAATCAGCATCACCTATGTTTGTGTACCACAATCAAATCCACTTGAATTACAATGACATGTAGCACAAAATGTATACTTTTTTTTTTTTTGACATAACTGGCCCTTTGATAACAGAGCTTAGGAAAGTAAACAGAGAGAGGTTTTGATAATAAAAACATATATATTACTGACATACCATTTTCATTTCAGTCGTAATTATGATAATGAAAGATAGATCACATCCAAAGCATTCTTTCTTTCAAGTCAGCCACTTACAGTCTCTCACATATGCACACACATCACACATTCTCCCTCATACTATGCTGTTGTAGTTCTCGTCCCATCCCTCTCTTGAAGCAGATGACCCGTCGGAGCGTAGTCCACTCGCAAGTCATTGAAATTATGGTTCTCTTCTCTGGTTCGACCAGACAACAACTTCTGTGTGCTGTCGTTGCTGTAGACCTCATACATGGGGTTGCCAAAGTTTGCCGACTGAAGGCAAATTATAATCAGAATCAAGCAACAAAGCAAAACAAAAATATTGGGTACATATAGAAAAATGAAAATTATGAATGATAAATACATTGGTGACATTCATAAGATACAATGATTCTGTGCTTTAAATGTGACAATATCTAGTCTTTCAGTTTGTTATTTAGATAAACTACAGGTTAAAATTAGTAGATAAAATGCTAGCTATATTTTAATTTTTCTTATCCTTTGTACGAGTGTCTCAGTGGTGAAGTGGTTAGTGCACTGGTCTCTTATGGTGAAGGTTGGGAGGTTCGAATCTGGCCTGAGGCACCCAAATCATCCAACGGTATAAATGGGTACCTTTATCTTTATTTATCCTTTGTATAAGATTTCTCAGATAATTCAGTTTTGACTTTGAGATACGAAGTTCTTTTTTTTTTTTAAGTGGTCCATCGTGACACTGTTTCCAGTTCTCATTCATTCATTTACATGTCCCTTGCGGAACTTTGCCTCCATAACAGCACTCCTGTAGGCTCTTGGTTGTAAGCAAGATGCCCTGCTGCTGATGCATCCATTTGCAGATCAAAATGATGTCTTGTATCCATCTTCACCTTGGTCTTCTTCTCTTCCTTTTTCCCATTATGCACCCTTCCAAGACGGTCTTCTCTAGATTATCATGACATTTAATGTGTCCAAAATATTTAAGTTTTCTCTCTTTAATCCTCTTTACTAGCCAGCCTTCTTCAATATTAAGTTCTTGTAGTATGCATATACTTTTTTTTGTGTGTGTCCATGGTATTTGAAGAACTCTTGTGTAGCACTTACATTCAAAGGCATTTATGTGTTTCTCAGCTGTTTTGTTAAGTGTCCAGGTCTCACAGGCATATGTGGCGATGGGAAAGATGCAGACCTTTAAAAATCTTATTTTTGTAGTTCTGTCTGTTCCTCTCCACAGATTCTTTAGATGTTTTACTTTCTGTGTCCTTTAAAAATCTTATTTTTGTAGTTCTGTCTGTTCCTCTCCACAGATTCTTTAGATGTTTTACTTTCTGTGTAAACTTTAGTTTTTTTACTTTCTCCAGTGCTCTACTGCAGCTTTATTTCTAGTGGTCCACTGTGACACTGTTTCCAGTTCTCTACTGCAGCTTTATTTCCAGTTCTCTATTGCAGCTTTATTTCTAGTGGTCCACTGTGACACTGTTTCCAGTTCTCTACTGCAGCTTTATTTCTAGTGGTCCACTGTGACACTGTTTCTAGTGCTCTACTGCAACTTTGCTTTCTGTGGTCTGTTGCAGCTTTGCTTACACTTACTGATACTATTTCTAGTGGTCCACCATGACACTATTCAAATGGTCCACTATGACACTATTTCTAGTGGTCCACCATGACACTCTTTCAAATGGGTCACTCTGACACTTTCAAATGGGTCACTTTGACATTATTTCAAATGGTCTATCACAACACTATTTCTAGTGGTCCACTACAATTTTGACATAGATAAACTGGATTTTAAAGTGCAGCATCACTTTATAAAAAGTATGGATATGAAAGGATTAAAAAGTTTAAAGGTCAGTCATTAAAAAGTTACATTATCTGATACCACATCTTGCTATATCACACTCAGCTAAACAGGTGAAACAAACCATACTTTCTAGCCCATTCATTTTCTATCTTGTGAGTGAGCAAAGTAAACAAAGGAACTCACATCATCTTCTGTGAAGATCACACCTCCACTCAGTGGTTCATCTTCGTCTTCATCCTCATCTCGCTTCAAGTACACTGGATTCGTTACATTCATGTTGCCATGCTCATCCATACGTTTGTGGCCATACTGTGACGTTCTCCTATGCATGTGAACAATGGAATAAAAATTATACTTCTTACAACCTTCCCGTGACGCTAAATGTCACATAGATCTTCTGCCTTTGGCGAGTTTTTCAATCTCATTAAGAGATGTCATGCCCACTGAACTGACATCTCTTAAAAATGTCATCTTTAGAGTTTCACATGGTTGACCTCTTTTTCTTCGGCCTGTTGTGTTTCATTTGATAGCTTGTTTGGGGATCCTCTTATTGTTTCTTCTCATCACATGACCGACATATGTCCATCTTCTTTTTTCTGATCACCCATGAATGAAGCAGGTTGTTGTTTGCTCATCTGTCTTATCTCTGTGCTGTTCTTGAATTCACACACTTTATATTGAGTATTTTCACTAGGCATTTGTTTTTGAAAGAGGCTAACTTCTTTAGTTGTTTTCCAGCTTTCACATGCATAAATGAGGGTAGTTATTACATCTGAATTGAATAATCTTAACTTGGTTTTTTGCTTATAAATTTTGAATGTCATATGTTCTCAAGATTCTTGAAGGTCAGTGCTGCTTTTGCAATTTTAATTCTAACTTCCTTTCTGGTGTAACCATCCTGGTCTATGTAGCCGCAGAGACATGTAAAATGGTTTATTTCTTCAACAGCTGTTCCTTCTATGTATATTTGTCCTTTGTGGTTAATGAGAAGTTTCATTATTTTTGTTTTATTCTTGTTAACTTCAAGTCCTATTTTGCTAGCCAATGAAGACAGGGTATCTGTTTTTACTTGCATTGATTTCACATTGTCACTGATAAGAGTTATGTCATCTGCAAAATCAAGATCTTCCAGTTGGGTCCCATGTACCCAATCAATACCTGTTTTACCTGTGCAGCATTTTTTCAATATGAAACCTATGGCAATTCCAAAAAAGCAAGAGAGATATGATTGATAAGTTCCTGACATAAGGTACAAATAAGGCACAGTTGATATTAGGTACATTTGTAGATCAGGTTAATGTAAGATTAAATACCAAGTTTCAAGAAATTAACTGCAACCAATTTTTTTTTTTTTTTACAGGCTACTGAAGTGGTAAGGGGTGGCAGAAATTGAGAAAATGGATAAAATTTCTCATCAAGCAGTCATTCACTACCTCTGCATCAAGGGCTTATCATCAAAGGAGATCCATGAGGATATGGTAGAGACTCTAGGGGAGAGTGTCCCTTCTTACAGCACAGCAAAGAAACAGGCAGCTAAATTCAAACATGGAACAGATTACTGTTCCACAATCTGGGATGGATGGTCAGTCTCAAACACAAAAAGGCTCCACTCATTTCACAAACGAGCATTAAATCTGATTTGTGACCAACACCCAGTACAGACTGTAGATCAGCACAATATGCTCCGCCTTACTTGTGGTCACTGTTCATGTATAACACTAAACATAACCAGTGTTTAAAAAACTGTCTTCTTCCTAAACCCAGGATTGATCTGTACAAGAAAAGCCTTGCATACTCTGCAGTACAGCTCTGGAACACCCTCCCCTACCATTTAAAATCCACTAGTAATACTTCATCCTTTAACTCAAACTTGTTTCATTATTTACTTGCTTGTAATTATTTGCCTCCACAGAATAATGAGCACTCTCTCAACCCATGACTCACCAGCTATCAAATACTAAAATGACATAGTTCAAAAAGTAACTTGTGAGATATTTTTAGAAATTATTTTAATGTTTGTTAAAAAACATATGTTAGAAGATCTGTATTGACAATGTATTTTGATTATGTATATGTCTGTGTGTGAGTGCTATTACTTCTTCTCTTTCACTTTGAATGTAACAGTTTAATCTTACACTCTTTTGATATGTTTTTTTCCTAATGTAATTTGTATACTTGTATTAAATCGAGTGTGTGGGAAGAATGAACATGGAGTGATGAAGAGCAGAACATAAGACGGGCATGCGTTTCCAATTCTTTACCCTTTAAAAATAAAGATTATTCATTCATTCATGGAAGGGAAAGTCTGGAAGATGATCCCCGTCCAGAAAGACCAAGACCGGAAACCACCGGCAGAATTCATGACATGATAATGGAGGATCAACGATTAACTGAGCAGTACATTGCTACTGAGTT
Source organism: Achatina immaculata (assembly GCA_009760885.1). Classification (NCBI taxonomy): domain Eukaryota; kingdom Metazoa; phylum Mollusca; class Gastropoda; order Stylommatophora; family Achatinidae; genus Lissachatina; species Lissachatina immaculata. The sequence goes on along the minus strand of CM019715.1, from coordinate 4,023,244 downwards.
GAGCATCTCCCAGGAATGTGTTCATGTCATTATTCACAATGATCTTCAAATGACAAAGGTCTCTGCTCAATGGGTCCTGAAACTTCTTGGAGCTGATCACAAATGACAGGATCTCAACAGGTCAAGTTGCGAACGAAGAAGAAGACAACAGGTCAAGAGACAATCTTGGCCATTTTTCTGCAAATCCTGAAAAGTTTCCTCAGCAATTTGAGACTATGGATGAGACTTGAGTTCATCATTTTCAACCAGAAACCAAAGAACAGTCAAAGCAGTGGAAACATCATGGATCCCCACCTCCAAAGAAAGCAAGGGTTGTTCTGTGTGCTGGCAAAGTGATGGCTTCCATCTTTTGGGATTCAGAAGTTGTGTTATTGGTAGATTATCTTCAAAAGAGCAGAACGGTCACTGGGGCCTATTATGCTAATCTTGTGAAGCAACTGCTGGTCAAACTGAAGGAAAAGTGTCGAGAGAAATTGATGAGAGGAGTCATCTTTCATCAAGACAGTGCTCCAGTTCACAAGTCGGCAGTGGCAATGGCTGCCATTCATGAATGCGGCTTCCAGCTTCTTGAACATCCTCATTATTCCCCAGATTTGGCCCCTTTGGACTATTACCTGTTTACCAAACTCAAAAAGGAGCTCAGTGGTCGCAAATTTGCTTCAGATGGTGATGTCATTCACACTGTAGACCACTTTTACTGGCACAAGATACTGACTTTTACAAAGAAGGGATCCGTATGCTCCAGGATTGCTGGACTAAGTGCATAAACTTGCAAGGGGAGTATGTTGAGAAATAACCCAAAGAAGTTGTCCAAAAATAATCCGCTATACCTTATGCTGAGAACTTATCAATTACCTCTCGTATGTATATGTGTAAGTATGTACAGTTTTGGATAATTTATGATTATTGAACATAAACGGAGAAAAAAAAAAGTGAAAAAGTCAAATAATATATAAATGATTTTAAGCAGATTGTAAGAAGCCTAAAAATAGATAACAGTTCGCTGTGTACAAACTACTAGTACAAAGCTGTGACACTGTGACATGTGAGTTTCGGATTGTTTCAGAATTAACTCTTTCGGCGCCTTTGGTCGCTGGAGCGACATTTCCAGTTTCCCGATGCTTACCAATTGTCACTGTAGCGATAATTTTAATTCTCGAAATCACTCCAATCCACCTTTTGCTTCGAATGTTAACTGCGCATGTCAGAAATAACCTTTTTCCTTTTTACTCAGCGTGGGCACATGGATCAGACATTTTGTGAAGCTATTTGTTGAATTCTGTGCAGTATTTTATAAGTAATTCGAACATTGGACACGCCCTCCGACATGGTAGATTTTACTCTATGTACCTCACGTAGCGCTAGAACTGTTAGAAAGAGTACAATAGCTTGTAGAGAGATGTTTGTGACAATATTTGGTAGGAAAAGTGTCAGTACTGACGAAAAATCAAAATCTGACTGGTGTGATTCTAACAATGGTTTTCAGTCTGACAAAGCTAGTAGTGACGTCTGCTTCTTTTATCTTTTCTTGCTACTTTCATTGTTCTGCTTCTTATTTTTTTTTCAATTTGTGTAAAAAGTGATATTTCTTGGAAGGAATTCATTTTATCTTCAAATTGTGTGTAACAAGTGGATATTTACAGCTCTTGGTAAGCAGACAACCATTAGTTTAGTGTTGTATAGATTTTTTTGGGGAAGAGGGCTAAATATTTTGTCTAATTTTCTCACCAGTTATTTTTTCCTACAAAAACTATACATTTCTGGAAACTTCATTCATTTACCTTTTATTTAATGTATATTTAGTATTTTTTAAACATGGAAATAATATTTTAAATTCATTTTTTAAACGATACCCCTCAATTTTCTAAACACCCACGCATTTTGCTTAGCACCCAACGATACGTCCGCGTTTTTCCCGCCGGCATGGAAAGAGTTAATGAAACCATTACCTAGAATGATTTCTGTCCATATATTCTCTGCTACCATGGCCATTACAAGAAAACATCGAAAGGAAAAAAAAATCTAGCATACGGAGCTTAGATGCCTATTCTGATACCTAGACTGGAGAACCACTGCCAGGACAAGACCCTACTTCATATTCTTGTAACATGTTGCTTTCCAACACTCTGGTAAATGAAAGGAGACATGTGAGAAGGCTCTCCTTATGCTGGTACTTACTGATCAGACTGTAAGTGATTCAGGATGAGACAGTATGCTCTTGCTGTCAAATGTAAGCTCTAAGAAGTGAGGATGGTCATGAAAAAGGTTACTATCACTATAACCATGTCTGAGTCGAGGAGCAAATCCTATAGTACTCGGAACGTCAAAACATGTTTGCCGTATTTCTGCAGTTTTCAGAACATCAAAATGTTTCTTGTATGAGTTCTATCAAAATATGTTTCTTGTATTTCTATAATTCTCAGAACATCAAAATATGCTTATTGTATGTCTAGCATCACATTTTTTTCCCATCTAATGCTAGGAAAAAGAACTACTGAAAGCATGATAACGCTTTTCTTGATAACAAGAAAAGTTCTCCAAACTAAAGTGATAAAGAAAAACAAATGTAATAAGAATGAGAAAAAAAAAACCACATATTATTACCTCTTTCTTCTTTTCATTAAAATCAATATGAGAACAGCACCACCTATGATGATTACCAGGACAAGCACAACAGTGACTATAGCAATCACAGGACCTGAAAAAATTTCAGAAAATTTTTTTTTTAAATGTGAAACATTTTTTTCTTCTTCTTCCTCTTTTTTTTAACTAACCATATTATTCCTGGTCCTTGTCTTCCATATGTGAAGAAAAATAGACACTTTCCAACAGGAGCAGGAGAGGTCAAGACTATTAGTTCTATTCTCACTGTTGTTGTCCTCAAGTTGTAAAAATGGGTACGCTGTACAATTTTTTTTTTAGGAAAACTGCCTCTGAAAATGGGGAATAGCTGTACACATGATAAGGAACACAAGGCTATCACTGGATGAAGATAACAAAAAAAGAATATCATGTATATGATAAAATAAATCACCTGTCTGTTATCACAGCTATGATAAAAAAGATAAAACACCCACCTGTTATCACAGCTATGATACAACACTTGTTTGTCATCACAGCTATGATAAAATGCCTGTTATCATAGCTATGATAAAAAAAATAAAACACATGTCTGTCATCACAGCTATGACAAAACAGAACACAGACACAACACACACACCTGTCATCAAAGCTATGACAAAACAGAACACATACACACACACCTATCAGTCATCACAGCTATGACAAAAGAGATAGACACACACACACACCTGTCTGTCATCACAGCTATGACAAAACAGAACACATACACACACACCCGTCTGTCATCATAGTTATGACAAAACAGAACACACACCATGACAAAACAGAACACACACCTGTCTGTCATCACAGCTATGACAAAACAGAACACAAACACACACCTGTCTGTCATTACAGCTATGATAAAACAGAACACACGCACACATCTGACTGTCATCACAGCTATGACAAAACAGAACATGCACACACACCTGTCTGTCATCACAGCTATGACAAAACAGAACACACACACACCTGCCTGTCATCACTGCTATGACAAAACAACACACACACACCTGTCTGTCATCATAGCTATGACAAAACAAAACACACACCTGTCTGTCATTACAGCTATGACAAAACAGAACACACGCACACACCTGTCTGTCATCACAGCTATGACAAAACAGAACACACACACGCCTGTCATCACAGCTATGACAAAACAGAACACACACCTGCCTGTCATTACAGCTACAATAAACTAGAACACACACCTGCCCGTCATCACAACAAAACTCATACCTGTGTCACCATCCTGTGATGCTGCCATTCTGATGTCACAAATCTTCCCCGAAAATCCTTCCTTACACCTGACAAAAACCAAGAAACTAAATGAAACAAAAATGAAGAAACTAAATGAAACAAACAGGCTCCTGAAGCACACAGGTAAGTAAATGTGTTTCTCTAAAACACTGCAACTTGTAAACAATGTTTCTTGGTACACAACCCAATCAACTTGTAAACAATGTTTCTTGGTACACAACCCAATCAACTTGTAAACAATGTTTCTTGGTACACAACCCAATCAAGTACTCACAAAACAAAATCACAGTGGAAAAAAAATCTGGATAAGACTGCCAATGAAATGGACAACATTCTCTGCACAGAAGATGATTAGAGATGGACAGCACATTTACTTTGTAGGCCTACCACAAACACAACCAAACAAGCTCTCACCTGGAACCCCCAGGGAAGGAGGAAACAAGAAAAACCTAGAAACACCTGAAAAAAGGAGCTTTGAAACAGAGATCAAAAAGATATGAGGACAGATAGAAGAAACAGCCCAGGACAGAACAAAATGGAGAGCCCTTGTTGATGAGCCATACCCCAGATTGGAGTAAAGAATGCAAGATAGACAGAAGGTAATATAACCTTCTGTCTATCTTGCATTCTTTACTCCATCACAGATGACAACCAGCAACAAGCTGTAAATAAACAGTATAAAAATGAGGCATAATTTTCAGATAAACTTGTATTTTAAATGAAGAAATGGACGTTAAAAAAAAGTGTATGTAATAAGTCACCACTGTATAAACAGCAATAATGCTTCCTTGTTTTATGCTGTCCTTCTCTCTCTCTGAACCTTAAGTGCTCGGGGAACATGGGGCTTCTGCAAGGGTTTTCCACAAACACCTGTCCTTTGCCTTTTTTCCCCCCACTCTTTCTCAGGTAAGCCCTCTATTGCTCAACATCCTCTCTGTTGCTCTTCTCCATGACTCTTTTGGTCTCCCCTTACTTCTGTTTCCCTGTGGTGTCCATCTTAGTGCTATTTTTGGTAGTGAGTTGTCAGTCATTCGGAGCACATGTCCCAAACATCGCCATCTGTCTTTACTCAATAATTGCTGTCAGTGACTTCATCTGCATTTCTGCCAACAATATGTTATTTCTTATGGTGTTTGGCCAAAATATTCTTCTAATTCTTCGTAAACATTTAGACTGGAAAAAAATCAGCTTGTTTTCTATACTTTTGATGATTTTCCAGTATTCACTTCCATAGAGTAGTACATTTATTACTCTTAAATATCCTGACTTCATCTTCATGTTTAGTTTTTCAGATTTCCACATAGTCTGCAGGATTGCAAAAGCCTGGTTTGCTCTTGTAAGTCTGCTGTTGATGTTCTCTGTGCTGTCTCCATTTTATATTACTCTAATGCCAAGATATACAAATTCGTTGACCTCCTCCACTACCTTGCTATCTACTCTGAGTACATTTCTGTTGTTCACATTTTGCTTCATTAACTTTGTCTTTCCTACGTTGATTTTAATCTTTTGTTGTTTGCATTCTGCATGCATTTCAGCAATACTTCAAATTTTCCAGCCTGATTAAGCGTTCTTACATTCCAGATGCCTATTTACATCTTGTGTTTAGGTTCCAGGAGGTCTGCAGTTGGGCTGGAGACTTTCAGTGACTGGCTTTCATACACAACCTTCATGGGGTCTGTTTCTCCTTCCAACTGCATTTGTAATTTCCCTTGTTTCTGTTTCAGTCTGATTTTTTTTTTTTTTTTAACCTGATAGGGTCGCTGGCCCTATGCTGAACCCTCCTTAGTCGCCTTTTACGATCATGCGTGGTAGGGTACAGTGGTCCTATTCTTTCCTTCCCAGGCATGTGCTCAGGTCCTGTGGCATGTCCTTGATGAGTTTGATATGATCAGATGACTTTTTTTCCTGTCATTTAGTCACTTAGTCACTATGTTCTGATGTTATTCTCTCATGTTCTGATGTTATTCTTACACATTCTGATGTTATTCTCTCATGTTCTGATGTTATTCTCTCACATTCTGATGTTATTCTCTCATGTTCTGATGTTATTCTCTCATGTTCTGATGTTATTCTCTTACATTCTGATATTATTATCTCACGTTCTGTCACATTTTTTTTCTTTCTAAACATGACAAAAAAACATTGGTCGACATATATATATATATATATATATGAGAATATTATGTGATATGTATATGACAGAATACTGTGTGGCTTGTACATGACAGAGAACAATGTGTGACATGTATATGACAAAGAACATTCTACTAAACCAGTAAAACTAACCTGCAAATGGTCTCCCCACTGCTGTTCTTCAGACATGTACCAGACGGCTCACACTTGCATATCTCACATCTTTCACCTTTATAAAACTCTTCACATTCACATTTGGGACTGCCATTTTCTGAAGTTTACAAATCAGCAAAAAAAAAAAAAAAAACCATTAGATGGAGAAACTGACCATAAGCTTTAAATGATACCAAGACAATAAATATTTAGGCTTATACCTTCATCTAGCAAAAGCAAACAGAAGGTGATGAGAAGTCTAATGAGAACAGATTCTTTGAGTAAATATAAACAAAAAACATACAACATATTTTTGTACATCTGGAACTCATTCACAGTCACGCAACAAAATGTATGAAATATAAGCAGTTCATGTCAAAGTTTGAACATAAAATGTGGTCAGTGAAAAGAGTTTGGGTAAAATCACAATTCTTATACGAGTCTACATCTTCCTCTTTGCTCAAATATGGCATGGAAGGAAAACTGTGGGAGATACATACAGGAACTCTCCTTGAGATTCATGGAGGTGACTAGTTTCAGTCTAAATTGCTGAGCACATAAAATAAAGCACTGGAGGGAGGAGGAGGTGGAGGAAGAAGAAGAAAAGAAAGGAGGAGGTGGAAGAAGAGGAATGAGGAGAAAGTAGGTGAAAGAAGAAGAGGGAGTACAGAAGAAGAGGAAGGAGATGGAGTAGGTGGAAGAAAAAAAAAGGAAGCAGGTGGAGATGGAAGAAAAGGAAGAAGGTGGAAGAAAATGAAGAAGATAAGGAAGAAGGTGGAAGAAAATGAAGAAGATAAGGAAGAAGGTAGAAGATGAAGAGGAAGAAGGTAGAAGATGAAGAGGAAGAAGAAGAGGAAGGAGGAGGATGAAGAGGACAGAGGCGGAAGAAGAGGAGGAAGGAGGTGGAAGAAGAAGAGGAAGGAGGAGGAGGGAGAAGAAGAATAGGAAGGAGGAGGATGTGAAATAAAATATGAGGAGGTGGAAGAAGAAGAGGAACAGGGGGAAGATAAAGAGATGGAAGCAGAAAAAATAATAATGATAATTAGAAGAAGAGGCAGGAAGTGGAAGTAGATGATGGAAAAATAATAACAAAATAATAATGAAAAAAAAATTGAAGAAGAAGAAGAAGAATAAATATTCTCCTAAACATCTGGCAAACAAAAAAAGTCTTGAACATCCATCCTGATCACACTCACCTGAAGTATGACTGCCACATTAATGCTTGCCTAAATTATGACTGCCACATTAATGCTTGCCTAAATTATGACTGCCACATTAATGCTTGCCTAAATTATGACTGCCACATTAATGCTTGCCTAAAGTACGACTGCCACAATATAATGCCTGCCTAAAGTACGACTGCTACATTAATGCTTGCCTAAAGTATGACTGCCACACTAATGCTTGCCTAAAGTATGACTGCCACACTAATGCTTGCCTAAAGTACGACTGCCACAATCACACTCACCTAAAGTACAAGCGCCATGATCACAGTACTTGTTGCAGACACAATCCTTGGCCAGGTAGGATGGTTTGCAGTCACAGTTGCATGTTTCTGAATCAGAAAACATATGATAGTCAAAAATATCTAAACAGGTAAAAATGTCTAAAAAATCAACAATATCTAAACAAGTAACAAATATACATCAAACAATATATAGATATCTAACAGCATCTACATATCCAACAATATCCATATAGCTTTACAATATCTATATATTTAAAATCTAACAATATACATCAAACAATATCTAAACAGTTAATAATACACATCTAACAGTTTCTAAACAACTAACAATATCTAAACAATCGAGAATAAGCTAAGAAAGCCTGCACATGTATGTATAAAAGTGCTTCCAATGTGGAGATTTCAGTCATTTTCTTGTTCAGAAGACTCCAAACTCCTAGCCTCTTGCGTCAAGATTTGCAAAGCTCCATTTCTTTCTCAACCTGGTTCTGTGATACTGCCTTCTACATGGATTTTGGTTTATAAAGTGACACTTCATCAATGCAGTGTTTCAGAGTAGATTGTGCAGTAATGCAAACAAGCCTACGCTGACTTCATCAATGCAATGTTTCAGAGTAGACTGTGCAGTAATGCAAACAAGCCTACAATGACTTGAACGTAACATTTCATAAAGAGAATCTACCAAAGCAGAAAATATTTCATGAAATATGAACTAGTTTCAACATACCTGGCACAGTAACACCACCAGACAGGCACAAAGAAGTACAGCTAAGCGGGCTCCTGCACTGTGACTTGGGGTCAAAGTCTGGAGGACACTGGCACTTGGACTGGCCTTTGTCCTTGTAACAGTTTCCTCCATTGTGACATACAAGGTCATCACACTGCTCACAGCGCTTGCCTGTTAGGATGAACAAAATGAATTCATCCTAGGTAAGACATAATAAATCCTAATCATTTAATTGTTTACACTACACTGACACATTGTCCAATATAAATAAAAGCATTAAGTTGGAACAAAAGTAGATCAGCTGATAGTGAACTGCTTTATCATTAAAAAAAAAAGAGTTGGAGATCTTCTAATAGCTCTACATTTCTAAGTAACAAAAATGAAAAAAAAAGTGGGTTCTGACACATTTAAAACATGCCTGGCCACACACGTCAGGATGTGAATGAAAAAACAAGATTTTCCAAGTTAAAAAAAAAAATCAGTTTCATGAATGAGACCACCAACTGAATTCACAGCCAGTAAACAAACAAAGCACAGTATATCCCCCACCCCATATTTTTGCCATTTCATCAACTGCAGGTTTCAGTTATGGTTTGAAAATATTACATTTTTTAAAAATCTGAAATTAGGAACTCATAATTCTATTACAGTACTTTATTACATTAACACACAGGACATATGTCGCTCTTCAAAAAGTAACACAACTAAAGAATCTGTGGAGAGGAACAGACAGAACTACAAAAATAATATTTTTAAAGGCATGTATCTTTCCCATCGCAGCATATGCCTGTGAGACCTGGACACTTAACAAAACAGCTGAGAAATGATAAATTTGCTGACTGGCTGTTCTTGTCGTGAGAGTACTGAATAACATTTCTTAGGAAATGTGAATGAGTGTTTATATTTATGTCACCGACACTGCATTGCTGGTCTTCATGTACAAGTGTGTGGATGTCGGGTTTGAGTTTCAGGATTTTGATAGGATTTTGGATTTTGCTAGGATTCTGTAGTCCACGTTAAGTAATGAGATATGTATGTAGTTCGTTACTTGGGTTGTGTCTGCGTTGTTTTTCTTTATGAGTGTTGTGTATGACTGGTTGAGACTGTTGGTTAAACGTCATGATAATCTAGAGAAGACCATCTTGGAAGGGTACATAATGGGAAAAAGAAAGAGAGGAAGACCAATGCGAATATGGCTGGAAGACATCGTTGATGATCTGCAAATGGATGCATCAGCAGCAGGCCATCTTGCTCACAACCGAGAGGCCTACAGGAGTGCTGTTAGGGAGGCAAAGTTCTGCAAGGGACATGCAAATGACTGACAGACCTCTGCTGAGGGTGAAACAACCACACAACTCCCAAGATTACTAGGGGTAACTGCAGGAAAGATGAATGTGCCATCTATCATAGGCAGTATCTGGAGCCAGCAAAACTAGGGCTTGCCTAGAATCTGGCCTGTCTTCTTCATGATGTATTGTGGGCTGATGCACTCTCTGGCCTGGCTAACAGGACAGAAGCTGCAACCTGGTCCCCAAAGTGGAAGAGTTGACCACTTCTTCTTCACACATTCTCAGATGTGAAGTTGGATATCCTTGAAGAACACAGCAGATTGTCTTTGGTTGCTGATACCTCCATACAGCTGCGTCTGGATTGGTATTGGCCACGTGTGTCTTCTTTGCACCTCATATGCAGGGCAGTCCTACACCAGATGCTGGCCTGTCACAGAGCTGACTGAGAAGTACGTGTCTTGGTTTCACTCTCAGGCCACCCATTCCTCATCCAAAAGAAGAAAAAAAAAATTTCGTCTTTCAAGATCGTCAGTAAGATCTGCAGAGAACAAAAGTTCACGATTTCAGTAATGTCAAAAGTCAGTCGGTCATTTTAAATTTCGAGGACAGCACAGGAATATCTCACGCAGCCTTCAATCATTATGGATAAACTTGACTTCTCTTTTCAGTGTAAGGCCATACCTGCATATCCTTCTTGACACAAACAGACAATGTATCCTGAATCCTCCGCCTTACATGATGCATTGTTCATACAAATTTGTGGACACAGTGTATTAAGTTGTATCTGCTCTAGGCACTGGTCACCACGATACAGCACTGTGCATCTATGACAAAAACACACTCTCAATACATGAGATTATTCTTACAGTAGAGATCACTAATTTTTATATAAACAGGTTTCATGAACATGCAGATTTTTAATAATTTGCCCAGTCTTTGAAATTTAATTTACATGGATGAAAAAAAAAAAAGAAAGGAAGACAGTACTGATAAATGGACCATTTACAGAAGTAGAGGAAAACAGACTAAATGACTGATCAGATTGAAGTTTATTTGCTACAAGTGAAGAATTGGGCACACATGCCCATCTGACAATCTGTCCTTTGTCACACAGATTTCATTCTATTTCAGACATTCTACATTTGTTAGTACAAATATATTATGCATGTAACTAACGAAAATAAAACTTTAGAAAATCAAAGGAAATAAGGTACAGATTTTAAGAAATAATAGGAAAACAGGTACCGATTTTAGAGAAGCAGAGAGAAAACAGATACAGATTTTAGAGAAGAAGAGAGAAAACAGGTACAGATTTTAGAGAAACAGAGAGAAAACAGGTACAGATTTTAGAGAAGAAGAAAGAAAACAGGTACAGATTTTAGAGAAGCAGAGAAAAAAACAGGTACAGATTTTAGAGAAGCAGAGGAAAGCAGGAACAGACTTCAGAGAAACAGAGGAAAACAGGTACAGGCTTAGAGAAACAGAGAAAAACACAGAAATGCAGCAGAAAGCGGAGACAAAATTGTGGAAAAAAGAAAAATGAGTTTACATAAAGCAGAGAAAAAAGAGAAATAGAAACAAATTTACCAAGGAAAGAAAATCTATAGAAATGGAATAAAAATAAAAAAGTATTCAATACATTCTAAAGATCATGACATTGCAGAGAACAAGATGAAAGTTATATTAATTAATACATATCACAGGCAAATGTCAAATTATTTTAAAATGGTCTAACAAGCTCTTTCTTCCTATGCAAATGTCACATAGGAGAATGCTAAAGTGTATGATGAATGGAGAGACCTGCAGAGCTGCAGGGAGACTGTCTCTTTATAAACAGAGATAGCTAAAAATAGGATGTAACCTCTCCACTCATGTCTGACAGTCTCTCTCTCTCTCTCACACACGCACGCACACACTCTCTCTCTCTCTGAGGTCATGTCCACGTATACAGATAACATACAGGCACTGGGGTTTCCCTTGAGAATCAATGTGGCAGATCCCTCCATTCTTGCAGTAATCGGTGCAGGCATACTTTTCACATCTACTTCCTGAGAAGCCAGTGGCACAACTGAAATTCAAACTAACCTTTAAATAACTCATTACTTTACATAACAGAAACTAACCTTTAAATAACTCGTCACTTTACATAACAGAAACTAACCTTTAAATAACTCGTCACTTTACATAACATAAACTAACTTTTAAATAACTCATTACTTTACATAACAGAAACTAAACTTTAAATAACTCATCACTTTACATAACAGAAAATAACTTTTAAATAACTCGTCACTTTACATAACATAAACTAACCTTTAAATAACTTCTTACTTCTTACTGTACTACATGAGAATGGTCTTAATTATAAAGCTATGACTTAATTATAAAACTATGACTTAATTATAAAGCTATGACTCAACAATAAAGCTATGACTTAAAATAAAGCTAAGACTTAATTATAACATTTTCCCATGGCATTAAGGCATATTGGGGATACACTGTTAGGCCCATATTTTCTTTGACTTTTGGCATATGAAAGTATGATGTGGTCAATATCGCACCTTGCTGCATTTACTTTTCCAGATTTCTCTAGTACCCATTTTTAGAGGTTGGGCCGACCCTGGGGCCTTTTTGGTGTGTCAGTCAGTCAGTCATTTGCATGTCCCTTGTGGAACTTTGCCTCCCTAACAGCTCTCCTGTAAGCCTATTGACTATAAGCAAGATGCCCTGCTGCCCATCATGTACCAGAAAAAAAATTCCACCACTGGGACTGAGCCTCGTAACACTGGATTAGTAAACCAAGCACCAATTATAAAGCTGTGGCTTAATTATCAAACTATGACTTCATTCACTGCAAGCTTTCTTTTCAGCTGTGTTGACCACCAGACTCTGTGGTAAGATTAAGAAACATTCCAAACATAGAAATTTGAGAATAAATGTAAAATAATGCAGCCCTCCTCCCCTTAAACATTTAAAAAGTTATATATGAAACAACACAACTGCTAAAATTTGAATGTAACAATATCATAAGACAGCATGAATGTTAAGAACTGACTGTAACAATATCATAAAACAACATGAATGTTAAGAAATGATTGTCATTCATTCATTTGCACATCCCTTGTGGAACTTTGCCTCCCTAACAACACTCCTATAGGCCTCTCAGTTGTAAGCAAGATGCCCTGCTGCTAATGCATCCATTTGCAGATCATCAACGATGTCTTGCAGCCATCTTTGCCTTGGTCTTCCTCTCTTTCTTTTTCCCATTATGGACCCTTCTGAGATGGTCTTCTCTAGATTATCATGACGTTTAATGTGTCCAAAATATTTAAGTTTTCTCTGTGTAATCCTCTTTACTAACCAGGCTTCTTCAATATTAAGTTCTTGTAGTATGGATATATTTGTTCTTTTTTTTGTGTCCATGATATTTGAAGAACTCTTCTGTAGCATTTACATTCAAAAGCATTTATGTGTTTCTCAGCTGTTTTGTTAAGTGTCCAGGTCTCACAGGCATATGTTGCGATGGGAAAGATGCATGACCTTAAAAATCATATTTTTGTAGTTCTGTCTGTTCCTCTCCACAGCTTTTATTGTTGTTTTACTTTCTGAAGAGCGATAGATGTCCTCCTTTTAATTTCTCTCATTGAACATCCATTATTAGTTAGTAGTGATCCAAGATATTCAAAACTCTCCACTTCTTCCAATTTTTCCTCATTGATACATAATTCAGCTGCCTTGTTTTGTCAGTTGTCATCAGTTTAGTTTTCTTCGTATTAAGATAGAGGTTTTGCTCTTCGCTGTTCTTATGGACTGACATAATTAGTTTTTCCATTCCTTTTTGTGTTGTGGACAGTAATATTGTGTCATCAGCATATCTAATCTCTGGTATTTCATAACCTCCAATTATTATGGCATCATAATATTCTTTGTGTACATCTTCTCTAATATTCCTCATTCTATTTTCAGCATACAGGTTAAATAAGTAAGGCGACATATACACCCCTGACAGACCCCTTGTTTTATGTCAAACCAAGTTGTTGTTTTACCATTTATTCTTAGTACTGCCTGCTGGTCTAGATACAGCAGTGATGTTAATTGTATCAAATGTGTTGGAAATCCCATTTTTTCCATTTATTTCCCAAAGTTTCTGGTGTTGTACATAATCAAATGGCTTTGAATAGTCTATAAAAATAAATATAGATTCACATTAAACTTTCTGCATTTCTCTATTATCAATCTCATATTGAATATATGATCTCTTGTTCCTCGTCTAAAACCAGCTTGGACCATACTGACTTCTCCTTCTATTTTCTTAAAAAGTCTACCCATTATGACTTTTAATAGAATTTTAGTGGCATGACTAATCAGGGTAATGGTTTTGTAGTTTGTTCATAATTTCAAGTTACCCTTTTTTCGGCAATGGTATGAATAGTTCTTTTCCATTCTTTTGGTCAAATGCCTGAATGCCAAATCTTTTTATATAGTGCATGATAGATTGTTGCACATTCCTTTCCTCCTGCTTTAATAAGTTCAGTTATTATCTCATCACATCTCGGTGATTTACCATTTTCCAGATTCTTTATTGCCCATAAAACTTCTTCTATTGTTGGTTTGGGTTCTTTTTCCTCCAATAATAATTCACACTGTTGATTTCTGTTTCCACAGTCGGTTGTTTCATACCTTCCTTTGCAATATTCCTTCCATCTTTCGAGAATTTCCTCTGTCTCTGTCAAGGTATTCCCCATCTCATCACAAATTACATTTAGCTTAGGTGTGACATTTCTCGTCAATGTCTTCATTTCTTTAAACATTTCACTATCTCTTCCACAATGCTGATGTCCTTCTATTCTTTTACATCAATCTTGTATGTATTGTTTTTGTCTTTTCTTATGTTTCTTCTTACCTCTTTTGTTAAAGATTTATATTCCTCTTTGTTGTTGTTTGTCACTTTCCATTTCATCTTCATTTCTCTACATTGTTTTATCAGTTCTAGTGTGCCTGCTGTAATCCATCCATTCTTTTGTGTTTTCTTTACCGGAACCACGTCTTTAGCTGTTGTTATTAAGTTATCTCTGGCCCGTGTAGCCATTTCATCTGGCATCATCTCCTCCTGTACAGCCATGAGGATTTCGAAATAGTTCTTCACTTCTATACCATATTGTTCTGGTATTTTTGTAAGATCAAAGTGGAGTGGTCTTAATCCCATAACTGCCCTTTTTTTTATCTTTATCTTCATATCTGCTATTAATAACTCATGATCCATGTCACAATCAGCACCTGGTAGAGTTTTTGCTGATGTTATACTTGATCTCCACCTTCTTTGCTCTAAAATGTAATCTATTTGATTCTTGGTTTTCCCATCAGGTGATGTCCATGTGTAAAGTCTTCTTGGATGTTGTTTAAAAAGTGTGTTAGCGATCATTAGTTGGGGACAAATACACACCTTGTTAGGGCTTGGCAATTTGCTTCATATGATGGGGTTTATAATTCTCCTGTAGTTTCCTCCCTCTGCCTCTTGCATGGGTGGCCCCTCCATTTCCTCCATTTCTTAGCATAAATATTTTTTACGCTATACTGTCTGGCAGTAGTTGTATAATGTGACCAACCATGTGACTTGCTGTTTCTGGATGTAGTGTAATACTGGTGTTACTCCAACCTTTGTCCCGATCAAGCTATTTCTTATTTGGCCTCTGCTTGTTACATTTAGTATTCTCCTTAAACATATTATTTCTGCTGCAATTAAAAACTGATTATGACGATATCATAATATTGTCATAATATATTCATGATACTGTTACAATCAATTCTTAACATTCATGTTGTCTCATGATATTGCTACAATCTGTTCTTAACAATCCTGTTGTTTTATGATGTTGTTACAATCAATTCTTAATATTCATGTTGTTTTATGATATTGTTACCATCAGTTCTTAACATTCATGTTGTTTTATGATATTTTTACAATCAGTACAATAGTGTTAGCTTGGTAGGGGTATCCTCTATCAAAGGAGAAGTAAGACGCCTCCTTACCACCGTCAGTCTACAGGACACCCTTGGGCAAGGTGGGTACCCGTATAGCCCCATGATCAGGATGACGTAAACCCATGGGAGCAGGTGGCTGATGGAATGGGAAAGCAGCCAACAGATAATGCTGGTTATGGTCACCATTCTATGATGGTAGGCAGATGATCTCAATGTAGGGACAATGGCTACGATTACTGACTAGTACAGTCACTGCCCGGAAGGAAACCTATGGTAAACTACCTTCTGAAAATATACCAAGAAACCCAAACAGCAACATGGAAGGTCAGAAAGGAAAAAGATCTGGTGACGAGTCCCCCCCAGGCCAGATAGATCTAATTTTAACACTGGGGAAGAGTGTGAGACAGAGGTCAGTACTAGTAATTGTGGTGAAGGACAAACTCCTGACTGTGTTACTAAAGAAAACCCCTACATCAAACTGAAAAGAAAAATAAGAGTAGGAATATGGAATGTGAGAAGTATATATGAGGGAAAGTATCAAATAATAGCACCATAAGAAAAAGCATCAGAGCATCTTGTTGGCAGAAATACAGATGAAGCCACAAACAGCAATTATTGAGGAAAGACGCTGGTGATAGTTGGGACATGTGCTCCGAATGACTGACAACTCACTACCAAAAATAGCACTAAGATGGACACCACAGAGGAACAGAAGTAAGGGTAGACCAAAAGAGACAAGGAGAAGATGTTGAGCAATAGAGGGCTCACCTGGGCAAGAGCGGGGAAAAAAAGCAAAGGACAGGCATTTGTGGAAAACCCTTGCGGAAGCCCCATGTGCCATGGGCACTTAAGGTTCAGAGAGAGAAAGAGAGAGAGAGAGAGAGATGACAATATCGTGAAACAAAACAAACAATAAAAACACACTGTAGTTATATCAAGAAACAAAACAAACAATAAAAACACACTGTAGTTATATCAAGAAACACAAACATTACAATCACATTCAGAAACTATCATCATTTCTTGATACCACACAGCACTTTGTTTTCACTTAATTTATATTAACAGAAATGAAAGTGTAATATGATACAAAAAAAACAATTAGAAACAAACAAAGCAATTTGATACTGCTGCTGTTACGCATTCCTAGCACCGTAACTCCAACATGCCTAAATGGCATGAAAACAGGGATTTTACCTTTTTTTTAACCTACTGCTCCTATACTGACTACTGCAGACTGATAAGTTTTCTGTTCTACTCAGTGACAATAATAATGAGCACAGATGATGATGATGACAGTGACTATGGATGATGATAATGAAAATGGCTTTCTTTGTGTCCAGGGCTTATGGTTCTATCTCTTTGGGTTCTTAACCCTTTGGAAATAAAGATCAATCTCACTGGACTGCAATATCAGGTTTCTTAATAAGTTCCACCACAGGAGAACCACATCATCTTTGTTTCATTTGTCAGGCAGTTGCAAAACAGGAAGACACTTCTTAGAAGTGAGTCACAACTCAGGCCAGCTATAGACCATCAACCTTGTGAGAATCTCTGCTCCCTCAGCTATAGATCACCAACCTTGTGAGAACCTCTGCTCCCTCAGCTATAGATCATCAACCTTGTGAGAACCTCTGCTCCCTCAGCTATAGATCACCAACCTTGTGAGAACCTCTGCTCCCTCAGCTATAGATCACCAACCTTGTGAGAACCTCTGCTCCCTCCAATATGACACTTAAATGTCCCATCCCACCCACCCAAACACTTGACAAACAGAAACTAACCTGCAGGAAGGACTATTTTCAGAACTGGTAGGTGGGGTACAACTGCCACTATTCAGACAATAACCATCACAGACACTTGTGTTGCAGGTCCCACCATGATAGCCTGCAGTGCAACTAAAATTGCAAAATTGTTTAAAAAAAAATAAATAAATGAAAGAAAAATGAGGCTTAACAACATCTGAGTAATGGATTTTGTTCTTCTAAGAAATATTAGTACATGAATTTTAAAAATACATACATAACAAATAGTTTCACTCACAATCTACTGAAAACAGCACAAACCAGAAATCTGCTACATTAAAAAAAATGACCATAGGGGCAGCTTTCCCCTGTAAGAGAGCATAAGGTTATGCTAGTATAACTTTAGTCTTATTTACATAAAAACATAGAGGTTTGAAATAGAGGAAAGGAAGGCTACATGTTAGAGAAAGGAATGACAGTAATCATAAAGGACAAAAAATATATACTTTCTAGCAGCTTAAGTTAAGTACTCATATTTTATAATATCCTTCTTTTCCCTAACATGCTTTGCTCCAGTATCTTTGTGTGTGTATGTACATAGTTATATATACACACATAAAAAGAAATACTGTTTTCCCTTTCAGCAATCCATTTATAAATGGTTATAATCTCTTGTTTGTTAAATAAAAATGAATTCAAAGTAAAGAGGAAATTTAACATGGCCTATGAAAATGAGGGATCATTTTCTGTTAGATAAGACCCACAAGACTACTAAATGTGACAAGAAGAGACCAAATAAGAAATGACACCATCAGGGCAAAGGTTGGAGTAACACCAGTGTTACACTAAATTAAGAAACAGCAAATCAAATAGTCTGGCCATATTACACAGTTACCACTAGACAGTATATCACAAAAAAACATTCACACTAAGATTTGTAGGCAACAGCGGAAGAGGCCGCCCACGCAGGAGATGGAGAGAGGAAATTACAGAAGCTTTAAATAATCCATTATATGAAGCAAATCGTCAAGCCATATCAAGATGTTTATTTGTCCCCTCAATACTGAAAGGTATATGAGGAAGGAGACAAGACAAGACAATAAAAATAATAGTTATTTTATATTTATGTACAGATTTTAAAAATAAATGTAACCATTTTCTAAAGATGCCATTTATATGGCATACTAATTTCAGGAAGGAGGTGGTGGTGGTGACGAAAGGATTCTTCCGGCTGGAGTCAAAGGACCATCCCACGACTGCATACTAAGTAGTTTGATAAGCATGATCCAGAAGGTTGAGGCACATTCTATAAGCAGACAGTGGCTGGAGTCATTGCAGAAATCAACGATTTGCAGAGTCACCTTCATCTATGTCCCTGGGCATATGGGCATCCAGGGAAATGAAAGAGCTGACAGGTTGGCCGGCTCTGCCGTCATCGCAGATGGACAACCACCGGATCGAGTGCTGTTAATGCGCTCAGACAGGTGGCAGAGCGGAGGACTTCAAGCGGTGAACCCACACCGCTGCATAAACTAGGAAGTGAGATGGGGGTGCAGGCTGGCATGGCCAGGAACAAGAGGCACGCTGGCTGCATGAGAAGACTTGTCAACCAACACAGAATGGGCACTGTCAGTTGCAGGACGCTGATGGCTCTGGAGTGTAATGATGATGATCCAAACCACAACTTCACTGCTGTTTCAGAAATCAAAATTTGATCAGAATAGGAGAGACAAAAAAAAAAAAATGACAGACTCAAAGTAGTATTACCTGCATTTAGGTTTATTTGTGACCTTTGACACCATACAAGTGCCACCATTCTGGCAGTAATTATCACAACTGGGCTTCAGATATTCACATGTCTTTCCTGTCTTCTCAGCCCCATCTGGACACAGACAGACAAAGCCCTTGGGGTCCTGAGGCTTGTTGAAACAATTTTCCCCTTGGCTACAGGCAGATGCCGTGCAGTTAGAATTCACTGTTGGAAGACACACACAAAACTTCACTGGTAG
The DNA here is from genome assembly GCA_009760885.1 of Achatina immaculata. Lineage (NCBI taxonomy): Eukaryota > Metazoa > Mollusca > Gastropoda > Stylommatophora > Achatinidae > Lissachatina > Lissachatina immaculata. Next base: position 4,003,850 of record CM019715.1, on the reverse strand, counting down.
AGGATTTCATCATTATAGGCATAAATAAACTGCAGCATGTATGAAGACAGTTAATGATTTATGCTACAGAACTGTGTTCATTGCTAGTTCGTTGAATGATGAATATGAAAGGTCAGTGATTCTCAGGTTTTGATATACGAGGGTCATACCGAAAGTTATGAGAAAACATTTTTTTTTACATCAGAATTTATAGATAGAGAAAATATAAATGTATCACCTTAACCTGCATCCTGTGTATTTCATGTAGAGGTCACATGACATCACCATCATGTGTCACGTGACCACATGAAGCAGAAACAAAATGGCGAGTGTTGTTTCATCAGCATGCTGTTATTGAGTTCCTAATTAAAGGGAAATCCTCGCTGCTGAAATTCACCAAAGACTTCAACTTGCTTATGGAGATATGTGCATGGGTGCTAGCAGTGTTAGGAGATCGGTGAAACATTTCAAAGATGGAAACATGAGCATCCAAGATATGCCTCGCAGCGGTCGCCCTCGAACTGCCTCCACTGAACACAACATGGAAAGGGCAGACGGCATCATTAAAGAAGACATACGTATCACATTATCTGAGATCGCTGTAAATCTTGGAATAGGACACAATGCAGTACAGGAAATGATTGAAACCCTAGCCTATAGAAAAGTTTGTGCCCGCTGGGTCCCACAGGAGAGAATGTTTAGAAAGCAGTGTGTTTGTGCCATCGGTCAGCTTGAATGGAATTCTACCAGGTTGGTATTTTCAAACTTGCAGAGCGATGGGGAAAATGTGCACAGAGAAATGGAGATTATGTTGAAAAGTGAAGAAAAGGATGCAAGTTAAGGTGATGCATTTATATTTTCTCTATCTATAAATTCTGATTTAAAAAAAATTTTTGCTCACGACTTTCGGCATGACCCTCGTAATATGTTCATGACTTGGTCCTTCTACAAGTCTTTAAAATCTATAGATTTATTACATGGACCACTATAGGTCTGCAGATCTGAGTTTGGGAACCACAGTGTTAGATGATGGGGGTAGCCTGTCTTTACGGCTCTCCTCATTTTTTGGGGGCATACACTGCCCAACTGTCAGAATATTTCACGATCATCATCATCATCATCATGTGCATTTCCAACTGGCGTTGGCTATTATGCTTCTCCAGAGTACACGATCTTTCATGCAGGCCATCAGCTCAGTTGGTGATCTCCTCTCACACCATCCTGTCAGACTGTCCAGTATCATTTCTCTTGGTCTTCCTCTTGATCTTCTTCCTTCTATTTTTCCTGTTATAATATTTTCAATGCCCCTCTTCTCATTGCATGTCCTATGAAAGTACATTGTCTCTCTCTTATTTTTTTGACAAGATTTTTTTGTCTCTCCAGCTCTTCTCATACATTCTTCATTAGTTATTTTTGCTGTCCAGGGGATTCGCAACATTCTTCTAATAAACCACATTTCTGCTGCTTCCAATGATCTTTGTGCAGATCTGCCTATTGTCCATGATTCATTTCCATATAACAATATAGGTTCAATATAGCATTTTAGGACATGTTTTCTAACATTCATTGATAAGGATGTGTTGGATATGTTTCTCATTCTCTGAAATGCAGTCTTTGCTTGGTCTATTCTGTTCCTAATTTCTGTTCTGCATTTCCCATCTGAAGTAATTACTGCTCCAAGGTATTTGAATTTCTGCACCTGCTTTAGAATAGTTCCATTTAATTTTATACTGCATGTTGGTGGATTCTGTTTTTTAGATACAACCATAGTCTCTGTCTTTTTGATGTTCAAAGTAAGGCCTTTCTGTTCACTTTTTTTGGCGACTTTATCCAAGAGATTTTGCAGGTCTTATTGGTTCTCAGCTATCAGTACTGTGTCGTCAGAATACCAAAAGTTGTTAATATTGTATCCTCCAATTTTTATGCCTGGTTCTGTGATGATCGTTCTTAGAATATTCTAATTGTACAGAGAAAAAAGGGTCTGGAGATAGTACACATCCTTGTCGCATCCCTTGTTTTATAGTTTGATATTTTCCAGTTCTATTTTCAACTATCTCACCATGAAATAAACCACTTCAGCCTCTATCTCATTATGGTTCTCTAAACATGGGAGGCTATTGGTGTGATGTTCTCTAGATAAGGCAGATTTTAGAGAATCAGGTCTGCTGTTCTCTTAAAAAATGACAGGTTTTTTTTTTTTTTTTTGTGGACTAGGTATGGTTTTCTCTAAATATGACAGGTTTTTTGTGGACTAGGTGTTCTCTAAATGTGGCAGGTTTTTTTTGTTTGGTGAACTAGATGTGGTGTTCTCTAAATATGACAGGTTTTTTTTTTTGGTGAAATAGGTGTGGTGTTTTTTTTTTTTTTTTTGTGGACCAGGTATTCTCTAAATATGACAGGTTTTTTTGTGTGGATTAGGTGTGGTGTTTTCTAGATATGACAGGTTTCTGGTGAATTAGGCATGTTCTCTAAATATGACAGGTTTTTGGAAAATAAGTGCAGTGGTCCCTATATATGACATAAATGCATCATACAATTTCCCAGTAAAACAATTCCCCCCTCCCCCCATTGTTTGATAATAAAAAATATTCCCATGTCATGAGAGTTGTCCAGCAGCCAAAGGGTTAACTCTTCTTCATGCTTCTAAGAACATCTTTTAACTACATGCAGTGTGACAAGGTGTGCACTTGTTAAACATCTACAGTATACTACTTCTGGGGAAAAAAATTCACACTTTTGAAAGCTAGGATCAAAAATCAGCCATTCACCTTTTGGTTGTTTATTTTCCTGCACAATCGCGATGTCTCTTGCATGAGTCAGTGTAAGAAACATAACAGCTGCCTTGTCAGACGTACAGCTTCTGAACTTGTGCAGTTTCAACACCTGACTGTATCTGTGAGTCAGCACATAGATGTGATCCTCAAAGACTTCCAGAGCATATGGTGAATCAAAAGAGACTAAAACAAAATAAAAAATATATATGTTAGTAATACAATTTTTGTTCTTTTTCTGTGTGAAAAACCCTTGTGTTCATATCATGAAAAGACAGATGCATCTATGAGAGCTATTCCAAAATCAACTTCTGACTAGCTGGTAAAAGTAAAGTGGTTCTCAAAGTGAGATGGTGTATTTCCTGCAACAACCAGTAAAGTGTTATCTCATTAAATGCCAGCCCACAGTTCATTTTCTTTAACTGTGCATCAGCAGTAATCAAGTAAACATGGACCCTGTAATCACCATTCCCACCCGCTGTGAGTGATGAATTCGTTAAAAAAGTTGATCAAATCATGTGTGAAAACTGTCATTTCACAATTTCAGATCCCTGTGATAAATTTCCTCAAATTCTGAGGACTAGTTCATTTCAAATTCTGTCAAAAGGTAGACATGTTTTAAACATTAAAAATAAATCACCAGAACTGACTGTAGTGGGTGAACCAGCATCATCAATGGACCATTGCGAATGACTGGAGAAGGGTTTGGTTTAGTGATGAATCATTCTTTCTGCTCCAGCAACACGATAGATGGAGAAGAGTTTACTGCAGAGTCCATGAGCGCTACACCCAGAACTGCGTAGATGGGGCTCCTCTACATGGTGCTGGAGGTGTACTGGTGTGGGGGGGGGGGTGTGATCAACTTCACGGGAAGAAGTGGCCTGGTGCAAACTGAAGGACACCTGAATGCCCAACAATACATCGCTGAAATTCTTCATCCTCACGTCCTTCCACTATTGAATGCACCAGGGTCGATTTTTCAGATAACAGTCGACCTCATGTGGCACAACTCACTACCCAGTTCCTCGCTGACAACAATGTCCAGACCATTCTGTGGCCATCCATGTCATCAGACATGAACTTATGGGATGAACTCAACAGAAAAGTCCACCAGCGAGACGTGGTGCCAACCAATCTCCAACAGTTGTATCTTGCCCTGTGGGAAGACTGGGCAGCCATACCACAACAACAGATCTAACAGCTAATTGGATCCATGTCAAGGAGATGTTCTCTGATACAGGCCAGAGGAGGTCATACACCTTACTGAAACAGAGGCTTCAGTCACAAAGAATGAAATTCCAAACCAAATTTAATGAACATCATTTCACTGTGAAAGTTTTAAAGTTTCTTCATGCCAAGATTGAAACATTAATTCCGTGAAATAAAATTTTGATACAAGTTTGAAATTTGGTGTCCATTACGACTACAATACTGTTGCATTTCTTTTTTTTTTTTTTTGAACAATATATATATATATATGGAAAATTGTCTATAATGACTGTGTAGCTGGGACTTCATAAGACTGTCATTCCTATAACAATATGCCATTCACAGCTAAGACTTTCAGAAATGGAATGCCATTGGTGATGATACAAAGGTTCACCACAGCACCCCAGAATGAAAATTTGCAAACATAAAATGGAAACATCTGTGCTCCCCACAAACTAGAAAACTCAAGACCATGGTGTATGTTGGCAAAGTGATCACTGCCATGTTGTGGAATCATAAAAAACTTGTTGCTGGCTGACTGCAGCTGTGTAATAATGCAGCACTGGAATGTTTATGAGCTGCCACCAGACGTTGTTGTCCTGGGCTGTTGACAAAAGATGTGTTGCTCCTCCGTGATAATGCTTGCCCACACACAGCCACTTGGGTTCGGCAGGATAATCAGGACCGTCCGCCATAGAGCCCAAATCTTGCACTAACTGATTTTCACTTCTTTCCAGCTTTTAATGATCATCTTAGTGGCCACGCATTTCAGAATGACAAAAATGTCAAAACAGTGGTGATACGTGTGGCTCTATGTCCAAGACACCATATTTTATGAGAGATGCATAACAAAAAACTTGTCCTACGCTTAGACAAAAGCCTCAATCATCATGCTGATTACATGGAAAATAAAGTGCCCATCATGAAACACAGTGTGTTATGTCCAAATAAATTGCTCTTTAAGTAATAACCTATCTATTAAACTTTTAAATAAATTAAAAACCAAATAGCAAGAATATACTGGGAGACTATCAAGCATGTTTCAGGAAGAATAGATCAGCCATAGACCAAATATTTTATCTACATCAAAGAGCATAAAAGAACTGGGAATGTGGAAAAGAAGTACATAATGTCTTCATTGACTTCAAGAAAGGTTATGACAGTATAGATATGAACACTTTACAGAAAATTATGAAAGAATTTGAGATACCTAATAAATTAATCAATCTGACCAGAATATGCACAGAGGATGCACAAAACATAGTAATATATAAAGGAAGAAAGTCACAACCTTTTTATATAAGAACTGGCTTAAAACAAGGTGATACATTATCTCCATTACTATTCAACCATGTACTATAAAAGGTAGTCAGAAAACTGAAAGAAGAAAGCAGTACAGAAGATCAAGCTAAAATACAAGGATACGCTGATGACATCAACCTAGTGGGGAAACTATGCAAAAAGTCATCAATACCTGCATACACCTGAGAGATGTAGCACTAAAAGTGGGCTTGACCATTAACCAAGAGTATATGAAGATATCAAGAGACCAGAGGCAGAATGATCCAGACCATATAAATGTTGGACATATGATCATTATGAAAGCAGAAACATACAAATATCTAGGCGCAACCTTCAACAGAAACAACATAGTAAGCGAGGAAATTGAAAGCAGAGTACAAATAGGGAATAAAATATACTTTTCCTTGCAACACCCATTAAAATCCAAAATCCTGTCCCAAAAAACCAAAATAACAATCTACAAAAAAATATAATAAGACCAGCTGTCATGTATGGATCAGAAATGTGGAGTACAACAAAGAAATATAAACAACAATTACAGATCTTTGAGAACAAGATCCTAAGAAGAATCTTTGGGCCAATAAAAGATACTAACAGTGGAGAATGGAGAGCTAGAAAGAACACTGAACTGAATAGCTTATTTAAATCCTAACAAATTATAAGTGTCTTGAAACTGAACAGACTATGCTGGTTGTAGAAAGAATGGAAGAGAACAGACAAATGAAAATGATGTATGTACAAGACAAGAGAAGAAGGAAACATGACCAAGAGGTAGATGAAGACAGAGATGGAAGACAACACAGAAGAAGATATAAAGGAATTTGGTGTCACCAAATGGAGAGAGAAGATTAAGAATAGAGAGGAATGGAGGTGAATTTTAATGAGCCTTAATGGCCCGGAAAGCTGAAGAGCTAATAACCCTTGCAATTTTCTTTTGGGACAACCCTTGTATATATAAATGAAGCAGGAAAGCGAGGACTATCTGTATATAATGGTAATCCAGCATTTAAAAAAAACAAGAAAAATACTCACAACAAGCGGAGCTGTGCAAAACCTTTCGCCCTCCACCATCATATCTGGCAACTTCCACTGTATTCTTCTTCGTGTCTGCCCAGTATATCCAGCCATTGGCAGAATCAAGGGCAAGACTGTTTGGCCAGGACATTTCCGTTTCAACTATCACCCGTCTGTCACTTCCATCAAGATTGGCTCGCTCAATCTTTGGCACAGGTCCTCTGTCAGTCCAAAATATGAATCTGTAGACACAAAAGTAAACGTTATAAATTATGATGTGACATATGCTGTGATAAAGACCACCAAGAGTAAGTAAAAACTGAGGTGGCACAGTTAGTTTTATGTTTAAAATAAACATGACAAGCCTCTCCCATCCTGTGTTACAGACATCTTACAACAGTGGCTCTCAACATTTGTTAGCATGACCCGAAACTGGTACATGACCTGCAACCAATCAAACATTGAAATTCAATACAAATTATAATAATGTATAAATATCTTATTATGACCCTGCTTCACACCCCAATGATCTAATTTAGGTCGGAACCTCAGCCTGGAAACCGCTGACCTGGATAAACCAGTTTTGGCATTCAATTTACCTGTTCTCTGACAAGAAATGCATTTCAAATATTAACTTTTACTGTTAGTTATATTCAAGGAAAAAGAAAAAGCAACTCATTCTCCTGAGTCATCAGCTATAATTTCACAGACCATGAGCATGCTCACAACATGTCACTCTGGTCTACCAGCCCCCAGCTGTACCATCACTCTGGTTTATCAGTCTCTGATTGTACCATCACCCTGGTTTAGCAGTCTCTGACTGTACCATCACCCTGGTTTAGCAGTCACTGACTGTACCATCACTCTGGTTTAGCAGTCACTGACTGTACCATCACTCTGGCTTATCAGTCTCTGACTGTAACATAACTCTGGTTTATCAGTCTCTGACTGTACCATAACCCTGGTTTAGCAGTCACTGACTGTACCATCACTCTGGTTTATCAGTCTCTGAATGTACCATCACTCTGGTTTATCAGTCTCTGACTGTACCATCACTCTGGTTTATCAGTCTCTGAATGTACCATCACTCTGGTTTATCAGTCTCGGACTGTATCATCACTCTGGTTTATCAGTCTCTGACTGTACCATCACTTTGGTTTACCAGTCTCTGATTGTACCATCACTTTGGTTTACCAATCTCTGGCTGTACCATCACTCTGGTTTATCAGTCTCTGATTGTACCATCACTTTGGTTTACCAGTCTCTGACTGTACCATCACCCTGGTTTACCAGTCACTGACTGTACCATCACTTTGGTTTATCAGTCTCTGGCTGTACCATTACTCTGGTTTAGCAGTCTCTGACTGTACCATCACTCTGGTTTAGCAGTCTCTGACTGTACCATTACTCTGGTTTATCAGTCTCTGTCTGTACCATCATTCTGGTTTATCAGTCTCTGACTGCACCATCACTCTGGTTTATCAGTCTCTGGCTGTACCATCACTCTTGTTTACCAGTCACTGGCTGTACCATCACTTTGGTTTATCAGTTTCTGACTGTACCATCACTCTTGTTTACCAGTTTCTGGCTGTACCATCACTCTGGTTTACCAGTCTCTGACTGTACCATCACTCTGGTTTACCAGTCTCTGACTGTACCATCACTCTGGTTTACCAGTCTCTGACTGTACCATCACTCTGGTTTATCAGTCTCTGACTGTACCATCACTCTGGTTTACCAGTCACTGACTGTACCATCACTCTGGTTTACCAGTCTCTGTCTGTACCATCACTCTGGTTTATCAGTCTCTGACTGTACCATCACCCTGGTTTACCAGTCTCTGGCTATACCATCACTCTGGTTTATCAGTCTCTGGCTGTACCATCACTCTGGTTTACCAGTCTCTGACTGTACCATCACCCTGGTTTACCAGTCTCTGGCTGTACCATCACTCTGGTTTACCAGTCTCTGGCTGTACCATCACCCTGGTTTATCAGTCTCTGACTGTACCATCACTCTGATACAGCCATTCACAAAACCCTGTCTTTGCCTCTTCCCTGTATTCATAAATCTGGCTTATCCAGACACACATGCTCACAATACACATACAGAACACCTCACTAACCCTGCAATTGGATCCACTGCCACTGTATGTGGCTTTCCAAGATTTCCTTTTGCTATAGTCCTGCCTCTTTGGCCGTCATAGCTGTACCTATATATAGCCTTGTATGTTGCATCAGTTAGATATATATTCTGACTGACCCAATCCACTGCCAGACCATTCATTTCAAAGAAGGGCCTGTCTAACAAGTGTAAAGTCTCCTGAAATAAAAGAATGATATTAATGAACAAGGTTGCACACAATCAAGACCATTCATATCTCACAATCTTGGGTCAATATTTAAGTTCTGGCAGAACCACCTTTTATTTATTATTTAAATTTGGATTACTCTGCTATCACAAATTTATTACCACTATTTTATCTAATTTATAAATTATCTTCTCCTAAAAATTAATACTCCACAAAGTTGATTTACTGTTCTATTTTAAATGAAAGGACTCAGCAAAAGGAAGACAAATGATTTAACAACTGCTATTACTGCTCTGTTTCTATGCACATATATATGGGTAATGACTTCTATTTTACATTTTACATCCTTCCCATTCCGTTAAATGTCACATATGGCTCACATGGTAGTTGGACAAATTTTACTGTTTTCTGCAAGTTTTTCAACCCCATCAAGGGATTTTATGCCCACTAATTTGGCCTCTCTTAACAATGTCCTCTTTAGAGTTTTACATGCATCTTTTTCTTCGGCCTGTTGTGCTCCACAACAATATAGCTTGTTTTGGTATTCTCTGATTGTTTCTTCTCATCACATGACTGACATATGTCCATCTTCTTTTTCTGATCAACCATGAGACAGGTTGCTGTCTGCTCATCTGCCTTATCTCTGCATTGTTTTTGAATTCACTCCACTTCATACTGAGTATTTTCCTGAGGCATTTGTTTTCAAAAAGAGTCTAATATGTTGCCTATTTCATTAGTTGTTTTCCAGCTTTCGCATGCATAAATGAGAGTGGATATTACATTTGAAATGAATAATCTTAACTTAGTTTTCATGCTTATAACTTCTGAGTGCCATATGATCTCAAGATTCTTGAAGGTCAATGCTGCTTTTGCAATTCAAATTCTAACTTCCTTTCTGGTGTCACCATCCTGGTCTATGTAGCTGCCATGGCATGCAAATTGGTGTACTTCTTCAACAGCTCTTCCTTTTACGTATATTTTTCCAAATTGATTAATGGGAAGTTTCATTATTTTTGTTTTTTCCTTGTTAATCTCAGTGTAAACATATTTTTCCTTTATTATACAGATAGCTATAGATTTTCTTCTTCTTCTGCATTCGAGGTTGTTGGTCACATCAGATCCTGATCCCCGTCGACACGGCAATGCCCACAGTCTTCTCCAGATCCTGACAGGAGCCCCAAAGCTTTTGCCCCAAGCTTGTGTCCTCTGGCCATGTCTCACGCCTCAGGTCCACATGGTTTGGGCACTTCTGAAGGATCTGTACTGGAGTATGGACTCCACTGCTACAAAGACACTCATCTGTGTGAGACATTTTGAGTCAACGTAGATTTTAGAATAGTTTCATTTAAAGGAGACAAAAAAAAAAACAATGGGATTTGAACCTCAAATCATTCTCCCCAGCAGAATGACACATCTGGAACTAGTCCACAAACACCAGGAAACATAAAATTAAAAAAAACTATTTTTACAAATGATATGAGAAAAACGTCAGTCTTTACTAGATGTCAGTCAGAGATGGTTCAGACAGAGGAATGGATGTGTCCACATTTTTTATTTAGGACTGGCAGATTTAAAGCTAATTACAACCATACTATAATGTGCACTCCCCAAAAACAGGTTTCACCATGACAACTTGGCAAACAAAGCACAGATTAGCATTTGTTTCATTTGGTCACATTCTACTGATCAGGATATAACCTTAGACTACAGAAACAAGTCATACTTTAGACTGCTGATATATGGCATAACTTTAGACTGCTGATACAAACCATAACTTTAGACTGCTGATACAAGCCATAACTTTAGATGACTGATAAAAGTCATAACTTTAGACTGCTGATAAAAGTCATAACTTTAGACTGCTGATACAAGTCATAACTTTACTGATACAAGTCATAATTTTAGACTGCTGATACAAGTCATAATTTTAGACTGCTGATACAAGCCATATCTTTAGACTGCTGATCAGTCAGTCAGTCAGTCATTTGCATGTCCCTTGCAGAACTTTGTCTCCCTAACAGGTCTGTAGGCCTCTCAGTTGTAAGCAATATGCCCTACTACTGCTGCATCCATTCGCAGACCATCAGTGATGTCTTGCAGCCATCTTCGTCTTGGTCTTCCTCTCTTTCTTTTTCCCATTATGTACCCTTCCAAGACTGTCTTCTCTAAATTATCATGATGTTTAATGTGTCCAAAATATTTGTTTAATCCCCTTTACTAGCCAACCTTCTTCAATATTATGTTCTTGTAGTATGGATATATTTGTTCTTTTTTGTGTCCATGATATTTGACGAACTCTTCTGTGGCATTTACACTCAAAGGCATTTATGTGTTTCTCAGCTGTTAAGTGTCCAGGTTTCACGGGCATATGTTGCGATGGGAAAGATGCATGACCTTAAAAATTTTTACTTTCGTAGTTCTGTCTGTTCTTTTCCACAGCTGTTTTAGTTGTTTTATTTTTTGAAGAGATGTCCTCCTTTTAATATACCTCATATCTCCATTATTAGTTAGTAGTATTCCAAGATATTCAAAACTCTCCACCTCTTCCAATTTTTCTCACTGATATATATTTCAGCTGCCTTGTTTGTTTTGTCAGTTGTCATAAATTTTGTTTTCTTCTCATTAAGACAAAGGTTCTGCTCTTCACTGTTCTTACAGACTGACATAAAGACTACTGATACAAGTCATAAATTTAGACTACAGACACAAGACATAACTTTAGACTACTGATACAAGTATAACTTTAGATGACTGAAACAAATCATAATTTTAGTCTACTGATACAAATCATAACCTTAGACTACAGATACAAGCCTTAACTGTAGACAACTTATACAAGTCATAACTTCAGATTACAGATACAAGTCATAACTTTAGATGACTGATACAAGTCACAGCTTTAGACTACAGATACAAGTCATAACTTTAGACTACTGATACAAATCATAACTTTAGACTTGCATTTTTCAGGTCATTTTGCTGTGATATATTACTTTATGCAGTATTTAATACTTTCAATAAGACAAAATGAACACATACATATAAGCACATATACATATACAAACACAGAGAGAGGCATGCACTGCTTAAGGTAACTGAGGTATGGACACTACACTAAAGATGCAGACAGAAAGATGAGGGTTCAGCTGAGTGTAGGACAACTAGACATAATCTTTACTATTGAGAACAGTGCTGTTGTGGAAGAGATTCCATGCCCCTGCCCCATCATTATAAGCTAATTCCTTCAAGTCACCTGCATTCTGTGTTTGACCCTAAGCAAGTATGAATGCATACACAATGTGCTCAGACTATCAAACTTATAAACAAGTACACTTTCAAAAACACACTGAGCATGGAATAATGTGCACAGAATATATACAACACAATGTGAGAGATATACTGGAGCAAAATCTTATAGCACATGGTGTGATATACATTGGCACTAAGACCTATAGCACACAATGTGAGATGCACTGAAGCTATGATCTACAGCACACAATTAAGACTTGGAGCACACAATAAGAGAGACATATCAGAGCCAAGACCCACAGTGCACAATGTGAAACATTAGAGCTAAGACTTACAGCACACTATGTGATAGACTTTACAACTAAGACTTATAGCATACAATATGAGAAACATATTAAAGCCAAGACCCACAGCACACAATGTGAGAAACACTGGAGCCAAGACCTACAGCACACAATGTGAGAAACATTGGAGCCAAGACCTACAGCACACAATGTGAAATATGTATTGGAGCTAAGACCATCAAGTTCTTACAGCACATGTACAGGACTATATGAATGAGAAATTCGTTACTTGCTAAGTGTATCTGATGAATTCACTATACTCAAGAAAAATAACTTAAACAAATGTCTATGTCACATGCTACAACTTGAAATCACTTTCAAAATCATGAAGCAAGAACCAATAAGACAAATATAACTGAATACCTGTTATAAATTCTCTTCTCCATGCAAAAAAAAAAAAAAGCCCAACAAAACAACTACAGTATAAAAGGAAAATAACAATAAACCATAATGAATTTAGAGACAAGATGGTGAAATAACAAAAGGTAACCCTTTCATGTCTTAGCAGCGCATAGTGATATAGTGTTAGTGTCCATGTTTTCCTTGGCCTGTCAGCACACTAGAAGCTGATGTGGTTAGTATCATGCCTGGCAGCCTCTCTTTCCCCAGCTATATATGCTCCTAAATGCCATAATAAGTCTATCTATGCTGTCCCTTCTTTCTTTCCTAATTTGTTTTTTTTTTTAAAATAAACATCCATTAACAAACAAACCCAGAATAAGCACTTTTTTTTTTACAAACACATTTGAAATAAACACTTTTTTTTTCACAAATAAACTCAAAATAAGCATTTTTTCACAAACTCAAGCACTTTTTTTCACAAACAAACTCAAAATAAGCATTTTTTCACAAATTCAAGCACTTTTTTTCAGAAACAAACTCAAAATAAGCACTTTTTTTTCACACTGAAACAAATACACAAAAATGCAGCCACAACATGTGACAAAGCTTATACCAAGAACTGAATCTCCATTTCCATGACCTGCGTGCAAACAACACAACATTCTTACACAACGCCTATAATATACCACCATTACAAACCTGCACGTTCACCTGATCCACAACATCAGTAACAGTTTTAAAAAAGATATGTTCCAAAATGTTACTGTTAACCTGTCATACTTAATTTTAAATAAATTACAGATTTAATAACTGGAGGACATGGATTTTATGTACTGAAAGTAACGGGAAAATCACAGCAAAATCATGCATCTAAAATATAAGTTTACTCCTTGAAATCAATAAGATGCAATTAACAACAACAAAAACCCAGTCTATCGATTGCTCAAATACAACTTTCACTATAAGCTACCCACACATTCTCTTGTAAAGTTTAAAAGACAATACTGTGTTTTAAGTCTTCCGCTTGCCCTGGTTGACTGAGTGGTTAGGTGCTTGGTCTATTAATCCAATGGTACCAGGTTCAAGTCCTAGTAGTGGGGATTTTTTCCTGGTACCACCACACCAAAAAGGATTCACAATGCCTCTAAAAATGGGTACCAGAGAAATGTGAGGCGACGAAGTGTGATACTGACCACATCACATTTTAAAATACAGGCCTAATATCATATCCTCAATATGCCTTAATGGCATGGAAATGAGAATTTTACCTACAAAATTTTAATGTTTTTAGTCTTCTGTACATTTTGAACTTTTTATTCATATAAACTGACGGTAGTAGTCTCAATGAGCCTGGCAGCTTTTCTGAACATGATACAGTTAGGTATGGACAGACTCTGTTACTCTAGCTAGGATCAACAACACTTTTCTCTCACATGACTTCTAAAATGTAAACATACAATTCCCGTTTCCATGCCATTTATATAATATATAGGGTTAGGCCTGTATTTCCAAGACCTTAGGCACATAAAAGTGTGATGTGGTCAGTACCACACTTGGCTGCATTTACCTTTCCAGATTTCTCTGGTACCCAATTTTAGAGGCAGGGTGAACCCCGGGGTCAATACAACTTGTATGTGTCTAAAATTTCACTCACTTAACAATACCTTTACTTTTCCTTACAGCACTTCATCTCACAAAAACTGTAAACTTGTGGTGACAGAAGCCAAAATGATACTGAAGTATAGACATCACGTTGGATGGGTGAAAACTGGTTATAGTGCCTTGCTTCAAGTCCAAAAGTGGGACTAGAGAACTAGCTTCTTACAAGATCCACCACCACAAGGAGGACAATGCTGTGTCCTATTTCATTTTCATGGCTAAAGGAGCTCAAACACCAAACCAAAACTCACCATGAAGAGAGAAGATAGGGTCTTGACCAGTTATGGTTCTCTGATTCCAGTAACTACCCATCCCTCTAACACATTTATCATAGCTCCTTCATATTATTTAACAAACAGACCAGACTCAACAAACAAAGCATTACTCTGTACAAAACATCTTGGACTGACTCAAACTCTTTTTACCCCATATAAAACATAATGAGACTGGCTTAAACTCTTTCTTACCCCATATACGAGGGGTGTACAGAAAGTAATGCATCACATCGTTTTTCTCAGGAGCTGTTTTTTTCAAAAAGCATGAAACTTATACACGATATACATGGATATGTCATGTAAACATTGGTATTATTCAATATAATCCCAATCAACTTGTATGGCTTTACACTAGCGTGAAACAAGTGCATGTATTCCTAGCCCGTACCAGATTTTCTCTTGATTATGTAGCCATTTCTTCGCTGCATGAATCACTCCTTCATCATCTTCAAATCTTACCCCTCGGAGTGCATCTCCAAGTGGACCAAACAGATGGAAATCAGAGGGTGCCAAAGTGGTACTATATGGTGGATGAGATAGTACAGTTCAACCCAATTTGGTGACTGTTTCCCGTGTTGCCAGACTTGTGTGAGGGCGCGCATTGTCATGAAGGAGAAGCAGGTCTACTGGATCCTTGTGTGGCAAAACTCTGCTAAAACGCTGATTGTGTTTTTTCAATGTCTTAATGTAAGCTTGCAAAATTTATTGTCTCTCCTCTTGGCATAACATCCACAAGAACCATAGCTTCAGTGTCCCAAAAGACAGAGATCATTACCTTTCCAGCTGAAAGAGTTGTCTTGAATTTCTTTCTTTCATGATGATTGCAGATGATGCCACTCCACTGACTGTCTTTTTGTCTCAGGTTCAAAATGATATGCCCAGGTTTCGTCACCTGTTATGATCTTAGCCAAAAAGTTCTCTCCCTCAGCACTGAAACGCTCCAACAATTCAGAAGAAATTGCTTTTCTTTGCAATCGATGGTAATTTGTGAGAATTCGAGGAACCCATCTTGTGCAAACCTTAGAAAATCAGAGAGCTTTTATAACTGCATTTGCATTACCAATGCTGACTGACAGCTTTAAGGCCACTTGTTGAGTAGTGATATGCCTATCAGTAAGAATAATGCCATCAGCGCATTTCAACATTTCTGCATTGGTGGCTGTGGCAGGACGTCTACAGCATGGCCGATCATGCAACTCCTTATCTCCAATTATTGATTCTTTGATTCTCTGAACCCAGTGACTGACTGTACTCCTGTCAACTACAAAACTTCCATACACATCACATAAACGCTTGTGAATGTTCACAACAGTTTCCTTCTCTACAATAAGAAATTCTATCACAATTCACTGTTTATACCACAAGTTGCTAATACACTCCATTTCAATGGTTAGGGCAGCCATACTCTTTGGCCAGTTGCTGTGCAATCTGATTCACACAATCAGCACATGCCATATTTAAAGTGTGCAAAACTTCATGCTTCTATCTTCATTATTAGCTGAAAAAAATGATGTGGTGCATTACTTTCTGAAAACCCCTCGTAAAACATAATGAGACTGACCCAAACTCTTTTTTTTACTCCATATAAAACATAATGAGGCTAACTCAAACTCTTTTTTACCCCACATAAAACATAATGAGACTGACCCAAGCTCTTTACCTCATATAAATATATGAGACTGATTCAAACCTTAGGAATTAGATTAGTGGTTCTAAAAGCTCTTCAGGCTGCCAATCCTTTGCCTCTCACACCACATTCCTGGGGTCCCCAAAAACATTTTTTGTTCTATTGGTTCTAATGCTTACTTATCCCCTGGATCTTCCCAACTGCCCCCTCTGAGTGTCACTGATCTAGCTGCTGTTATCTAATCTGCGGGTGTGTACTCTCAATACTGCTCCTAAGAGCAGACTGAAGGAAACAAAACATGGAAAAAGAGATTCAAAGTCGAAGCACAAACTTTTTCATGTTGTTAGAAAAAAAAAAATCAAATCAAGTACTGGAACAACTGAAATCTAAAAAAAGAAATGAAAGATATTAAAATATAACCGAACAAGTAATTCAACACTGCAATGTAGTGATGAACTACGCTAGAGGAAAAGTGAAGGAAATAAAAGAACAAGAAGATGCTGGATATTGGAGATGACCTTGCCCTGTTGCTGGTCCGAGGGAGCTGCTTCAGTACTTGGGACATGCTCATAAGTGTTCTGCTTTGACATCAGGATGTCTTTAGTGTCCTGGCTGATATAATAGCAATACTGTGTTGGATGTAAATGGCTTGTACTCTAGTGCACAACTGGGATAATGCTTCCACTTCCTCTGAGGACATGTACTTCGCTGAGCCAGGCATGGTACGAACTTTTGAGGAAGGGGGTTTTTGTGCAAATTCTTTGATTTGCTGCTTGAAAGACATCATATCCAAAACATCACAAGGATATGCCGCCCGGGACAGCAGTCCGGAGTTATTGGCAACAAAAAAGCTAATCAACTTGCAACAAGGGCTACCCCACTTCGAAACATCAATTTGGACAAAATAAGAATTAAGAAGATAACAATGCTTCAAATAATGAGACAATATCATTCTTGCATTTTACATCCTTCCCATGCTGTTAAATGTCACACAGAGCTCGTATGGTAGTTTGCCAAGTTTTCTTGTTTTTGGCAAAGCTTTTCAACATCATCAAGGAATGTTATGCCCACTAAACTGGCCTCTCTTAACAATGTCCTCTTTAGAGTTTCGCGTGGTCGAACTCTCTTTCTTTAGTCTGTTGTGTTTCACTTGACAGCTTGTTTTGGGATTTTCTGGTTGTTTCTTCTCATCACATGACCAACATACACTTTTATGTCCATCTTCTTTTTCTGATCACCCATGAAACAAGTTGTAGTTTGCTCATTTGTCTTATCTCTGCATTGTTCTTGAATTCATTCCACTTTACACCGAGTATTTTCCTTAGGCATTTGTTTTCAAAAAGGTCTAATTTCTTGTCTATTTCCTGTATATAAGGTAAAAAAGGTAAAGGTAATCCTGTCATGCCTTAGAGGCACATAGGGATATGGTATTAGTGCCCATATTTTCCTTGACCTGTCAGCACACTAGAGGGTGATAAGGTCAGTATCACGCCTGGCCGCCTTTCCTTCCCCAACTCCAGAAGAAGTTTATACTTGTATAATAATTTATATATAATAATTGCTTGTATATATAATAACATTAAATAGGGCCAAAAAAAAAGAACAAGAAAATAGTAATGGTTCATATGGGATGATAACTTTAACTCTTTCACTGCTATGGATATGTTTAGACATTCTGCCATACCACCTCTAAGGATATTTAAACACATTCCAAATTTCCACACCTCAAGTTAATGCGCCTATAAACTACTTGGACAATGGGGGAATCACAGCAGCTATTTTTAATTATATGTGGCCTAGTTTCAGCAAGTGGGACACCAACATTAATTATTTTTGCTTCATGAGACAGGAAGGGTTATCAGTACTGAATGTGTGTTTGTTGCATTCCACTGTTCATCTTATATTATCTGCTACCCTGTTACTTCATGGTTGTGTTGCATTTAGTATATTATGAAATCTTTCTTATACCATAGCCTGAAAAAGAATTTGCACAGAAATCCTTACAATTTCTTATAAAGGGCAATAGTGAAGATGAATTTGAAATATGTAGTTCTGACAGTGAACAAGATAATCAGAGGGGTTATGCCCAGCCATGAACATTTGACTGGATGGCAAGAATGAAAAAAAAAGGCTGAAAATAAATGAATGCTTGTTGAAAAATTCTTTACTCTGATCACCTGTGTTTAGTGGAATTATGTCTCAGGACAGTTTGTTATTACTTCTGAGAAAGTTGCATCTCTCAGACAACGGTACCGATGCCTGTGGTGATCAACTTTTCTCAGACATTTTCCATCAACATCTAAGGAAAAGGGCCCACTGAGAAAGTGTGTTAAGAATATGTGTCTGAGGGAAAAAAAAGATGACAGGAAACAAGACGTATATCCAAAGATTGTGATGCCACATTCTGTGTTATGACAGTTTTTTTAACGTTTCACATACAAAAAATATGAGGGAAATTAAAAGAAGGACATCTATCGCTATTCAGAAAGTAAAACAACTAAAGAATCTGTGGAGAGGAACAGACAGAGCTATAAAAATAAGATTTTTAAGGGCATGCATCTTTCCCATCGCAACATATGCCTATGAGACCTGGACACTTAACACAACAGCTGAGAAACACATAAATGCCTTTGAGTGTAAATGCTACAGAAGAGTTCTTCAAATATCATGGACACAAAAAAGGACAAATATATCCATACTACAAGAACTTAATATTGAAGAAGGTGGGCTAGTAAAGAGGATTAAACAGAGAAAACTTAAATATTTTGGACACATTAAACATCATGATAATTTAGAGAAGACAGTCTTGGAAGGGTACATAATGGAAAAAAGAAAGAGAGAAAGACCAAGGTGAAGATGGCTGCAGGACATCAATGATGATCTGCAAATGGATGCATTAGCAGCAGGCTGTCTTGCTCACAACCGAGAGGCCTACAGGAGTGCTGTTAGGGAGGCAAAGCTCTGCAAGGGACATGCAAATGAGTGAATGAATGCCATTCAAAAACAATATTGAAGAAAATATTTTCTTCTCTATTTTTTTTAAAATTGTATGTAAAAATTGTTAAATGAAGAAGGCTTAATCATCAAGAAGATAAAGTATAATATGTGTGTCATGAACAGGGAATAAAATAATCATAAAAAAGATGTGATAAGTCTTAGATTTTCAAACAATATAAAAAAGGTATTCAGTGCTGGGGAAAGGCCTGAAAGTGGAAGGGTCACACTGAGAAGGGGTGAACATAACAGCAATAAAGATAAGTAGGGCAAGAACAAAAAAAGAACAAGAAGATGACAATGCTTCTTCAATGATAAAGCTGGACTAACAGAGCAAAAAATTATAAATGTCTTGAAACTGAACAGACTACACTGGCTGGGGCGCATAGAAAGATCGGATGAGAATAGACAAATGAAAATGATGTATGTGCAAGAGATGAGGGAAACAAGACCAAGGGGTAGACCAAGACAGTGATGGAAAGACAACAGAAGAGGATATAAAAGAAATTAGTGTCACCAACTGGAGAGAGAAGATTAGGAATAGAGAGGAATGGAGGCTAACTTTATCTGTAGCAATGGGCCTTTATGGCTCGGAAAGCTGAAGAAGGTGAAGAAAGAAAATAGAAAAAAAGATGATAATGCTTCATATGGGATGATAACATTAAGTAGGGCAGTAAAAATGCAAGAAGATGACAATGTTTTATATGGGATGATAACATTAAGTAGATCTGAGAAAGACTGACAAGGTCCAAGCAGTGGCTAAAACTGATGATGATGATGATGAGGCGGGTGACATCACAAACATGGACTCCTACTTACTGCAGGTTTACTATTTATCTGACGTTTTTTCCTCTGCTTTTTTGCATCTGAAGTCAGCTGCGACTTCATCAAGTAGTAGCCTGTATCTGAGTAATTGATGAAGAATGCCATGTTTTGGCTGATATCAATATCAATGGCTACAATCTGATCTATGGAGCTGCCAGTCTGAAGTGGGAAAAAAAGAAAACAAGAGAAAGCTTGTGTTTAATCATTTTTTTTTTGGTCTCATTCCATTTAAACTAAGAAAGGCAGTCCCATATCAAATGCTGTAGGGTAAGACGCATCAGAGACATCATTATGCTGGCCCATCACCGTGTGAGGTAGGGTGGGCCAGTTCCTTTCCTTCCCAGATTTTCTCTGGTACCTATCCTACAAGAAAAAAATCCCACTCAGCTGGGAATTTGAACCATTGACCATTTGGTTGCTAGATGTGTGCTCTAACCACTACACTAGTCGGTCCCCATTTAAACCAAAGCAAGCTTAAATTTATATTTATGGCTAGAAATATTTTTAAAAAAAACTGAAACTTTCTAAAATAGCTCTTACTGTTTAAAGATTGTACCGAAGAAGTTGATATCTGTTTTTTGGGAGTTGTTTCACTGTTTGGTGTGGTCTTTTCTCTCTTGTACAATCTGGTCATTTTGTTCAGATACTGGTACCTTGACAGGTTAAAAAAAAGTGGTCCAATTGTCTTTTGTTCAAAGTTTAATTAAATTACTTTTCAACGCTCCACAACTTTTATGTGAACTTCTACACTTGTTCTTAATATACTGCTCTGGTTTTATGTTGTATTTTTCATTTAAAACAAATATGATTTCATTCAGCTTTCTAGCTTTTTTTGTTGGAGTCTTTCATGATTAGAGCAATACATGAACACTTGTACAGTGTCTCATCTTCATCACATGTGTACAGTTAATGATATACACACAAGCCTCATCCAGTTTACATTAGTAGGAAAGTATGTAAAAGCACAATTCACATGTTTCAGTCAAAGTTAACTCTTTCCGTGCCGGGCGTCAATTTTTTGACGCTTCCTGTACCCCCGTTGCTTACCAGGCGTCAATTTTTTTACGCTTGGTTTGTTTCAATAAAACAACCGGTGTAACATTTAGATTGTACATATTTCGTCCATGTCTCCGGTGACACTTTTCAAAATGGTGAAAGGGTCCTTAGATACAAGCGATGCCGAGCGAGAAAAAGGAAGAGAAACATGGAAATTTTTCAATTTTTGACGACGTAGATAGGGGTATGGACAAGGCCTGTGACCACCCCGCTGCTCTTGAATGTATCCCAAGTAGATCTAGACATATTTAGATGACTGGAGTAGTTAGGAGGTTATTTCAGACATTAATTTAGCAAGAATGCAACACAGAATCACAATACGAGATTGACAAGTAGATCTAGACATCTCAGATGGTAAGTAGCGCATATCTAGACCTAGCCGATGGTGAGCTGGGCACAATCATTGTCTAAAAACATCACATTACTTCTTTTTTCCTAAAAAAACTCTGCATTTATGAAATTTTCATTCACTTAGTTATATTTTGAAACATAATAAGTACATGGAAGTACATGGAAATACTGTTTTCCATTTCATTTTATAACTATACCCACTTACATACCAAAACCCACGATTTTTGTCTGGCACAGAACAGAACGTCCGTGTTTTTACCTCCGGCACAGAAAGAGTTAAAAACATGCCATGATGTCCTTTAATATGATACCAACCTTGGGAGGTAATGTGACTGCTTCTGTCTCATTAGTATGAAGCTGCTTTCTTATGATCAAATTGCCCTTTTCTGCAATCAGGATGTGTGTCTCCCCACCTGAAACAATAATCAGAGAAATGATTAGAATATATATTTCCCAACTGACACGCCCAATGGTAATGGGTTCAAGTCCCAAAAGTGGGGATGTTTTCCTGATACCACCACACCAAAAAAGGTCCAGGGGTCCACCTATCCACTAAAAATGGGTACCATAGAAATCTGGGGAGGTAAAAATAGCCAGGTGTGATGCTGACAATAGCACACTTTCATAAGCCGATGGTCTTGGAAGTACAGGCCTAACACCGTATCCCGAATATGTCTTAATGGTATGGAAACGAGGATTTTACCTTTATTTAAATGATAAATTGAAAACAAGAGACTTGCATTTTTTTAAAACGTTCTGTCTTCTGTTAATTTTTTAGGGACAACTTTTCAGATATAAAACAATATGGATTTTGCACAGTAAAATGATATAACACATTGTTGTAAGGTATGGAGATGTGAGTTGGCTGAGCAGTTAGTGAGCTGTCTTCTTGAGACTAGGTGGCAGCTTGTCCTACCGGAGTCTTTGGTTCAAGTTATGGTCTATCTCTCTTATAATTTGACTTTCTCTCACATCTGAAGTGCTCTGTCTATTATTTTTTTGAATGCTTACTATACAATACTATGCTTGTGCTTATTACTCCACCATGATTTTTGTTAAAAAAGCCACCAACTTCATCTCAGAAATAATCCTCTTCTTCTAATCTCTTGATTCTATTTACATATAGTCACTCACCCACTCGTACAAACACAATGTAATAAAATAATGAATGGAAGCAAAGTATAATTTAATTATTCAATCAGCTAAAAATAAATGTCATCCTATATGTCATACACTGTGTCTGAGTGGTGAAGTGGTCAGTGCACTGGTCTCTCATGGCGAAGATGGGTTCGAATCTGGCCAGAGGCACCCCAGTCACCCAGCTAAAGAAATGGGTACCTGACTTCTTCTGGAGTTGGGGAAGGAAAGGCAGCCATATCAACCTCCAGTATGCTGACAGGTCAAGGAAAATATGGGCACTAACACCAAATCCCTATGTGCCTCTAAGGTATGACAGGAGTACCTTATATGTCATACAAACATCTCACGTATACAGTGTTAGTGTGCATGTACTTGCTTTGATCTGGATTCAGGAGCAGTCTTACAAGGAATGAAGAAACTGGAGGAACAATACAAGAAAGGCACTGATTTGCAAAGGATGGTTCTCAACTTTTTTACATCCAAGGACCACTTTCCAGCTATTTTTAATGTGAGATGCAGGAAACTCTCTACTGTAGAGAGCAGAACAACAACACAACTCCTTCAGATCAACAGAGGAAGTACTCTCCCCCCCCCCCCAGGACAAGTGTTTCAGCCCTATTAAACTCCTGACACTCTAAGAGGGGTGGGCCCCTCTGGGTAATGACCCCCAGAGGTCTTGTGAGTTGATGCTTTTTTTTTGTCTGGGAATTGAGAGGTGATATAACAGCTATATTCAGCTGCTCAAAGATATTTGTATTAAACAGGCATGTTGCCTTTACTATTTTGAATGTCCCTCATATTTAAGATTTTATTATTCAAAATTCTTGAGAAATATGGATTTTTCAGTTTCATCATTATTTGACCAAACACAAATTCAAAACAAATATTTGGTACATCTCTAATTTAAAAATAACTATTTAATTACATCTGGAATAACAAAAAAACATGTTTTTTTTAAATGCAATCATTCAATTGTTTCAGTCAAATCCAATTTCTTTCAAATACACATATTCAAAGATAACATTCTTGCTCCTTCTCTTACCCATAACAATGCAAGCTTTGCTGTGGTTCTTCACTGGCTGATAGCCCTTTTCACATGAACATTCATAATTCTTGCTCTTCACGTCAAAAGCACACTTCTGGGAGCAGGTGCCATGACGCTCACATGGATTGTCAACTGAAATCAAATAATCAAAACACAAATTATGAAGCCATCATAACCCACTCTTCATCCATCTAGCATGCCATCATAACCCACTCTTCATCCATCTAGCATGCCACCATAACCCACTCTTCATCCATCTAGCATGCCACTATAACCCATTCTTCATCCATCTAGCATGCCACCATAACCCACTCTTCATCCATCTAGCATGCCACCATAACCCACTCTTCATCCATCTAGCATGCCACCATAACCCACTCTTCATCCATCTAGCATGCCACTATAACCCATTCTTCATCCATCTAGCAAGCCAATATAACCCATTCTTCATCCATCTAGCAAGCCAATATAACCCACTCTTCATCCATCTAGCATGCCACTATAACCCATTCTTCCTCCATCTAGCAAGCCAATATAACCCACTCTTCATCCATCTAGCAAGCCAATATAACCCACTCTTAATCTGACATGACACTTTGTGCTTTAAAATCATCACAGTATCCACTACTGAAAACATAAGTTTGCTGCTCCAGGGAGATAACTGTAAAAGCAGGAGTGACTAAAAGCAGCAGCTGAACAAAACTATGTTACATGCCATTTTATTGCCAATATTTGCCATCTTATCTCCTTCATCCATCATTCCATTCATATCCTGGAATACTGATTTACTAAGGAGTCAATATCCAAATCTCACCTTGTGGCTTCTTATAGGAAAGTAACAGATTCTATCACCTTTTTACAATCTGCAGCTAATCTTTGTATGAAGTCTCAGCTGTGCTGATTTCTATCCATTCT
Organism: Achatina immaculata; assembly: GCA_009760885.1. Taxonomy (NCBI): domain Eukaryota; kingdom Metazoa; phylum Mollusca; class Gastropoda; order Stylommatophora; family Achatinidae; genus Lissachatina; species Lissachatina immaculata. Next base: position 3,979,442 of record CM019715.1, on the reverse strand, counting down.
GCCTTCAACAGTTCTTTATCAGCTTTCTGTAGGTCAGTCTTTCTTCAAATGGCTGTTTTAGCTATGATAAATTATGTAGTACCTAACATATGATTTAAATAAGTAAGTAGACAAAAATGACAACTGAAATATTCAACATTCTGTTGTAGACCTATTCCAGTAAGTTTAATTTACCATTCAGTAATGAAACTTAAAATTTTCAACTCCTATGTGATCCCAGTGTTAACATACATTTGTGAGAGCTGGAAATCAACCAGTCTACTCAATGAAAGACTTGATGCATTTGAGAACAAATGTCTCCGTAGACTACTGAACATCAGATGGTCCGACTTTAAACTGAATGAGTCAATAAGACAGGAATCGAACCAAGTCTACGTATCAAGATACATCAAAAGACGTCAATGGGCCTATCTTGGCCACGTTCTCAGAATGGACGAATCCAGACTCCCTCACCAAGCCCTCACATGGTCAGCGAAGGGCAAAAGAAAGTAAGGCAGACCAAGGGAGACTCTATGTAGAACCATCACTAGAGAGAGTACAACTTTGGGATTCAAGTCCATCCAAGACCTACAGCAGGCGGCGGCGAGTTGTCAGACATGGAAAGATATGATTTCTGCCCTATGAGCCAATGTTGGCCCAAATGGAATGACACTGCACCTATAGTGTAAATGCTTTGTCATGATGGGGTGGCTCGTGCGTCCTTATGATTCCAAGAGCTATGCCAGCTGGGGACTAGCGCCCCTGGAAAGTTTGACCACGATGGACAGGTCTGTAGGAGAGCGGCCAGACTAAACCTTATGCATCGGTCCTCCAGTTTAGGGGGTTGGGTGTGAGACCAACAACCTCACCCTGGGACCCATCAGATGTGACTCTAGGTGGAGAGAACCCACTTGTTATGGAAACTCACTGCAAATTAAAAGAACTGGGAAGCTTGCTGAGAACAGAGACCCATGAGACACACTGTGAACCCTATGTGATGGCTGACGGCACAGGAAGGATGTAAGACGTAATACCAGTCACTGTTAGTCTATTTGTCTTCCACATCAAGCTGAAGCATTATAATATAAAATGCACAGCAAAGAGTGCATCTTTCATAACAGGTTAACCTAAAAGTTAATTGTTACAATGAAACAGTTCAACTCACAAGAACATGTTAACCCATCAGAGTTCAGTACGTAGAACTCTCCACAGCTACACTGCGGCCCATACTGTGTGTCATTGCAATGATGTTCACAACCTCCATTGTATTTCTTACAGCTGTTTATGTTTGAAATGTTTAGGGTATCTGTGAATATATTACATCAGCATAAGGTTATATTTCTTAACAATGCTGCATTCACCATATTTTTACTCATAGCTCATAAAGAGATATGTTATTACAGCATCATCATCACTATCTTGTGCCATCTTTCAGATCAGAGTTTAAATGTGAATGTTTCATCATTTAAAATTTTCTTTATGTTCTTTTATGTATGTATTTCTCTTTGTTCTAAACTGAGTGTCTGAAGGTTGCATGGAAGTTGAATGATGAAGGACAGAATGCCATATGGGGGGCCTAAGTGCCCAATTCTTCATCAATTTCAAATAGAAGCTTGTTCGTTCTACACAGAAGGTTGACTGTAATGGATCTTAAGTTTGTTCTACCTTTTTTGTTTGTATGATGTCCCAGCAAAGTTGGTTCCTGTTCACTTCTGAATGTTATCATCCCATCTATATCACAGTCACTCTTCAGCTTTTTCCCTTAACTATATATATATATATATTACAGTAAAATCTCATTATAATGGAACTTCAAGAGGATTGGCAAACTGGTCCTTTATGTCCAAAGTCTGCTACATCCAGAATAAAATATATAAATATATAAAAGGGTGTGCAACCAGGACCTGCAGACCTAACTCCGTTATTACCAAGGCTCCAATATTGATGGGGTCTGTTACAATGGGATTTTTTTTGTATTCACAGTATCTTATTTTTGTTTCATTGTTAACTATTCACAATAATTATTCTCACTATTACAGAACAGAATTGTAAAACAAAACATGCTTCTCTTCTAAAATGATCCAAAAATCATGATACCGGTTACACTAAAATGGCTTGGGGGCCAGATTTCATGAAATTCATTCTTTTGAAAGAAATTTAACTTTCACTGTATTAAAACTTCACAGAAAAAAAAACCAAATATATATAATTTGTTCCTTGGAATTTGCATGCCATTAAGGGTGTGAAGTATCAGTGCCTTCATATTTCTAGGTCAGAGCACTGTGAATCAAGTGAGGTCAACACTTGTCTCCACCATCTTTCATTTTTCCTGAGAATCCTGGGTGCACATTTCCTGCACAAAACAAAGCTGATTCTGAATTAATGCCTTCAGAAATAATTGTTTATATAGATGATTTAAAAAAAAAAAAAAAAAGGAATACTCTCTATGTAAAGACTTACTGCAAAAGTTACTGTCCTCATCCGAGCCATCCTGGCAATCATTCTTTCCATCGCAGACTTGTTTAGGATGTAGGCAGCCTGTGCGTGACTCACACAAAAAGTTGGGCAGCGAGCAGGTTTTCACAAGACCACCTGAATATAATGACACACAGACAAAAAAAAAGAAAAAAGTGTATATACACATGATATGAGATGACATAATACTGGCATTACGTGACATTACTTTAACTGTCGAACATCCCATGAGTTGGCAGGATGTGATCTAAACCAGTGATCCCAAAACTTTTTTTACATCCAAAGACCACTTTCCAGCCTCATATAAACGTGGGCCACATCTTATATGTAATACGGCAATCCCATGAGCCTTTAGTTGTTTTTTAATCAACAGACAGCCCTCCCATCCACTCCCACCACGAAAGGTAACTCTGGAATCCGTGCTGCAAGTCTGGATCATGTAGAATATAAGAAATGTGTGACAATTTCTTGCTTTTTACCAAATAATTAGCAAGTGTAGCAGGGCTGGTGGGAGATTTATCATTGGTTTCTGAGGTCTGCAACTTGAACAAGTTTGGGACCAACTGCGATGAACAACTATGACCTTTGTAGAGGGCAGTGATAAAACAAAATACATGCTCTCACACAAATACATACACATTGTTGTATTCTCATCCTCTCCGTTAGGGCAGTCCCTATTATGGTCACAGACCATGCTGTTCCAGATACATGTGTGGTTTCCACACCGAAATCTGCCAGGTGGGCATGCAATCTTGGCTGAAACAACAGAAACTTAAGTTATAAAACAATCAAAATATGGTTTCTAAAAAGTGCTAAAAACTAAAAGTCTGATACTATTAAGGTATGGTTTTGTCAGTGAACAACACCATATATATATATATTAACACTAACAGCAAATGTCACTGACAAGGTATATATAAACTGTTACACACTGACTCCTTAAACATCTACCAATTACTGGTATAGTATTGAGTAAAAAAAAATGTAGCGCAGTCTCAATAAACAGGAATGACTAAAATCCACACAGTGGATTAAATTTTATCAGTAGAAAAAACAGCATAATCAATGAAGACAATAGCTCATAAACAATACAAAGCATAACAGTCAGGAGATAGACACAGCTGAATACAGATATGGCTGAAAAATCTTGTTCATAAATAAGTCTTGACAACCTTGTCATTACATATAGTGTCAAGAATTAAATGATATGACTTTGTGAAGAAATGAAAACATTCATCAAGATATTCTACTCTATTATGAAATAAACAGGTTTGAATAAAAATTTTGGCAAGAAATAAACTGGTATGAATAAAAAAAACCTCGACAAGAAACAGATGGGAATGAATGAAAACCTTGACAAGACACAGGCAGCAGATACGAATGAAAACCTTGACAAGAAACAGGCAGCAGATACGAATGAAAACCTTGACAAGAAACAGGCAGCAGATACGAATGAAAACCTTGACAAGAAACAGGCAGCAGATACGAATGAAAACCTTGACAAGAAACAGGCAGCAGATATGAATGAAAACCTTGACAAGAAACAGGCAGCAGATATGAATGAAAACCCAGGCACAACTGACAAGCATGCAAAAAAGAAAGAACTTAATGAACTGAAACAGGAAATTCTTTCTTCATCAGTCCCAAAAATATATCCTGCACTTACCACACATGTCAATTTTTTCATCAGATCCATCCCCGCAGTCATCATCTCCATCGCAGCGCCACTGATTAGGCTGGCAGAGAGAGTTGTCACAACTGAACTCATTTTCTGTACAGCTCCTATCTGTGAACAAAGTATGATACACAGTAAAATCTCACTGTAACAAACTTCAAGGGGACCGACAAATAGTCCATTATATCTGAAGTCCGCAATATCCAAAATAATATATATACAGAAGTATGGCTCGGACCTGGTACATTACTACCAAGGTTCCATCATAAATGGGGTCCATTATGCAGTTTATCTCTTTTGCAGTACCAATAACATACTAAGAACATCTATCAACTCAAAAAAGCTGCATGGCAAATGTATCTGCCAATTTCATCTTACTTTATTTTTGTATATAGGAAAAATATTGCCTCAGTGGTTGAGATATGAAACCACTCAGATGGTACAAGGAGGGGGGGGGAATTGATTATTCAGCACAATAAAATTTTCAGTCCCATCTGAATAAAGACCACTGATTTGATATGGAAACTCATGTTGAAGTGTCAACTCTTTCCACCGACTTGATACGGAAACTCAAGTTGAAGTGTCAATTCTTTCCATCAACTTGATATGGAAACTCGAGTTGAAGTGTCAACTCTTTTGAACTTTCCTTTTGCTCAGGAGGTTCAAAAAGAGTGAATGTCAAAAGTAACCCTGGCTGGAGATAAACAAGGTCCTGCTTCTCACATAACACTATGCTTCTTCAGGTCCTGCTTCTCACATAACATTATGCTTCTTCAGGTCCTGCTTCTCACATAACACTATGCTTCTTCAGGTCCTGCTTCTCACATAACATTATGCTTCTTCAGGTCCTGCTTCTCACATAACACTATGCTTCTTCAGGTCCTGCTTCTCACATAACATTATGCTTCTTCAGGTCCTGCTTCTCACATAACACTATGCTTCTTCAGTATTCATCTTTTTAGTCTGAATTTTTCCCCGAAAATCTTAGCTTGATGCCTTTTTTTTTTTTTGCATCTGATGTGTGATGAAGACATGGAACCACAAGCATCATGCTGGATGGAGAGTAGGCTGTGCCAGCTGTTTTTGTTGACTCAGAGTGAGGTTAAAAAAAAAAAAAAAAGCATAGACCCGACTCCTTTGATGTAGGGATCACAGTGATCCTTGACACATTATCCAGGTCGATATTGTTATTAGTGACACCAAAATAGAAGCAGGTCTGGGTCTTGTCTGGTCATGGTTTGCCAACTCTGACACGGGGGGGGGGGAAGAAGAGAGAAGAAACTGAGCACAGACAAAAGGAAGGTAACTGTGTAACTCTAATCACAACCACCTGAAAATGTCATCATTAAAAGAGGATACTAAAATTCCAACAGAAACATCTTTTTTTTTTCCCACAATGCCAAGACTGAAGACCATTATTTCACACTGCATCTTGACTCTCGATATTTTTAAATAAACAATCTTATATGGCAAAATAGACATGGAAAAGAACAACAGAAAGGATGTTGAGCAATAGAGGGCTCACCTGGGCAAGAGCAGAAAAAAAAAGGTAAAGGACAGGTATTTGTGGAAAACTCTTGCAGAAGCCCCATGTGCCCTGGGCACTTAAGGCTCAGAGAGTGAGAGAGAGATATGGCAAATCTGTTCTTGCTGCACAGGTACCTCAAACTGGAGCACCCCCGCCGGCCCACTCAAAAGAACTGATATGTATCAACTGGCCCAGTTTAACAATCCCAGAAATCGAGCTCTAAGTTACTATAAAGGCACTTCTTTTACAAAAAAAACAGACATATTTGTCAAGGATTAACAACATATTTTGCTAAACCAGAAGGTTAGAAACAGAAATGTGGCATATCACTTACTACAGCCCCATTCATCAGTGCCATCAGGACAGTCGGTGTCCCCATCACACAGCCACTTCTTGGGAATACAATGAGAAATTCTGCTGCACTGAAAATGGGTTGCATTATCACACCTGAGATCTGTAAAACACACACACACACACACATACAAAATGTTAACCTTTAAACCCAAATACCTTCAAAATCAGAACAAAGATACTTTTTTTCTACTCTCCAAATTCTTGCTTCAATATGCTTCTCACTGAATTGGATCTACATTGTAAGATGCTTAGACACCAAGAGTTATCAAAATATGTTAGTTAACGTTATTATTTAAAATAATGCAAAAGTTGATCAGGAATTTTAAGTGAGGTCAAATTGTGCTCCATCAATCTTCTTTGAATCAGAAATGAACCTACTTCTAGCAGTTAACTTGTTTATAATTAGCTTGTAACACTTCGTTAACATTTTGTGGCATGAAGGAAGAGAAATTAACATATGGTGAAGATGAGCAGGATAAACAGAATAAAGTTTAAATTATGGTTACATCATCATCATGTGCCATGCCTGGAGGCACTGCCAACCACGTCTCTCCACAGTTTCCAATCTTTCATGTTCTGTTGTTGTGCTTACCCTATACCATTTTGTCAAGCCATTTAAGATTCTCTCTCTTGGTCTACCTCTTCCTTTTGCGCCTCAAATTTTCCCTGTTGTGACAATATATTCGATTCCTCCTCTTCTCACTATATGAACCTAGACTGTCTCCCCCATAGTGTGTCCACTAAGGTTCATTGACTTTTCTTTAGGCATCCTTCATCTGTTATTTTTGCTGTCCATGGCTTTCTTAACATTCTTCACAGAAGCCGCATTTCAGCTGCCCTTAATCTTCTTGTTTTTGTTAATGGTTATGATTTGCTCTCATATAATGATATTGGTCGATACAGACAAGGCTCTTTTCCTACTATGTATTGACAAAGATGGACTGCACAACAAATAGTTTCCATTTTGTGAAATGCTACCTTTGCCTGACATATTCCATTTATCATGTACACCAATGTGAAATATAATAACTTACCACAACCCATCTCATCACTTCTGTCCACACAGTCGAACACTCCGTTACAATGTAGGGCCTCAGGTATGCACTTACTGTTGTTGCACTTAAACTCTGATTCTGAGCATGGTTTTGCAACTGAAAATTAAGATCAGGACCTGAATAAACTAAAGAATATAATGGCGGCTGTGAAGCAAGTGAAATAAGTACAGAGAACTTGAATAATTTCAACTGTCACATCTAGTACCAGTCCCCCATGGCATAATGGCTAAGATGCAGTCCAAGGCGAAGTGCCATTTGGACAACCATGGTACACTTCCAGGATGGAACAAAATAAAAAAAAAATTTTTTTTAAAAGAAGAAATCAAATCACACCCCCCTGGGAGTCATGACCCAAAGTTGCCCACCCCACTTTGTGCGCCAGGAGTTTAAAAGGGCCAAAACACTTGTTTGAAGGTGAGCTAGTTCCTCTGATGATCTAGGGAGCTGTGTTGTTGTTCTGCTCTGTACAGTAGAGAGTTTCCTGCACATACAATGAATGCTTTGAACTGTGCTGCAGGCAGATGATCTGAGTGTTACAAATGTGTTACATCAATCGCAGGGGTAGCAGGGGAGTGTTGTACTGTAAACATAAGCTCTTTGTCTGATTTATTATTTAACTTTGCTGTTTTCCTTCTATACACTGACAGCTATGTGTTAAGCGTCTTTTAGTATATCTCACCTTGCAGGTTGACATTTGGTATTTTCAGATTCTGACATGAAATAGTCACATGTCCATTTTTTTTTTTTTAACAGCTGGGCTGGGTAAAGAAGTGTTTTCCAAAGTTGGCAATAATGTGCCCCCCCCCCCTCCCCATTGGAAAGGAGGGAGGGCAGTAAAGGAGGGGCATTGATGTGGCACTTCTGGCACACAGCCACACACAAATGCAAGAGAAACTTCAGATCTTAACCAAGAATTCAGCTAAACTGGGACTATATATTAACAGACAAAAAAACAAAGATAATGAAAACTAATAGCGCAAACAATAGCCTCATGGTAATCGTGGGAGTGCCAATTGAGGAAGTACAATATTTCACATATTTAGGCGGCACAGTGGATACATAAAGAGGAATGGAAAAGGAAGTTAAAGCTAGAATAACCAAGGCCAGGACAGCATTTATCCAACTTAACAAAATATGGTCATCTAAGAACATCAAAACAAGAACCAAACTTTGACTTTTAAATACAAACGTAAAGACTGTCCTACTATATGGTTTGGAGACATGGGTTATGACCAAGACAATATAACAGAGAACACAAACATTCATGAGCTACTGGATTTTAAATATTAAATGGCCACACAAGATCAGGAACAAAGAGGTCTGGGAAAGGGCAGGACAAGAACCTATGAACTTACAAATCATGTCTAGGAAATGGAGGTGCATTGGTCACATTCTGAGGAAACCTGACACCAGCATAGCAAGATAAGCAGCTGGCAGGAGCTGAGGGGGTGACTGATAAGTTCTCAGCACAAGGTACAAATACTTGAAATGCACAGTTGATATTAGGTGCATTTGTAGATCAGGTTAATGTAAGGTTAAACACCAAGTATCAAGAAATTAACTGCAACCAATTTTTTTTACAGGCTACTGAAGTGGTAAGGGGTGGCAGAAATTGAGAAAATGGATAAAATTTCTCATCAAGCAGTCACTCACTACCTCTGTATCAAGGGCTTATCATCAAAGGAGATCCATGAGGATATGGTAGAGACTCTAGGGGAGAGTGTCCCTTCTTACAGAACAGTGAAGAAATGGGCAGCTCAATTCAAACATGGAAGGGAGAGTCTGGAAGATGATCCCTGTCCAGGAAGACCAAGAACAGTAACCATGATGAAACCACCAGCAGAATCAATGACAAGATAATGAAGGATTGACGACTAACTGAGTGGTACATTGCTGAGTTGGGCATTTCTCAGGAATGTGTTCATGCCATTATTCACAATGATCTTCAAATGACAAAGGTCTCTGCTCAATGGGTCTTGAAACTTCTTGGAGCTGATCACAAATGACAGCGTCTCAACATGTCAAGAGACAATCTTGGCCATTTTTCTGCAGATCCTGAAAAGTTTCTTCGGCAATTTGTGACCATGGGTGAGGCTTGGGTTCATCATTTTCAACCAGAAACCAAAGAACAGTCAAAGCAGTGGAAATATCATGGATCCCCACCACCAAAGAAAGCAAGGGTTGTTCTTTGTGCAGGCAAAATGATGGCTTCCATCTTTTGTGATTCAGAAGGTGTGCTATTGGTAGACTATCTTCAGAAGGTCACCAGGGTCTACTATGCTAATCTTGTAAAGCAACTGCGGGTCAAACTGAAGGAAACACGTTGAGGTAAACTGATGAGAGGAATCATCTTTCATCCAGTTCAACAAGTCAGCAGTGGCAATGGCTGGCATTTATGCTTCCAGCTTCTTGAATATCCCTCTTATTCTCTCTTCAGACTATTACCTGTTAATCAAACACAAAAAGGAGCTCAGAGGTCGCAAATTTGCTTCAGATAATGACGTCATTCATGCTGTAGACCACTTTCTACTGGCACAAGATGCTGACTTTTACAAAGAATGGATCCGCATGCTTCAGGACCGCTGGACTAAGTGCATAAACTTGCAAGGGGACTATGTTGAGAAATAACCCCAAAAAGTTGTCCACAAATAATCCGTTGTACTTATGCCGAGAACTTATCAATCACCCCTCATACCTTCCTTTATAGCACTTTTCAACTGATATTGAGACTTTTGTCCCTACATAAGACTCATCCATCACATTAAAAGTTGAGAAAATAATGCAGTAGGTGAGTTATAAATATACTCCCTCATACTGTTAAAATGGTTTGCTTGCTGTAGCTTTTAGTTGTGTAATGAATATCCTAGTTTAACAGGCCACTGTACGAACTGGGGGGAGGATGTGGCCTGGAAGAAAAAGGGTCCGCAGCTTAAAACAAGACTGGGCAACATGGGACTAAAGCTTATCTACTTTTGAACGATAAGACAATTAAATCACTACCAGGTGATTCTGATGCTTGAATGACAAGGTGACATACTGAAGCAGTGACAGCCATGATTTCCAATACTACAAATGTGATAACAGCTGACGTATACTGATGACTGGTGCAGTGACATGTTGCTAAGCCAAAGGAGGCAGAGATTAATGAAGATGTGGCTGTGTTAGTGTTAGTGATGAAGGATTATGTTGAGATATGTGATTATAGAAATGGTGACTATATGACTGTGTCAGTTGTGAATATTATGAGGATTATGCTGACATATGTGATATGACAGAAAAGACAGGTATAGTGATGCTATGACTAAGGCAATGGTAGAACTTATGCTGACATATGTAATGATAAAGATCAATCACTGAGATTTGTTATTTATTCATGCTTAAAATGATCTTTTACAAATGTAACACAGAAATCAAAACACAAAGAAGATGAAAAGAAGGGGTGGGGGGAATCCCCAGCAAAATAAAATAGATAAATGAAGCACTAAATAAAAATGGACGGCACAGTCTGTCTTTACATTTCAACAAGAAAAGGCTGACACATATTTTTTCTAGATTTACTCACCACAGTCTATTTCATCTGAGCCATCCCTGCAGTCATCATAATAGTCACATTTCCACCGACCAGGTATGCAGTGACCATTGTTGCAGCGGAAGAAAGTAGGGTCACATGTCTGGCTATCTGCAAGGTCACGTACAGGAAGAAAAATACAGCAGGTGAACTCTATAAACACTAAGTCAATATTATCATTACTACAGTCTAGACAATCCAAAGGTGCTCCAGTCTTATCCTTATAGTGACATCAGTTTTACATTGATTAAAATCAAGTGATTAACTTGTACACTTTTCATGAGTTTCATATCAGATATCGCTACATTCTGCTCCTAGTTTTTTCATTTTGAACAGTGGCGTTACATCACAATATACTAAACAGTGGTGTTACATCACCATATGCTAAACAGTGGTGTTACATCACCATATGCTAAACAGTGATGTTACACCACAATATGCTAAACAATGGTGTTACATCATAATATGCTTAACAGTGGTGTTACATCACCATATGCTAAATAGTGATGTTACACCACAATATGTTAAACTGTGGTATTACACCACAATATGTTAAACTGTGGTGTTAAACCACAATATGCTAAACAGTGGTGTTACACCACAATATGCTAAACAGTGGTGTTAAACCACAATATATTAAATAGTGGTGTTAAACCACAATATACTAAACTGTGGTGTTACACCACAATATGCTAAACAGTAGTGTTAAACAATAATATACTAAACTGTGGTTTTCCATCACCATATGATAAAACAGTGGTGCCACATCAACATGTGCTAAACAATGGTCTTACATCCTTGTGAATGTCAAAATATTCTGTCCTGTACACACCACAATCAGACACCGATCAATTCAGGAGTTATTATTTTCATTTCTGCTGTCTCTTAAGAAAAGATTTTGGTGAAAAATTAGTTCTCTTCTTGTCTTATTTCCAACTCATTTTCCTTTCTTATCACCTTCTGTAAAACTTCATTTATAACTTCATCCACCTATACCACACTGTACACATTTTGCCTTATTTTCATTTTCTCATTAATTTACAAACTTTTTGAAAATCTATCATTTTTTTCCTCCACATCTTTCAGTGATAGGACTGATTTCATTACAAAGAAAGGTTTCTAAATGATAAACTTTGTACTTTTCCGAGATACAACATGCAGCATGAATTAAGTCAGGAGGGAAAACAAAGTGATGGAGATAGCTGGTGTAGAGAGTATTAAAGACCACATGACTCACGGCACTGTTCCTTGTCTTCATCGGTGTTGTCAAATTCTCCACAGTCTGGATCACCATCACACTTCCATGCCTGAAATATCCATGAGAATCTTACTGAATCTGAACAAAAAAAAACTCTAAATTAGGAAACATCTGCACTGGATGTGACAAAAATAATGTATAAATTCTCTTTGTTAATTACATTATAGATGTTTGGTTACTTAAATTATTAAATTACATCATCAATAACTGTCAAAAGTTAACTAACATTCTAAATCTACTTCAGATCCTATCACTTATAGTTTCCGTTTATCTCAAGAAATGCTTCTTCATTTCAATTTGTAAAAGATAAACCCGTTGATCAGTTTTTTTTTATCATGTAACACTCTGATCAAGGAGAGAAGCAGCTTATCACCATCAATTTTTTTTTTGTTAAAGACAAAATTTTATCATTTAAAACTTCTTTTCAACCTTTTCCTACATCTTTGCTGCACCCCTACAGACCCTTCACAGCACATTAAGTGGCAGCCGCCATAGATGACATGATGCCTGCCATGGAAAGCAAATCTAGCAAAGATTAATATGTTAAGAGGATCAGTGACCCACAGATAGCAAAGACTCTTATTTCCTATAGTGTATCAAGTTTTTGTTTTATGGGTGTGAAGCATGGTCTATGAATAAGACAGCACAGTGAGAAATGGAGGCCATAGAAATGTGGTTTATAAGAAGGATGTTGAAGGTACCATGGACAGCCAAGAAAGCCAATGAAGAAGTCTTAAGAGGGGTTGGAGTTAAAAAGTAAATTATAGCAAAGATCAGAGGAAGACGAGTGAGATTTATAGGACATTTCCTGAGAAGAGGAAAATTGGAACACACTGTGGCAAGTGGGAAAAATTGAAGGAAGAAGAGACAGAAAGAGAAGTTATTGGATAGGCTGTCAGAGTGGCTAGGAAGAAAGTCAATGGCGGATCTCATAATCAGTGCAAGAGACAACAATGGAATTGTGGAGAGACATGATCGCCTACGCCATGCGGCATGGCACTTAGACTTAGGCATCAAGGAACATCCTACATAATCTTACATTCTTCCCATGCCGCTAAACGTCACATAAAGCCTGCATGGTAGTTCTCCAAAATTTCCTGTCTTCTGCGAGCTTTTCAATCTCATCAAGGGATGTGATACCCGCTGAACTGGCCTCTCTTAACAATATCCTCTTTAGTTTCAAGTGGTCAACCTCTTTTTCAAGGAACATAGTGTTGCTTGGTTTCAGCCAAGACAAATGGGGCAGAAATCTGTACATTATTTATGGTGATGGAGCCAGAAAAAAGAGGCAACTTTTAGAGGTCTGCTTGAGGAACTAAAGAATATCCCCAGTTCCCACATAAAATGGTGTCCCAAAACCTTTGACAGTGAAATATGTAACAAATTTTATATTCATCTAACTATGGACACAAAGAAAAGGGAAACAAAAACAGAACAGACTAAGATCAGGACAAAAGAAAAAAAAAAGAGTGGACATACTATATTATTATTCTTATTATTATATGCTGTGCTGGACAGTGTTGGTGACCATGCTTCTTCATCCTGTGTGATTACATATTCATGAAGCATGATTTGGCAAGGGAATGATGGTACGGCGGTGGTTTCCCTTTGTCTTCTGCTTGATCTGTATACAGTTTTCTCTGCTAACCTTTGCAAAACAGGAACACCATCTTGCAGTTGTCAGTCTCTTTAAGATATGGACACATCTCGTGGAAGGGCAGGCTTCTCCCTACAGCTACTATATTCTGAAGTTAAAATACAATATACTAACCTCTGGAATACACCGTCCTGTTCTGTTACACTTAAAATACTCCCCACGGCAAGGATCAGTTTTGCAGGATTCTGGTTCATCACTTCCATCACCACAGTCGTCATCATTGTCACATTTCCAGACGTATGGAACACATCGGCTGTTATTGCAAGCGAACTGACTGTCTAAGCATTTATCCTTGACTTGAAAAGAAATTATATATGATATGACTGTAGCTGCCTAAAAAAGATATGTGACCAGAAAGTGACATTAAAATGGGATTGTGGTTACATAAAGTGACACAGGCATGACATAATATGACAATAAATTATGTCTTTCATCAGGTTCCATTTTCTTCTGCTTTGGAAATGAAGTGCTATGTCATGATAAATCCAGAGCCTTGTCACTCTGTTTGAAGTCCATGCTTCTTTCTAATTACTGGTGACAGGTAAGGTAAGGGTAGTTTCTGTGACTCAACATCATCACATGCAGTCCAACCATATGTGCTCTGCTGTCTAGTCAGCAGCTGAGCAGAAACTGCCAACTAGCGTCGCCATTAGCACTAACTCCATCACTAAGAGCATCATTCCTTTTCCTTTCCAGAGCCCTGGTACCCATTTTTTCTCGAAGGTGGGTGAACCCTGGGAGTTTTTTGCAAACCACAATCTGACCACCATGATGAGTGGAAATCAAAACTGGGTCACCTGATTGGAAAATGAGCATCTAATGCACTACGTTAGCATGACTCCCATCTCTGGTGACAGATATCTGAATCTAAACAACATACATAAGTTCTAGAAACTTCTTCTTGACTCCAGTTTCATGTGCTTGATTTATAGGGACACAGAAACTGGATGCTCCATGGACTCCAATGTCAGTGGGAGTTCTTCATGACTGTCCCATTCCTCTATCCATGCTCACTTCCTGAGGCCTGATTTTGGATCTAAAATCTCTGAAGTGAGTACAGGTTTGCAGGATATGTTCCTGAGTTCTAGAAGCAATCTGTGGCACAAAAGCCTGACAAGTGAGGTGGAACAGACAAGGACTTTGAAAGAACATGTAATGCACCCCAAGCTATTTCACGATATTTGAACACTCACATGATCTACTTTTGTGAAGGTTTGACGCTGTATTATTTTTAATCTACAATATTTAAATCTCTGCTTTCTGCTCTCCTCCAATGAAAACTCAGTAAAGCATGCCCTATCTCACCATTTGATGGGTTACATATCAGACCTCTTCTTAAAAGGAAAACATTGTCTTTTCACCTGTACATTATTTAAGGCCCTGGTAACATATTTACACCAGCACTGATAAATTTGGTTAGCCAAGTGGTTAGGTGCTCAGTTTACTAATCTGGTGGTGCCGGGTTCAGTCCCAGCAGTGGGATTTTTACTTATACACACCAAAAAAAGGCAGCGGGGTCAACCTAGCCTCCATAAATGGGTACCATAGAAATCTAGGAAGGTTAATGTGGCAGGTGTGATACTGACTATGTTACACTTTCATGTGCCAAGGGTTATGGAAAATACAGACCCAACATCATATCCCCAATATGTCTTAATGGCATGGAAATGGGAATCAAGAGATATATCAAATATGCAATCAAGACAGTGCTAAAAAAACACTGATATGAATGTGAAATATAGCTTTGTTAATCCTAACTGACAAACAGCAAAAAAAGGAGAAAGGCATGGACATGAATAAACTGAGAACTGGCATATGAGTCAAGGGTTGAGAAGGGGACTACACATCTCTCCTTAAAAAAAAAAAATTAGAAGAAAAGATTAAATTGTCAATCAAATCTAGCAGACTCCAAATACCATTTGCTAAAATCTCACCACTAAGCAAGAAGTAACATAAATGTACAGGTTGACCTTGATTTGAACCAATTCAGAATGCTGCTGATTTTGAAACCAGAGGTGAACCAAGAAAGTGAAATAACCAATATTTTACTAATATGACATTTTCCATATGCCACGGTGGAATTTCCTCAAGAAGGCTTCCCCATTTTGTAGCAGGCACTGAAAGGAATGGACATAAAGGCCAAATATAACTTCCTCTGTTTTTTGTTCATGGATTAAATGTGTTTAACACTGTCAGCTTTTGTTTTGTAAGAGAAGTGCAGTAAGAACAAGTGGAAGTGAATAAGCTGCTAAAAACTTATGTAAGTTTATTACATTACAAGATAAGAGGGTTCGTAATTTATAGAAGACAGTGATACCCATTCATACTGCAAGAACTTAATATTGAAGAAGGCTGGCTAGCACAGAGGATTAAAGAGACAAAACTTAAATATTTTGGACACATTAAACGTTAATGATAATCTAGAGAACACTGTCTTGTAATGGGAAAAAAGAAATAGAGTAAAAAGTTCAGCTAGAAGAGATAAAAGAGAATACATGGACTATATGGCGAAAGAAGCAGAGAGCACAACTCTATATAACATACAAAAGAGGCTAACAGGTACTACTGCATCCAAAGAAAGACCAATCTTCAGCAAAACTGGCACCCTATTAACATCAAGTAAAGACCAAAAGCAAAGATGGGCCAAACATTTCCAAGAAATACTTAATTGACCACACCCAAATGAATTAATAAATCTTGAAACTAATTTATCTATCCCACAACTAAATGTCAACCTAGATGAAATTACACTGAATGAAATTGAAACAGCAGCTAATCTAATGTCTAACAACCAAGCTGCAGGTGAAGATGAAATAACAGTAGAAATGTTAAAAGCTATTAGCAGTGACAACATGAGACAACTACAGAGAATGTTTAATAAAGTTTGGAAAGAAGAAAAGGTCCCTTCTAAATGGAAAAAAAGGAGTCATTGTTAAAACACAAAAAAGAGAACCTTAGCGACTGCAGTAATTGTAGAGGAATAGCTTTGCTATCAGTTGTGTCAAAAGAATTTTGCAAAGTTATTTTTAATAGAATTAAAGATATAGTGGATACTGCAATGAGAGAAGAACAAGCAGGATTTCAAAGAGAGAAGCTGTCTCGACCAGATCTTTTATTCTAAGGAAATATTTGAAGAACATATAAAAAAGCAAAAGACATTAATCCTGAACTTCATAGACTTTAAAAAGGCATTTGATAGCATACACAGAGATTCATTATGGAGAATTTTAAAACTATATGGAATACCATCTAAAACTGTCAACATCATTAGAGATCTCTACAACTGATATGTCTGTGCAGTCAAGACAGAAATAGGAATGAGCAAATGGTTCCAGACTGAAACAGATGTGAATTGCCATAGACTTCATAATGAAAAAATGCTGCTTAGGTAAAATGGGCACTGATTGGGTACATGGGAGTCAACTACAATATCTTGATTTTGCAGATGACATAACTCTTATCAGTGACAATGTGAGATCTATGCAAGAAAAAACAGATATCCTATCTTCACTGGCTAGCAAAATATGACTTGAAAATAACAAGGAAAAAAAATGATGAAACTTCTCATTAATCACGAACAAAAAATATAAATAGAAGGAACAGCTGTTGAAGAAGTAAACCAATTTGCATATCTCGGCAACTACATACACCAGGATGGTGACACCAGAAAGGAAGTTAGAATCTGAATTGCAAAAGCAGCACTGTCCTTCAATAATCTTGTGAACATATAGAATTCAAAAGTTATAAGCACAAAACCTAAGTTAAGACTATTCAAGTCAAATGTGATATCCACCCTTACTTATGAATGCAAAAGCTGGAAAAAGATAAGAAATTAGACTCTTTTGAAAACAAATGCCTAAGGAAAATACCTGGTATAAAGTGGAATGAATTCAAGAACAATGCAGAGATAAGACAGATGAGCAAACAACAACATCTCTCATGGGTGATCAGAAAAAGAAGATGGATACATGTCAGTCACGTGATGAGAAGAAACAGTCAGAGAATCCCAACAAGCTATCAAGTGGAACACAACAGGCTGAAGAAAAATAGGTCGACCATGAGAAACTCTAAAGAGGACATTGTTAAGAGAGGCCAGTTTAGTGAGCATAACATTCCTTGATGAGGTTGAAAAGCTCACCAAACTACCATGCGAGCCCTATGTTATGTTTAATGACACGGGAAGGATGTAAGAAGAAAGGTCTGGTCGAGACAGTTTCTATCTTTCAAAATCCTGCTTGTTCTTCCTTCCTTGCAGTATCCACTATATCTTTAATTCTATTCAAAATAACTTTGCAAAATACTTTTAACACAATTGATAGTAAGGTTACTCCTCTCCAATTATTGCAGTCGCTAATTTGCCTTTTTTTGGCATTTTAACACTAATTCCTTTTTTTCCATTTAAAAGGACCTTTTCTTCTTTCCAAACTTTATTAAACATTCTCTGTAGTTGTCTCATGTTGTCACTGTTAACAGCTGTTATGATTATAAATAAATTAATAATTTTGTAATTAATAACTAATAATAATAATAATTAATAATGATAAATAAAAATAATGTGTGTGTGTGTGCGCGCGCGCGCTCCATGGACTCCACCTTCAGTAGGAGTTCTTCATGACTGTCCCAGTTCTCTATTCATGCACATTTCCTAAGGCCTGATTTTGGATCTTCATTCTTTGAAAATAAATTTTGCTCATTTGTTCTGACCCTTACTCTCTCTGTGCACCCTCGGCCAAGCTGAATCTCATTCATCTCATGATGTTGTCCATCTATCTGTAACGATGTCTTTTCCTTGTTCCTTTTTTTTTTCTTTCAACTTCTCCCTCAAGTATAGTTTTCACTATATTACTATACAGGCCAAAGAAAAAGAGGCAGACCACATGAAATCTAAAGAGGACGTTGTTAAGAGAGGTCAAATTAATAAATAAAAGGCATAAAATCCCTTGATGAGGTTGAAAAGCTCACCGAAAACAGGAAAAATTGGTGAACTAACCTTGCGAGCCCTATGTGACATTTAATGGCACATGAAGGATATAAGATAAGATATTACTATGCTTCTCAATACAGACAAATATAGTTCAAAAACGGAAACGCAACAGATACGATGTTGCGATTTAAATTGAAGTTTGCTGATCAGAAAAGGGCAAATTGCATGAAACATTCATTTGGACATCAACTTCATGTGCTGACCTGAATTATACTCAGCAGATGATTCATGAGCACAGAAAAGTGACACTAGTTGAAAAAGCAGTTTTGACAATAACTCATGATAGGTTCACGAGAATCCCGTGAAACTTACTGAACACAAAACTAACTGACCATGTTATTGAATGCCTATAAAAGACTGATGCTCCTTGAATCAATTCATTTGAAAATTCAATGCACAAGTATGACTCATCTCATTACAGAACAACAAATCATTATCACTGGACGTTTACAGACTGGACAGTCACAAAGTGTAGTGGCCAGACAATTTAATGTGGTTAGAAGCACTATTAGTCGCTTTTGGAGATGATTTCAAGAAACTGGCTTAGTTGCAGACCAGCCGCGCAGTGCAGGACCCATAGTCACAACTCTTGCCGAAGACCGCTTCATACGGCTACATCACCTCAGGAATCAATTTGCATCTGTGTCCTCAACAGTCCAGTCAATGACAGTAGCTCGTTGAATTTCAGATCAGCTGCACAATGCTAGTCATTGGGCTAGAAGACACTACGGAGGTCCTGTTCTTATGGACTGGCATTGCCAGAACCAACTGCAGTGGGTGAGCCAGCATCGTCAATGGACCATTTTGAATGAATGGAGAAGGGTTTGATTTAGTGATGAATCATTCTTTCTGCTCCGACATGACAGATGGAGAAGAGTTTATTGCAGAGTCCATGAACAATATGCCCAGAACTGCTGGATGAGGCTCCTCCTTGTGTGAGGGACAATCAACTTCATGAGAAGAAGTGACCTGGTGCAAACTGAAGGATGCCTGTATGCTCAACGAGACATCACTGAAATTCTTCGTCCTCACATCCTTCCACTTCTGGCTTCACCAGGATCAATTTTTCTGCAGGATAACACTCAACCTCATGTGGCACAACTCACCACACATTCCTCACTGACAACAACATCCAGACCATTCCGTGGCCATCCAAAACAAGAACCCAATAGAATACTTATGGGATGAACTCAACAGACAAATCTGCCAACTAGACATGGTGCCAACCAATCTCCAACAGTTGTTTCTTGCACTGCGGGAAGAGTGGGCAGCCATACCACAACAACAGATCCAACAGCTAAATGGATCCATGTCAAGGAGATATCGTTCTCTGATACAGACCAGAGGAGGCCATACACCTTATTGAAATGGAGGCTTCAGTTGCAAAGAATAAAAGTCCAAACCAAATTTAACGAACATCATTTCATTGTTAAAGTCTTAAAATTTCTTCATGCCAAGATTGAAACATTAATTCTGTAAAATAAAATTGTGATACAAGTTTGAAATTTGGTGTCCATTACGACTACACTAGTGTTGTGTTTCTTTTTTTGAACACTATACTTTAACTGTCCTGCTCTTGTTTCTTTCATTATCTCCTTTTCTTTCAGTTTTAACAACAAAAAAACAGCACATCATAAAACAACTATTCACTATATATCTGAATGTGTTACTCCACCTCAGTCAGATACACTTACCACAGATACTCTCACCTGACACACTTAACACAGATACTCTCACCTGACACACTTAACAAAGATACTCTCACCTGACACACTTAACACAGATAATCTCATCTGATACACTTACCATAGATACTCTCATCTGATACACTTACCACAGATACTCTCATCTGATACACTTACCACAGATAATCTCATACACTTACCACAGATAATCTCATCTGATACACTTACCACAGATACTCTCATCTGACCCATCCGAGCACTGCTTGACACCATCACAAATTTGTGTAGGAATATAGCAATCACTGGAAGACTGTGCATTTGCACACTGAAACATCCCATGATGATCACAATGGTATTTGTCTGCAGACAGACAAATATTACCGTCACTTGTATTCCACATATTCTTCTCTCTTACTAAATGCTGGACTGACGTCAGCATTATACTACATCTAGAAACAACAGGTCAAGTGGTTGGGTTACATCACATGACTACTGCCATGGTTCCTGACAGCCAGCATGATGAAGGCGCTGAAGCTGGGTGGCAAGTCTAACTGGGACAGCTTTATGGCAGCTATATTTTCAGTCCCCAGTGGATGCAAGAAGCAAGGGGGGGGGATATGATGCTTCTAAAGCTAACTCCACCACCACATGGACTATAGTCATGACTCCTTTTAGCCAGGCTGGGCCTGTTTCTGGGGTACCAAGAGAAAAGTGGGATAGTCTTAGCTGGTCATGGTTGACAAACCATGACCAGCTAAGACTATCCCACTTTTCAACCATGATGCCAGTGCACCAGCTACAGGCCAATGAACATCACATTAGACAGTGTGTCCCCCCCCCCCCCACCAGCAGAAATAGTTCAGCAAAAAATGAAGATGAGAGATTTAAAACAGATACAAACCACCTACTTCAGCAATGGATATCTTTTTCTTTTAGTTTTTACTATTTTTAAAAACTGTGTAAGATTTACAAGAAAAACTGACAACAACATCAATGAAAATAAGCTTAAACATACCACAATCAGGAGGTTCATCACTGCCATCTTCACAGTCCTTATGGCCGTCACACCTCCACCAGAAGAGAATACATTTTGAGGTGGTCTTACACAGGATCTGAGAGCTGGTACATTTAGAAAAATATTTCTTTAAGTACAAAATGTGGGATCTTTGTGATGAATAGCAGAAACCAATGTTCCCTTTAAACTGTGCTGCAACAAGGGCCGCTCATGAAATTTTATAAGACAAGTGAAAAAAAAAAGTAAATAAAATTGCTTTTTTTATTTTTCATTTTCTGTGCCTATAGCAGCACTGATGAAAAATATGACAACGCTACATGAGTTTGTTTTCCTGATTTAATTCAATTTAGTATTTTCTATGAGATCTTTAAAATTATACTTTGTAATTTGACTTTTGCTACATATTTGCACCCAGAATGTTTTGTGAGAGTATATTTGCATATGTGTTGGAATTTTTGTGACTGAACACCAAAACCTTAGAGGGCACATTAATAGGGGAGGGCACATTAATAGGGATATGTTTCTTTAGGCACACAGTGAGAGTTCTTGAGATGAATAACACAGAGATGTTTCTTTAGGCACACAGTGAGGGATTTTGAGATGAATAACACAGAGATGTTTCTTTAGGCACACAGTGAGAGATCTTGAGATAAATAACACAGAGATGTTTCTTTAGGCACACAGTGAGAGATCTTGAGATAAATAACACAGAGATGTTTCTTTAGGCACATAGTGAGGGATCTTGAGATGAATAACACAGAGATGTTTCTTTAGGCACACAGTGAGAGATCTTGAGGTGAATAACACAGAGATGTTTATTTCCTACAAAGTACAATCTTTACAATGAACATTAGAGAAATGTCTGACAGATCATTAGAAAGAATACTAGAAAGAATACTAGAAAGATAACAACACATTAGGGTCAGGCAATCAAAACTGGTGGCACTATCTAGACAGCACAACTTATCAAATCTTCACATTGTGCTCTTGGGGAAACTGAGGCCAAAGAGAAAATATACTTCAGGAATATAGTGAGGCTTTATACATTTCTCCACTGTGAGGGAGTTTTATGGCAGGTTCACTCTGGAAATTAAGGAATATTACTACTGCCCACTCACTATCCAGTATGATACTCAACTTTAAAAGTCTCTACCATGATATCAGTTTCCTTGGACTTCGTTTACACATACGCGGAAATAATACAGCATGCACAAAATGTGCTGTCATGTTGATATTTGCTTTAGAAAGAATTATTTCAACATTATTCCCTTTCTTTCCTTCAAAATATGCAACTATTAACAACAAAACTTGCCATAATGCTAACGCAAATGGATACTGATTTCAGCATGTGAAATGTGTCTTGTCTTCTAAACTCCTGGAACTTCAAGGTCGTGTTGTCTGCAGCTGATGCTGTGAAGGACAGCACGTGCTGAATTGGGAGCGGGTTATGGCAGCTACTTTTTCAGTTCCTGAGCACAGTTAAAAAGCAGGGAGTGTGCAGTACTTCTTTAGCAGGCTCCACTACCATGGGGATCCCTGCCCCACTAGTTAGGCTAGGCCTGTTACTGGGGGTGCCAGTGGAAAGGTGGGACAGTGTCTTGGCCAGCTATGGTTTGCCAACCCTGATGCCAGCATGCCAGCTATAGGCTACTGAGTGCAAAAAAGACAGTGTCTTCGAAGCATGTGAAATATAATATACAGTCAAACCCATTTAATGTCACATCATCGGGACCGTCAAAATATGATTGCATTAAGGGGAGTTGACATTAAGTGAGGTCCATTACAAGGATTTAACTGGGCCAAGTGTGTGTGTGTCCATCCGTCCCATATTTGCTACATTAAACACGTAACAAACAGTCAAAGTTATCATCACTGGACACAATATGTACTAATCACAAAATATTTTAGTCACAAAATACAGTAAGTCTTAGTCTTACAATATAGCAAACATTATAATCTGACCTGTTAGCAGTAGTACTAAAAAAATGTGTGATTTTGCGTTGTTTAGTGATAACTCATCTATTAATAAAAAAAAAGTCATTTAAACATGATAAAGCACTAAAAACATCCTGCGAAACGTCAGGCATGCTGTAAATGAATGAGTGCACAGTCTCAAACGCACTTACAGACTGAATGTAAAAAACAGTTTTGGTGGGGATCTGGTCCATAATGGACTCAATGACATCATCAGCACTATCCTTGGAGTTGCTGTCTACCTTGCTTTTACTGCAGCTAGCTACAATCTCTTTGACTGAATACACTTCTGCTGATAAGCAAGCCATCATCAGCTGAAACAAACTGATCAAAAGTGACACTTCCATCAGAAATTGCTGCCCACTCTTCATCTGTGATCAAGTCCAGGGGAACATCACAAATATCATTGGCATTTGTATTGATCACTGGCTTGGGTAAGAAAGCAAACTGCAATTTACTAAAGCAGTTCACAATCATTGAATGACTGAAGCTATTCCACGCCACATGAATAAAATGAATCGCTATTTTGAAGTTGATCTCGGCAACATGCTTTTGTTCCATAGTATACAGCACATGATGCACTATTCACTTTCTGTACTGTTGCTTGAAGGTGTAAATGATACCTTGGTGACTAGGCTGCAGCACGCTGGTTGTGTCAGGTGGCAGGAAAACAAGCTTTGTAGCCTTCAGATTGGTGACGTCAGTGTGTGCTGGGGACAGTTGTCAATGAACAACAAAACTTTTCTGTTCATTCAGTTCATTTTGTTGTTGAAAGAAATGACCCAGTCCTCAAACAGTTCACTTGTCATTCAAGCACGCTGGTTGGCCTTGCAAGTGACGGGCAGACTCTTTGCGTTCTTGAAGCACCGAGGATTTCGTGACTTTCCGATGACAAGGAGTGGAGTCTTCTCAGTGCCAGACATGTTACAACACACGACAGCTGATAAGCAATCTTTAGAATGTTTGCCACCATGGCACTTCTCATCACGAAAGCACAAAGCCCTGTTCAGTAGCAGTTTATAAAACACGCCTGTTTCATCCATGTTAAAAATATCATTTGGGCTGTATGCATCCAGAATTTTTGGCAAGTGAGAAATTTAAATATTAATGACATCTGTTTTAACTTGGGCCTCTTCACCTGAAGCAACTTTAAATGTTATGGCATGCCATTTCTTAAAGGGCTCAAGAAAGCCATTCGAATACTTCCAGTCAAGCATATCCATTTCTTTCACAAAATGTTCTGCAATTTCTGCCAGCATAGGACCACACACAGACAACTGCGTAGAACATATCTGTTAGAACCAGTTCAGCAGAGCACACTCAATATCCATGTAGGAACTTGCATGCCTTCAATATTACAGTTTGACCTAACTAAAGACGAGTGAAAGTCTCATTCAATTTTGTCTCGGTTTTTAAGAAGTTTCAATACAGTTGAAACATCAATTTCAAATTTATCCGCTATGTCCTTACTTGTAATTTTTTCATCAACTTGCTTCACAGAATATCCATTTTACTGTTCAAATCCTGATCAACACGTCTGCATTTAATAGCCATTATCTATCACAACGAGAACCTGAGAGACGTTCCCGGCTATACGATTCATGGTACACTATTAAAGTCTGACTAACTATCACCTCACACTGTCAATTTAACGCCCCCTCATGTCTTGATAAATAAGACAATGACCCGAAAGAAGCCAGATTTTAATCATGAAATGGCAGCCATGGTAAGCCTTTCATTCACATCACCTGAATTTTGATGCCCACACTATCTGAGACTGATCAACTATCAACTCCCGTTGCCAACTTAATGCCACCCATGTTAATGTCATAAAGACATTGATCCGAAAGAAGCCTGATTTTAATCATGAAAGGGCAGCCATGGTAAGCCTTTTATTCACATCAAATGTTTCACACCATTCACACTGCCTGAGTTTTGATGCCCACATGTTCAAAAGGTTGATGCGGCATGTACTCTGTGATCAAACGGCCAGCCCCTTCTTTGATGAGTCGCAAGGTGATAATGCTTTGTGAGATGTTTATAGCTTGTACTCACCCAGTCTCTGATACAAAGCGGGGTCTTTGACTCCTCTGGGTGCAAAAATACAGTGACATTAACCAATTTGTGGCAATCAGCAGGGTGATATTAACGGGAGTAAAGTCATTAATTACTTATGGGAGTTGGCTGAGGATAAAAATTTATGTGACAATATCCAGGTGGTGACATAAAGTGATGTGATACTAAGTAGGTTTGACTGTACTAGCAAATCTGTTCTATATCTGTCTTCATCATTATCATGTGGATTATCTTAATCTTTCTTGATTTCCACATACTCTGTGACTTTTTACCATGCGATGGTAGGGCATCCATTTATCCCTTCTCCTGGCTTTCCTTTTTCCATTAAACATAGTAGCTGTATCTTACTGTTCTTTATGTTTATGTTACTGGAATGACACTGATATTGCATGACTGACAGTGAATGATGAAAGGCAGATGAGCTGGCATGATTAATTTTTCACCCTTTGAAAATAAAGTTCACATGTTCATTCCTTTATATTTCTCCTGTTATTGTTGTGATGCTTTTCAGTCCATCTCTTCTCAACTGTGTCTACTGAATGGTGTCTCATCTTCTGCATTGCACTAGTTTCTGTCATTTATTAAACATTCCTGTAGGTCATCTTGCATGCAAAACACAATGTTTAATCTTCTTTTTCTTCAGCTTTCTAAGCCATTAAGGTTCACTGCTGCAGATAAAGTTCACCTCCATTCCTCCCTAATCTTCTGTCTTCAGTTGGTGACACCAATTTCCTGTATATCCTCTCCTGTGTTGTCTCTCCATCTGTCTTGGTCTACCTCTCAGCCTTGTTTCCGTCATCTCTTGCACATATACTTCATTTTCATTGGGAAAGTCCGCGTGGGTAGGGGTCAAACAAAATTAGCACATCCTTCAGGCTGGGAGTTGGGGAAAGGGGTCAATGACCCCCATCTCCGATAAAAAAAATTACTATTACAGAACAGACAGAGAAGCCCTGAAGTTGGACAATGATGTAACAGAGAAAAAAACAATAACAATGGCAAACACGGCTAGAGAACATACAGAAATGGATAGGAAACAGCCTGATCTGGTGTGGTGTGAAAATAAGACAAGCAACAAACTGGAGATTCAGTAAAACTAATCTTCTCTCAGGACCTAGCACAGAATAAGTGATGCAAGAGTGCTACCTGCAAGGAAAAGCGGCCAAAGACCCAAAAAAAAAAAATGAAATGAAAACTCACCTTGTACAGTTAGAAATACATGACCGTCCATCACGATCCAAGTAGTGGTTCTCTGGACATGAGCAGACGGCTTTGACACCCTGACCATTCTTACCCGGACGCAGGAGGCAGAGATGGGAGCAACCCCTGTAGTCACACACACTCAAACCTTGATGGTCTACAACTGTGGGAAAGAATTCAAACTTGCAGGAAGAACATCTTTATACTCTATCTGTGGCGCAGTGGTTAGAAGGCTCTCCCTCCAGGGATGGAAACTTTTCACAGCAACCTGCACTGGGGTGAACCTAGCCTCCAGAAAATGGGTACACAAAGTTTTGTTTTTTTTTTAAATAAAGGAAGCAAAGAGAGGTGCTGGACTCCCTTTTTTTCACAAAGTTGCAGCCTAGAAACGTGAAGGCACGAACACTTCATGACCCTATGGCATATTCATGCAGCCTTCCTTTACTTTTCATAAACACAAAATATGCATTTGTTTCAGCTGCTTACCATGGTAATACTGTCTCATATTTTGCTACACTGATGTTTTAGTACTGCCTTGTTGGGAGTTGCGCTTGAGTGCCAGAGCTGGGCAAGTCTCTGACCTACTTCTTCCAGCTTCTCCCCAGGTGTAGCCTACAAAGCAGGGATGTGCAGTACTTCTTAGCAGACCCCACCACCATGGGGACTATACCCATCCCTGCCCTGTCAGTCAGAAGTACCAATGGACAAGTGAAAAATGTTCTTAGTCAGTTATGGCTTTACCTACCCTGATGCAACCTTATCAGCTATGGGGTCAATGACAGGCATATCTAATGTGATAAAAATATAAAGAAACCGACAAAGATAACACAAAGAAATTCTGAAACAAGAATCCTTAACAGAAAAAATGCATTTCCGTAGTGTTTACTTGGAACATATGACTGACTGAGTTTGTTTTTACAGATCTTAAAGTTTCCCCAGAAAACTCAAGAAACAAAGATTTCACATGTCATCTTAACAACAATAACTTCTTACATCCTTTCTGTGTCATTAAACATCACATAGGGCTCACACCGTAGTTCACCACGTTTGTCTGTTTTCTATGAGATTATCAACCTTGTCAAGGGATCTTATCCCCACTAATTTAGCCTCTTTCACCAAAGTTCTCTTTAGAGTTTCATGCGGTTGATCTCTTTTTTCTATATCCTGCTGCGTCCTGTCTGACAGCCTGTTTTGGGATTCTCTGATTGTTTCTTCTCATCACGAACCCAATGTATGTCCATCTCCCTTTTTTTTTTTTCTTGCTCACTGATGAGACAGGTTGTTGTGTGCTCATCTTCCTTATAATCTGCATTGGTCTTGAATTCATTTAACTCCATATGGAATATTTTCCTTAGACATTTGTTTTCAAATGTGTCTAACAACAGTAACTAAAGCTGCTTATAAAAGAGCACCATTCATGCCAAGGCTACATACGGGGTACTTGTCTCAAAGGATGAACAATCTGGATGTCCATTGGTCTGTGCACAAGTTCTACAACAGTGGTCACATTACGACCAGAAAATTTTGCTGTATAGGAAACACTCTTGCTCTCCCAGTCTGTCCAGTATAGTAATCCTGAAGGAACAAAAATAATAAATTTATTGCAGAGCACATCCAAACAGTGAACTATCATTTCATGCAAAGCTTGGTCACGAACCTGCTGCCAGTGTACTCAAGTCGAACCAACTGTAAAAATTAATGTCCAACGTATTAGTACTGGGGGAATAACAGTTCCTGAAAACTTGTAATATCTGTCTGCAGGAACAGGCACACTTAATAAATATTCACATACAGCTGTCTGTAGATAAGGGAAAAAAAAAAACAGGACATCATGTTTGAAAAAAAAAAAAAAAAGAATCAGCTGCATAAATATTCAGTCTATGAAAATAGAAAAAATTTTTTTAAAAAGTAGAAAAGGCACACATGGTTCATGCTTGTCTGTGCAGTAAGCTTAAAAAAAAATATTCACATGAAAATCTGATCAATGTATATACATGACATCAATTATCAACCTGGTGTCTGCAGAGGGCCATGTGAAGGGCTCTCACAGCATGTCTAGATTATGCAGAATAGTAGAAATCTGTAAAAGCTTCATATAATAACAACTGCTGGGACAGTATACGTTTTTTTTTTTTTTGGGGGGGGGGGGGGGGTATCAAAATGTAAAGTTTGGATTGGAATTATAAAATTATTTTTCTGGGGGGGGGGGGGAGGGGGAAGAGAAGTAATGAAAAATTACAACTGACTTCAGAGGTTTGTGACCTGAAAAAAAAAAAGTTGGGAGTCACCAATACACAGACTTATGTTTGTGTTGATTTCACTTTAATAAGCTGAAGAAAAAGGACAAAAAAAAAAAACTAAGGAGTTTTACAAATTTATTTTTCCAGCAGAATGCAAAAGTGGTCTTTTTTTTCGTAATGCCCAACAATATACTGACAGAGAACATGAATCAAATTTACAAATATGACAGTGAAGGAAATGTAATCTTAGCAATATCGCCCATAAAAGTGCAGAATAAATTAATCATAATAAATGCAAAAATATTTTCTTACCTACCAGAATCCATGACACATGAACGTTATAACATAAATACATCTATCAGTTTTTACCACAATTTTTAACCATGCTTATTTTTAAGAGTTTAAAATTATGAACCCCCAGCAGTGGAATAAAACCATATGACTGCGGTTTTAGTTTTTTAAAAAAAGCATTTAATCCTTTTCTATACAGATGGTGTTTGACAGATGTAGATGATGATCAGCATGACCCTGGATGGTCAAAACTACGAAGGCTGATCTTTTCTCCAGAGTTTTTTCGTAACTTTATGCTGTCTAAATCTCGCCAAGAAAAATAACTGTAGTAGTGCCCCCCCAACTCCTCACTAGACGAGCTATTTACTGGTAACACGTTCAAAAGCTTCAATCAATTTTTTTATTTTCTTATGACTTTTTTTTAGTTTATGAGTGTGGTCAAGAGCAAATGTGCTTTCTAAATTTGCAAGTTTTATGTGGATTATGCTTATGTATATACAAGTGAGATTAAGGATTTTTTTTTCTGGTTTTCACAAAATCAGGCAGAAGACTAAAGATGAAAAGAAATTTTCAGTATTCTTGTGCTTTTATGCCTGTTTCTTCATACAAAGTTGAAAATTTGACCATAAATTTATTTTTCTTAATTCTCAGATACAATTATTTCCATACAAGGAAATATTTTATACCTTTTGTTGAGAATTCATACAGTTCAGCATTTTATCTTTAAAACAAGGTACAACATGATAAGTTTTATAAAGGAGATTACTGAATATTTCTCTTTAGCTAAAATACTATAAAAAAGGGAATAAAACTGCATGTTGGGTTCACAGATCAAATTTCACTAGACATAAAGGGTTAAATGGTTTGTTTTGCCAAGAGTTAATCATTTTCAACCATGGAAAATACCAGCAAGGATAAATACAGTTTAAAAATCAAGGAAAGATAAACAAAATGTAAATGTACCGAAGAGAAACTCATTTGCAGAGACACTGGCTTCAAACTATATACTTTTACAGGCTGAGACATATTATTTAACCCAAAAATTGTTAACGTTAACAAGACGTGCTATTTACAGTTCAAAACAACTTCATTTTTACTTTACAAAATGTGAAGAAAAATATGAACTGACATTTATTTTTGTCAAATATCATACCTTCAAATGTGGACATGGCAAATAAATGAGGTGTTTTCTTGCTGTCTCCGATAACGACTCTGGCATTCTGACCATCCAGGTCTGCCATACCTATGTAGTCCAGGTTACCATCACCCCAGAAAATCTGTTTGAAAAAAAAAATAATCAGATCACTACTGATTTTTACACAGCAATTACAAACTAAGGGGACTTTGAGGTTTATCTTATAATCTGTCTCTCAGGATTTATCTTCGTACTTTTTTTTATAAAGTTTAAATTAATTTACTGTTAACAATTTGTTCCTTTGCCTCTCAGTTCTCTGATTCTTCTTTTCAACATACATGCACATACAGTGTATATAAGACAAACTTCCCACCTTTTCTGTAATGTAATCAATGGTGAGAGCATTGGGCCAGGCAATGCTTTCGTTAATAATCTGCCTCACATCTGTGCCATCCATGTTCATGCGACTGATGTGTGGGGAATCGCCCCAGTCTGTGAAGAACAGGACACCTCTTTGTGGGAAAACCTAAAAAAAAAAAAAAAGAAAAACCCAGCGTTATAAATGCACTTGAGGCCAAGTGCCAAGAATTTTCATTTCTCCACGTATAAACTAATAGTTGCTATTCTGTTAAATCTGACTTTTTACAATCACTTTCAGTGTAAAGAAGCGAAGAATAGTATTTGTGATGTGGTTGAAAGTGGTAACTGGGATATGCTACAGGGAGTCTTACAAGGAGATGGATAACAGGTTGAATGCATGCACAACTGCACGAGGTGCTCACAAAGAAGTGTAATATAATATAAGACTGCTTTTAAAATCTCCATAATAAAATGAAATAATGACCTCTTTTTGCAAATGTTTTGGTTTTAAAGTTTCAAATTAAATGACTTTTACAATACTGGCATTCCCTTGTACTTGGAATTATAAAACCCAAGAGTGATGAAAGAACCACTCAAACTTGAATCTGGCCAGAGTCTACATATAACACCAAACTGTGGGCCACACCAAGAAGCTCCATGCCCAGCTTACAGCCACTCTAGGAAGTGGATGATTAAGGACAGAGCAGTGAGATAATCACTGAAGGAGAAGACTAACAGCACAAAATATGCTGGGATGAAAATGAGAATAACTTGTGTTCTTTATCTTCACCCATCATGAACAATGTCTTTTTTCTTCTTCCTTGAACCAAAGAGAGCCTTGGGTTCTGTGAGCTCCACTGTACAAAAGTATTTCTTTATTACCAGATCCAGCCAAGTCCACATTTTTGCAGCTGGGTTAATGTCCAGCAAACTCTGAACAGATGATCGCACACCTTGATGTATCTGATGCCCCCTTGGTAATGCGACTGTTCCTTTAACCATCACAGTGGTTCTTTACCTCTTCTTGGCCATGGATCCCTGAGAATAGCTGTGAACACTCCATTTTAGATAAAGCAGTAAATATAACTCAGATGGTGCTGAGATTTTTAACTTTAACTCCTTCATTCCAAAAACAACACTGGCAGGGTTGGCAAATCTTGGACACCTGCGTGAACCAATGCTCAGAGCAGTAATTCTTATATCTTATATCCTTCCCGTGCCGTTAAATATCACATTGGGCTTGCAAGGTAGTTCACCAATTTTCCCTTTTTTCAGCAAGCTTTTCAACCTCATCAAGGGATTTTATGCCTATTAATCTGGCCTCTCTTAACAATGTCCTCTTTTAGAGTTTCCCGTGGTCGACCTCTTTTTCTTCAGCCTGCTGTGTTCCACTTGATAGCTTGTTCTGGGATTCTCTGATCATTTCTTCTCATCACGTGATCAACATATATCCATCTCCTTTTTCCTGATCACCCATGAGACAAGTTGTTGTTTGCTCATCTGTCTTATCTCTGCATTGTTCTTGAATTCTTTCCACTTGATGCCGAGTATTTTCCTTAGGCATTAGTTTTCAAACGCGTCTAATTTATTGTCTATTTCTTTAGTTGCTTTCCAGCTTTCGCATGCATAAATGAGGGTGGATATCACATTTGAACTGAATAATCTTAACCTGGTTTTTGTGCTCATAACTTTTGAATGCCATATGTTGTCAAGATTCTTGAAGATCGATGCTGGTTTTGCAATTCTAATTCTAACTTCCTTTCTGGTGTCACCATCTAGGTCTATGTATCTGCCAAGTTATGCAAAGACTGACTTCTTCAACAGCTTTTCCTTCTACATGTATTTTTCCATTATGATTAATGGGAAGTTTCATTATTTCATTATTATTCATAAGAGCAGTAATTAGGCCAGGTCTAAATAAAGTGTGATCATATTTTAAATTATTGAATAACTTCCAGTTTCTTTCTGTCAAAATTTCTCATCAAAATGTATTCTGACAGAATAAATACAGAAATTAAATCAGGGGTGAAAGAGTAAGTGGATCAAAACCATCTGCTGATCTGTGGACCGTCAAATATTCTTCAGTGAAACTGCTGGGGGGGGGTCCCATGGACCACAGGTTAAGAACTACTGAACTATATCATATGACAATATCACCACTCAATCTATCACAAGTAATCATCCACATTTAACTATACTGACAAAGTTACCAAACTCACTTCTAGTGCTCGAGGTTCTTGTAACCCCTCCCTCAGCAAAATCCTCCTGTACTTCCCATCCAGTTTTGAAACCTCAATGGTATCTGTTGTCTTGTCACACCAGTAGAGGTTACGACCAATCCAATCCACAGCCAAGCCATCTGGGTTGCGTACAGTGCTACTATGAAGCAGTTGTGGTTCCTGTAGAACAAAACAAATTATTTGTACAGACTTTCAGCCACTATCATCTGGTGCCAACCCCCTGGGAAGACTGCCTATAATTAATCCACAATTCTCTTGCATTCTCAGTGCACATTGCAAAGACACCTTCTGGACATCTTGAGGGCTGCCTGCCTATCTGTATCATCTTCTTGCCTAGTTTTTACTTGCCACTTACTCTCATGTATGGTTTTTCTACACATCATCTCCTGATATGATCAAACTACTTCAACTGTCAGGTTCTGGTGAAATATTTAGTGTCTACAATATCTAAAGTCACTCAAGAGTTCACTTTTCTAAAATCTTCTTTAGCATTTGCCCTTAAAAAAAGGCATTAGTTGAACCTTGTTGCTCTTATGTGCATTGTGGCCTGACACATACAATTTCGGTTTGATATATTTTTAGGAGCATATTTCTATCCCCTTCCTTCAGCCAGACTATGCCTATTTCGGTGCAGAATAAAGTTTTGGCTAGCTACAGTTTGCCAACCCCTGATGCAAGCTGTCAGCTACAAGTCACTGACTACAATCTCATACAGTCTGAGTACCACACCTGTTTGTCATCCCCCCCCCCCCCCCAAAAAAAAATTCCGATGAAAAGAAGAGTGGTACATTTGTCGTTATTAACACTTCATCACATCCAGCCAAAACTGTTGTCTCTTTAAAAAGAAGAAAAAAAAAAGGGAGTAAAATCCCTGTTTCCATGACATTAAGGCGTAAGGTAATGGTGTCAGGCCCACATTTCCAAGGCCTTCAAGAACAAGAAAGTGTGATGCGGTCAATATCATGCTTGGCTGCATTTACCTTCCCAGATTTATCTGCTACCCATTCTTAGAGGCTAGGCAGACCCTGGGGTCTTTTTGGTGTGAAGGTGCTAGAAAAAAATCCTCACTGCTGGGACTTGAACCTAGTACCATCAGATTAGTAGACCAAGTACCAACCAGGCCACCGTTCTTTATCAACATTCATAAAAATTGATTACATGTTTTGTTTTTCCTTAATTCTTTCCATACTGTATACTCACCGAGGTATTTGTCTTGCTTGTAAAATTGAATCCTATTCTTGAAATGCTACTGTTATCACTAGTTATATCTGACCAATAGATCATTTGATCTTTCCAGTCATAGTCTACAGCCACGGAATTCTTCAAGCTTGTTGGTACTGTTGCATTTGAGCCCTTTACAGTGCTGATCAAACGTAGGTAGTAACGATTTGTTATCAGAATCAGGGGTTCAGATCCTGTTGTACAAGGAAATAAAAATTTAATGTCAAAATCAAGAGGGCCTTTCATATGAGAATATAGCAACTAGATGCCAAAACATAGAGTTCAGATCAAAATCAGAGTATAGATCTGTTGTATGAGGAAAAATTAACCGAAAGTCAAATTACAGAAACAGATCAAAATCAAGAGTACAGATTTGTTCTATGATGAAATATCACCTGGATATCAATGTAGAGTTCAGATTAAAATCATGAGCCTACTGTGTGAGAAAATATCCACATATCAACGAGTTATGATCAAAATCAAGAATTCTGAGCCTACTGTATGAGAAAATATCCAGATATCAAAGTACTGAGTTCAGATAAAAATCAAGATTTCTGGGCCTACTGTATGAGAAAATATCCAGATATCAAATCACAGAGTTCAGATAAAAATCAAGAGTATAGATCCTTTCCAGATCCTATTGTAAAGTCCTATTATAACAGTCTGATATAGAAACTGCTAATATGAATAAAAACATTTCAACCATTTATGATTTCTAATCAAGATAAAAATGTAAAAAGCAAAGGTAAAATCCCCTTTTCCATGCTATTAAACCATGTTTAGGATCTGGTGTTAGGCTCATACTTCCAAGACCATCAGCACATGAAAACATGATGTGGTAAGTTTTACACCTAGCCACATTTACCTTTCCAGATTTCTCTGCTACCAATTTTTAGAGGCTGGGTTGACCCTGGGGTCTTTTTATTGTGGTGGTACCAGAAAAAAAAAAAATCAAAATCAAGGAATCACGCTATTATTTTTGTTGCCACATTCTGGTGCTGAGTTTACTCGACTGTCCAAACAAAAGCTTTTCCTGTAGGTATTTCTGTTATGTCACATTATTACTAACAAAGTTCAAAATTCAGACTCTGGCTTCACTGCATTCGGGACAACCCCATATATGCTCAGACGCACGCTGCAGCATCCATCCAAGAATATGTTTGCTAATAGTTCCTGTCAAATGTTGGTTGTTTACGATGCGTTTTCTGCCACACAGTTCAGATTTCCTGCCAGTACTTTTAATTTGTCCTAGCTTCAGCAGTCTCTTCACAGCTACGCTGTTCTTCCATTCCTGCTCTTCATTCTCCCATGATCTGTCCAATACAATCTTAGCAATGTCCCCCTTGTCCATTGTCAGTCTGCCATTTATTTTTGCCTGTCCAGCATGTCTGTCTGCCACATCACTGCCATGTACTCCCGCATGTCCTGGACAATAAAGCCACATTAGGCTTGTCACAGCTGACTGACTTAACAGATGAATCCATTCTTTTTGAAGCAAATTCTTCTCAATCTTACAAAGCATACTCTGTAAATCCACATCACAATGACACCATTAGCCACATCATAATCAATGAACCATTCCACTGCCAGTGACATAGCCTCAATTTCCACTCACATGCTTGAAGTGCTCATTTCAAAGCCTCCTGAACCCTGTGCCACTACTCTTCCATTTCAGTAGGCAACAAAACCCCAACCACTTTTACTGTTCCGAGTCACTGAGCCATGTGTATATATCACCATGTTGGAAGACCCACAAGTGATGCTGGATGAGGTCTTGAACCTAAAGTTCATCTACTCATTGTGCCAAATCTCTATATTCATGGCCCTTCTGTATAATAACCTTTGTTAGCTAAGGTTGGTCCTGTATCCGTAACCAGTCATCACCTTTGGGCACCTCACCTAGACTGCAAATTGCCTTTATTGTATCCTCCACCTCAGCCATCTTGGATCTGCCTCATTTGATGCATTTTCCCTTTATCAATCCAACTCCTTATGAAGAGGAAGATCCTTCATGCCAACAACCCTGATGTATGCCTTTACCTAAGCATGCTTGTGTTTAGACCTCACACTCAGCATGTCAAACAGCAAACTGAAAGCTGCCACCAGAGTATCCCTGGTACAACCCAAGACCACTCTCATTGCCTCATTCTGTGCACACTCTAGTTCAGTCAGCTGTGTACTGGACAGGGTGAGCAGGCCAAGACCGTACTCCAATGATGAGACTACCAGCATATGCATCAGCAAGAAGACAGTACACCGTGGAAAGCCTGCTGCTGTCATTAACCTAACTGCTCCCAACGTTTTCCTGACTTTTTGTATTGATTTGTCCACATGGTGTGCAAAGTACAATGAACGATAAAATGTGATCCCTAGATACCTCATGAAATATGTTCTTTTAATATCTTGGCCTTGACACTTCACAATCGGAACTTCAGATCCTACAATTCTATTATTTAATGAGCACCATAGAATGCTTGCTTTTTCTGGATTTATCACTGCATTGTTATCCTCACACCAGCTACATCACAAACATCACCCACAACTTCATGTTTTTTACATCATCTTATAAAACAGTGTATCTAACATATACAGACACTCACAACTTTAAGCAACCATTAGTCACAACTTCCAGCTGAAAAAAAAAAAGTTGAAGAAAAGATGTTGGAAGATGTATGGTGAAGTTTCACAAAAACTGCAATATCTGACAAGAGAGGATGAGAAAATGGGAAAAAAAAGGCCATGGCACAGCAATATTTTGGCAGAATGCCTTCTTTAGGGACAACAGAGATGCCAAAGAGTACAAATACAAATCAGCATGAAAAAAATAACTCATTCAGTGTGTCTGTAAAATCATGGTGTGGTTTGAAAACTATTTGTTTTACCATACATATTATACAATGAAAATATACACTAAATGAAAGAGTAAATCATACATGTTTAGCATAATTCTACATGACTTCTGTCTGGTGCCCTGCAGACATCTAAATAATACTTGAGTTTTTGTCTGAGACAACTAGGCACCAACACCATCATGAACTGATGCATCACATGTTGGCTGAATGAAGTTTTGTACTGCATCACCATCACGTGACTAACTATGAATCCAAAACCAAATGCACGAATCCAAAAAAATGTTTCAGTTGTTCTTGAATGTAGCGTCAGTATCATGGTTGTGCTACACTTAGTTCTGATAGTTTATGAGTCTCAAACTGCACCATGATTTTTCGTATATAAGAGACATTTACTTCACTTGTAACTGGCTACATAGGCTCTTGTGTTCCATCACTAGTTTTACAAGAATTTGTGTTACACTATCACAGACTAAAAAAGAATGTTTATCACATTACTACTGGCTAAAGAATATTTTGTATTCACTTGCTATCACTAACAAAACAAAAACTTTGTGCTGCACTTTCCTTATCTGTATAAAACAGCCTTACCATTGGCTAAACAAGATCTTCCATCTCTAAGCAATCGATAGCCATCAGCACAACTGCACTTGAAAGATCCAATTGTGTTTGCACAGTAATGGCTACAAGGATACGAAGTAGCACACTCGTCTACATCTGAAATGATAATAATGAATTTGAACAATGTATAAAAGCACATTCATATACACCTTAAATGATAAGAATAATGAATCTGAACAATGTATAAAAGCACACTCATCTACATTTTAAATGATAAGAATATTACACCTTAAATGATAAGAATAATGAATCTGAACAATGTATAAAAGCACACTCATCTACATTTTAAATAATAAGAATAATGAATCTGAACAATGTATAAAAGCACATTCATATACACCTTAAATGATAAGAATAATTAATCTAAATAATGTATAATTCCCAATGAAGGAATATAAATGTAAATATTACCTACCCACTTGGTGTTTTTAGTTTACTGTAAATGCATAATTAGTGTATGTTTTCATGTAAATTTTGGAGGATATGTGAAGAAAAGGTGTTTGAATGCACTGTGATTCATTTAGGAAATATTGGACTAACTACAATGGATTAACTTGATAGGTACATTGTTCCAATTTCTTCATTTTCCATTCTTTCTTCTCAGTTCTTAGCTCTTTTTTTTCTGGTGTATTCTTATAACATACTAACAATTTTATTAAAAAAAACAAAATACATTTATTCTTGTTTAAATTAATATATAATATATCATACTACAAATCAGATTATGTCTTTGTCACTCTTTTAAATGTGACAACCATCCTAATCCACATTGTGAATTTTACCCCCTTTGGTATTTTGAGGGAAAAACCCCCAGTATACAAAGAGTTAATAATGTTGGCAAATTACTTAAGCTTTGTCTATACAGTGGCAGAAAATCTTAGCAAACTGTGAACAAATGTGATTTACAGATTCCAGGAGGAGAAGCAACAGAATCCCTGGGGATGCTTTGTGGATTGGTGCATTGTCTTATTATGGCTGCTCATCCAAACAGAGTCCTGGATTCTATTCAGTTATTCTCTTATTGTTATTTCTCTCTCTCTCGTGTTAAAAACGCCTTTTTTTCTCTATTTTTTTTAAAACAATTCTGTGGAACTAATCCTATATACTTTGCTATATGTAAGCCTTATTGTTTTCAACTATGCCACGCGTAAATTGTACCAAAAATTTCTTAGACTAACTAGTTGCAAAATAAACCTTCTACAAGCAAGTTGTTTCAAACATTAATCAGAACTGTTGCCCCATCTAAGGACACGACCATTCTCTTTTCTTTGACACACATCCTGTGTTTACTTCTGACTGATCTGCATTGTGATCTCTGATACTACATCATGACAAACTGGTGCTCTAACCACTGAACTTTTCCCACACTAGTACCTATCTTTGGCATGCAATCATTCGTACATGGAATACCTGTTTCCTATTAGCTATCCTGAGCCAGTTAAAACAAAACAAACAAAAAAAAACCATAAAAAAGTTATAATTTTCTTAGACAATTACATTTCCTTTGTTGGCTAGTTATCTTATTCTGTCTTCTATCTCCACATTTGTAAATAGTTCCTTTGTTGGCTAGTTGTCTTATTCTGTCTTCTATCTCCACATTTGTAAATAGTTCCTTTGTTGGCTAGTTGTCTTATTCTGTCATCTATCTCCACATCTGTAAATCAGTTCCTTTGTTGGTTAGTTGTTTTATTTTGTCTTCTATCTCCACATTTGTAAATAGTTCCTATGTTGGCTAGTTGTCTTATTCTGTCTTCTATTACCACATTTGTAAATAGTTCCTTTGTTGGCTAATTGTCTTATTCTGTCTTCTATCTCCCTTAAACTCCCAGCTGGTGTTCTTTGCAGCTGATGCTGTGGAGGTGTTGAGGCACAGCACTATGTTGGCTTGGGAGCGGGTTATGGCAGTTATTTTTTTCAACCCCCGAATGGAGCTAAAAAGCAGGGGGTGTGCAATACTTCTTTGGCAGACTCCACCACCATGGCAATCCCTGCCCTGTTAGCCAGGCTAGGCCTGCTACTGAGGGTACCAACTTAGAGGTGGGACAGGGTCCTGGTCAGCTATGGTTCATCAACCCTGATGCCACCATGTCAGCTATGGTTCACCAACCCTGGTGCCACTATGTCAGCTATGGTCATCAACCCTGATGCCACCATGTCAGCTATGGTCATCAACCCTGATGCCACCATGTCAGCTATGGTCATCAACCCTGATGCCACCATGTCAGCTATGGTCATCAACCCTGATGCCACCATGTCAGCTATGGTCCACCAACCCTGATGCCACCATGTCAGCTATAGGTCACTGACTGTCATGACAGACAGCCTCTTTGCCTCCAACATCCTACCACCCTTGTACTCTAAACAAGTCCACTGATGCTCTGATCTCTTACTCAATATATTCCTCAGTGTTGACTAATGACAGTTGTATGTTGATTTACAAGATTTCTTGTGGCCTCAACATGACTTTCATGCCCAATATCTTACTCAGATCCCTCATCAGCCCCTACATACAGAATACAAGCTGGCAGACAAAACTCACCAACACATTTCTTGTTTGGGGAGACTTCTTTGCTGCTCAAACTTTCTTGTTCCAGTTGGTAGCCAGGATGACACTGACACTCGTAGCCAATTTTTTTGTCCACACATATCTGACTACAGACTGGCCGCTTAGAATTACATTCATTGATATCTGAAACATGTCCATTTTTAAAAATGAGCACACAGCTATGGTATGAAAACTCAAGAGAAAAAAAAAACATGGAAAGAAAGAAAAGTTAAGAGAAAAGCATCTTAATGAGGTCTGGGTGAAGTACGCTGTGGCTGCATGCCACTGAGGTGCTATGCTGGCTGTGAAGGCCAGCCCAGGTGACCCTGAAACAACCTAGCAAATGGGGCCCTGGTTAAGCTGTGACAGGCCCAGCAAGCCTGTAGTGGGTTTTTGAATCTTCAAGAGAAATGTAAAAGAAATAATTGGACAGATCTACATGAAAATCCAAGCCAAATGAACTTTTTAGGTATTATCGAGGACAGAACAAAATGGAGGAGTGTGATTGCCAATACTGACAAGTCTGGAACGTACTGAGCCAATGAAATAGGTTAAGAGGCAAGGTTAAGATCACTGTCCCACACCTTGTACAAGTCTATGGATACTTCAGAAGGCACACATGGGTGAGTGGTTCATCACAGTATAGACACAGCCAAATGATATGAAAAGGTTTTTTTTTTTTTTTTTGAACTGTGAAACTGGATGGCAAAATTTTAGAAAAAAAAATGTTGAACAAAAATGCCAAATGAAAAAAAAAAAAAAAAAGATAAATAAAATGTTTCACTCAAAAAAAAGTTTTCAGTGAAACAGAAAGGCAATTTAAATATATGAATTTAAACATAAATTTGTAAAAATCAATAATTTTTTAAAGAAGTGAACATAATAAGCTTAAATGTGCAAGAGAAAACAAAATGGGTATTAAAAAAGAAAACAAAAAAACAAAGACATAAATATTGTAATACTCCAAAAAGAGTGAAAGAATATAGTGAAGTGGACTCATCAAAGCAAATCTGACCAAAAAATGCCTCCAAAAACTAAAAAAAAAAGTACAAGAGGTGATACTCTTAAAGGACAGTGAAGAAATAAAGAGATCAGATAAACTTACGGCAGGGAATTTACCCATCACGGGATCAGAGACATCAACCAGTGAAGCATTTCTCTTGGATATGCTGTTCTCATTTGATCAGTCAGTCAGTCATTTGCATGTCCCTTGCGGAACTTTACCTCCATAACAGCACTCCTGTAGGCCTCTGGGTTGTAAGCAAGATGGCCTGCTGCTGCTGCATACATTTGCAGATCATCAATGATGTCTTGCAGCCATCTTTGCTTTGGTCTTCCTCACTTTCTTTTTCCTATTATGTACCCTTCCAAGACTGTCTTCTCTAGATTATCATGATGTTTAATGTGTCCAAAATATTTAAGTTCTATTTGTTTAATCCTCTTTCCTAGCTAGCCTTCTTCAATATTTAGTTCTTGTAGTATGGATATATTTGTTCCTTTTTGTGTCCATGACATTTTAAGAACTCTTCTGTAGCATTTATGTTCAAAGGCATTTGTGTTTCTCAGCTGTTTTGTTAAGTGTCCAGGTCTCAGGCATATGTTGCGATGGGAAAGATGCATGACCTTAAAAATCTTATTTTTGTAGTTCTGTCTGTTCCTCTCCACAGCTTCTTTAGTTGTTTTACTTTCTGAAGAGTGATAGATGTCCTCCTTTTAATTTCCCTTACTGTATCTCTATTATTAGTTAGTAGTGATCCAAGATATTCAAAACTCTCCACTTCTTCTAATTTTCCCTCATTGATACATATTTCAGCTGCCTTATTCGTTTTGTCAGTTGTCATCAGTTTAGTTTTCATTGCATTAGGATAAGGGTTTTGCTCTTCGCTGTTCTTACGGACTGACATAATTAGTTTTTCCATTCCTTTTTGTGTTGTGGACAGTAATACTGTGTCAACAGCATATCTAATCTCTGGTATTTCATAACCTTCAATTGTTATGGCATCATAATATTCTTTGTCTACATCTTCTCTAACATTCCTCATTATATTTTCAGTATACAAGTTAAATAAGTAAGGCGACAATATGCACCCCTGACGGACCCCTTGTTTTATGTCAAACCAAGTTGTTGCTTCACCATTTATTCTTACTGCTGCCTGTTGGTCTAGATACAGCAGTGACGTTAATTGTATCAAATGTGTTGGAAATCCCATTTTTCCCATTCTTTCCCAAAGTTTCTGGTGTTGTACACAGTCAAATGCCTTTGAATAGTCTATAAAAGATAAGTATAGATTCACATTAAACTCTCTGCATTTCTCTATTATTAATCTTATATTGAATATATTATCTCTTGATCCTCTTCCTTGCCTAAAACCAGCTTGGACCATATTGACTTCTTCTTCTATTTTCTTACAAAGTCTCATTTGATTTTCTCATTTGATCAGGATGTCAGTCAAATGTTTGTATAATATTGATCAGTACAAATGAAGGTCCTACAGTTAATTTGTAAATGTGACTGAGATACTGCAAAATCTGTTGGCCAAGGCAGTAAGATTACTAACTGTATTTTATCACAGCCAAAATACTTATATGCCATTTTTTTTTGTATTCGTAACAAATATCACAGGAAAACTTCTACTTTTCTTTGAAGCTGACATTTCAAAGTAAGAAAAAAGAAAGATAAATGAAAGGAAAAAAAAGCATACTTCAAAGGTGAAAAAAGAAAGATAAATGAGAAAAAATCAGAAATATCCAAGTTTGACAAGGAAAGATAAATGAGAAAAAATCAGAAATGTCCAAGTTTGACAAGGAAAGATAAATGAGAAAAAATCAGAAATGTCCAAAGTTTGACAAGGAACGATAAATGAGAAAAAAAAACAAACAAACAAACTAGAAATGGCCAAATATGGAAAAGAAAGACAAATGAGTTAAAATAAATTAAAATGGTGAAGATTTAAAAAGAAAAGCAAATGAAGAAAAAACATACAGTAAATAAAAAGGAAACACAGACCCATAAGATAATATCCAATAACCTCAAAAAACATCAAGAACCAACATCAAATTTTGCTGGCAATATTTTAAGCATAAAATTAAGTTCTGACGAAGATAGGTGACAATTTAAACTTACGACAGTTTGACTGTTCGTCCGAGTTGTCAC
This sequence comes from Achatina immaculata, assembly GCA_009760885.1. NCBI lineage: Eukaryota > Metazoa > Mollusca > Gastropoda > Stylommatophora > Achatinidae > Lissachatina > Lissachatina immaculata. The sequence goes on along the minus strand of CM019715.1, from coordinate 3,936,303 downwards.
TACAGTCATTGTTCCCATTACAAACAAGCTCATCATGAATACACATTCCGTTGTTGCACTGGAAATCTGTCTCATTTTGGCACTTGTTTACTGGCGGAACTGGCGTGTTAGAGCAGTTGCTTTCATCAGAGTGGTCAGGGCAGTCAATCCAGCCATTGCAGCGTTTTGAGTTTTTAATACATCGAACCCTTTTCTCAACCTGACACACAAACTCGTCTTCTTCACATTTGCCGTACACTGTCAGACACAGATCAATAACACTGACAGAGTTTGAAAGTGAATAAAAAAGTTGATTTACATTCATTAGTTCTTTGATATATAGCAAACATTTACAATTAATGATTCATATTTCACAAAATAGATAATTATAAAAACAAATCATTTGTTCATTTCACATAGGCATCACAGTTAGTGTTAAAAATGTTAAAAGATTATCACTGCTGCACTTATGATAAAACAAATTATCATTGCTGCACTTATGGTAAACAAATTATCATTGCTGGACTCAGGATAAGTCTGTAAGTACTGTCACTGGTCTCTCATGGTGAAGGTCGGGGGTTTGAATCCGGCCGGAGGCACCCCAGTCACCCAGCTGTAGAAATGGGTACCTGACTTCTTCTAGAGTTGGGGAAGGAAAGGCAGCCAGGCATGATACTGACCATATCACCCTCTAGTGTGCTGACAGGTCAAGGAAAATATGGGCACTAACACCATATCCCTATGTGCCTCTAAGGCACGACAGGATTACCTTTACCTTAATGTAACTTTGTGCACCGAAGGAGATTCTCACTACAGTACACAAACCCTGTACTACTAGCAAGAACCCTGACAAAAAGAAGTAGCAGCAACAGCAGAGGATGAATTAAAGCTGGACCACCCACCAGATAAGCTGAATCAGTATATATCTGGTCGTTCCTGACTTCATATGTTTTGCAGCATGTAACGAGCATGTAATATTATGCAGTGTCAATGAGTTTTGGTTTTTTTTTTTTTCACCCTTAAATTAATGCTTAAATATTTCACCTTCTCTGGTTTATCTTTTTGCTAATGAAAACTTACATTATACACACTCAATATAGTTTATATTTGTTTAATGCATCCATACTGTTTCACTTCTTCAATGTTCAAATTCTTGGTCATGCTAAATCAGTAGCCCAGTCAATAGGATGAAGTCCACATTATTCTCCATGTTGTGTTGGTGTGTAAATGTTGGGTACTCTTTGAGAACATGTTCTGGGGCTGTACTCTGCCCCTTATATAGGCAATCATCTGTACGTGAGATGTTGAGTTGGTGGTTAGGGCTCAGCAGCCTGAGTTGCCAGTTCTTAGTTGGTCCCTTTTAACTGGTGGATTAGATCCAGTTCACTGTCTGCACCCAGCCTCTTTGCCCACAGCTGGATGTAGCAATTTTAGATGATACTGTTTCACTAACTAGTTTATATCCAATTAATGAGTAACATTATTTATTAAACTCATCCGCTTATAGTCATTTAACTCCTACACTAACATGAGCTGTTTAAGCCATTTCTAACAAAATTTTATTTAACTCTTCCCGTGCCTTTGGTTGCGTATCAACCCTTCTGGTTTCCCGATGCTTACCAATGGTCACTATATCGATTGGGTTGTTTCAATAAAACAACTGGTGTAAAATTTAGATTGCACATATTTTGTCTGTGATTCCAGTGACACTTTTCAAAATGGTGAAAGAGTGCCTAGAGCGATTTCGAACGAGAAAAAGGAAGATAAAGACCGAAATTTTTCAATTTTTGATGATGTAGATAGGGGTATGGACATGGCCTGTGACCACCCCACTGCTCTTGAATGTATCCCAAGTAGATCTAGACATATTAGACGATGGGAGAAGTAGATAGAAGGTTATTTCAGACATTAATTTAGTGAGAATGCAACATAGAATCAGAATATGAGATCGACAAGTAGATCTAGACATCTCAGATGGTAAGTAGTGCATATCTAGACCTAGCCGATGGTGAGCTGGGCACAGTCATTGTCTAAAAACACCACATTACTTCTTTTTTCCTAAAAAACTCTGCATTTATGAAATTTTGATACATTTAGTTATACTTTGAAACATAATAAGTACACGGAAGTACATGTAAATACTGTTTTCCATTCCATTTTACAACTATACCCCCTAACATATCAAGACCCGCGCTTTTTACTCTGGCACGTAACTGAACGTCCGCTTTTCTTACTGTGGCACGGGAAGAGTTAAATTACTTGCAGACACATGATTCTGATCCATAGTTGGGAGCTGATAATTATAAATTGCTGTAAACTGTCATGTCTCTATAAAATAGGGCAACATAATGAGTGATCTGAAAATTGCCCACATGTAATGGGTGTTGTTCAATAGTTTAAGAGTTAATGAGTTTCTACTCTATTTTCACTCACTAGTTTATATTCTCTTAATAAATATTCACTTACAGCACATTCATATTATTTAAATTCACTAATTTAAATTCACTTAATGAGAGTATTCACACTATATTCACCTGACATTATTCACATATCATTCACATTTAAAACTAATCATTCTTATTGACTTTTCAGACATTCCACTACTATTTCTAGCAAACATTTATCCAGTCCAATGACTGCTCATACTATTTTACAAATGAGCACGCAGGACTGAAGCATTCTCAATTAACTTTCTTACCACATGTCTCAGGCTCGTCTGTATTGTCACCACAGTCATTCTCTCCGTCGCAGTAGAAGCTACTTTTCACACAGCGACGATTTAGGCACTGAAAGTGATCTGCTGGACACTGAGTGGGGGCTTCAGGAGAAATTTCCACAAAGTCAATAATTATAACATAAACAAACAATCTCACAGATGCTTGATAGTTTCATTGTCATGATGATGATGATGGTAAAAATGCTGATAGTAACAATACATTAGTCACTGCGTCACAGCCTAACTATAAGCTACTATTGATTGTGATGATCTTCATTTGCTTTGAATCACACAACACTGGTCCCGCTGCACTACCGAGTTTACTACTGTCATCTTCGAGATCAGTATCGTGTAGGATGGAGGTTCAGAACATTACAGAACTGGTGATCTAAAACAGCTTAATGACTTATAATGACTGTCTACCCTTTCCCTTAGTAACATGTTTATTTCATAAACATATGCTCATTAACCACTGACATCTTGAACCTGGAAATGATGTGAAGCTCTCTGTGCTAAGAAAATGGAAAAATGATATGCAATAAAGACAGACAATATAATAAAATGCTTGTATGGCTCCTACTCTAACATGGTTAATAAGAAAAGACAATGGTAGTTATTTTTTGTCTCAGAAGATGAAAATGAAGCCAGCAAATATTTGTGTTTTACTCCCTGGGGATACATCTTGTCAAGTATAATTTGCTGGGCAGCAGCTTCTTGTGCGTTCAAGTATTTGTTGGTCATGCTAGACCTGCGGCCCCACTGCTCTGACAAAGTCTGCCACCTTCTCCAGGAGTGAGTGGGAGCTCCTAGCTTTTCTTTATGTTCCTATCCCCTGGGCCAGATCTTTGCCTGGAGGTTTGAGCAAGTTTGTCTGCAGGACATACTCTGGGACATTTGCTCATGTGTGTGACATTTTTAAGATGACAAGAGGTGGCTCAAGAGCCTGCAGTGTCCTGTTCTTAGATGGAAAAATTATAGTCTGCTGATATTTCTGTAGCTGATGAATGGAATCTTGCTTTTATCTTCATTTATGTTTTCCAGTTGGCATTCAGTCTGTTGTGGATGATGGTTTTTGTGTCTTGGTATGATATTAGGTGGTTGATTTGTTCCATTCTACTCCCTGCTTCTGAGAGTTTATCTTCTTCTTCACTTCCATTTATCCCACAGTCTGAGGGCAATCATCTGTAGAGTTTTGGAGCTTGTTTCTTCATGGTTAATTCTACTTGCAATTAGATGGCACAGGTGCTCACAGCAATTTTTTGCTAACTATATTTAGCCTTGCCATCCATTTCTCCACATGCAGCCTAAATTTCTACTTACCACATTTAGCCTTGTCATCCATTTCTCCACATGCAGCCTAAATTTCTACTTACCACATTTAGCCTTGCCATCCATTTCTCCACATGCAGCCTAAATTTCTATGTACCACATTTACCTTTATCATCCATTTCTCCACATGCAGCCTAAATTTCTACTTAAAACATTTAGCCTTATCATCTATTTCTCCACATGCCGCCTAAATTTCTACTTACCACATTTAGATTTATCATCCATTTCTCCACATGCTCTCTAACTTCTACTTACCACATTTAGCTTTATCATCCATTTCTCCACATGCAGTCTCTAACTTCTACTTACCACATTTAGCTTTATCATCCATTTCTCCACATGCAGTCTAACTTCTACTTACCACATTTAGCTTTATCATCCATTTCTCCACATGCAGCCTAACTTCTACTTACCACATTTAGCTTTATCATCCATTTCTCCACATGCAGCCTAACTTCTACTTACCACATTTAGCTTTATCATCCATTTCTCCACATGCAGTCTAACTTCTACTTACCACATTTAGCTATATCATCCATTTCTCCACATGCAGTCTCTAACTTCTACTTACCACATTTAGCTTTATCATCCATTTCTCCACATGCAGCCTAACTTCTACTTACCACATTTAGCCTTGTCATCCATCCTTTCATCCTCCCCATTGGGACAATCCTGGTCACCATCACAGACCCATTCTCTGGGGATACATCTTCCTGTAGGGCACTGAAAGTGCTCATCTGTGCAGTTCTGCTGAGCTGCAGATATGAAAAACAAACAAAGCTTTACAATTGTACAATGGCGGCAGATAGGGATGGGAGGAAGGCAAGAAAACAACGGTGGTGGTGTATTCCAATGTATTCACGTCAATTCACATGTTTCTACCTTCACGTTGCAAGCTGAGGTTAAGTTGCCAAGTTACATTTTCTAATTCAAGTTTTCAAAGTCTGATTTCAGTTTAGGGTGACTGGCTTGAGTCACAACTTAGATAACATATAACAAGCCATTTAAAAAATGATTTCAGTTTATGGTGACTGGCTTGAGTCACAACTTAGATAACATATAACTAGCCATTTAAAAAAAAAATTCCACTGAGAGTATCAATGAAGTATTACATACAAAATTAGGCAGTGGAGCAGTAAAGTGGTTAGTGAACTAGCTTCTCATGGTAATGACTGGTGATTTGAATGTGGCTAGATGTGCTCCAGTCATCCAGCTGTTGGGATAAGTACCTGACTTCTTCCGGAGCTGGGGAAGGAAAGGCTGTCAGGCATCATACTGACCACATCACACTCTAGCGTGCTGACAGGTCACGGAAAACACTGACACCAACATCTCCTAGTTGCCTCCAAGGCATAATAAGGCAACCTTTGTCTTCACCTTTCGCACAAAACAACACTGATGATACATGTTTTGCTTTAATTAAATATATTACTAATAATAAGTTGTGATACAGCAAACAGCTTGGATAAGAAATAACAAGTCAGAGTCAAGTCTGTATTGTTACTCTTCATCTCTAAAGTCAAGCCTAAGCTGGATCTTCAAAATGATTCAAGTCTACAACTCTAGTAAATAAATGGTCGGAGAAGAGTAAAGTGTATTTCAACCTGGCTGACCTGTCAGAAGCAGATAATCTGGTCATTTGTAATGATGTACACTCAGCAGCCGTTTATGGCAGAGCAATATGTCATCACAGCAGAATAACAGATTAGGAACAGCCAAGGAAGTTTAAACTTCTTGGTGACATGATGTGTGAATTATGAACACAGATTCTTTGAACTGACATCTTAATAAAGATTTGTTAAAAAATGAGAAAAAAATCTGCGTGGTATTTATAATTTATTTTTAGCACATTTAACAAGCGAACTCCATCACTTTAATGAACAAGTCAATAAGGGGGCATAAGCAGAGAAAATGGAGACAATTATATACAAAAAAGAAGTGTTAACCAGCCTGTAACATCAGTGGAACAACACTGCAACAAGTGAACAAATACCTGGGATCAATGACAACAGCTGATAGAAGATGTATTACAGAAATTAAAAGCAGAATGTGTTCAGAAATTGAAAACCATCTTGTGCAATAAGTCATCGTCACTGAATGTGAGAAAGAAAGTATTACAGTGCTATGCTGAATCAGTTTTGCTAAACGGATGTGAATCATGGAATATCGGCAGGCAAATGAGTAAATCATTGGAGGCAAAAGAGATGCGACTCCTGAGAAGAATGTTAAAGGTCACATGGGCAGCTGAAATAAATGATTAGCAGTGTTTGAGACAAGCTAACAGAAAATGTAGTATAATATCATAGATACAAAAAAGACAATCATCATTCTTAGGGCATGCGATGACAAGAGAAAAACTAGAAAATATCATAACAATGGGCAAAACTGAAGGCAGGTGAAGCAGAGGACAAATGAGGGAACAGATGCTAGAAGGCCTGACACTGTGGCATGGAAAGAAATTATCAACAGAGTTACTCAGAAATGTCAAGGACTGAGATTTGTGGAGGAATTTGACTGCCCACACCGCCCCCGGAATGGCACATGATGATGATGAAGCAGGCTACATGATTATGAGAAGGCTGTGGTTTGTGATCTACTTCTGGCACTCTACAGCAACCTAGCTGTGGTAATGGATGACTGATCAACAAATGAAGATTGAAAATCAGAGAATCTCTGCTTGCATGTTAAGGTTCACCAGACAATACTGGATGCACAACTTCAAAGACTGAAGAAAAAGTTAGAAAATGAACAAAAATTGATAACATGAATACTGACTCCTCCCACTTCCCGAAAAAAAAAAAAAATTCACAGTGGATAAACGCAAAATTTAAAAAAAAAAAAAAAAGATGTAAAAATATCAATTTCCCAGCATAGGCCAGGCTGAATCAATGCAAAAGGTTGACTCTAGAACAGTGTGTAGAGGGTCTTCACAATGGATACAACATGACAAACTCCAATGACTGTGGTCAATTCTCTAACATAATCTTCTGTCTCTCTGCTCTGGCGTTAACAAACTATGGAACTTACTGCAATTCTCTGTCTCATCTGAACGGTCAGGGCAATCCGGATGCCCATCACAAACCCAGTTGATGGGGATACAGGTGAAGTCCTGGCATGAATGCTGGTCAGCATCACAGGTGTATGCTGGGAAAGACAGCATTCAAGAACACTATTACATCCACCATAAACACTGAAAGTATAACTATAACACTCACAAGGGGAGATGTACACTCAATGCATTTGTAAAAATCATCATCATCATCATGTACCATCTCTCAGGGAAGAGCTGGCTACAGGTTCTGCCTCCTGCTTTCACAGTGGACCTGGCCATGCGACTCATGTCCGTCTCTTGATACTGTCCCTACATCTATATAATACTGTTACCTCTTGTTCATTCAACTTCACTTGCATAATATAGCATTAATAAAATAAACATATTAAGCTGATCAGTTATATTAATGCATAACTTATTATATTATATAAAGTAACAGAAATAAAATAAATACATTAAACTAATCAATTACATTAAAGTATAACTTACACAATCTTAAAATGATTAATTATATTTATTTACTGCTGGGAGTGAGTCCATTAAAATAATGCTTAATGACAAGATAAATAATGAATGTATGGAAATATAAGAAGGATGGGTAGTAAATTACAATTAAAAAAAAGTACAGATGATCACAGAATGCACAGACAAAAGGACAAAGACAATTGGCAGAAGGTATAGTTATCAGGGAAACAAGAGTTTGGTTAAGACCCTGAAAATGTCTTACTGTCTAGCAAGTAAGCCTATTACTTCAGTGAATGTAGTGTTTACAGTGTCAGTGATACTCAGGGCCCAACATCTCCTTGGTCAACCCCTCTTCTCACTTCCCAGGAACCACACTCTCCACTTTACTTAACCCATGGCAAACTTTATACCTGGCACCTTGTTCGAATGTTCAACAATCAGGTGAAAAAATAAACTTGCAGGCTGACAGGCTGAAAAAGGATTCGCTTGACATAAAGATGACAACAGAACAGAATATGGTGAAGAGCTACATACACAATATGTCATAAATCTGATATATCATAGCAGCATATTTCCATGACACGTCATTTGATCTGTTATAGAGGAATTTCTCCATGACATGTCATCTGACCAATCATAGCAGCACCTCTCCATGACATGTCATCTGATCTACCATAGCAGCATCTATTCATGACATGTCATCTGATCTATCATAGCAGCATCTATCCATGACATGTCATCTGATCTATCATAGCACCACTTCTCCATAACATGTCATCTGATCTATCACAGCAGGATTTCTCCATGACATGTCATCAAATCTATAGTAGAAGCATTTCTCCAGAAAAACTGGTTTGTCCTGGAACTAGTGAATGCCATCTTATGTCACTGAGGACTGGAAGCCAATGTCTTAACCAGCAGAAAAATAATCTGGAAACCCTTATAGCATAGAGAAATAAAAGAAGTCTCATCGCTGACAAAACTGCCTGCCACTCTCTATTCTTGCATTTCTATCTGACATGTCAGTCAAAATTTTAAAGATGACATTTTCTTAAAATGCTACGAAGGTTAATGCCAAAGAGACATTTTTTTAAGAAGTTCTTAACAGCGACGTCCAGAAAGCATTTTCCTGATCCAATGAGAGCACATTTTCCACTCCTTTCTCTCCCAGATCATATCCATTATTTGAAATTAATTTATGTGCAACACTGCCCAAAGTCATTAAAAAAGAAAAACAAAAAACTGACGGAAAAACTCACTGCAGTTCATCTCATCAGAACTGTCAGAACAGTCGGCCTCTTTGTCACATCTCCACTGCGGCAAGATACAGTTCCCGTTTGAACACATGAAGGCATTCTCGGCACAGTTTCCTGGTTCTAGTATAGGAGATGAGAAATAATTTAAACATTCAGTGGTTAGTACTTAGTACCCTCAACTTTTTGGTCTAGCATTATGGCTCCTTTCACCTTATAAGTGAGTACTGAACTAAATCTACATTGCTATGTAAGGAACCAGCCAAGTATTGCTTCAATGAGCACAACTTACCCTACATACATATGACTAACACAGTCTTTGGAGTACAAAAATGTTATACATTTGTTAGGAGGAATCCTTCCTGAGATGAGAATGAATGAACAACTCATGTCACCTGGCAGCCACCATTTATTCACTTACTTTAACTTACGCAGCAGTAAATAATGTGAAGTATAGCCCACCTGGCACAACAATGCAAAATAAGCCAGTGGATCTTGAAATGTGCTGCTAACTGTATATTTATTTATTTATATTATTATATGTATAGCTGTTCAGTGATCCATAGCTGACATGATGGGGTCAAGGTTGGCAAACCATAGCTGACCAAGACCCTGTCCCACCTCTAAGCTGGTACCTCCCAGTAACAGACCTAGTCTGGCTATCAGGGCAGTGATCACCATAGACCCCGTGGTGAATGAGTGCAAAAGAAGTACTGCATGCTCCCCCCTAGCTGCACTCAGAGACTGAAAAGATAGCAGCCATAGCCTGCTCACAAGCCTACATGATGCCATGCCTCAACATCTTCACAGCATCAGCTGCAGAAGAACACCCAGCTTGTGTGTCCAGGAAGACAGAAGACAACTGCCACTTACCACAGCAGCTACAATAAGATGAAAAATAAGTCACATGATCTGAGGAGGCTGGACTATAAGCTGGGGTTCACATGCATTCATGCTGTACCTGGGCTGGCAGTCATCAGTGTATGTACACTGTTTCGAGTCGGCAGCCTATCAAAGCACACTGTCAGCAGCATACTAACAGTAAATGTTTGTAAAATGTTATCTTATAATCCAGGGTGCAGCGTCTTCATGACATCACAACCTCGGAATAAAAACTCACCAACATTCTCACAGTTAGCTTCATCGTTGTTATCCCAGCAGTCATTGCTGCCATCACAAATCCAGCTTGGATAAATGCACATGGAGGTTGTGTTACAGGGAACAAGGCCGTGGTGTTTGACGCCAGATATCTCAAGATCATCACAAGTTTTATCTGTAGATATAGTTACAATATGATCAAATGCAGACTTCTTTGAAAGTGACTTCCAGTTAGAGACTACCCATACGAACCTCAAGATCAGAATCTACAAATTCAATGTATGCTCCTTTTTATTATATGCAGCTGAAACATGGAGAACCAGTTGGAGAAATGAAAGCAGACTGAGAGGATTTGAGGGATCATACCTTGGGAAAATTTTAAGAATACACTGGAAAGAACATACGACAAATGGGGAAATAACCAAATGAATGGACATTAAAGACCATTACTAAAGAGGTCATAAGATGAAGATCGAAATGGCTGGATGACGATAGAAAAAATCTCATCATAATGGACTTCGACAGGATTGGCAAACTAGTCCGTTATATCTGAAATCCACTAGATCCAGAATTATATATATATCTTGACCCTGATGCTGGTCAGTCTGAACAAAATTCTGCTCAAGTGCAAAATTGAACCATGGATCTTCTGATCAGCAGGTGAGTGCATTAACCACTGTACCACCAGGGCACCTTTCATTAACCATTGTACCACCAGGGCACCTTTCATTCTAACATAATTTTTTTTTTTTTAACAAAACCAATTCTTTTGATAATCCGGTTCAAAACTGACACAGAGAATTATTTCGGATTGTTTGCCACTTTCTAATACATTTATATGTTCATAATCATAAAATATGAATATCTCATGGTCAATAATTCTTAACAGCACATATGTAGTACAGTTAACAGACTACACATTTTATGAGAATGCAAGTTGTGAAGTAGTACATCCAGCAGAAAAAAATGAGCACCTGATACCTGCTGCAGAGAAAACTTCTGAAATTGGAGAACAACTGCCTGAGAGACAAGCTATACATAATTATGCGGTATGCCCAACTGCTACACTCATTCATTTGGTGCTGTGCCGTGCTGATAGGTGTTTGCAAATCAAGCTTCTCCATTTTGTGCAGTAACTCGTCATTTCTAATTAGATCAATTGCTTTTCTTCTCATGTGCCACTAAGGTCTCTCATGTGACTTCTGTCGTGTGCCATTAAGGTAATCCCGTTCAGATATTTTGCTATTTGTTTCCTGTTTTTTTCTTTTTTTCCTTGAGTTTTCCAGTGACTGTTATGGTATCTAACTTCTGTCTTCTCGTGCCATGCTCAAACACTTTCCGACTGCCTTTTGTTTTGGTTAGTTCTTGATGTTCTGCAAATTCTCCGAGAACTTTAAAAAAAAAAAATACTCAAATAAAATTCAGTACGTGGAAAGAGGTTAGTACAAAGATACCAAAAATTTAACTTTAAAAATATTTTCTATAAACCTCCAATGAAAAATAAAGATGAAGTTATAAAAGTTTTAACTGAAATATTAATTAATAGAAACAGTTACTACAATAAGGAACCTACTGCAGCCAATCTCATCCGAGTGGTCAGGGCAATCGCTGTCATAGTCACACTTATATCTATCAAGTATACACATCCCATTGTTGCAGTGGAACTCATTTTCAGCACATGGACACTTCAGCTCGTCTGACCCATCCACACAGTCATTCCAGCCATCACAGACGTTTTTCTGAGAGATGCATTTTCTGCTATCCTGACACTGATACCAACCCACAGGGCAAACTCTGTTCTCTGAAAAATCGGAAAATAATTAGTGATCAGATTTACGAGGAAAAACTTCTACAAACAAAGATGCAAAATAATGGACAAAAACTGAAATAGAATCTGCATGAGTGACTTTTCATTAGCTACAATTACTGGGAAGAACTGGCAAGAGACTATGCCACATGGAAATTCTCCATCATTTTAGACACTGACAGTCAATCCATAAGACCATGTGCAACGAAGCTAGATCTTACGACTGAATTATTGTGTCTGTGATTAATTATATCCTTGAAATTTTAATAGAATAAGCCAGATAAGTAGCACTCAGTGATTTCCATAGTTTCAATGCCATGAAAAAAGACAAGAAGAGCTATAATAACTACTGCCTCAACAGAAGCAACAGGTGATGCTTCATTAATGATGACATGTGAAAGGTAGCTGGTCAGTGCTGTCCATGAACAAGAACTCCTCTGGCATGTTGAAAAAGCACAAGTGTAGCTATATGTTCAATCTTTCACAAGTTTTTACAAATAGGAAACAATGAGGCTTTCATACAGTAAAGCAACAGAACACAGTATTGTATGTTTAGACCACAAAGAAATCATTGGGCTTTCATACAGTAAAGCAACAGAACACAGTATTGTATGTTTAGACCTCAAAGAAATCATAGGGCTTTCATACAGTAAAGCAACAGAACACAGTATTGTATGTTTAGACCTCAAAGAAATGATAGGGCTTTCATACAGTAAAGCAGTAGAACACAGTTTTGTATGTTTAGACCTCAAAGAAATGATAGGGCTTTCATACAATAAAGCAGTAGAACACAGTTTTGTATGTTTAGACCTCAAAGAAATCATAGACTTGATTTTATTTTTTGAGGTCTAACCATACAACGCTGTGCTCTATCTTTGACAAGCAACCTTTGCCACACACACTGACCACTTTGAATTTGCATAAACTAGAGCTACTTTTTCTTTATCTCACAATGCTGTGAGTAACATAATTTTTCTTTTTCTTTTTTTTTTTTCTTGTTCCAATTTCTACTTCCTATTGTTTCCTTATTACCTATAATCTCTAGCAATGTTGCTTCCAATGCTCAGTGTCAATGCCAACATTTTATGCCATCATATTTTTTTCTGTAGCATTGTTGTCATTAATCTTAGTTTCCTATAACATTTTTTTTTTTTCATCAGTCTTTACTATGTAACATTTTCTGCATTAACCTTTCTTGCATTTGAAGCATGACCTAACTTCTTTGTTATGGAACATTTTTGGTATTAATCTTTATTAAGTAACAAGTTCTGTCATTAATCTTTGTTAAATTACATTTTTGGTATCAATGTTGGCTATTTTCATTTCAGAAGATGGATATTAAATGTTTATGGAAATCAAGTTTCTTGCTTTACCTACAAACTCTATGATGATAGGAAAACGGAACCTACAAGGAGAAAATGAACAAGGCACACTCAAACTACATGTGGATTAGACCTCTCAAGCTGAGCTCCATAGTGCAAGAAAGAAAAGATGATAGCAAGCTTCAAGACTAGACCATTTAGATAAGTTCAGTCTCTGCAGTTTGTTCTTTAGACCAAACAATCTGCTCTTTAACTCTTTCATTCCTGAATTACAAGTGATTTCTGTGCTCTGTCAGAATAAATTTCGATGAGAAATTTTGATAAAAATAAACTGGAAGGGAGTTATTCTATAATTTATAAATATGGGTTCAGTTAGAAATGTGCTAGTTTTCCTTTATTTGAACTGTGCCTAAATATAGCTCTGATCATTGATTCGCACAGGCATGCAAGATCTACCAACACTGTCTGTGTTGTTTTGGAGTGAAAGAGTTAAAGACAGCAGTGGATAGATTATATTCAGATGACACAAATCTGCAGAGTAATTTTCACTTCTGTTCTAGACCACATATGCAAGACAGAAAATCAAAGAAGAGATCAACTGGCTGGTTCAGTGATTGTACAGGAAGGGCAACCAATGGATGAAGCAGATATTATTATCAATGCTATAAAAGAAACTGACAAAACAAAAGACATCACTGATAACTGTGAATCCACATCTTTGTTAGAATAAAGGTAAACTCAGAGTTGCAAAATATGAACGGCTTTTATTTTTAGGGGACCAGTTACTGGTCTTTGTTTGCTGATGAAGATAGTGAATAGGAGGTACAGCACCTCTGAATGTGACTTAAGTCCAAAGATGAGTCCCTTCCCTAACCTATAACTTCATCTGAGCTGCTACAACCTCTTCCTGCACTCAGAGTGCCCCTATTTAGTGCAGCTTTAAACACAAATGAACAAAACTCACTGCAGTATTCACTGGACTCATCACTGGCATCTACACAATCAGATATTCCGTTGCAGGTTTTGTCAAAAGGGATGCACATCTTTTGGTCCTCACAAATGAAGTCTTCCTCATCACATTTTTCTACAGTTTGTACTGTGGGGGCAAAAATAACTACTTACAATAATAAAAAACCTTAAAAACTAAACTACTGTAAATAAACAAAACAAAATCTATCATAAGAAATGTTAACCCCTTGAATATGAACACTCACAAAGGCAGGATGAATGAATATGACCCATTTCTTAAAATCCTGTTACAGTAATACCTCAGCTTTATTGGATCTACATCGGTAAGCATCCCTTGACCACGGTGCTTCGTCAAAAGCAATCATAAATTGTTCAATTCTTATCTTATATATCTTATATCCTTCCCGTGCCGTTAGACGTCACATAGGGCTCGCAAAGTAGTTCGCCAATTTTTCCTGTCTTCGGCGAGTCTTTCAACCTCATCAAAGGATTTTATGCCTGTTAACTTGGCCTCTCTTAATAATGTTCTCTTCAGAGTTTCACGCGGTCTGCCCCTTTTTCTTCGGCCTGTTGTGTTCCACTTGATAGCTTGTTTTGGGATTCTCTGCTCATTTCTTCTCATCAAGTGGCCAACATATGTCCATCTCCTTTTCCTGATCACCCGTGAGACTGGTTGTTGTTCAGTCATCTGTCTTATCTCTGCATTGTTCTTGAATTCATTCCACTTGATGCCGAGTATTTTCCTTAGGCATTTGTTTTCAAAAGAGTCTAATTTCTTTTCTATTTCTTTAGTTGTTTTCCAGCTTTCGCATGCATAAATGAGGGTGGATATTACATTTGAATTGAATAGTCTTAACTTGGTTTTTGTGCTTATAACTTTTGAATTCCATATGTTCTCAAGATTCTTGAAGATTGATGCTGCTTTTGCAATTCTGATCCTAACTTCCTTTCTAGTGTCACCATTCTGGTCTATGTAGCTGCCAAGGTATGCAAATTGATTGACTTCTTCAATATCTGTCCCTTCTATGTGTATTTTTCCATTTTGATTGATGGGAATTTTCATTATTTTTGTTTTGTCCTTGTTAATTTCAAGTCCTATTTTGCTAGCCAGTGAAGATAGGCTATCTGTTTTTTCTTGCATGGAATTCACATTATTACTGATAAGAGTTATGTCATCAGCAAAATCAAGATCTTCTAGTTGGGTCCCATGTACCCAGTCAATACCTGTGTTACCTGTGCAGCATTTTTTCATTATGAAGTCTATTGTAATCCCAAAAAGTAAAGGAGACAGTATACATCCTTGTTTCACGCCTGTTTCAATCTGGAACCATTCACTCATCCCTTCTTCTGTCTTGACTGCACAACCATATCCATTGTATAAGTCCTTAATGATGTTGACAATTTTAGATGGTATTCCATATAGACATAAAATTCTCCATAATGAATCTCTGTGTATGCTATCAAATGCCTTCTTAAAATCTATGAAATTCAGTATTAATGGTTTCTGCTTTTCAATATGTTCTTCAAGTATTATTCTGAGAGTAAAGATCTGGTCGAGACAGCTTCTCCCTTTTCGAAATCCTGCTTGTTCTTCTCTCATTGCAGTATCCACTATATCTTTGAGTCTATTCAAAATGACCTTGCAAAATACTTTTGACACAACTGATATTAAGGTTACTCCTCTCCAGTTGTTACAGTCACTAAGGTTGCCCTTTTTTGGTATTTTCACAATGATTCCCTTCTTCCAATTAGAAGGGACCTTTTCTTCTTTCCAAATCTTGTTAAACATTCTCTGTAGTTGTCTCATGTTGTCACTATTGATAGCTTTTAGCATCTCGGATGTTATTTCATCTTCACCTGCAGCTTTGTTGTTAGCCATTAAATTCACTGCTGTTTCAATTTCATGCAATTTAATTTCATCTAGATTGACATTTAGTTGTGGGACTGGTAAGTCAGTTTCAAGGTTTAACAATTCTTTTGGAATTCTTTTGTGTTCAATTCTGCCTAACCCTTATTGCATTGATGACTATGCAAACAGCCATAATGCCTGAAGTCACATGGTTCTGTTCCTTAACTGCTTTCAGTGCTAACAAGAAGCATCTGTGCCACTGCTTGATCAAATATGGCTGTTGTTTTGTCTGATTATAAAAATGTTTGTATGGTGTTGGCTATGGTTAGGGTTTGATTATGGTCACTGGTTTGGAATCTCTTCCATCTATTTTGGGGATGATCAACAGGAGATATGGTTTACAGATTAGATGAAATATGACTCCTACGTTCAAATGTTAATAGTGCCAAATCAAAAAAGTAAAAGTGCTTTTCATGGACTAAACTGTCTTGTCTTGTCTCCGTCCTCATGTACTTTTCTGTGTTGAGGGGACAAATAGACATCCTGATAGGGCTTGACGATTTGCTTCATATACTAGGATATTTAATGCTGCTGCAATTTCCTCTCTCCATGTCCTGCGTGGACGGCCTCTTCCTCTGTTACCTACAAATCTTAGTGTGAATGTTGTCAGTGGTATACTGTCTGGTGGTATCTATTTAACATAGCCAAACTATTTGACTTGCTGTTTCTGGATATAATGTAACACTGGTGTTACTCCAACCTTTGCCCCGATGGTGTCATTTCTTATTTGGTCTCTTCTTGTCACATTTAGTATTCACCTGAAACATCTCATTTCTGCTGTGATGATTTTTCTTTTGTTCTTGGCTGTTAGTGTCCATGTTTGACACTGATAGCATAGAGCTGGGAGGAAAATTGTGTTGTACAGTGCCCTTTCAGTTTCAGTTGTGATGTTTTGTTTTTCAGTAAAGGAGTGATTTGTCCAATGACCTGATTTGCTTTATTGCATCTGTTCTCAATCTCAGCATCAATTTTCCCTGAGGATGATATTATGCTCCCTAGGTATTTGAAATGTTTCACTTGTTTCAAGGGCTGGTTGTCTAGGAAGATCTTTGGGTTTCTTCTCTCGCTATGGCCATGACTTCTGCTTTTTTTATCACTGATCTTCATATTGTGGATCTGACATGCCCTTGCTAAATTATCCATGTTCTGCTGTTTATCTTTCTCTTGTGTGGCTGTAAGTGCTTGATGGTCAGCAAAAAAGGAGTTTGTTTATGGTCCTCCTACTGGTTGTGTCTTCTGGAAGGTGTTGTGGGTTTATCAGCATTGTTTCTGGGGTTGGGCTGCTCTGTGGTGGAGTTTTTACTTTGCATGTTAGCTTCTTTGCAGATGTTGTCAGTGCGTGTTATGAATAGTAAGGGAGATAGTACACAGCCTTGCCTCACTCCAGATTTTATGATGAATGGCTCAGAGTCATTTGTTCTAACTGTATACTGAATATTTTCACATAGTTTTTGCTTAGGCTGGTCAGATGTGTACTAGCTCCATAATCTTATCTTATCTTATCTTATATCTTATCTTATATCCTTCCCGTGCCGTTAAACGTCACATAGGGCTCGCAAAGTAGTTCGCCAATTTTTCCTGTCTTCGGCGAGTCTTTCAACCTCATCAAAGGATTCTATGCCTGTTAACTTGGCCTCTCTTAATAATGTTCTCTTCAGAGTTTCACGCGGTCTGCCCCTTTTTCTTCGGCCTGTTGTGTTCCACTTGATAGCTTGTTTTGGGATTCTCTGATCATTTCTTCTCATCAAGTGACCAACATATGTCCATCTCCTTTTCCTGATCACCCGTGAGACTGGTTGTTGTTCAGCTCCATAATGCTGTAAGATTTCCCAGTTTATATCTATCTACTCTATCAAATGCTTTTTCTTGATCTACGTAAGCTTTGTGCAGTATCTACTTGTGTTAAACTAATTTTTGTGTTAGTTTTCTTAGGGAAAAGACGGCATCTGCATAGCCTGGATTTTTTTCTAAATCCGACCTGAGTTTCACTGAACTGTCACTGGTCGCAGCCTGTTCTCTAGGATCTCGCAGATCAGTTTTCCAGTATGGACTAAATATGTGGGTTAAAAATGTGAATAGCTCTCTTCCATTCACTCTCTCACACACTCTCTCTCAGACATTTATTCTCTCTCACAAACTCTCAAACACACACACACACACTCTTTCTCTCTCAAAAAAAAAATCTAAAATCTTTGCTACCAACCCTGAGGATGTTGGATGGAGCTAATACTATCTTCTTATCTTATCTTATATCTTAAATCCTTCCTGTGCCGTTAAACGTCACATAGGGCTCGCAAGGTAGTTCGTCAATTTTTCCTGTCTTTGGCGTGTCTTTCAACCTCATCAAGGGATTTTATGCCTATTAATTTGGCCTCTCTTAACAATGTCCTCTTCAGAGTTTCACGCGGTCTGCCTCTTTTTATTTGGCCTGTTGTGTTCCATTTTATAGCTTGTTTTGGGCTTCTCTGACTGTTTCTCCTCATCATGTGACCAACATATGTCCATCTCCTTTTCCTGATCACCCATGAGACAGGTTGTTGTTTGCTCATCTGTCTTATCTCTGCATTGTTGTTCTTGAATTCCTTCCACTTGATGCCAAGTATTTTCCTTATGCATTTGTTTTCAAAAGAGTCTAATTTCTTGTCTATTTCTTTAGTTGATTTCCAGCTTTCACATACATAAATGAGGGTGGATATTACATAGCTAATACTATGAGGAAAAAAAAATCTGAGAAAAATCTTATCCCACCTCCTTCACTTTCTCTGCACATAGGCATGCACACACACACACAAGCACACACACCCATAGGTGTACAGAGAAATGGAGTAGGAGAAGGAAAGAGAGAGAGATGACAGCGCTCATTTTCATTCTCTTACAAACGCATCGTTTTCCTCCGATCAGCTTCTTCCCCTGAGTACATCTGCAAGAGGCATCTCCTCGTTCATTTACAACGCAGATCTCAGAACACCCAAACACGTTGTTGTAGCACGGGTTTAGAGTGCCTGTGGTAGAACAATGAATGAATGAGTGGAGAAATGAATGAAAATGAAAAAAATTCCAATCACTCTTCTAAATCAGTGTTTCCCAGGCTTGTTCGGGCTGCCACTCCCAGGCCACATCCTCAATGACCCCCCAGCCTTCATGTACTACTCGTACAATGGCTTATTAAACTAGGATATGCATTACACAACTAAAAACTTCAGCTAGCAAACCACTTTAACAATATGAAAAAGTACATTTATAACTCACCTACTGCATTATTTTCTCAGCTTTAGATGTGATTTTCATGCAGGGACACAAGTTTCTCAGTATCAGGTTGAAAAGCGCTAAGGAGGAAGGTATTACTGCTCCCATCTGCTGCTTTGTTTTTCCTCAGTGTCCCCCTACTGCCCCACTTTTCTCTCAGAAGTGATTCTCTGACAACAGTCATCATTTTTAAGCAAATAATCAACTGTTGCACATGTTCTCAAAGTTAGCCAAGATGTCCTCCTTAAAT
Source organism: Achatina immaculata (assembly GCA_009760885.1). Lineage (NCBI taxonomy): Eukaryota > Metazoa > Mollusca > Gastropoda > Stylommatophora > Achatinidae > Lissachatina > Lissachatina immaculata. The sequence continues at coordinate 3,916,908 of CM019715.1, read as the reverse complement.
AAAGCTCTAACTGACAGTTCTGTCTTGGTTTTAAAACCTCTCATGGCCGGCTTATAAATTTCTAGTGCAAGCATGGTATGCCCACGACTACTGTAACCTGGGTACCAAAGGTTATGGTATGCCCACGACTACTGCAACCTGGGTGCCAAAGGTTATGGTATGCCCACGACTACTGTAACCTGGGTGCCAAAGGTTATGGTATGCCCACGACTACTGCAACCTGGGTGCCAAAGGTTATGGTATGCCCACGACTACTGCAACCTGGGTGTTAAAGGTTATAAGCTTACTATGAATGCTGCTGTGAGTGTAATAATGACCACCTGCTGTAAACTGCAGGTAGATGAAGAACTTAATATCAATGAGAAAATCACCGATGCATCACAAGCTGCTTAACGATATTTTATAAACATAATCTTTTGCCTTCATAGAGGCCACCATAATATGCTGAGTGCCAGGAAGAAAGATGTATCTCAAGTGGACTTGAACAGATAAACTCATTAAACTCAATCTTCTCTAAAATCTGACTGTAAAACTCTTTTCAGCAAATTGTCATTTTACCAGATATTCTTCGTACAAAACAGAATTAGGCATTTACATGAGTAACTCCTGCCAACAATGAGATTCATAGATGCAACCCATCTCACTGTCTAAATGGCTAAGGACATGAAAATGAACACAATTTTTTAATTCACTCATCTACTTTTGAAATTGGATGCATCCAGATTTTTACATAATATTCTGTGTCTTCTTTTGTGTTTCGACAATTTTATTTATGGTCAACAGTTGTGTTTATGGTGTGTTTTGGTATGTGTCATCCTACAAGTCTATACCATTCATTTATAAAGGCAGAGTTTTCCCAATGATAATATGTCAGGCAGCTATTTTTACAAAAAATAACTGATTGGAGGACACCAGTAGTAGGCCTTCGATGATTATCATCATTTGAGCCACACTTCTATCAGATTTTTAAAAAAAATGTTCTTCAGTGTAATTTTTCATCTTAACAGCTCAATAAATCAAACCTGGTAAAAATATAACAGACATTGCATTGTTCTTTCTTACAAAAAGAATTATGCTATTTTGTTTGGCTTACGCTGTTTTGAATCACAGTAAACGAAAAAAAAGAGTTACCACCTACACAACTACTCACAGTTATCAGTGTCTGCTGCAACAGCAATGATGCCCATAGGCTGTCGACTGATGTTCCTTTTTAGCCACGTAACGCCTGAGCCGTCATACTTGTTGGCACGTATGACGGCACGCAGCATCCAGTCTGTCCAGTACAAGAAGTCTCCATACACAGCTAGACCAAACGAATGTTGGGGGATTGCAGTCACGATTACCTGAATGTTTAAAAAACACTTCTTTCAGAACTTCATCTATGTTAAACATTTCTCCAGGATTTTGTTGCCTAAAAACTCACCTGCAGAACAGAAAGCTATCCAGCCTTCATTCTGCACATGCCAAAATGGTCTTCAGACATCATAACACCTCTTTAGAGGTTTGCCAGTCTAAACCTGATCACTGGAAAAGTGCACAGAAAGAAATTATGGGATCCACATGAGTAACTCCTGCTGATAATTAGATTCATGGGTTCAGCTCATCTCACTGTCTAAATGGCTAAGGACATGAAAACTGAACACTAGAAAGTAGGAGATGTTAAGGTATTTAAAATAAATGTAGGAACAGCGTTATTAATTAACATTTAACTAATAAAGCTGTTCTTACTTTTGTTTTAAACAGCTTTAACATTATATTATCACAGCTTTACTGTAGTAACTTTATGTGTATTTGTGCATTAGTTTTATATATTTACCTCTATCCAAAAAAAAAAAACCTATTCATGTTTTACCAGAACAAGAAGAAGATATACTTTTCATTATGTTACGTGTACGATAAGATATTTATGTGTGTTAGACATAATGAATGTCCATCTTCTTGTAATGGGAGTGCATAAGTTGCTTATGAACATCTCTTGATTTTGTCTACTAATCTGTAATGACATCACTCTTTTGCTCTTCTCGTGTGTTTTCTTCCTTTAAAAAAAAAAAAATTCTATGCACAGGGATGAAACTCTTCTGGTTCCAGGTCCTATGAAATCAATTAGCTCTCTGAACACTTGGTAACAAACTTTAGCAATCATTACAATTTAAAGAAGCAAAAAGAAAAAAAACTTACCACTCTGTTGCTACCATCAAAGTCACAACGTTCGATCTTATCTAGCCTTGCATCAGACCAATAAAGCTTGTTGGCTTTGTGATCCATGGTCAGACCATTTGGTGTCCGAATTTGATCAGTAATAATTGACTCGGTACCGTTCATTGTCCCTCGGCTATCAAAAGCAGCTGTCTGTATTGATGGATGCCGATCACTCCAGTTAGTCCAAAACAGACGTCTAGATAAAACATAAAACGTTATGTCACTTTTCAGTATAACTTACAACACATTTTACAGACACAACAAATGTGAACGGTGATGATGTTGCACTGGGAGAACATACGAAGGTTGATAAAAGCATCAATTTGATGAAATGGAGGTTTTCTGTAAGTTTCCATTATGCACTAACCACACTGATATCTTACAGATCACACTAAAATCCTACAGCTTCTCCCAAACTGCTAACAAAGAACAGGGTTTCATAAACAACAGAAGTATGATATGTTCTAATGCATCTTCCTGGAACTATGAGCTGATATGGTGGAGATGTTGAGGCAGAACACAATGTCAGCTTGGGAGTGGGTCATAGCAGCCATTTTTTTCAGTCCTTGGGTGAAGTTAAAATGGGGGGGGGGGGGTGCAGTATTCCTTTAGCGGATCCACCACCATAGGGACTATGATGATCCCTGCCCCATTAGCCAGAATAAGACTGTTACTGGGGGCATCAACAGAGAGGTGGAACAGGGTCTTGATCAGCTATGGTTCTCCAAACCCCAATGTCAGCATGTCAGCTGTGGCCAGTGTCTTCAACCCCATTAGCTCTCTCAATACACGGGATCTATTCTTCAAAAGTGCCATCTGTCTTATTTTCTGTTCAGTTCTTCTTATACAACCAACTTTAGCAGACATAAGCATCTAAATCTGTCAAAAGTGCCATCTGGTCTTAGATTCTGTTCAGTTCTTCTTATACAACCAACTTTAGCAGACATAAGCATCTAAATCTGTCAAAAGTGCCATCTGTCTTATTTTCTGTTCAGTTCTTCTTATACAACCAACTTTAGCAGACATAAGCATCTAAATCTGTCAAAAGTGCCATTTGGTCTTATTTTCTGTTCAGTTCTTCTTATACAACCAACTTTAGCAGACATAAGCATCTAAATCTGTCAAAAGTGCCATCTGTCTTATTTTCTGTTCAGTTCTTCTTATACAACCAACTTTAGCAGACATAAGCATCTAAATCTGTCAAAAGTGCCATCTGGTCTTAGATTCTGTTCAGTTCTTCTTATACAACCAACTTTAGCAGACATAAGCATCTAAATCTGTCAAAAGTGCCATCTGTCTTATTTTCTGTTCAGTTCTTCTTATACAACCAACTTTAGCAGACATAAGCATCTAAATCTGTCAAAAGTGCCATTTGGTCTTATTTTCTGTTCAGTTCTTCTTATACAACCAACTTTAGCAGACATAAGCATCTAAATCTGTCAAAAGTGCCATCTGTCTTATTTTCTGTTCAGTTCTTCTTATACAACCAACTTTAGCAGACATAAGCATCTAAATCTGTCAAAAGTGCCATTTGGTCTTATTTTCTGTTCAGTTCTTCTTATACAACCAACTTTAGCAGACATAAGCATCTAAATCTGTCAAAAGTGCCATTTGGTCTTATTTTCTGTTCAGTTCTTATACAACCAACTTTAGCAGACATAAGCATCTAAATCTGTCAGAAGGTGTAAATTTCTTCCCCAGGCACAAGCTATGACTATGTGATGTGAATCTAGAGAAGACTGTGTACCTCATCCCACCTATGGTGTACGAGATGTAGTTTACAGAGCAACTTAGTTATCAACGCTAACAAACTAAGACTACAGTGAATCACTGCAGTGCTGGAAGGAGAGAAGCTGCTGAAAAACTGTCTAAATCTCACACAAAACAAAACCTACAATCAAATGAGGCAAAATGCTCATCAAAGGGAAAGTACAGTAACTGATGAAAACAAAGAACAGACATCCTAAAGACCCCATTCTAAAGCTAAACTGAACACAATAAGCCAGACTTTTTCAGGCTCCAAGCAGGACACTGCAGACTACTTTCAAGCCTATCTATACAAACTGAAGGGCAATCAGCACATGCCAAAACTGTCTTCACACTCCAGAACACATCCTGAAAATCTGTACTCTCTGCAGGCTCAAACCTTACCCCAGGGTGGAAAAAAGGCAAGGGTGGAAAAATGTGGAGCATGTGTTAAGTCCTCATGCTGACAGTGTGATTCATGAAGGTAATCCTTCTCCTAATTTAGATGACAAAGAATATGAAAGGAAAAAAAAAAAAAAGAAGCAGCATGATCTAGCACTTTAACCTGAAGAAGAAGTAGCATGACCTAGCACTTTAATCTGAAGAAGAAGTAGCATGACCTAGCACTTTAACTTGAAGAAGAAGTAGCATGACCTTGCATTTTAACCTGAAGAAGAAGTAGCATGACCTTGCATTTTAACCTGTAGAAATAGTAGCATGATCTAGCACTTTAACCTGAATAAGAAGAAGTAAAAAGAATATGAAAAAGTAAGAAGAAGAAGGAGTAAGAAGAAGGGAGGAGAAAGAAGAAGAAGAAAGGAAGAAGAGAAGGAAGAGGGGAGGAAGGAAGGAAGGAAATTTTTTCTTCTCTGGACTTGTCCACTGACAAGAAATTTCCTAATCTCACCTAATGCAAGTGCTGACCACAATGTCTCTGGGGTGGTCATGAGCTTCAAGCTGAACAAAGACCTCATTCCTGTTCTGGCTCTCTGACATGCTCTTACTGCCCAAAGTGATGCGATTAACGTTTGAGCCGGAGTAGCTGGTCCAGTATAGGTGGCGGTGGACTGGATCAAAAGCTAGACCTTCAGCTGATCCTACTCCTGTGAGACAAATTAAAAAAGAAGTCTTTTTTTTTTTTGTCTTCATCTTCACAGGATCATCTATTCCATATCAAAGAGACAATGAAGAAGCAAACAAAAATCAGACAGAAACAAGAACATATAAAAAGAATGATCAGACCAGATATAAAATGAAAAAAAAAGGACTCATAAGTGATAGAAAGAAATCAGATTGACCAGATGCAGTGTTACTACAAGCTGGAGATTTATTGTAGCCAACATCACAAGATAACGACAACTCACCGAGTGCTATGAACTTATTCTGTCAATTTCCATTTCAGCTGTGAAGCTTTCCCATGAGAAAAAGCAGTTACCAGTGCAAAATAAAAGCACCTTTTCTTTACCTACTGCAAACCTGGCACAGTTCCTAACTCATGGAATTTGATTGTTATGTCAATATCTTGTTTTTTTTTTTTTTTCCATGATGCACTGACAACATGTGCAATATACTCTGGTGTGTCTCACCCTGCAGGTAAATATTCTTAATTTTCAGAGTTTTTCCCTGAAAAACAAACACCCTAGGTATCTAATTTACAGCTTGAATGACTGGAGCGTGGGTACATAACTCAATGATAAAGACAATTCAATATCAGCTTTACTATTCCCATGCTCAAAAGTATATCAACTGAAAAATAAAAACATATGCCTATCATGCTAGAGGCATTTTGGGATATGCTCATTTTCTCCTTGACCTGATGATCTTACTAGAGGCAATGTGGTCAGCATCAGGCCCTGGCAGCTTTTCCTTCCCTGGCTCCTGAAGGAACTTCTGGCCAGACTCAAACCACCAACTTCCACATGAGAGATGAGCACACTAATTATCATGCCACTCAGCCACCCTATAACTATTTAAAGTGGAAGCATCTGTCTAAGTACATTCAACAGAGTATTCAATCAATCGAAAAACTCAGCACAGCTGCTTTCGTACCTCTTAAAATAACATTAAAACCTGTTCCATTGAAAAACACGGACTGGATGTTGCCCTGTTGAATATCACTGAAAAATATCCTGTCTGTGGCATAGTCAAATGTCAGACCTATCACGTTTTTCATTAGATTCTCATTCTGGATTGGGTGACGGGGTGCATTCTGGTCGGTTGTATTATCCAAAGATAAGCTCTTTAAGGCAACAACCTCGGAGTACAACAGGAAAGCTTTGTGTTCTGAAAAAAAAAAAAGAGAGAAAATATGTCTTAATTTTCCCCTTAATTTTCTCAACATTCTTTTACAACTCTTTTCTAGCACAACTCCTCTAAGATATCTCTGATATCTTCTGTACTGAAAAGTTTTCTATAATCTAACATCTTCTATCCTGAATTGTTCTCTTACATCCTTCCCATGCCATTAAACATCAAGTAGGGCTTGCATGATAGTTTGCCAAGTTTTTCTGCTTTCGCCGAGCTTTTCAACCTCACTCAAAGGATTTTATGCTTACTAATCTGACTTCTCTTAACAATGTCCTCCTTAGAGTTTCACTTGGTTGAACTCTTTTTCTTTGGCCTGTTGTGTTCCATTTGACAGTTTGTTTTGGGATTCTCTGTTTCTTCTCATCACGTAACCAACATATGTCCATCTCCTTTTCCTGATCACCTATGAGACAGGTTGTTGCTCACTCATCTGCCTTATCTCTGCATTGTTCTTGAATCCGTTCCACTTTATACCGAGTATTTTCCTTAGGCATTTGTTTTCAAAATAATCAAATTTGTTGTTTATTTCTTTTCTTGTTTTCCAGCTTTCAAGTGCATAAAAAAGGGTGGATGTTACATTTGAATTGAATAATCTTAGCTTGGTTTCTGTGCTTATAACTTTTGAGTGCAATATGTTCTCAAGATTCTTGAAGGTCAATGCTGCTTTTGTAATTCTAATTTCCTTTCTGGTGTCACCATCCTGGTCTATATAGCTGTAGAGGTATACAAATTGTTGCACTTCTTCAAAAGCTGTTCTTTCTACATATATTTTTCTTTATTGATTAATGGGAAGTTTCATTATTTTTGTTTTTTCCTTGTTAATTTTAAATCCTATTTTGCTAGCAAGTGAGGACAGGGTATCTGTTTTTTCTTGCATGGAACTCACATTGTCACTGATAAGAGCTATGTCATCTGCAAAATCAAGATCTAGTTGGGTCCCATGTAATCAATCGATGTCCGCTTTACCTGTCTTATCTTATATATATCTTATATCCTTCCTGTGCCGTTAGACGTCACATAGGGCTCGCAAAGTAGTTCGCCAATTTTTCCTGTCTTCGGCGAGTCTTTCAACCTCATCAAAGGATTTTATGCCTGTTAACTTGGCCTCTCTTAATAATGTTCTCTTCAGAGTTTCACGCGGTCTGCCCCTTTTTCTTCGGCCTGTTGTGTTCCACTTGATAGCTTGTTTTGGGATTCTCTGATCATTTCTTCTCATCAAGTGGCCAACATATGTCCATCTCCTTTTCCTGATCACCCGTGAGACTGGTTGTTGTTCAGTCATCTGTCTTATCTCTGCATTGTTCTTGAATTCATTCCACTTGATGCCGAGTATTTTCCTTAGGCATTTGTTTTCAAAAGAGTCTAATTTCTTTTCTATTTCTTTAGTTGTTTTCCAGCTTTCGCATGCATAAATGAGGGTGGATATTACATTTGAATTGAATAGTCTTAACTTGGTTTTTGTGCTTATAACTTTTGAATTCCATATGTTCTCAAGATTCTTGAAGATTGATGCTGCTTTTGCAATTCTGATCCTAACTTCCTTTCTAGTGTCACCATCCTGGTCTATGTAGCTGCCAAGGTATGCAAATTGATTGACTTCTTCAATATCTGTCCCTTCTATGTGTATTTTTCCATTTTGATTGATGGGAATTTTCATTATTTTTGTTTTGTCCTTGTTAATTTCAAGTCCTATTTTGCTAGCCAGTGAAGATAGGCTATCTGTTTTTTCTTGCATGGAATTCACATTATTACTGATAAGAGTTATGTCATCAGCAAAATCAAGATCTTCTAGTTGGGTCCCATGTACCCAGTCAATACCTGTGTTACCTGTGCAGCATTTTGTCATTATGAAGTCTATTGTAATCCCAAAAAGTAAAGGAGACAGTATACATCCTTGTTTCACGCCTGTTTCAATCTGGAACCATTCACTCATCCCTTCTTCTGTCTTGACTGCACAACCATATCCATTGTATAAGTCCTTAATGATGTTGACAATTTTAGATGGTATTCCATATAGACATAAAATTCTCCATAATGAATCTCTGTGTATGCTATCAAATGCCTTCTTAAAATCTATGAAATTCAGTATTAATGGTTTCTGCTTTTCAATATGTTCTTCGAGTATTATTCTGAGGGTAAAGATCTGGTCGAGACAGCTTCTCCCTTTTCGAAATCCTGCTTGTTCTTCTCTCATTGCAGTATCCACTATATCTTTGAGTCTATTCAAAATGACCTTGCAAAATACTTTTGACACAACTGATATTAAGGTTACTCCTCTCCAGTTGTTACAGTCACTAAGGTTGCCCTTTTTTGGTATTTTAACAATGATTCCCTTCTTCCAATTAGAAGGGACCTTTTCTTCTTTCCAAATCTTGTTAAACATTCTCTGTAGTTGTCTCATGTTGTCACTATTGATAGCTTTTAGCATCTCGGCTGTTATTTCATCTTCACCTGCAGCTTTGTTGTTAGCCATTAAATTCACTGCTGTTTCAATTTCATGCAATTCAATTTCATCTAGATTGACATTTAGTTGTGGGGCTGGTAAGTCAGTTTCAAGGTTTAACAATTCTTTTGGGTGTGGTCGATTGAGTATTTCTTGGAAGTGTTCAGCCCATCTTTGCTTTTGGTCTTTATTTGATGTTAATAGTGTTCCAGTTTTGCTAAGGATTGGTCTTTCTTTAGATGTAATAGTACCTGTTAGCCTCTTTTGTATGTTATATAAAGTTTTGCTGTCTCCTGTTTTTGCTGCTTTTTCTGCCTCTTTCGCCATATTGTCTATGTATTCTCTTTTATCCCTTCTAGCTGAACTTTTTACTTTCTTGTCTATGTCTTTGTATTTTGCTTTTGCCGAATCTCTTTCATGATCTGCTTTTGCATTCAACATGTTTAATTTGACTGCTCGTCTTTCATGTATATACTTCCATGTTTTATCTGGTATCCATGCTTTTCTATTTGGTTTTTCCAATCCAGCGCTTACTTTTGCTGCTGTGATTATGGCTGTGCTGTAAGATTTCCATAACTCATCTATACCTATCTCCTCAACTTCACTGGGTGTTTTAGAATGATTGGCAAGTTCCTGATTGAAATTAATGTTAGTATTTTCTTCTTGTAGGCTGTGGATGTTTATCTTTCTGTGTACTGATTTCTTGTGTTGACTTTTCAATTTTAGTTTTATTTTCCCTATGCACAGGTTGTGATCACTGTTGACATCTGCACCCCTATAAGCCCTTACATCCATGAGAGATGTTCTGTATTGCTTTCTAATACACAAATGGTCTATCTGGTTTCTAGTTCTATCATCTGGAGATATCCATGTTGTTTTATGTATCTCTTTGTGTGGGAATATTGTGCCTCCAATGACCATGCCCTCTGTTAAACATATTTCAATTAATCTTTCTCCTGTGCAACATTTTTATTATGAAGTCTATGGCAATTCCAAAATGTCTTCTAATTTTATTCTACTATCTTTCATATATCTTCTACGCTGAATCATGCTATCTGGCAACCATCTTCCATTTTGGGGATTCCCTTAGTATTTCTCATTTCTATTCTGGCCAGTTCTCTTATATACCTCAAATATCTTTTATCCTGGCCAGCTCTCTGTCATCCCTCATACGTCTTACATCCTGTACAATCCTCTACTGTCTCTTCCATTTTGTGAGCCAACTAATATCTCTTAAATATATTCTGTCCTGGAAGTCTTTTCACCATGTCCCAAATATCTTCTATCCTGGGTGGACATCTACTGCACCAGCCAAGAATGTCTCATATCTTTCATATTTAAGTTTCATGTCTATAAACCATTTATTTACGGGCTTTTGCCTGAATGTTTCCATATCAGTAAAAAACGTGCTGCAGGTGGAAGGAAACAAGCATGAGCTAAAGAATACCAAAAACAACCCCTAAAAATTAAAAACAAATAAAAGGCAGAACGCAGAAGGCAACAAAAATGGAACAAGACAACATGTAAGGACAAAGACAACAGAGAGGGAAAACAACATGTGAGGAAGAAAGGCAACAAAGAGGGAAGACTATATGTGATGACCAAGACAAAATGTAAACATCAAGACAACAGAGAGGGAAGACAGCATGTAAGGAACAAGACAACAATAAGAAAAGAATAACATGCAAGGACCAAGACTTTAAACAGAGAGGGAAGACAACATGTAAGGAACAAGACAACATGTAAGGACAAAGACAACAAAGAGGGAAAACAACATGTATGGAACAAGATAAGAGAGGGAAGACTAATGACCAAGACAAAATATAAAGACTATGACAAGAGAGAGGGAAGACAATATGTAGGGAACAAGACAAGAAGAAAAGAATAACATGTAAGGACCAAGATTTTAAACAGAGAAGGAAGACAACATGCAAGGAACAAGACATCAAACACAGATGGAAGAAAATATGTAAGGAATAGGATATCAATCACAGAGGGAAGACAACATGTAAGGAATAAGACATCAAACACAGAGGGAAGACAATATGTAATGAGCAAGACATCAAACATAGAAGGAAGACAACATGTAAGGAACAATACATCAAACATAGAGGGAAGACAACATGTAAGGAACAAGACAACAGAGAAGGAAGACAACATGTAAGGAACAAGACAACATAGAGGGAAGACGGTATGTAAGGAACAAGACAACACAGAGGGAAGACAATATGTAAGGAACAAGACAACAGAGAGGGAAGACAACAAGTAAGGAACAAGACAGCACAAAGGAAGATTATTGTATGGAACAAGACAACATAGAGGGAAGACTATGTGCAATAAACAAGACAACAAATAAAGAAGACTAGAGACAATGGATAAGGCAACAGAGACTGAAGACTATGTGTAAGGACTAAGACAACACAGAGGGAAGACTGTGTAAAGAAATAAGACAACATGTAGGGAAGACTATGTGCAATAAACATGACAACAAATAAAGAAGACTAGACACAATGAATAAGGCAACAGAGATTGAAGACTATGTGTAAAGAATAAGACAACATAGAGGGAAGACTATGTGTAAGGAATAAGACAACATAGAGGCAAGACTGCATAAGGAATAAGACAACATAGAGGGAAGACTATGTAAGGAATAAAACAACATAGAGGGAAAACAATGTTTAAGGAATAAGTCAATATTGAGGGAAGAATATGTGTAAGGAATATGACAACATAGAGGGAAGACTGTGTAAGGAATAAGGCAACATAGAGGGAAGGCTATGTGTAATAATTAAGACAACACAGAGGGAAGACTATGTGTAAGGAATACAACAACACATATGGAAGACTATGTGTAAGGAATACAACACATAGGGAAGACTTAAGGAATAAAACAACATAGAAGGAAGACTGTGTAAGGAACACAACATATAGGGAAGACTATTTGTAAGGAATAAGAAAACATAGTAGGAAGACTGTGCAAGGAATAATGCAACATAGAGGGAAGACTTATGTGTGAGGAATAAGACAGCATAGAGGGAAGACTATGCATAAGGAATAAGACAACATAGATGGAAGACTGTGTAAAGAATAAAACATGGAAGACTATGTGTAAGGAATAAGACAACACAGAGGGAAGACTGTAAGGAATAAGACAACACAGAGGGAAGACTGTAAGGAATAAGACAACATAGATGGAAGACTGTGTAAAGAATAAAACATGGAAGACTGTGTGTAAGGAATAAGACAACACAGAGGGAAGACTGTAAGGAATAAGACAACACAGAGGGAAGACTATGTGTAAGGAATAAGACAACAAATAATGAAGACTAGACATAATGGATAAGACAACGCATAAGAATAAAAGACCACATACACATAAATGGACCAATCAATGGAAGATGATACAGTATGAAAAACTCAACTTACCAGAAAGTAGACCACACAGGAAAGAAAGAAAGAAAGAAAGCATGCTTTCCCAGGACCACTACAAGCCAACTTTACCTTCACAAGTTATTCCATCAGCAGCAAGTTTACCATGAGAACAAGCACAACTAACTCTGTCCTCTCCTCTGTACAAGCACAGACCCTGACACCCTCCATTGTTGGTCTTACAAGGGTTGGTGCCTGAAGAGCACAGGTAACTTTTCAGTAAATTGTCAGAATTTACTAGGTTTTTTTTTTTTTTTAAATTTTTTGTTTACAGTTTTAGAAACCTCTCACTGACTTTGTACGACCACTCATATTTCACGTATCTTTCTGAATACTGGCATCAAACACTTTTAGAAATCTCTCACTGACTTTGTACAACCACTCATATTTCACGTATCTTTCTGAATACTGGCATCAAACACTTTTAGAAATCTCTCACCGACTTTGTACGAGCATTCATATTTCACGTACCTTTCTGAATACTGGCATCAAACACTTTTAGAAATCTCTCACTGACTTTGTACAACCACTCATATTTCACGTACCTTTCTGAATACTGACATCAAACACTTTTACATCCCTCAGGCGACTGATGTCCTTGACTGCCACAAATATTTCTTTTCCTGTCATTTTGTCTGCATATTTTATAGAGCCTTGGAGCTCTTTTCTATATGTAGGAATAACAAAGCAGGTCATTCAACAGTACAGCTGAAAAAAACTAAATGAGGGTGACATAAACGTGAAAGGAAATAAAAGTGAATGTAATGGGAAATGCCAGGAAAGGTAAACGTTTGAGTTGTCATCCTCAGGAAACTCCTCAACAATCTCATGAATGATTATGCTCTGGTGTGAGAGCTGTGAGTTCCATGGCAATTTCAGGCAGTCAGTAGAAATGTATCATCTATGAGACAATCCTGAGATGTTTGTTGAAACACAGGCACGAAGAAATTATGGAGTGGATTATAGTGACTTCATGCATTTTCTGTGTGGATCTCAGTGATACAGGCTATTATGGCTTTATAAAATTCCTGTAACATACATAACCAGGCAGGACAGTGCTCTACTAATAAGCTCCATTTCAAAACAGCTGAAAAGGTATTTTTGACTACAGTAATCAGTCAAAACATTAAAAGCTACTAACAGTGACAACAAGAGCAAACTACAGAGAATGTTTAATAAAGTTTGGAAAGAAGAAAAGGTCCCTTCTAAATGGAAAAAAGGAATCATTGTTAAAATACCAAAAAAAAAAAAAAAGGCAACTTTAGCAATTGCAATAAGTGGAGAAGAGTAACCTTACTATCAATTGTGTCAAAAGTATTTTGCAAAGTTATTCTGAATAGAATTCAAGATGTAGTGGATGCTGCAATGAGAAAAGAACAAGCAGGATTTCAAAAAAGGAGAAGCTGTCTCAACCAGATCTTTACTCTCAGAATAATACTTGAAGAACATATTGAAAAGCAGAAACCATTAATCCTGAACTTCACAGACTTTAAAAAGGCATTTGATACCATACACAGAGGTTCATTGTGGAGAGTTTTAAGAATATAAGGAATACCATCTAAGATTGTCAACATCATTAGACACCTCTACAATAGATATGTTTGTGCTGTCAAAACAGAAGAAGGAAGGAGTGAATGCTTCCAGATTGAAACAGGTGTGAAACAAGGATGTATATTATTTCCCTTGCTTTTTGGAATTGCCATAGACTTCATAATAAAAAAAAATGCTCCACTGGTAAAACGGGCATTGATTGGGTGCATGAAACCAACTGGAAGATCTTGATTTTGCAAATGACATAACTCTTATCAGTGACAATATGAAATTAATGCAAGTAAAAACAGATACCCTGTCTTCAATGGCTAGTAAATTAGGACTTGAAATTAACAAGGAAAAAACAAAAATAATGAAACTTCTCATTAACCATGAAGGAAAAATATACATAGAAGGAAGAGATGTTGAAGAAGTAAACCAATTTGCATATCTGCAGCTACATACACCAGGATGGTGACATCAAAAAGGAAGTTAGAGTTAGAATTGCAAAAGCAGCAGTGACCTTCAAGAATCTTGAGAACATATGGCATTCAAAAGTTATAAGCACAAAAACCAAGTTAAGACTATTTAATTAAAATGTAATATCCACCCTCATTTATGCATGTGAAAGCTGGAAAAATGACTAAATAAACAGACAAGAAGTTAGACTCTTCTGAAAAGAAATGCCTCAGGAAAATACTTGGTATGTAGTGGAACGAATTTAAGAACAATACAGAGATAAGGTAGATAAGTGAACAACAACCAGTCTCACGGGTGATCAGAAAAAGAAGATGGACATATGTCAGTCACGTGCTGAGAAGAAACAATCAGAGAATCCCAAAACAAGCAATCATGTGGAATACAAAAGGCCGAAGAAAAAGAGGTCGACCATGTAAAACTTTAAAGAGGACACTGTCAAGAGTGTCCAGTTTAGTGGGAATAACATCCCTTGATGAGGTTGAAAAGATCGCCGAAAATGGAAATCTTGGCAAACTACCATGCTCATATGTGATGTTTAATGGCACGGGAAGGATGTAAGAAGAAGAAGAATAGTCAGTCACTAAGAAGGTGTTCAAGCTGCAATGAGTGACTTGCCTTGAAATACCAAATACCAACATCAGACATAAGTTAGTATAATAGAGGAATGGACAAAGAACATCTTTATATAAACAAAAGCTAGACAGATATGAAAGGCAACTTCTACCAGAAAGAAGAAGACTACAAGTGTATATAAAAACAAAGAACAAAGATTAGACTGCATTTGTTGCTGCTTTTGTTGTTAATGGATTCAGCTGTTCGAGCTTTTTCCCTTAACCTCAATGTCATATATTTGAAGACTATACCTAACAGAAACAATAACACAGATAAATACATTTATGAAAACGAATAAGACAAAATACTACACATAACTAAAATAACAAGACAGACAACTACATTCATTCATTTGACATGTCCTTTCCAGAATGCTGTCCTTCTCACAGTCTGCCTGAATGCAATACGATCTTGCGCAAGTTGACCAGTGTCTCGCAGTGACACATTCAGACTTCCTGTGATGTCTCGAGTCCATCTGTGATGAGGTTGTCTCTATTCTCTTTTGCCGGGCACTATGCCTTCTACTATCAACAACTACATATAACTGATAACAGGACAGATAACTACATCTAAAACACAAAGAAAAAGTAAGAAGACTCAAATAACAGAAGGAATAAGACTACAGTCACATCCAACAGAAATGAAGAAAAAAATAAACAATAAAATTATGTTTGACTTAAAGAATAAAACAGAGGATTACGCCTAACAGAAAGAAAAAGATAAGACTATATCTGACATAAATAATCAAACAGAAGACTACATCCAACAGAAATAAAAGGATAGAAGACCATGTTTGACAGAAATAATCAAACACAAAACTTACAGTCAGTCAGTCAGTCGTTTGCATTTCCCTTGTGGAACTTTGCCTCCCTAACACCTCTCCTGTAAGCCTCTCGGTTGTAAGCAAGATGCCCTGCTGTTGATGCATCCATTCACAGATTATCAGTGATGTCTTGCAGCCATCTATGCCTTGGTCTTCCTCTCTTTCTTCTTCCCATTATATACCCTTCCAAGATGGTCTTCTCTAAATTCTCAAAACTTACACCAAACAGAAATAAAATAACAGAAAACTATGTCTCTCTCTTTCTGAACCCTAAGTGCCCAGGTCACATGGGGCTTCCACAGGGGGTTTCCACAAATGGAAAACTATGTCTAGCTGTTTCTAAAAGAAAAGATGAGACATTCAACTACAACAAATGCCCTGAATATTACTGGTAGAAATTATTTCTGTAGGTCACTTGCATGTACTTACACATCTGCCCAGAAGATTTTATCTTCAAACACGGTCAAGCTCATACAACCACTGATCCCCGTCGCAAGAACTGTGGTCCTCACACCAGCAGGTGTCACTCGCTCTATGATATTTTGATTCTTGTCACACCAGTAGAGATCACCGGTCTCATAATCAATAGCTAGACCATAAGGGGCTATCACCGGTTTTTCCTTTGTGTTCACAACAAAATCAATTCTCTCGGAGCCATCCAAACGTGCTCGGACAATTCTAGGCCTGGCTCCTCCATTGGCAAAGTAAAGATATCTGCAAACAAAACAATTCTTTTAACAAAACAGTAATTCTTTGTGTCTCTACTCAATGAAACACTGGAGCACACAAGAGAAATTTTATCATTAGACCACATATCAACAGACGTGGCATTAAATGGGTTATCAACAGCCGTGGCATTGGATGGGTTATCAACAGCTGTGGCTTTTGATGGCATATCAACAGCTGTGGCATTTGATCCAACTGAATCTACACATTAAAGCTGAAGCCAAGGATACAGTATGTTGCCTCTGTTTGTTCAGACCGTAGTGTCTTGAGTTAGATCTGGTGGCTTTCTTTTCTCCATGTCACTTGGTAAGCTTGTCAAAATACGTCTCTCCTGATCTTTCTGGCCTGCTACTGGGGTTACCAATGAAGGGATGGGACCGGGTCTTGGTCACCCATAGTTCGCTAACTCTGATGCTAGCATATTCACTATATTATATTTCTTATCTCTACCACCAACCACATCTTTTATATTTATCTCCTCAGTGTCACAGACAAATGCACTTTTGCCATTATCATTCTTGATTGTCACCATACATTTGTTGTCTTTGTTCCAAAGTTCAACCAGTTAACAATAAAGGCACTGGCTCCAAGGTAAACTGAATTTACCCACTTGTCACACATTTCACTTCAAGGCTGGTAGATGTAAACAATTAATGTAATTAATTAACTCCTGACTCACCCTTGCTCTGGATGAACCACTATAGATCTTGGCTTCTCTATATCTTCATGAAAGACCACATATCTGTTTGCTCCATTCAAGCTGATTACTTCTATAATGTTATGTCCTTGGTCAGTCCAATAGAGGTTGCCTGAGTTAAAACATTTCCAAAAACTTGATAAAGTCAATAAAACAGTGATAAGCAACATAAGGTTAACTTTGAAGGCAAAGTTTCTGATAAATCAGGTCTATATGTATGTGTGTGTGTGTATATATATGTGTATATATATATGTGTGTGTGTGTGTGTGTGTGTATATATATATATATATACACACACACAGTCTTAAACAAGAACATCTATTCTTGTTATACATACACACATATATATAAGGATGTTCAGCACTCTCTTATATGGATATGAAAACACGAACATCATATGCAAGGTATGAGAAAAAACTTAACAATTTCCATCTTTGCTGCCTTTGTAGAAAAATGAACATCAAGTGGCAAAATTAAGTAACCAATTCTGTGCTTTGCAATGTGCTAAGCTTCCATCAATGGTGACGATAATAAGCAGCAGAAGACTGAGATGGCTGTGACATGTAACAAGAACGGATGTCAGCCACATTCTCAAGCTGGATTTGTATGAAGCGAAAGTCACCAATGCAAGATATTTCCTATCAGCCATTAAAGTCTGAGAAAAACTTGCAAAAGATAGAGTCATACAGAGAGAGAGATTCTGCGGCTGGCTATGCAAATCCAATATTGGCAGAGTCAGCCAGCTCTGCATGATGATTCTCGGCAAAACCCACAACGGTTGGTGTCCGCCTGCTTCAGAAATGTCTCCCTGAACAAAAAGGGTTGATATTTTAGGCAACTGAGAAAGAAAGATAAGAAAAAAACTCCTACATCAGACTGAGTTGTAAATGGATGACAAAACATAAAAAAAAAGAAAGAATACAAGGCAAAACAAACTGAGGTATAGTGAATGTGGGAGTTAAAACACAAGAAGAGTGCAGGGAAAAAACAGTCACCTGCATGAAGGTTGTTACTCCACATTTATTATGTATTGCCATTTTACTAAAACTGTCTTCAGGAAATAGGCCATAATATTAGACCTCAAAAATGTCCATGTCTATTTAGCATAATTTTGGACATTAAATACCCACACTCTTGAATTTTCAGCATTACATATAGCTGTAGTAACAGCAGAAAACTAACAGAAAACAGTGTTGTATGATCAGATATGGAAAAAATTGTACACAAAAGCACTTCTAGACATAAGAGTAAGAAAATCTACAATTTTTTTTTAGGTCTAATCATACAACAGTGTGGTCTGTTATTTTACTGTACAAAAGCTTTGTTGTTTCCTATTTGTAAAATTTCTAACTGCAAAAAAGCACTGGAAAATCTACTGATATAAACACTACTGAAATCTGAAAACCAAAATAGGTTGAAACATTTGCACTTTTGTATTTGGGTGATCCCAGATTTTTTTTTTTCTTCTCAGTCAGCTCATTTCATAACTACATACCAGCAATCCAGTCCACAGCTAGCGACTCCACCCCTGATATACCATCTGAAACAATGATCTCTCGTTCACTGAGGTCTCTCTTTATTCTAGAGATTACCCGACGATCACTGTCCACCCAATAGATATGGTCATTCACTTGAGATGGTTAAAAAAAAAAAAGCATTATGTGGACATGAGGTGAAAAGTGGTTTATGATTCAGTTTTACAACAAAACAACAGAGGAAAGCAAAATACAAAAAACAATAAAGTGATATAATACGAAGCCAGGGGTAGGAGTCTGTCCTACTACCAAGTGCTGTGTGGCAGATGGCGGAACAGCACCTAGATACAGAGGGTAGCTGGAAATATAAGGAACAAGCAATCACTGACAAAAACAGGAGGTGACACTAGAGAGTAAGGTGGGTTAGGTGCACTGGGCATCTAATTCTACAAAATACTTCAAAAGTTTGGTGACAGAGTCATCTGCAAGTAAGGAGCACATTAACCCCTCCTCCATTATCCTGCAGGTAGGCTACTGAGCCAAGGGTTATCAGAGAAAACCATACACAAGCCAGCAGAAAGGAACTGCCATTCTTCCCTTGTATAATCACGCTTAAATGATTTATCATGACTTATGAAGTGACTTGGAGAAAGAACACCAGTCCAGCTCTAACACCCAGAATAGAGAACTGTGGAAAAGAATGACTACCGATGACCGTCGGCATGGCACTGGATAGATAGAATAAGAAGAGCATATGGAGGGAAAAAAATATGACAATCTAATATTTCAGTAATCACACATTTGTCAAAGGTATCAGATAGGAAAACAGTGCAGTAAGCTAAATCCTCATTTCCATGCCATTAAGGCATATTGGGGATACAACGTAGGCTTGTATTTCCAAGACCATTAGCACATGAAAGTGTGATGTGATCAGTGTCACACTTGGCTGCATTTCTCTGATACTCAATTTTAGGGGTTTGGTGGACCCCGGTGTCTTTTTGGTGTTGTGGTACCAGAAAAAAAATCCCCACTGGTGGGACCTGAACCTGGCACCACTGGATCAGCTGACAAAGCTTCTAACCACTCAGCCAACCAGACCACCATAACACTGTAGTAAAGACACACAAAAAAAGTATCTGACAGTGATCTGTCTTGTATAGAATTGCAGCTTGGAACTTTGTGGAAATGGTTTGCATCAAAATAAGCTTAAGTGCTTAACTCTTTCCATGCTTATCGTCACAGAGGTGACACTTCCAGTTTCTGACTTGGTGCTTTTCGTTACTGAGGTGATGTTTGGTTTGTTTCATTAAAAACCCGATGTAATGTTTAGATTGTAAACATTTAGTGTGCTTGCCCCGTGACCTTTTTCAAAATGGCCGAAGAGTGCTTAGTTATGGGGGAGAAAATTGAAGTTTTCTGCAAGAAATTTCAATTTTTGGTGATGTAGATAGGGGTATGGACATGTCCTTTGACCAGATCACTGTTCTTGAATGTATCCCAGGTAGATCTAGACATATCAGATGACTGGAGTAGTAGTTAGAAGGTTATTTCAGACATTATTTTACCGATAATGTAACATGCTATCACAAGATGAGCCCGACAGCTAGGTCTAGGCATCTCACATGGCAAGTACTGTAACCTAAGACCTATCTGATGGTATGCTGTCTAAAAACATCACATTACTTCTTTTGTCCTAAAAAACACTTTGCATTTATGAAATCTTCATACAGTTAGTTATATTTTGAAACATACTAGTTCCACGGAAGTACATGGAAATACTGTTTTTCATTCAATTTTGCAACTATACCCCCTATACAGAGGCCTACAGGAGTGCTATTAGGGAGGCAAAGTTCTGCAAGGAACATGCAAATGAATGAATGAACCCCCTATACATAACAAGACCCACGCTTTTAATTCAGCATACAACTGAACGTCCGCATTTCTTCCTGAGGCACAGAAAGAGCTAATCTGGTTGGTTGTGGTTACAATTTTACCAAAAAAGTAACGATGCAAACAAACAAAAAATATGCCATGATGGACTATGGGATGAAACTAAAAAACTCTGCATGACCAAGGAGGCAAGAACAAATACCTCATATCTAAGTATACAAAAATAAATGTCCAAAAAGTTCTGACAAAGAAAACATGAAGAGCTTGACGAGACAAACAAATATGCAGTTGAAAAAGACATAACATAAAAAAACTGCAAACTCGTAAAAAAAAAAGCACACAATATTGATGGACATAAACATAAAGAACCACTTAAGATGAAATGACCCAAACATAAAGTAAAAACAAAAAAAGGGATAAGATAACAAATCCTGGCGTGATAATGAATGCAATAACCAAAAACAAAAAAAATGTAAAACATCTAAAAAAAAAGGACAATTTAAAAATATAAAATAAGAATATAACAGACAAATTACAAATAAAAAAACATATTAAAAACTTCAATGATTTTAAAATGCTAATAAAAATTAAATTAAACTGCATAAAAATGTGCCCATGGAAAAAGACATTTCCTAACTACATATACTCCTAATAAAATATAAAAAGCAGATAAGAAAACATTCTTATAAATTTTTTTTAATCTTTAAAATCAAGAATTTGTAGAAAGAATATGAAGGGTGACACCTTATGGTTAAACCATAGTTAATATTTGATCCTGATAACACTTGATACCTGCATGGAAGTCGACAGAGGTTGCCAATGATATCTTGGAGATTGGGGCCAACGCTCCTTCTGTGCCATTCATTGTGATGCCGAGAATTTCTGAGGACTGGGAATAGAGTAGGAAGGAGTGGATTCCTGTCAGAAGAAAAAAAAAAACAAAAACATTCACCGAGCTTGCTAAAAATAGCCATATACATAATGTATAAGTCTGACAATTATGTCATCCAGGCAGAGCATCCATAAGAAATGTTGTACACCAGTACAAAAATTCCACTGAGAAATTTTTTTAAGCAGGTACAGACTATTTTCATCCACTATAGGCATCTGTTACAAGATATGCAGAATTTGTTATAAAACATGCAGATGGAATAAGTTACATGGAATCTCTAACATGATGTATGTTTAAGTTGGCTACTCACCTTTACATTTAACGCCTTCGCCTGACCCATCTTTCTCATATCCAACAGTACACTCACAGACTCGGCTACCACCAGAAGGCAAACAGAGCTGTTCACATCCTCCGTTGTTTTTTGCACAAATATTTGTCCCTGTGGGTATGTAATTTATCATTTTCAAATTCCACACAAAAAAAAAAACTCACTAAACATGACTGACAAAGACAGTGATCATTTAAACATAAAGTGTTTGCTTCCGTTTCAGATATGAATGAGGTGTATTAGTCATACATATCATATTGATTTTGAATCAAAAATACAAATTCATTCATTCTTTATCTGCCACGATGAAAGCTGTTACGTTTCTCTCGTCTGCATGCTCCTTTCTATTTATAAAAACTTATCTGCTGCCTTTCTTTTAAAGAGCCAAATGGTCAGTATGTTCAGATATTTTTCTCCTGCCATTCTTTTCAAGAATTGTTAAACCTTTAAACTGACTTACCAGCCCCACAACTAAATGTCAACCTAGATGAAATTACATTGTATGAAATTGAAACAGCAGTGAATTTAATGGCTAACAACAAAGCTGCAGGTGAAGATGAAATAACACCCGAAAGAAGTGGAGATATGGAAGGAGATGAATAAATCTTGAAATTACTTCCATAAAACTAGGAATGAAATAAAGAAATCTTGAAATGCCTGGTTTCCATGCCATTATGGCACATTGGGGATATATTTCCAAGACCATCGGCACATGAAAGCGTCACATACCTAGCCACCTACACCATCCCAGATTTCTCTGGTACCCGTTTTTACAGGATGAGTGGACCACAGGGCCTTTTTGGTGTTGTGGTACCAGAAAAAAATCCCCACTGCTGGGACTTGAAGCTGGTACCACCAGATTAGTAGACTGAGTGCCTAACCACTCGGCCAACCAAGCCACTGGATAAATGAAGAAATCTTAAACATTTGGATAAATCTTGAATGACTAAATATAAAAATGACTTGGACAAATTCTGCAAATTTTAGAAAAAAGATTAACATCCTGGATTATGGTGTGGTAAAACATGGTGTCACATTAGATGAGTCACATTAGGCTTCAGTTTAACCATTCAAAAGAGTATCAGTGTGTTTTATTATTAAGTCAACAGCCACTTTATTTAATGACTGCACCTACTGAAGGAATGAGAAAGGACTACGGGATACTTTCATCCCACACTTCATGACTCTTCCATCTCACACTTTTGGATATTTCTATCTCCCACTTCATGATCTTTCCATCTCACACTTCTAGATACTTCTATTTCCCACTTCAGGATACTTTCACAATTCTAGATACTTCTATTTCCCACTTCAGGATACTTTCACAATTCTAGATACTTCTATCTCCCACTTCAGGATACTTTCACACTTCTAGATACTTCTATTTCCCACTTCAGGATACTTTCACAATTCTAGATACTTCTATTTCCCACTTCAGGATACTTTCACAATTCTAGATACTTCTATTTCCCACTTCAGGATACTTTCACAATTCTAGATACTTCTATTTCCCACTTCAGGATACTTTCACACTTCTAGATACTTCTATTTCCCACTTCAGGATACTTTCACAATTCTAGATACTTCTATTTCCCACTTCAGGATACTTTCACACTTCTAGATACTTCTATTTCCCACTTCAGGATACTTTCAACTTCTAGATACTTCTATTTCCCACTTCAGGATACTTTCACACTTCTAGATACTTCTATTTCCCACTTCAGGATACTTTCACACTTCTAGATACTTCTATTTCCCACTTCAGGATACTTTCACAATTCTAGATACTTCTATTTCCCACTTCAGGATACTTTCACAATTCTAGATACTTCTATTTCCCACTTCAGGATACTTTCACAATTCTAGATACTTCTATTTTCCACTTCAGGATACTTTCACAATTCTAGATACTTCTATTTCCCACTTCAGGATACTTTCACACTTCTAGATACTTCTATTTCCCACTTCAGGATACTTTCACACTTCTAGATACTTCTATTTCCCACTTCAGGATACTTTCATACTTCTGAATACTTCTATCTCCCACTTCAGGATACTTTCACAATTCTAGATACTTCTATTTCCCACTTCAGGATACTTTCACACTTCTGAATACTTCTATCTCCCACTTCAGGATACTTTCACACTTCTGAATACTTCTATCTCCCACTTCAGGATACTTTCACACTTCTGAATACTTCTATCTCCCACTTCAGGATACTTTTACACTTCTAGATACTTCTATCTCCCACTTCAGGATACTTTCACACTTCTGAATACTTCTATCTCCCACTTCAGGATACTTTTACACTTCTAGATACTTCTATCTCCCACTTCAGGATACTTTCACACTTCTGAATACTTCTATCTCCCACTTCAGGATACTTTCACACTTCTGAATACTTCTGTTTCCCACTTCAGGATACTTTCACACTTCTGGATACTTCTATCTCCCACTTCAGGATACTTTCACACTTCATGATCCTTCACACTTGAGGACCACCTCAAGTTACAGCTATCACGGTGTAACATGCTAAAAGCAGAAATAAAAAAAAAATACTTACTTCCAGCTCGGCTGCTCGGATCATAGACCAAAAGATCATAAACATTGGGCGTGTCTTGTCTCATAACAACAGTGTTCCCTTTGTGGAACTGAGAAATAAAGAAATAAACCAAACTTTCTTCTCCAAAAGTGAAACACACATGATGTTATGTTAATGTTATAAATAGATCATCAAAGCTGTACTCTGGACACGCCTACAGGTGCTCCGATCTCCTCCTCAATATACCCCTCATCATACAGCAAACTAAGTATGTCATTTCAGTGTTGACTGACAACTCCTCTAACTGTGACAAGATGAAGTCTGTATATCTGGAAACCCAACGGGGCTGAAGGAAATGCTAGCAACAACCCCAAAATTAAAATTCTTAAACTCCTCCAATCTGGATTTGCTCTTTCGGTTTTGACTCTCCTGGACCTCAGCCACGAGCTACAACATAAATTGTCATGTGGCAGATAAGAAGTCTAATATAAACTGTCATGTGACAGATAAGAAATCTAATATAAACTGTTATGTGACAGATAAGAGATCTAATATAATAAACGGTCATGTGACAGATAAGAGATCTAATAAAAATTGTCATGCGACAGATAATAAGTCTAACATAAATTGTTGTGTGACAGATAAGAAGTCTAATATAAACTGTCATGTGACAGATAAGAAATCTAATATAAACTCTCATGTCACAGATAAGAAATCTAATATAAACCATCATGCGACAGATAAGAAATCTAATATAAACTGTCACATGACAGATATTAAACCTCATATAAACTGTCACAAGGCAGATAATAAACCTAACATAAAGTCCCTTACTGAAGAACACTATAAGATGTATATTTCTTGATGAAGTTTTCAATCTCTATATTATTTAACCTCATTTTCATTACTGGAATGGAGAGAATACATCTGCTAGGTGAGCCATCCCTAAAGCATATTGTACACACAGTATATAAAGAGAAACAAGATATCAAGCAAAAGTCTCAGCTTCATAAACAAAAGACATCTCTCCCTCTGAACCTCAAGTGCCTAGGGCACATGGGGTTTCCGCAACGGTTTTCCACAAATGCCTGTACTTTGCCCTTTTTTTTTCTGCTCTTGCCCAGTTCAGCCCTCTACTGCTCAACATCCTCTCTGTTGTTCTTCTCCATGTATCTTTTGGTCTAACATTACTTCTGCTTCCCTTTGGTCTCCATCTTTGCTGTTTTTGGTAGTGAGTTGTCAGTCATTTGGAGCACATGTCCTAACCATCGCCAGCATCTTTCCTCAATAATTGCTGTTGGTGGCTAAAGAGAAGACTTAAGTCCAGCATATTAGCGGGTGAACAGAAAACAAAAACAAACAGTACAAATAAAAAAAAATAATGATACTTAGGATGTAATAAATCTCAGTTATGAAAATAATACTTCTCTTTATAGTCTTCATCTTAACAATGCAGGTTGTTAAAAAAAAAACCTCATCCACATATACTTCTCTTTATAACCCTTACCTTAAAAATGTTGGTTTCATAATAAATAAAAAACAGAACCAATAAAACTCTACCTCATATGTGATACTTCTCTTTATAGCCCTCAATTTAGCAATGGTGGTTTTATTAGCAAAAACAAGAAGACTATCACATGTGTGATACTTATCTTTATAGCCCTCACCTTAACAATGCTGCTTTTGTTAGCAAAAAACAAGAAGACTTTTTCTTTAAGATTATTAGACATAATGGTCATGGAGATCGGAGATTGTATGCCAAAGGATTGTTCTTTGGTTGGGTGACACGAGTTGCCAGTTATGTTGCATGAGTAAATTGCCTCCTCCTCATGGCTGATCCAGTACAGGAGGTTAGATTCAAGGTCAAGGGTCAAGCCTGAAGGAAGACAAGTGGCAGAGATTAATCTTAGGCAACAGCCAAAGAGTGAAAGACAAGTCATAATAATAGCATATTATTGGTAATTGTAAGTACATGGTTCTTGAAGCAGGGTCTATGGAACATCAACTGTACATCTAATATTTTTTTTTAAATGCTGACAATGCACCACATGGTATATCATCATCATCATCATCTTGTGTCATCTCCTCCAGATAAACTCTGTTCCAATGGACCTCCAACTTGTGTTACGACTGTATATATGGTTAAGCAGCTTCCCGTCCATCTGTTGTCATTCTTTGGCTCTTTTACCATCAATACTTATCACATATGGGTTGTTAGTAGTGTTACAATGCCTTTTTTTTATGTGGTCACACTTGTATTCTTCTGTTTTTCATCTCTTTTCTTGTCTTTGGAATGAAAACATGGTATAGTTACTGCTTCCTCAAGACAGTATGAATAGCATGTTGCTCTCTAGTATGCCAGAAAGATCAAGAAAAACATGCAGTGCCTCTGTGGCATGACAAATCTACCGTTACCATCTCAACAGTGGCCAGACATAGTTCTTCCATCTCCCCTTATGCCTGCTCTTAGATAAACTTCACTGATTCACTTCATGGGACTCTTTTCTACATGGTTTTTCTGTCCAACAGATAAACTTCACTGATTCACCTCATAAGACCCTTTTCTACATGGTGTTTCTGTCCAACAGATAAACTTCACTGATTCACCTCATAAGACCCTTTTCTACATGGTTTTTCTGTCCAACAGATAAACTTCACTGATTCACCTCATAAGACCCTTTTCTACATGGTGTTTCTGTCCAACAGATAAACTTCACTGATTCACCTCATAAGACCCTTTTCTACATGGTGTTTCTGTCCAACAGATAAACTTCACTGATTCACCTCATAAGACCCTTTTCTACATGGTGTTTCTGTCCAACAGATAAACTTCACTGATTCACCTCATAAGACCCTTTTCTACATGATTCTTCTGGTCCAACTCACTGTTCCCAGACTCCGCCTACAGGGATGGGTATTTCTTTCACAGGAATGCTCCTACTTAACTCATGTAGTTTACCCAGCCACTAAAGATAATTTACTGTATGAGAACAAACATTAGGAACATCAAATGATATCATATAACAAAGTATTAAATAGGAAATGAGGACCAAACTAAAGTTAGATGACACAAGTGCTAGGAAATTGACTTTCAACACAAACGCTGCTTGCTGTTACTGTGGCAGATTACGGATATCTAACACAGGCAGAATCAGCCATGAAAGGAATTGTTCTGCAAGACGATGCTTAGCAAAACCCCACAAAAACTGATATCTGCCTGCTTTAAACCAGCATTCCCAGGCAAATAGTGTTACTATGTATCTGTTCTTCACTTCTTTATCATCAGTTGTTTTTCCCCAACAAATGTGCAGGCTACACCATCACACTGTAGCAGTGGTCCCACGTAAAGCAGGCTCCCTCTTATCACTGGGCTCATTCATTTCATTCATTTGCATGTCCCTTGCGGAACTTTGCCTCCCAAACAGCACTCCTGTAGGCCTCTCGGTTGTGAGCAAGGTGGCCTGCTGCTGGTGCATCCATTTGCAGATCGTCAGCAATGTCTTGCAGCCATATTCGTTTTGGTCTTCCTCTCTTTCTTTTTCCCGTTATGTATCCTTCCAATACGGTCTTCTCCAAATTATCATGACGTTTAATGTGTCCAAAATATTTAAGTTTTCTCTGTTTAATCCTCTTTACTAGCCAGCCTTCTTCAATATTAAGCTCTTGTATTATAGATATATTTGTTCTTTTTTGTGTCCATGATATTTGGAGAACTCTTCTGTAGCATTTACATTCAAAGGTATTTATGTGTTTCTCAGCTGTTTTGTTAAGTGTCCAGGTCTCACAGGCATATGCTGCGATGGGAAAGATGCATGCCCTTAAAAATCTTATTTTTGTAGTTCTGTCTGCTCCTCTCCACAGATTCTTTAGTTGTTTTACTTTCTGAAGAGCGATAGATGTCCTTTTAATTTCCCTCATTGTATGTCCATTATTAGTTAGTAGTGATCCAAGATATTCAAAACTCTCCACTTCTTCCAATTTTTCATCATTGATATATATTTCAGCTGCCTTGTTTGTTTTGTCAGTTTTCATCAATTTAGTTTTCTTTGCATTAAGATAGAGGTTCTGCTCTTTGCTGTTCTTACGGACTGACATAATTAGTTTTTCCATTCCTCTTTGTGTTGTGGACAGTAATACTGTGTCATCAGCATATCTAATCTCTGGTATTTCATAACCTCCAATTGTTATGGCATCGTAATATTCTTTGTCTACATCTTCTCTAACATTCCTCATTATATTTTCAGTATACAAGTTAAATAAGTAGGGTGACAATATGCACCCCTGACGGAGCCCTTGTTTTATGTCAAACCAAGTTGTTGTTTCACCATTTATTCTTACTGCCGCTTGTTGGTCTAGATACAGCACTGATGTTAATTGTATCAAATGTGTTGGAAATCCCATTTTTTTCCATTATTTCCCAAAGTTTCTGGTTAAACTAACTTCTGGAAACATACCAAGAAACCCAAACAGCAATCGCTGGGCTACATGTCAGAAATGAACCAAGTTCCATAACTGTAAAGACTAGATGTCATTACATATCAGTTAAAACTACGTGAATGTCATATTTAAACCGCATAGACATTTAAGCATCTGCACTTACTAGCTGGTTTCTTTACTTCATTTCCTGTGACAAATTTGGTAGAATCTTTCCCGTCCATATTTGCTTTCATAATAGAATGTTCACTTCCTCCGATGTCAGACCAGAACATTACACTGAAACAAAATAAATGATACAACATAATAAATAAATAAAAAAACCAGCTCCTGAACTGATTCAGCAGCATAATTACCAAGGCATTTCATATGTCGAAACAGTGCTGACATAACCATGGTGGAAATGAAACTATCATTGTCCAGAAGAAAAAGCAGTGTCGTACTGCTCTGTCATGGTCAGCTCAGTAATGTTCTCTCATGGTGGCTGAATGTGTATAGAAGATTATTTCTTTATCCTATTACAGGAAGTTAGAAAAATCATTATACCTCATTCACCAACTCCCTCAGGGCCTATGGCCATCTCCTTTGATGCCTATGACCATTTCCCTTGATGCCTATGTTAACTCTTCCCATGCCAGTGGTCGATTTTTCGATCCTTCCGGTATCCCCGCTGCGTGCCAATGGTCAGAATTTCGATCATGGTTTGTTTCAATAAAACAACCGGTGTAACATTTAGATTATACATATTTCGTCCACGTTTCCGGTCACACTTTTCAAAATGGTGAGAGAGTCCTTAGATACGAGCAATGCCGTGCGAGAAAAAGGAAGAGAAACATGGAAAATTTTCAATTTTTGATGATGTATTTAGGGGTATAGACATGGCCTGTGACCACACCACTGCTCTTGAATGTATCCCAAGTAGATCTAGACATATTTAGATGACTGGAGAAGTAGTTAGGAGGTTATTTCAGACATGGTAAGTAGTGTAGATCTAGACCTAGCCGATGGTGAGCTGGGCACAATCATTGTCTAAAAACATCACATTTCTTCTTTTTTCCTAAAAAACTCTGCATTTATGAAGTTTTCATACATTTAGTTATACTTTGAAACATAATAAGTACATGGAAGAACATGTAAATACTGTTTTCCATTCCATTTTACAACCATACCCCCTAACATATCAAGACCCGCGCTTTTACTCTGGTAAGCAACTGAACGTCCGCTTTTCTTCCTGTGGCATGGGAAGTGTTAAAAATCTTCACATCATCTTTAGTAATGTTTCCATTTAATGACATAAAAGAGTATTACACTCTTCTTATTCTCTTCAGCTTTCCAAGTCAAAAAGGGTCATTGCTGCAGATAAAGTTTGCCTCCATTCCTCCTCTTTTTTTTTCTCTTCTTCTTCTTCTTCTTCACTTTTAAAATAAAGATCAATCATTCATTCTCCAGTTAGTGATAACAATTTCTTGTACATCCTCTTCCATGTTGTCTCTCCATCTCTGTCATGGCCTATCCCTCAATCCTGTCTCCTCCATCTCTTGTACATACACCATTTTCACTTGTCTGTTCTCGTCCGTCCTTTCTTTATAACCCAACCAGCGTAATCTGTTCAGTTTCAAGATGTTTTATAATCTGCTGTGATTTAAATAAGCTGCTAAGTTCAGTGTTCCTTCTAGCTCTCCATTCACTGAATATTACAATGGCTGTTCTAATTCTTATGCTAACATCATAGCTCAAGTTTAAAGTACAAATGTATGCCAAGAAAATCTGGAAACTTACCCAAGGGACGGATGAATAACCAAAGAGTTTGGTTTGGACTTTTCTCGAGAAGTGTAAATTTCCTTTCTGAATGCCCCATCCAATTTAGCAACCGAGATGGATGCTTCTTTGTCAGTGTATGAGGTGAAGTACATGTTTCTGGATATCCAGTCAATGGCAAAAGCTGACGGGTTGGACAAACCTGTGTAGGAAGGATGATATTCAAATATGTTTCACAGATTTCTATCCATGTTTATAAGATTATCTTCAGTGGCCATGCTAGGATTTTTTTAAACCAGTACTACTTGTGGGCCGGCTAGCGTAGTGGTTAGAGCACTCGTCTAGCAACCAAATGGTCGAGGGTTCGAATCCCCAGCTTAGCGGGATTTTTTTTCCGACCAATACGGCCCTGAGGTCGACCCAGCCTCGTAAAATGGGTACCAGAGAAAATCTGGGAAGTAAAGGCAGCGAGGAAAGGAACTGGTCACCCTACCTCACACGCTGATGACCCAGCATAATGAGGTCTCTAACGCTTCACCCCCTATGGCATTTGAAATGCTATGGGACTATCTTTACTTTTTTACTACTGTACCTGTCTTAAACCTTGCATAAAGTATTTTCCAATATACCGGCTTTGTCAATATGCCATTTGGTACTTTTTTTTTTTTTTTTTAAATGTACAATTAAACACACTATACAGACATCAGCAGAATCATCATCATCATCAATCTACTTGGCTCCAGCCAATTTCACTGTTTGCTTCTTACCGGGTTTTTAATAATGTAAACCGGTTACAGTAACTGGCAAATTCCAAAACTTTTGGCTTTTCTCTTTTTCAATCAGTAATTTACTAGTAATTGCCAGTTAATGCTATCATTAGTCTTCTGCAGCAGTTTATTATTTATTTGAGATACTGTCTCCAAACACTATCAATCTTTTATTTGTGACATACTGTCAGGTCACAAAAGTCAGATCTTTTATATGTAAGTATGTCTTTCATTGTAATCACTTATGCATTCACTATATGTAGATGCTAGTGATTATGCTTTTGTGTGCTTCTTGTTACTTCCTGTGTCACATTTATAGCCCACTGATATAATTTCCTCTAACATTCCTTTACTTCTTCTTCTCATAAGTTTTCCAGCCATTAAAATGTTCTCTAACTACTTTTCCTCCAATACAGTATTAGACTGCATAATTGGTCTGCAAAAAGAAAAAAAATCTTTGACACAGGAAAGGTTAAGAAAGCACACAAAATACTTGACAGCATTTTTATCTAACCTGAACATTCGTTTATCATTCCACTTGTCACTGGATTCATCATTTTAAAATGTTCATACTTTTTTTTTTAACCAAGGTTAATGACTGTGGCGTTTGTTTTTTTTTAAAAAAGTATTTGCATCTTCTTAATCCAAGTCAAGGACTGTTTTTTTTTTCTTAAAGTATTTGCATCTTCTTATAGTCAAGGACTGTTTTTTTTTTTCTTAAGCATTTGTACTTTTTCAGCAAATGACAGTTGTTTAAGTGCATATTTGTACCTGAGTCAATGACTGTTGTAATGCCTGTTCCATTCAGATAAGCACTGGTGATAACATTCTTCTTCATATCAGTCCAGTACAAGCGCTCCTCCTGACAGATGTTAAGCAAATGGATTTAAGTTAAAAAGCTGCAGACAACCTAGGATAAAATATGGCTAAACCCTTCATGTATAAAACTCATTAGGCAAGCCAAGGAAAATATAATTTACAAGGGTAAACCTTTATGTATAAAAACCTGCAATTACTCAACTCTTACATATAAAAACCTGCAGACACTTGTGGATAAAGTAATTTATATGACTCAATCTTACATATAAAAACCTGCAGACATTGTAGGACAAAAAATTTACATGGTCACTGCAGTCCTCTTCAAATCCAACTCCACAAAACCTTCACCACAGTATAATCCGTTGTGAATTTGTATTTGCTGTCAGAACAGGATCCAACAATAATACACAAAATAAAACCTAAGTGAGCGCTATTTACATTGTCACATTAACAGAGTATCATAATCTAAATGATGTTGAAGGTACCATGGACATATAAGAAAAGCAGTGAAGAAGTCTTAAGAGAGGCTGGAGTTAAAAGGCAAATTATAGCAAAGATCAGAGGCAGACAATCAAGATTTATAGGGCATTTCCTGAGAAGAGGAAAACTGGAACGCACGGTGACAACTGGAAAAATTGAGGGATGAAGAGACAGAGGAAGACAGAGAGAGAAGTTACTGGATGGGCTGTCAGTGTGGCTAGGAAGAAAGTCACCAGCGAAGCTTATAATCAACTCAAGAGACAGGGAAATACGGAGAGAAATATTGCCTACGCCACATGGCATGGCACTTGATAATCTAAAACGATAACACTATCTATAAAACCTACGTAGTTGATGATCTGCAAATGGATGCATCAGCAGCTGACCATCTTGCTCACAACCAAGAGGCCTACAGGAGAACTGTTAGGGAGGCAAAGTTTCACAAGGGACATGCAAATGAATGAATGAATCTACAAAACCTCAGAAAGTACTTTTTTAATTACATTACCACTTTACCAGACCTGTCTGACTGAGTGGTTAGGCAGTCAATCTACTAATCCACTGGTATAGAGTTTAAGTCCCAGCAGTTAGGACTTTTTTCTGGTAGCACCACATCAAAAACGGGCCTGGGTTATGCTCAGCCTCTAAAAATGGCTACCAGCGAAATCTGGGAAAGTAAATGTGAACAGGCATCACACTTTCACATGCCAATGGTCTTGTAAATACTGATGTAACACTGTGCTCCCAATATGTCTTAACTGCATGGAAACAGGAATTTTACCTTTATCTTTACCATCTACAGAGATAACATTTTAATAAAACAACCTCACCAGAACATCATAGTCTATGGAGGTAGCATTTTCCACAAAAGGAACTGTAATCGATGGTATGACATTGTAGTGGGCATTCTCCAAATCCACTCCTCGGATTTCATTTTCTTTAGCAAACAGAAGAAATGTGTTGTCTCCTGTAGAAGAAATAATAATAACATAAATTAAAACAAAATCATAAAAATAATATATCTTGAAAAAAAAATCATTTAGAAATCCACTTGTTTAAAAAGAAAAGAAAAAGAAAAAGCAAATAACAAAAAGAAATATATTTGTTTTTCCTGCAGCCATTTCGATTCCTGCTGTCCACAATCAACTTAGCTGAAAAAGTGGGTACTTTACACACTGTGTTGGGGAAAATTAACTCTGAAGATATATAATATTAGTCTGCAAAGTGAAACATTTGAAGACAGATAATATCAGACTGCACGGTGAGATATATGAAGATAGATAATATCAGACAGCATGGTGAGATATATGAAGATAGATAATATAAGACTGCACGGTGAAACATATGAAGATAGATAATATCAGACTGCAGACATATGAAGATAAATAATATCAGAATGCACAGTGAGACATATGAAGACAGATAATATCAGACTGCACGGTGAGACATACGAAGACAAATAATATCAGAATCCATGGTGAGACATATGAAGACAGATAATATCAGACTGCACAGTGAGACATACGAAGACAAATAATATCAGAATGCACGGTGAGACATATGAAGACAGATAATATCAGAATGCACGGTGAGACACATGAAGACAGATAATATCAGACTGCACGGTGAGACATATGAAGATAAATAATATCAGAATGCACATTGAGACATATGAAGACAGATAATATCAGACTGCACGGTGAGACATATGAAGATAAATAATATCAGAATGCACATTGAGACATATGAAGACAGATAATATCAGACTGCACGGTGAGACATATGAAGATAGATAATATCAGACTGCACAGTGTGACACATGAAGATAGATAATATCAGACTGCACAGTGAGACATACTGTCTCAACTGCAAAAGAAAGAGCAGGAAAAATGTCTGAATGTAGTACAGTAACACAAAGACAGAGCAGTGTCAGAGTGAATTCTCTGGCTCTTCTGTTATGCTTATCAAACATCTGGCATGAGGTACTTACCCATACAGGTAACATTGTCGCTGGTGAGCTTGAATCTATGTGGGCATCGGCAAACAGGTAAAAGACCATCTCCAATCAAACAAAGATGGCTACATTTGGAGTTCTTACATGGGTTATTCACTGATGAAGAGAGAGGGAGAAAAGACGTTACTGAAGACTGAAAACTTTAGAAATATAAAACTGTTATAAGACTGCCCTGTGGCTGAAAACTTTAGAAATGTAAAACTGTTATATGACTGCACTGTTGCTGAAAACTTTAGAAATGTAAAACTGTTATATGACTGCCCTGTTGCTGAAAACTTTAGAAATGTAAAACTGTTATATGACTGCCCTGTGGCTGAAAACTTTAGAAATGTAAAACTGTTATATGACTGCCCTGTGGATGAAAACTTTAGAAATGTAAAACTGTTATAAGACTGCCCTGTGGCTGAAAACTTTAGAAATGTAAAACTGTTATAAGACTGCCCTGTGGCTGAAAACTTTAGAAATGTAAAACTGTTATATGACTGCCCTGTTGCTGAAAACTAAAAATGTAAAACTGTTATAAGACTGCCATGTGGCTGAAAACTAAAAATGTAAAACTGTTATATGACTGCCATGTGGCTGAAAACTAAAAATGTAAAACTGTTATAAGACTGCCATGTGGCTGAAAACTAAAAATGTAAAACTGTTATAAAAAAAAAAAAGCTGTGACAATTATTACTGAAATATTAATCTACAAATTGCTGATAAAGCTAAAGTACTACGAGCTGAAGATAAAATGATTTTTATGCAGGTGTTCCACGAGACAGAGTTCCTTTAAAATAATGAAGCCGAGAAATGCTCCTTTCAACCATAATGTTCTGCTATGTAAAATTTGTTCAGAATACTTTTAACTGTCGCTTTCACTATTCTTTGTTCCTATTTATGTTCAGCATACAGCAAGCCAATACAGAAGGCATAAAATCCCTTGATGAGGTTGAAAGGCTTGCTGAAAACAGGAAAATTTGGTGAACTACCATCTGAGTCCTGTGTGACTTTTAACTCTTTCTCTATTTTGGCACACATCCTGCATGGTTGTATCCCTATACAGGGATACCATTAGTCGCGCAGCGCGATGATGGTTTGTAGCTCTCTAATTTTGAAAATAATCAAAGTATCTTAAAACCAGCAGTTGACTTCCTTCCGGTCTTCATTTGCATGTGGTTTGAGAAACAGAGCGATTCTGTGTTAAATTTTACGCGAGTTTTTCAAAGTTTATCATCGCTAGGCCTTTGTTTATCAACAAATATGGCTTCTAGTGCATGTTTCTTTCATCCAGAGCAGCATATTTCTGCATTACAAGCTCAGAATTTAATTAAAAAATGTCTAGACTGTGGTGAAGAGAATGTAGTAGTAGAGACTGTGAATTTTCGGACCCACATGGCGCTGATTCAAAGGATCTATTGTTTTTTTTTGGTCCAGCAGCAAAATGTGTTAGAAGGGTAGCTGGTGATACTACTTCTCAGCTTTTTGCTAGTACTAGCTGTAATACCACAATAAGTAATGATGGAGATTGTGTAATTTAAAAAATTAAATGTTGTAGAATGCTTCAAATTTAAAAAAAAAACAAAAACCAAAACACAATGGCCTGTTTTCTGGTAAATATTAGTCAACGACCGCCCACTTGTTTTCATGTAAATATTACCTACCCACTTGGTGTTTTTAGTTTGCTGTGAATGCATAACTAGTGCATATTTTCATGTAAATTTTGGAAGATATGTAAAGAAAAGGTGTTTGTGTACATTTTTATTCATTATGGAATTATATGACCAACTACAGTGGATTAACTTGCTGGGTAAGTGACAAAAAATTTATTTTATTCCTTCATTTTCCATTCTTTCTTCTCAGTTCTTAGCTCTTTTTTTTTTTTGTATACTAACAAAACGTAAAAAATTTTATTTGAAAAACAAAATACATTTTTTCTTCTTCAAATTAACATATAATATATGATACTATAAATCAGATTATGCCTTTGTCATTCTTTTAAATGTGACAACCATCCCATTCCACATTGTGAAATTTACCCCCCTTGGTCTTTTGAGGGAAATACCCCCAGCAGACAAAGAGTTAATGGCACAAGAAGGATGTAAGATGCAGCATATATATGTATGTATGTATATATATATATATATATATATATATATATAAAACTCACTTTTCTGCTGAAATATGACTTACTCTTTGGTTGACGTTTAGGGTGGAAAACTTGCAGGTCAAATGGCTGTGAATATGTCCTTTGTATGACAGTTACATTGGAGCCATTGAACTTGTTGGCCTAACGAAGTGGAAAATTAAAAACAAAAAAAATGCACCCAAAACAAAATAAAAACATCAGATATATAGGTTTCCTGTAACGACATATTTATAACTTGTTCATGCATGAAACAACTATTGAAATTAAGTCAGGCAGTAAATTCTCTTTGCCTTGTTATTATTTTCTCCATCAGTCTTTGTCTAAAGAAACAAATCTACAAAGCAGCAGAGGACATGTTACAAAAGAAAGAATCTGACTTCATACTGAAAACTCAAGGGAAAAAGAATGAATAGAAAAAAAAACAAAACTTTATAGATATTATGAGAGGAAACCATGGCTGAGAGAAAAAAAAATATAATGGGCTGACTATGTGGCACAAAAGAAGAAAAGTAGCTCAACTGACTGGAAACAAAACAGAACCACTGCAACCCCACTCCAGATGGTTAGAAGATAAGAGGATCATCCAGTATTAAGTTCTGCATGTACAGTAATGAGAAAAACAGTACAGTCATTAATGTTTCTCTCATTACTGTTTATGTAATACTAGCTCCATGTTTCTACTACAAATATCACTTTACATTACCATACATGAAGCAGCTACATATCAGTATCAGTGTCATAAACAAACTTGTCTAAGAAAGCTTTAACCTCCTTGGCATGAAAACTGTTTATTATACAGACCAGGATGTCCATGCTAAAGTCATTAGCCCCATACCTCGTTCAGGCTAAACTGGTTTTGACCTTACACACAGGGTTAAGCCTGAATAACAATTAGGGGCGGTACTGGGCTGCCATGTAATGAATGGAATGAGGTCTAAGCTTCAAAAGTAATTATGGGAACTCCTTAATTAACATTTATGAGTGGGCAGCTAAGAAACATTTTCATCATGTTTCAACCAGAAACAACATTAAGGAGGTTAATATAGGACTGGAACACTCTGAATTGGTTTATCTACAAAATTTTTGTCAATAGGATAGAAAAGTGTTAAATCTTGACTTAACAATAGTAAAAAAAAAAATCAGCTACTTACCACGACTAAAGTATTAAATCTCCAGTCAGTCCAGTATACATAATGCTCAAAAATGGTCAGGGAGAAAGGATGATTGAGTGTTCGGTGAGACTTGAGAATCAACTGATGGTCTTGACCATGGTAAGTGATACTGTGTATTGAGTCAGACCTGTGTGGGAAAGGACAAATCACAAGCCAGTTTACATTATGAGTCAGAACTGTGTAGGAAAGGACAAATCACAAGCCAGTTTACATTATGAGTCAGAACTGTGTAGGAAAGGACAAATCACAAGCCAGTTTACATTATGAGTCAGACCTGTGTGGGAAAGGACAAATCACAAGCCAGTTTACATTATGAGTCAGAACTGTGTAGGAAAGGACAAATCACAAGCCAGTTTACATTATGAGTCAGAACTGTGTAGGAAAGGACAAATCACAAGCCAGTTTACATTATGAGTCAGAACTGTGTAGGAAAGGACAAATCACAAGCCAGTTTACATTGTGAGTCAGAATAAATAATATTCACAATAAATTCACACACATACAAAAATATTCTGGGAAGAATCAAGAAAGCGGGTCCATCTGACATTCTGCCCTTCATCAGTCATCTTTCATTCTTACCAGACATTTGATTTAGTACAAGTGCACAAATTGTATCAAGAACATATCTAAGAATGTAAAATGAGACTAATACACTGCCATTTATCTCTCTTCTTCAAGTCTGTCACATCACTCATTCACTTCCAACTATTCTAGCATTCGGTCACAACATACATTCTAAGCACATGTACATACAAACATACCTAAAACTACATCAGCAACACATAACATGATATCCTGGCATACTTTTTCGGTGACAGCACCATTTTCAAACACACTTTAACAAAACACGAAATTCCAAAGTTCAAAGGTTACATCAGTGATTCTGCAAATGCCTCCTCCTTCATGTACTTTTCAGTATTGAGGGGACATACTGACATCTTGATAAGGCTCTGTGATTTGCTAATGGGATATTTAGGGTTTCTGTAATTTCCTCCTTCCATCTCTTGCATGGCAGCATGAGGTTGTTGCAATGTCTAAACAAATGTAATATTCTGCTACACTCTACTCATTTTATATGCTCATACTACATTCTACTTATCTTATATGTTCTACTACGTTTAAATTATCTTATACACTCTACTACATTCAGATGGTCTTTATCCCCTTACCTTGCATCCACCCAGTACAATCTCTGAGACTCATAATCCACTGCCAATCCATTGGGCCAACCAGCTCCTTTGTAACTGCGAATATCGTAGACAACATCTCGTGTGTGAAGCTCTCCAGCCATTGAGCAAGTCTCGATACGGGGAAATGCACCTTCCCAGTCAGTCCAGAAGAGTTTTCTAGAATCATAAAGCAAGCAATACTGCAATCTTTACTAGAGACTTGGATTTATATAGTGAACAGTCGGGGGATAGTCAACAATCCACAACTGACATGCTAGAGTTGGGGTTGGCAGACCATAGTTGACCAAGACCCTGTTGATACCCTCCGTAACAGACCTAGCCTGACTAATTGGGGTGAAAAAGAAGAAGAGTGTTATGTAGAAGTTAATGGACTTATACACCATGTTGCACAATGTCTACAGCTTTTTTATTACTTATATATATATATATGATGATGATATCAGAATTGTATATACTTCCAACTAAAACTGACAGCCTTCATATATTTTTTGAACATCTCTCTGTGTTATTGAAAAAAAAAAAAAAAAAAGTAAAGATAGTCCCATAGCATTTCAAATGCCGTAGGGGGTGAAGCGTTAGAGACCTCATTATGCTGGGTCATCAGCGTGTGAGGTAGGGTGACCAGTTCCTTTCCTCGCTGCCTTTACTTCCCAGATTTTCTCTGGTACCCATTTTACGAGGCTGGGTCGACCTCAGGGCCGTATTGGTCGGAAAAAAATCCCGCTCAGCTGGGGATTCGAACCCTCGACCATTTGGTTGCTAGACGAGTGCTCTAACCACTACGCTAGCCGGCCCTGTTATTGAAAGCAAAATAAAAACTGTAATCAGGCCAAAAATAAGAAACTGAGAACCACTGTTTAAGAAATCTTAAGTGTCACAATTTAACATACACACCCAACTCTGGGATCCAAAACAATAGCTCTGGGACTTGTCATATTGCCAGCAATCAGGGTTGTCCTGTTTGATCCATCCAACTTGGCAACTTCAATCTGGTCAAGGTTGCTCTCTACC
Source organism: Achatina immaculata (assembly GCA_009760885.1). Lineage (NCBI taxonomy): Eukaryota > Metazoa > Mollusca > Gastropoda > Stylommatophora > Achatinidae > Lissachatina > Lissachatina immaculata. Next base: position 3,877,011 of record CM019715.1, on the reverse strand, counting down.
CAGTATATATTGTCAGCAATCCAGTCAACTGCCACACCTTCTGTGGTTGCCAGGCCAAACTCAATGATTGGTTCAATTTTTGTCACAGCTAGGAATACAGAAAGCAACTAAGTTATTTACAAAAAATGCACAAACTATATCTATCTCAGATGATCCAACACAGATACATCCCTATCTCTCTGGGAAGAAACAGCAAAAGAAACAACAACAGTTAGATGGGAGTTCAGATACATATATAAACAAGAAGGAATGTATTGGGATTCAACTGAACATGAATTACTTCTTTTCTGATTGGTCAAATGTGAGTAATAATTATATTTATCCACACAGGATTACCTGTTAAATGTATAGGTACAAAAATAATGTTAAAGATTATCACTGAAATTTAAAAACAATTTAAAAACCATTAATTTTTTTCCAACATAATCGTTGCTCTTTCGCTGAAGTGTGCAAACATTAAGAAATATTAACATTCCAATTTCTGGTTAGATTTAACCTGGCTAAAATATAAATTCAGCATTAATGTTGGCAATCTAGGGAAATATTAACATATTCAAAGTGTCTTTCTCACAATTTTCTTTCAAACATATTTCATATTCTTCACTATATGGCAGAAAATTAATTCAAATGAACGATTCATTTCATCAGCACAGACATATGTTGGTAGATATACCCAACTAGGGCTAGCTGTCTGTACTTCATGTATAGTTTAACCCTTTTGTGGCTATGGACGTGCTTAGCACTCATCTGCATTATTGCTAAGGACATCTTAACATGTCTCAAGATTTCTGCTCCTCTGGTGATACAGACGTATTAACTCATTCTGCATTTTACTAGTCAATGCTATAAACTATTACAATAGGGAAACCATTGTAGCTATTTTTAATTACATGTGGCCTAGTTTCAGCAAGCAGAACTTGTCAACAAGTCTATACCAATGTTGTTTTTGCATCATGAAACAGGACAGATTATCAGTGCTCCCTACATCACAATACTGTAGTGACCTAGAAATGTGAAGGCACTAACACTTCATAGCCCTACAGTTTGAAAATGCCACACAGGACATAAGTTTAACTTAGTCTCCCTCATTTTACAGACAGTACAATCAACTTTCATTTTCTTTTCATATCTTTCATCAATACTTTTTACATTAAAAGTTCCATGCATAAAAATTGTTAAACACTGTTAACACTGTAGTAATTAGAGTCTATCAGGAAAATGATATCACTAAATTACAACTGTTAACAAGTGGAACAGATATATTGAGAGTCAATTCAGCTGGGACTATCCTGTTTACTGGTCACTGCTGACTAGCGTCATCTTCAATGACTCAAAATATTACACATAAATGATTGTCATTTGAGGAAGCAGAATTCTGATGCCAGAATGTATACGGCAAAAGTGCATTCAGACCAGCCAGTGGAGTGATTCCCAAATCTTTTTTTCAGTCTGCAGCCCCCCCCCCCCCCCCCCCGGCAACATTTCTAGATCCCCAAAAAACTCTTTTCACTCAGCTTTGTCCTGATGATCCTTGCCGCTCTCTTCCCCATCGCCATCCTTCCTGGATCTTCAGCATAACTTTGGAGGGGGTGCAGAAATACTGCCAGCTCTGGCAACCATTAAGTTACTGGACCTCAGCTAGGTGTTATGTGGCTGCCATGAAACTCTGAAGACAAACTGTCAACTTAGCCTTAGAAACAGAACTCCACACATGGTGTGATCAAAATACTTGAAGACAGAAGAAAAAAAATAACCAGAACTAAAAGAACCATGAGGTTTACCACCAGAACACGAAGAGATAGCACTATAACCATTTCTTACTGTTTGATATGATCTCTCCCCTATATATTTTATCATCTATGACGTCTGTCCAGAAGATGAGTGACTTGTTGTAGTGGAAGTCTAAGGCTATGGTGTTCCGCAGGCCTGATACCAGGGGAGTCAGGGTATTGTTGTGGACACTCAGTCGTTTAATTTCATGGCGGTTGGAGAAGATAATGAACACAGGTTCGGTGTCTGGAAAAAAATATATGAATTAAAAACAATTGTCAGTTTCTATAATGTGGGAAACATAGTCTCATTATGTCAATGAGGGACTTAGTGCTCATGGAGCTAGAACTCACAATTTCTTCAACTTGACAGCACACTAGAGAGTGATGTGATAAGTATCATGCCTGGTCACCTTTAATCTCCAGCCAGGTACCCTTTTCTGAAGCTGGACAATCGAGGCATCTCTGGCCAGACTTAAATCACCAACCTTCACATAGGAGCTAAGCACACTAACCACAAATAATGTAATGTAGCAAGCATGGAAGTAATTCAACTGAATGTAATCTTTCTTCATGTAGAAAGGGAGTGGGCTGCAGATGTGCTGCTGTCACACTCCAGCCGATACAGCTTTAAAACTAGTTACCTGACATACATGTGTCAGGGAAACTGCCTCTGAACATAATGAATATCTTTTTAAGAGGCAAGATACATCACAATACACTGCAGACATGGTTCATTAAGTACACACTGGATATTTACATTACAAAAAAAATCAGTTTAATAAATATGAGATTCATTCATTCATTTATTTGCATGTCCCTTGTGGAGCTTAGCCTCCCTAACAGTTCTCCTTTAGGCCTCTTGGTTGTAAGCAAGACAGCCTGCTGCTGATGCATCCATTTGCAGATCATTAATGATGTTTTGCAGCCATCTTGGTCTTCCTCTCTTTCTTTTTCCCATTATGTACCCTTCCAAGACGGTTTTCTCTAGACTATCATGACGTTTAATGTGTCCAAAATATTTAAGTTTTCTCTGTTTAATCCTCTTTACTAGCCAGCCTTCTTCAATATTAAGTTCTTGTAGTATTAATATTTGTTTTTTTTTGTGTCCATGATATTTGAAGAACTCTTCTGTAGCATTTACATTCAAAGGCATTTAAATATGAGATTACATCCAAGAATTAAAAAAAAAAGTATTATTTCAGGTGAACCCAAGTTGGTGCATTTTCTTTTGGTACTGTATAAAGAATAAAAACAAACTTCTATAGAAGTGATATGCAATAATTTTAAAAAAATTCTCATACACATATGCTCGAACAAAAAATTTGCAACAACTTACCGATCTGAAATTTGTATCAAGATGGTGGAGGTTTAACATTTAACAAAGAAATGGTTTATTTCTTTCTCCTCCTTCTGTGTTTAACCTATTGTTCTGGTTTTCATGCTGCCACTGACGAAGATTTTTTGTTTCCAAAATATTTATATTATTATTCCTATCTTCTTTTTCTTTTCTTCTTACGTTTTCAGATCACCTTGGTGATACTCTATCCTCATATTTCAGTGTTCATCATCATCATGTGCCATGCCTAGAGGCACCGGTGACCATGTCTCTCCACAGTTTCTTATCTTTCATGTTTTACCATGAATTCTGTTGTGCTTCTCCCATGCCACTTTGTCAAGGCATCTAAGATTTTCTCTCTTGGTCTACCTCCTCCCTTTCCTGCCTCCAGTTTTCTCTGTTGCCACAATGTTTTTGACTCCTCCTTTTATTATATGGCCAATGAACCTAGGTTGTCTCCCCTGTGAGTGTTTTATTAAGGTTCATTTTCATTGCGTTCCTTAGGCATTATTTATTTGTTATTCTGGCTGTCCATAGTATTCTTAACATTCTTCGCAGGAACCATATTTCAGCTGCCTCTAATGTTCTCATTGTTGTTTTTGTTAGTGACCATGACTTTCTTGCATATAATAATACTCGTTCAATATAGCATTTCAAGACTTTTTTCCTAGTATCTATTGACAAAGTTTTAATGTTATAAATTCTGCTCAGCTTTACAAATATTACATTTTTACTCTCTCACTACAACAACATGGGCAAAACAAACAGTGCATTAAAAAAAAAATAATAAGGTAAGGATCATTTAACAATGAGAAAAAAAAAAACTATTAAAAGCGCTCACCATCGGGCTTACAGCTATACCCATCATTTCTCAGAGTGTAACCCTCATTACAGAAACACCTATGCCCATTATGTGTAAGCTGGCACTGCTGACTGCATATGCCCCATTTCTCACAGATATTGATATCTGAAACAGATTTAAGTTAAAACATTTGTAAAAGGTAACAGTAAAGGCAATCCTGTCATGCCTTAGAGGCACATATGGATATAGTGTTAGTGCCAATATTTTCCTTGACCTGTCAGCACACTAGAGGATGATATTCTGCACCATGCCTGGCCGCCTTTCCTTCCCCAACTCCAGAAGAAGTCAGGTATCCATTTCCATAGCTGGGTGACTGGGGTGCCTCCAGCTGGACTCAAACCCCCGACCTTTGCCGTGACAGACCAGTGCACTAACCATTTGTGACATATCTTTATTGGTAATTCTGACATCTGGAATAGTTTTAAAAATAAATCACTTGTGATAATCCATCTTGCGATACACATCTTTGCTGGTGAAATCTATCTCTTATTACTACAGATCCAAGGAGTAAACCTCTACATATTTCTTTACAACTTTAACAGGAAATTCAACTCTTTAGTCCTTCACTATCCTTCATGAAGCATTTCTTAACCATGTAACCCTTAGGTAAAAGGTAAAATCCCCAATTCCATGCTATTAAGGGATATTGGGGATACAGTGTTAGACCTGTATTTGACCTTTGGGACATGAATGTGATGTTTATGTTCATGCTAAAAAAAAAAAAATTACATCATTAAATAAATTTTTAAAAAAACAAAACAAGATCATTCACTCAGGCTACTTTTCATTTCATTCATAAAATTACTTTAAATTAAATGCAAAATGTAAAAAAAGCTGTCATTTCAAATTTTACTCATGTATGTTATGCGTATCTTCTTCTTCTTCAGCTTTCCGAGCCATTAAGGCTCATTGCTGCAGATAAAGTTCGCCTCCATTCCTCTCTATTCCTAATCTTCTCTCTCCAGTTGGTGACACCAATTTCTTTTATATCCTCTTCTATGCCATCTCTCCATCTATGTCTTGTTTCTCTCATCTCTTGTATATACATCATTTTCGTTTGTCTGTTCTCTTCCATTATTTATACATGGCTCAACCAGCATAGTCTGTTCAGTTTCAAGACATTTATAATTCACTGAGATTTAAATAAGCTGTTCAGTTCACTGTTCTTTCTAGCTCTCCATTCTCCATTGTTGGTATCCTTTCATAGGCCCAAAGATTCTTCTTAGGAATATTATGTGTATACTGTATTAAATTGTTGTTGAATGTTGGCAGCAAAGTGGAGGTAAAGAGATGATGGGAAGGTTGTCAGCTCTGAGCAGCAAGCCCAGTTTTCTCCCTTTAAAAAAAATTAACTATGCTCTTTTACAAATTTTGCAAATCAGTTTATAGTGAGGAAAGTAACATATTATAGTGAGGAAAGTAACATATTATAGTGAGGAAAGTAACATATTATAGTGAGGAAAGTAACATATTATAGTGAGAAAAGTAACATAAATATGAAATAAAACAGGTAAATGTCATCTTTCTCATGTACCTTTCCGTATATAGGGGACAAACTTCTTGACTGTGCCTGTTTCTTAACACTGTTGTTCTTCTCCCATGAACTGCAACTACATGTTCTTTGTGGTAGATGCAGTGAAGTCTTTTAGGCACAGCACTGTACTGTACTGAATTAGGAGTGGGCTACGGCAGATACTTTTTTAGTTCTTGAGTGGAGCTAGAAAGTAGAGTGCGTGCAATACTTCTTTAGCAGACTCCACTGCCCTGGGGACATTAGCCAGGCTGGGGACATTAGCCAGGCTGGGCCTGTTACTGGAGGTACCACTGGAGAGGTGGATCTAGGTCAGCTATGGTTCACCAACCCTGACGCTTCCTTGTTAGCTATGGTTCACCAACCCTGATGCTTGCATTTCAGCTATGGGTCACTGACCACCAGATATGACAGCGTCCCCCTCTGGTTTGACTTTATATAAGAGGATCTGTTATCTCCTCTATCCAGTTCCTGCATGGACTGACTTTCCTCGTTTTCTACCATTCTTGGAGCATATGTTATATAGTAGTATATACTATTTTCTGATATACTGTCTGGTGGTAGTTGTGTAATGTGGCCAGACCACCTGACCTGTTGCTTCTGGATTAGCATAATACTGGTGTTACTCCAACCCTTGTTCTGATTGTGTTATTTCTGACTTTGTTTCTTTTTTTTTTTTTTTTACTTTCAGTATTTTCATCAAACATCTAATTCCTTTCATGATGGTTTTCCTTCTATTTTCATCTGTTAGTGTCCATGTTTGACAGTAGCAGCACAGAAACTGGAGGAAGACTGCATTATACAGTGCTTTTTATATATCAATGGTGATTTGCTCTTTATATATCAATGGTGATTTTGTTTGTTATTCAGTAAAGGTATCACATGTCCAGTGACCTGGCAAATCTTTACATCTTAAAAAACACAGGAAAGTGTAAAAAGAAAGCTGGACCAGTGCACCAATTTGAGCAGTGGCTTCTCCCGACAAGAGGACTTGGCCCGTACCTGATTTGATCTAGTCAACCAGGCTGGAAAAAACAGGCACCTGACACTTGTGTTGGGTGAATAAACTTGTTAAGATTATTGACAGCAAGTACTTTCATCTTATCCATGCTTAGTCCAAGTACTGCAGACCAGTGTTTGAGAGTCATAATAATGGAGTTGGAATTGGAAGATATGTATCATTTATGAAGGTCTTGGAGTCAAAGAGTCAGAAAGAAGAAAAGGTATAGGAGTCGCAATCGGAAGACAGACGGGATTAAAAAAGACATTGAGATTGGAAAGGAAAAAACATATCATCACAGATGTCTTGATACACCAAAGGTGAACACAGTACATGGATTTCATAGTTTTCAGGGAAGATTACAAAGAAACAACCAACAAATCAAGTCAGGTGCACAAAACATACATTCACCACAGCATTAACCTTCATCTGGTCAAGGTATGAACTCACCTATACAGGACTTCTGGTCCGCTTTCAGGATTTTATTCTCACCACAAGAGCAGACAATTCCTTTTGGAGATTTGTGGCACTTCTCTTCACAGTCGTGGTTTAAACACAAGTCGTACTCTGTGACAGAATAGAAACACAATGAACACAAGTCGTACTCTGTGACAGAATAGAAACACAATGAACACAAGTTGTACTCTGTGACAGAATAGAAACACAATGAACACTACATATTCTGTGACAGAATAGAAACACAATGAACACTACATATTCTGTGACAGAATGGAAACACAATGAACACAAGTCATATTCTGTGACAGAATAGAAACACAATGAACACAACATATTCTGTGACAGAATAGAAACACAATGAACACAACATATTCTGAGACAGAATAGAAACACAATGAACACAACATATTCTGTGCCAGAATAGAAACACAATGAACACAACATATTCTGTGACAGAATAGAAACACAATGAACACAAGTCATACTCTGTGACAGAATAGAAACACAATGAACACAACATATTCTGTGACAGAATAGAAACACAATGAACACAACATATTCTGTGACAGAATAGAAACACAATGAACGCAACATACTCTGTGACAGAATAGAAACACAATGAACACAAGTCGTACGCTGTGACAGAATAGAAACACAATGAACACAAGTCATATCCTGTGACAGAATAGAAACACAATGAACGCAACATATTCCATGACAGGCTGGAGACAAAATGAACATGCTTACATTCACACAAAAAAAAACAACTTTGTTCACAATAATGCTCTTAACAGAAAAAAAAAACCCAAAGACAAATTAAAAGGCGTTTTGAACAGAAAAAATCTTAACTGGCAAAATCAATTACAAACTGGCCTAGCTTGACTTACCACAGAGACGTCCTTCGTCGGAGTGATCAGGGCAGTCATTCACATTGTCACAAAGTTTTTCTGGTGGGAGGCACACGGTGGGGTCACTTTCACATGCAAAACTGGGATACTGGCACTTGTCTGTGGGTAATAAGATGACATATTTATAGTGCTAGAAGAAAAAAGATTCAACGGTGCTAAAAATAAACAATTCAAATGTGGTCAAATGAAATAAAGGATGGAACTGGCTTGGCCATCTAATGAGAATGAATTTCAGTCGTCCATCAACATAAACACACCACCTAAATATGCCTGGAACTAAATGAAGATTATGACCCAGAAAGATATGTACTGAAGGACAAATGACACCTTAACACTTTCCTATCCTATGTCAAAGATTTATTAGACAAGTGTCTGACATCAGACGCTAATTTTATTATAAATTAAATACAAAAGGCATGATTTATTCAAGTCAACTGGCATGTCCATGAATAAATGCTCTTCATAAATTTAATGTTGATGTCAGAAAGTGAGAAATTTTACAACCAAATAAAAAATAATAGGCAAACAAAGCTGTAATAAAGCTAAAATTATCCAGGGCAGGAAAGGGTTAAAGAAATTATGGTGATGGGATTTTTTTAAACCGGTATAACTGTACTTGGCTTTAAGCTTGTATGAAGAACTTTCCCAAAAACTGGTTTTCTCTATACAACACTCAGTACTCTTTATTTTAATGTAAAATTAAACACTCCACAAACATCAGCTGAAAGTGAATGTTTGCGTTAATTTTTTTTTCCTTACTTTATTGCCGGAAAGATTTAATCTTTATGCAGGAAACACTCCACTGTAGATAGCGGAACAATTCCTTCAGATCACCAGAGGAAGTATTCCGAAGCACTCTCACATTGAATCAAAGTCAAAACTGATTTCCTCCATGCAAATTGATCATCATCCTACTTGCCTGATTATCCTTCAGTCGATTTTACCCAGTTGTTTTTCACTAGTTTTATTGATAATATAAACTGGACAGGTTACAGTAACCGACAACCTCCAAAAGTTTTGGTTTTTTTCACATTTTTTATTGGCAATTTACCGGTAACTGCCAATCAATGTGATCACTGGTTAACGAAGTATGGTGTCATCACCAATGCTTCCACTTCCAACATCATCACCAATGCTTCCACTTCCAACGTCACCACCAATGCTTCCATTTCCAACATCACCACCAATGCTTTCACTTCCAACGTCACCACCAATGCTTTCACTTCCAACGTCACCACCAATGCTTCCGCTTCCAATGTCACCACCAATGCTTCCACTTCCAACGTCAACACCAATGCTTCCACTTCCAACAGTTTCATCCTCATGGTCACAGGGCAATACAAATTTACAGACTTAACTCTTCCACTCCAAAATAACCCTGGCAGTGCTGGCAGATCTTGCACGCCGATGTGAACCAATGCTCAGAGCAATATTTTGGACAAATCTAAATAAAGTGAAAACTGACACATTTCTAACTCAATCCACACTTTTAAATTATAGATTAACTCCCTTCCGGTTTCTTTCTACCAACATTTCAAATCAAAAATTACTCTGACATGGCACTGAAATTAATGCAGAAGTGAAAGTGTTAAGTACTGGGAGTACTACAAAGATTACAATCATCAATATTTATTTCCACAACAGGACAGATATTATAACTGTTACTAATGAGGAAGCTTAGCTATTATTGAAGTATAACAATACAACCAAAAGAAAGGAAAGCTGAGAAAAAAAAGCTTACATCAGAAAAGGTGTTTTTGGCTGGAGGTTATACTGGGTAAGATATGTGGATTTTTCCTATTCTGTTCAGCGGTTTTTATGGTCATAAAAATGGGAAAGCATAAATTTATGTGAAAACTTTTTTAAAAAATGTAAGAATAAAGTAAAAATAGAAGTTCACATAAATAAATTCATTTTAAAAAATTCCAACCTGGCAACTTGTAATACTAAATTCACTACTTGAGGAGAAGATTCCTAAGAATGGCCAGTTTAAAACAATATGGCAATCACAACAAGGGTAACAATAAGGCAGCGTAATTTCTTAATTACTTACCACATAGCTTTTCGTCCGATTTGTCATGGCAGTCAAACTCACCGTCACACTGCCAGAAGGATGGTATACACAGAGTCTTGTCGTCACACCTGAACTGAGTCCAGTGACACTCTATTATCACCGACTTATTTTGATCTGCAGTTACAAGATGAAACTTGAAACTATGAAGAGCAGCTGAAGAGTTAATTAAAGGAAAAGCAAGGATGTTATCCCTTGTAACCCTCTCACACTAACTTTCACTTTTTTCTCTCTCTCTCTCTCTCTCTCCATAATGATTCAGCAGTGTTCAGATAAACAACTCAATGTGGGTGGAATCATCATCACGAGAAATCTCTGTAACGTTCCCATTTTTTTCTTTCTTGGAGAGTGGTTTACAGCTTTCTGCCATTAATGTCGCCTCTCTACAACTCTGATGGTTCCTTTAAACATCTCTCTTGCTCATTCTGAGATGCTATCTATTCCTTTTATTTTTATTTTGTATCTTCTGAGAAGATGCTGTCTGATTTGGCAATCAGGGTTGGCATGCAGAAGCTGACCAAGACCCTGTCCCTCCTTTCTATTGGTACTCCCAGTAACATGCCTAGCTTAGCTAACAGGGCAGGTATTGCCACAGTCCCCAGGCAGTGTAGTCTGCCAAACAGCCAATGCACACCACTGCTTTTTTAACTCCACTCAAAAACTGAAAAAAAAATAGCCACCACAGCTCACTCTCAAGCCCACACAATGCTGCGCCTCAATATTTCTACTGTACTGGCTGCAAGAGCATCAGCTCACAGTTCCAAGGAGATGTAAGACAAGATCTTGTATCTTCCAGTTTTTCCTGGGTTAGACACTTTATAAACTGCAGAGTTATCTACGGTCAGGTATTACCTGTGTAGAATTTATTATACTGGTCAAAACAGCCAGTGTAGAATTTCTGACACTGATCAAACATCACTTGTGTGCAATTTGTGATGTTACTCAAAAATACTTGCATAGAATCTGTAACATCAGCCAAGCATTATTAGTGTATACTTTGTTATTTTGGTCAAACACTACCTAGTGTTTAATGTTTGACGCTGGTCAAACAATACTTCTATTGAACTTGTATTCTAATTTTGTAGAATATGTGCTAATCACCAAGGTAGAATACTACCCATGCATACTTTATGTTATTACTTATGACCAGAATTTAATTGTGCAGAAATCTGAGACAGTCAAATGTTATGTGATTAGAGTTTATGCTTAATCTTACAACATATGGGGAAAAAAATCCTCATTTTGTTGAAAAAAATATACTTACTGCAGTTAATTTCATCTGATCCATCAAAGCAGTCATTGTTACCATCACAATGAAACTGCTGTCTCAGACAGGTCCCATCTGAACAGACAAACTCATCTCTGTGACATACAGTGTGTCGGAGCTCTGGAATCAACATCCACGTATAAGGTAAGATTTACAAGCAAGTGCGCTATATATACAGAATTATTCTCATACAATTTTACAGAACAAATTCCCCATTACAGTTAAGCCAAGCACTCCAAAGTTTTGATAGCTGGTCTATACGAGATCAATGTATGAAGACTAAACAGGAAAATCCAGAGACGTGTGGGTCTTCCCATATGGTAGTATATATATATATATATAGATGGCTCGGCGACTAAAGAAAGCAAAAGTGGATGGGGCTTTGCTGGCTACTGAAATGTAAGAATTTTAGTGAAGAGCTCGAATCCCTTTGCAATATATCCAGCATGTGCAAGGAGATTGAGGCTGTTATCAGTGGCACCTGGGTGGCTGGTAAATCAGGATGTGTCTCATGATGGTGTTGTGACAAACACTGTATATTTTCAACTGCCCTGAATGCCAGTTCTGAGTTCTGAATTTCAGACTTTAAACAAGGAAGATTGAGAAACATTTTCTTCAAAGAGAAGGGTGAACCTGTTGAGACAATCACTGGGGATTAACGTGGATCTTCCATCTAGGGCATGGAGCTGTGAACGGATAGGAGTTGGCTGATACTCTGGCTGTGCAGGCTGAAATACAAGGAAGGCTGAGAAAGGACAAAGAGGGCATTGCAAAGGCCATTTTGGGCAGGCTGCTGGAGGATGAGGAGAAGGAGTGGATGGACAATGTGCATACATGCAAACTGATGATGTTAGGACAGAGGAAGGCTCAGTCAGTCATTTGCATGTCCCTTGCCGAACTTTGCCTCCCTAACAGCACTCCTGTAGGCCTCTCGGTTGTGAGCAAGATGCCCTGCTGCTGATGCATTCATTTGCAGATTATCAACGATGTCTTGCAGCCATCTTCGCCATGGTCTTCCTCTCTTTTTCCCATTATGTACCCTTCCAAGACGGTCTTCTCTAAATTACCATGACAGAGGAAGGGTGCTGGCAGAAAATCTGAACACTGTGGGAGAAAAAGTGTAATCAATAACCAACATCTGACAAACACTTCAGTGGATGCTGGGGTATGCAGTGGAGAATGTATAGGACTGACCTGAATGTGAATATGCAAGTTCTGAGTTCTGAATTTCAAACATTACATATATATATATATACACAAACATATATACCAGCACCATTCAAACAGGGATTAAGTATGGCCTAGAGAACAATGAGACAGAAAAAAATAAGTAAGATTCTGATAAAAACAAAAACAAAAAAATAAAAGCTAATTTAATCTTGCTATCATTCCAAGTACTAACCACAGCCTTTTTCATCTGATCCATCTTGACAGTTGACTTCCCCGTCACAATGATACTGCATGAGCAGACATCGACTGTCGTTGAGGCACTTGAACTCCCGCAATGGATCGCACCAGTTACCACAGTCGAGCTGACAGTTTATAAACAAATGTTTGGCAGTGATTCAGAGCAGCAGATAACAACAGGGAACCAGATCAAATGCATCAAATCTCAAATGCAGCTATTAAAAAAAAAAATAACTACTGCATGGAAAAAGTTGAGAATGTGAGTCAAAATTTACACATGAAAAACTAGCTCCACTTATTTTACATACATAATCTAGACTGTTAATCTGAAGTTTCCTCTGATGATCTAAAGGAGTTGTGTTGTTGTTCCGCTCTCTACAGTACAGAGTTTCCTGCATACATGCTCTAACTTGAGTACTGTTGTTAGAATGAACTCTTAGGTTTTCTTCAGGTTCAGATGACAGGCAGATTTGTGGTCATATTTTGTGTGACCAACTGCTCGTGATGCCACTTTCATGGCCATTTGCTGACTCCACATTAGAATGGTCATTTGCTTTCAACTGCAGTCTGTGTGGCCATTTGCTTGGAACTCCACACCTGCATGGGCATTTGCATGTAACTGTACTCCTGTTTGATTATTTGCTTGTTGTGATTCCAAACTTGCTTGCCATTTGCATGTTACTGCCTTACTATGTGGTAATCTGCTTATGACTCTACTCCTGCATGGCCACTTGTTTACAACTCCATTTCTAATACCACTTGTTTACGACTCCATTTCTAATACCACTTGTTTACAACTCCATTTCTAATACCACTTGTTTACGACTCCATTTCTAATACCACTTGTTTATGACTCCACTTCTAATACCACTTGTTTACAACTCCATTTCTAATACCACTTGTTTACGACTCCATTTCTAATACCACTTGTTTACGACTCCATTTCTAATACCACTTCTTTACTACTCCATTTCTAATACCACTTGTTTACGACTCCATTTCTAATACCACTTGTTTATGACTCCATTTCTAATACCACTTGTTTACGACTCCATTTCTAATACCACTTGTTTACGACTCCATTTCTAATACCACTTGTTTACGACTCCATTTCTAATACCACTTGTTTATGACTCCATTTCTAATACCACTTGTTTATGACTCCATTTCTAAATTACTGTGACTCCACATCTTCATTACCATGTGTCTATGGCTCCATTTTTGTATGACCATGTGTCTATGATTCCACTTCTGCATGACCATTTGTCCCTGACTCCAATCCTACATGGTCACAAGCTTGTGATTCCACCCTTACATGGTCATTTGCTTTTGTATTTCTCTGGGCAGTCTATAAATCTAATGATATCCTGCTGTAAAGAAAAGAAAAAAAAAAAAAACCTTCTGGCATGTTCATACAGGAGAGTACCCTAGCTCATCTGACTCTAGGGATCTCACAATCTTTGCTCTGTGCTAATACAATATCCTTTCCTTCTCAAAGCAAAAAAAGAGGGAGTTGTAGACCAGCTGTCATATTCACATTTTATATTTATTCTTGTCACGTTCAAGTCAGCCAAGCTGTAAATGAGCACCTGACTTTTTTTTTTTTTTTTAATGGAAACTGGTTCTGAAAACAGAGATTACCTGTCTGTTGGACAAGAAATGCCAAAGATGCAGCTGTTACTGTATAAGAAGAAGAATAAAATATTTTAGCAAAAGTTTGGCCCTTGTGGTACCACACTCAACTTTAAAGCAAACAAATGAAAGAGACAACATCTATGTAACAGTGTGGAGTGTTAAATACAAGCAGCTCCAGTTACTAGGTTCATGATTACATTATAGAAGGGCTCTCACCTCATCTGAGTTATCTGAGCAGTCATACTCATTGTCACATCTGTAGCTGTAATTAATGCATCGGCCATCCAGGCACGTGAACTCGAAGGCCGTGCAGTTTCCTGGACCTACATGAGTGAAATATTGAGCTCCTGATTAGACTTAACAGCCTGAGCTCTCTGTTTCTATCTTAACCAGACTTAACAGCCTGAGCTCTCTGTTTCTATATTAACCAGACTTAACAGCCTGAGCTCTCTGTTTCTATATTAACCAGACTTAACAGCCTGAGCTCTCTGTTTCTATCTTAACCAGACTTAACAGCCTGGGCTCTCTGTTTCTATATTAACCAGACTTAACAGCCTGGGCTCTCTGTTTCTATCTTAACCAGACTTAACAGCCTGAGCTCTCTGTTTCTATATTAACCAGACTTAACAGCCTGAGCTCTCTGTTTCTATATTAACCAGACTTAACAGCCTGAGCTCTCTGTTTCTATCTTAACCAGACTTAACAGCCTGAGCTCTCTGTTTCTATATTAACCAGACTTAACAGCCTGAGCTCTCTGTTTCTATATTAACCAGACTTAACAGCCTGGGCTCTCTGTTTCTATATTAACCAGACTTAACAGCCTGAGCTCTCTGTTTCTATATTAACCAGACTTAACAGCCTGAGCTCTCTGTTTCTATCTTAACCAGACTTAACAGCCTGAGCTCTCTGTTTCTATATTAACCAGACTTAACAGCCTGAGCTCTCTGTTTCTATATTAACCAGACTTAACAGCCTGAGCTCTCTGATTCTATCTTAACCAGACTTAACAGCCTGAGCTCTCTGTTTCTATATTAACCAGACTTAACAGCCTGAGCTCTCTGTTTCTATATTAACCAGACTTAACAGCCTGGGCTCTCTGTTTCTATATTAACCAGACTTAACAGCCTGGGCTCTCTGTTTCTATATTAACCAGACTTAACAGCCTGAGCTCTCTGTTTCTATATTAACCAGACTTAACAGCCTGAGCTCTCTGTTTCTATATTAACCAGACTTAACAGCCTGAGCTCTCTGTTTCTATATTAACCAGACTTAACAGCCTGAGCTCTCTGTTTCTATATTAACCAGACTTAACAGCCTGAGCTCTCTGTTTCTATCTTAACCAGACTTAACAGCCTGAGCTCTCTGTTTCTATATTAACCAGACTTAACAGCCTGAGCTCTCTGTTTCTATATTAACCAGACTTAACAGCCTGAGCTCTCTGTTTCTATATTAACCAGACTTAACAGCCTGAGCTCTCTGTTTCTATCTTAACCACCAAAATCACCAGTAAAACACCCAACACTAGCATCAGAATCAAAGTTTTCTTTATTTCAATACACCTCCTTCAATGCTTATGTGCCAGGCAATGATATATCTAAATCTGCATCTATAGCTTCTGATATAGTTTCAGACCCTACAGCTTCACCTACACAGGCATCTCTACAGCTTCTGCTATAGTTTCAGACCCTACAGCTTCACCTACACAGGCATCTCTACAGCTTCTGCTATAGTTTCAGACCCTACAGCTTCACCTACACAGGCATCTCTACAGCTTCTGCTATAGTTTCAGACCCTACAGCTTCACCTACACAGGCAGCTCAAACCCTTTTCTGCATGAACCACAGCAGACTCCACAACACGCCTTGACACCTTATCCTCTAAAGAGTCTTCTAGATTCTGCTTGCCCGGCCACATTGAACTGCATAGAACAGAAGATGATGGAACAACAGGATATCCCTGACAATTCAGTGTGATAAATATGGAACTTTCAGCCAATCACACCAAGAGAACAATTTTTTTGTCTTTTTTTTCTTTTTAAATACAATAGCACTTTACTGTGATTTGGTAGTGAAGACTATAGATGTCACTTTTCAGAGGCAAAGTTCCATGAGAGAAAGCACATCTGTTTCCTTACATCATGCAAAGTACTCAGTTTAAAGTGTGGCTGAAGCATCTTCCAGTGTATTTAGTGGCACCTGGTCACAAAGTTTTTTTCTTGATGTGTAGAGACATACAAGTAGTTACACAAAGACAACTTCTCTGACATAACACTCACCACACTTCCCACTGGTATACCAAGGTTAAGACACACAAAGACAACTTCTCTGACATAACACTCACCACACTTCCCACTGGTATACCAAGGTTAAGACACACAAAGACAACTTCTCTGACATAACACTCACCACACTTCCCACTGGTATACCAAGGTTAAGACACACAAAGACAACTTCTCTGACATAACACTCACCACACTTCCCACTGGTATACCAAGGTTAAGACACACAAAGACAACTTCTCTGACATAACACTCACCACACTTCCCACTGGTATACCAAGGTTAAGACACACAAAGACAACTTCTCTGACATTAACACTCACCACACTTCCTACTGGTATACCAAGGTTAAGACACACAAAGACAACTTCTCTGACATTAACACTCACCACACTTCCTACTGGTATACCAAGGTTAAGACACACAAAGACAACTTCTCTGACATAACACTCACCACACTTCCCACTGGTATACCAAGGTTAAGAAACTTCTCTGACATAACACTCACCACACTTCCCACTGTGGCAACAATCAGCTGCCTCTCCTTCATCAGAACCATCAGGACAGTCTCTTTCTCCATCACACCTCCATGAGGGTGGTATGCACTGATTTGAATTCTTACACTGTATGTGGCCTGTACTGCATGTGTGAGCTACAAAAAAAATTTTTTAAATTATGTATTATAGTAGACAACGTCTTTTAAAATTGTAAATACAACAAAATGCTTATTTTTAACTTGAAACATTCAATGATATAAATACAATACCACTTTAATCCTCCAAATTAGGGACATTCATTCATTTGCATGTCCCTTGCGGAACTTTGCCTCCCTAACAGCTCTCCTGTAGGCCTCTCGGTTGTGAGCAAGATGGCCTGCTGCTGATGCATCCATTTGCAGATCATCAACGATGTCTTGCAGCCATCTTCACCTTGGTCTTCCTCTCTTTCTTTTTCCCATTATGTACCCTTCCAAGATGGTCTTCTATAAATTATCATGATGTTTAATATGTCCAAAATATTTAAGTTTTCTCTCATTAATCCTCTTTGCTAAGTTCTTGTAATATGGATATATTTGTTCTATTTTGTGTCCATGATATTTGAAGAACTCTTCTGTAGCATTTACATTCAAAGGCATTTATGTGTTTCTCAGCTGTTTTGTTAAGTGTCCAGGTCTCACAGGCCTATGTTGCTATGGGAAAGATGCATGCCCTTAAAAATCTTATTTTTGTGGTTCTGTCCATTACTCTCCACAGATTTTTTAGTTGTTTTACTTTCTGAAGAGCGATAGATGTCCTCCTGTTAATTTCCCTCATTGTAACTCCATTATTAGTTAGTAGTGATTCAAGATATTCAAAACTCTCCACTTCTTCCAGTTTTTCCTCATTGATACATATTTCAGCTGCCTTGTTTATTTTACAGTTGTCATTAATTTAGTTTTCTTCGCATTAAGATAGAGGTTTTGCTCTTCGCTGTTCTTACAGACTGACATAATTAGTTTTTTGCATTCCTTTTTGTGTTGTGGACAGTAATACTGTGTCATCAGCATATCTAATCTCTGGTGTTTCATAACCTCCAATTGTTATGGCATTGTGATATTCTTTGTCTACATCTTCTCTAACATTCCTCATTATATTTTCAGTATACAAGTTAAATAAGTAAGGTGACAATATGCACCCCTGACGGACCCCTTGCTTTATGTCAAACCATGTTGTTGTTTCACCATTTACTCTTACTGCTGCTTGTTGGTCTAGATACAGCAGTGATGTTAATTGTATCAAATGTGTTGGAAATCCCATTTTTTTCCATTATTTCCCAAAGTTTCTGGTGTTGTACACAATCAAATGGCTTTGAGCAGTCTATAAAGGGTTAATAGATGTAAATATAATTGGATTAATCTTACGAAACTGTGGCATTAATTAAGAGATGTAAAAATAATGACATTAACCTTGTGAACCAGGACATTGGATTTGAGATTTCCCTAGTTCATTGTACCCTTTACCGTACACTGCTGTTTCTCTTAGATGTCCCTGGAACTATGTGAGCAGTATCACTGCTGTTTCTCTTAGATGTCCCTGGAACTATGTGAGCAGTATCACTGCTGTTTCTCTTAGATGTCCCTGGAACCATGTGAGCAGTATCACTCACTGCTGTTTCTCTTAGATGTCCCTGGAACCATGTGAGCAGTATCACTCACTGCTGTTTCTCTTAGATGTCCCTGGAACTATGTGAGCAGTATCACTCACTGCTGTTTCTCTTAGATGTCCCTGGAACCATGTGAGCAGTATCACTGCTGTTTCTCTTAGATGTCCCTGGAACCATGTGAGCAGTATCACTGCTGTTTCTCTTAGATGCCCCTGGAACCATGTGAGCAGTATCACTGCTGTTTCTCTTAGATGCCCCTGGAACTATGTGAGCAGTATCACTGCTGTTTCTCTTAGATGTCCCTGGAACCATGTGAGCAGTATCACTGCTGTTTCTCTTAGATGTCCCTGGAACCATGTGAGCAGTATCACTGCTGTTTCTCTTAGATGTCCCTGGAACTATGTGAGCAGTACTCCCAGGAGCACAGACACTGCTTTGGCAATCTGTGACCCATAAATGACATGCTGACATCAGTAGCTGGTCAACCATGCCCCCGCCCCACCACCTTCCCTCAGGAACAAGAGACAGGGATCAATATAGTCCACATGGCAGTGGAGTCTGCTAAAAAAAAAACTACTGCACAGCCCCTGCTTTTTTTTTTTTTTAGCTCAATTCAGGGACTGAAAAAAATACCCACTGTAACTAACCAACATTTCAACACAATGGTATGCCTCAACATCTTCACTGCATCAGCTGCAAAGAGCACCAGCTCACAGTTTGTGGGGGACAGAACAAGAAGAAGACGAGAGCAGTGTGATCTCAGTTGACGGAACACAGCTTTAAGACTACAAGTGTCCACAAAAAGCCAGCTTCTGGCAGACTCTATCACCATGAGCTCTGTTTCATTAGTCTGCTAATACGAGCACCAATGGGGAGCTGGAACAGGGTCTAGACCACCTCTGATTTACCAGCCCTGATAACATATATCATTACTTCAAAATGGTTAGATGCCATCAAATCAGCTGTATATTCAAGGTAGCACAAACTATCCTAGTCAGCCGCCAACAAATCTGATGTATATTCAAGGTAGCACAAACTATCCTAGTCAGCCGCCAACAAATCTGATGTATATTCAAGGTAGCACAAACTATCCTAGTTAGCCAACATCAAATCAGATGTATGTTCATGGTAGAACAAACTATCCCAGTCAGTTGCCATCAAATCAGATGAATGTTCATGGCAGCACAAACTATGTCACTTAGCTGCCATCAGGTCAGATGTATGTTCATGGTAGAACAAACTATCCCAGTCAGCAGCTGCCATCAAGTCAGATGCAATATTCATGATATCACAAACTTCAGATCATGCCAAGATATTTTCTTGCTCAAGATTTCATAATAGTGGCATTGTACTGGAGACTGCACTAGTGTTGTATTTTTTCTTGACTCCTGGAAGGGACTTAAGAAGCAGGTTTTTCCATAAGCTCCACCCCCAAGAGAAAGACATCCTGCCTGAACAGGCAGATTGTAGTTATCACAATGATCTGTTTGCTGAAAACACTGATTGCTGCCTGAATAGGCAGATTGTAGTTATCACAGTGATCTGTTTGCTGAAAACACTGATTGCTGCCTGAATAGGCAGATTGTAGTTATCACAATGATCTGTTTGCTGAAAACACCAACTGCTGCCTGAATAGGCAGATTGTAGTTATCACAATGATCTGTTTGCTGAAAACACCAACTGCTGCCTGAATAGGCAGATTGTAGTTATCACAATGATCTGTTTGCTGAAAACACCAACTGCTGCCTGAATAGGCAGATTGTAGTTATCACAATGATCTGTTTGCTGAAAACACCAACTGCTGCCTGAATAGGCAGATTGTAGTTATCACAATGATCTGTTTGCTGAAAACACCAACTGCTGCCTGAATAGGCAGATTGTAGTTATCACAATGATCTGTTTGCTGAAAACACCAACTGCTGCCTGAATAGGCAGATTGTAGTTATCACAATGATCTGTTTGCTGAAAACACCGACTGCTGCCTGAATAGGCAGATTGTAGTTATCACAATGATCTGTTTGCTGAAAACACCAACTGCTGCCTGAATAGGCAGATTGTAGTTATCACAATGATCTGTTTGCTGAAAACACCAACTGCTGCCTGAATAGGCAGATTGTAGTTATCACAATGATCTGTTTGCTGAAAACACCAACTGCTGCCTGAATAGGCAGATTGTAGTTATCACAATGATCTGTTTGCTGAAAACACCAACTGCTGCCTGAATAGGCAGATTGTAGTTATCACAATGATCTGTTTGCTGAAAACACCAACTGCTGCCTGAATAGGCAGATTGTAGTTATCACAATGATCTGTTTGCTGAAAACACTGACTGCTGCCTGAATAGGCAGATTGTAGCTACCACAATGATCTGTTTGCTGAAAACACTGTTCAGGGTTTAGACCACACAGGTGACACCCAGCCTGATGACAGCGACATAAACTTCAATGACAGTGACAACAGGTGCCATGCCAACTGGTGTTGGCTATTATGCTTCTCCAGAATACATGATCCTTCATGCAGGCCATCAGTTCAGTTGGTGATCTCTTCTCACACCATCCCGTCAGACTGTCCAGTATCATTTCTCTTTGTCTTCTTCTTGATCTTCTTCCTTCTATTTTTCCTGTTGTTTTAATATTTTCAATGCCCCCTCTTCTCATTGCATGTCCTATGAAAGTACATTGTCTCTCTCTTATTTTTTTGACAAGATTTTTTTCTATCTCCAACTCTTCTCAAACATTCCCCATTAGTTATTTTTGCTATCCAGGGAATTCGCAACATTCTTCTAATAATCCACTGCTTAGAATGACTTTTGTGCAGATCTGCCTATTGTCCATGATCCATTTCCATATAACAAGATAGGTTCAATATAGCATTTTAGGACTCATTTTCTAACATTCATTGATAAGGATGTGTTGGATGATAAGTTTCTCATTCTCTGAAATGCAGTCTTTGCTTGGCCTATTCTGTTCCTAATTTTGTTCTGCATTTCCCATCTGAAGTTATTACTGCTCCAAGGTATTTGAATTTCTGCACCTGCTTTAGAATAGTTCTGTTTAATTTTATACTGCATGTTGGTGGATTCTGTTTCTTAGATATAACCATTGTCTCTGTCTTTTTGATGTTTAAAGTAAGGCCTTTCTGTTCACTTCCTTTAGCAACTTTATCCAAGAGATTTTGCAGGTCTTGTTGGTTCTAAGCTATCAGTACTGTGTTGTCAGCACACCAAAGCTTGTTAATATTGTTCAAAAACAGTTTAAGAAAAAAAAAAGTTACTGTAACATCACACCCACCATCACAATCCATTTCATCATCCCCATAAGCACAGTCGATTTCACCATCGCAGACAAACTGGCGATAGATACAGTGAGATGTATTGCATCTGAACATCTCATGAGGGCAGGACGAGTTTCCTGGAAAGTAGATTCATACAAATATAACACACAAGTCATGTTAAATCTACACCAATAATCTTATATCTTATCTTATATCCTTCCCGTGCCGTTAAATGTCACATAGGGCTCGCAAAGTAGTTCGCCAATTTTTCCCGTCTTCGGCGAGTCTTTCACCCTCAACAAAGGATTTTATGCCTGTTAATTTGTCCTCTCTTAATAATGTCCTCTTCAGAGTTTCACGCAGTCTGCCTCTTTTTCTTCGGCCTGTTGTGTTCCACTTGATAGCTTGTACACCAATAAGGGTTGATGCTAATTCATAAAAACAAGAGAATTAATGTTAATTCACAAAATGGATTCCAGGATAATGGATTAACATAAATACACTAGATATTATGCTAATTCACATAAATAAGGGAGTTAACACTTATTCTCAAACATACAGGAGTTACTGATCCTTTACATATGTGCACAGAAGTAAAAAAAAAAAGCTAATTCTTACACAAATGAATGATTGTGAACCTATACAGCACTCACATTAAATGGAGTTACAGCTTATTCACATATAGATATGAAGGAATTAATCCTGATTCAAACAAACACATAGGACAGTTAATGTTAGTTCACATGCGGCACTATAATGACCTATTAATTTAATGGTACATAAACACATATAAAACTAATTTAATGGTAACATAAAAATATACAAAACTAATTTAATGGTAACATAAACACATATAAAACTAATTTAACGGTAACATAAACACATAGAAAACTGAGATAATGCAAACTCACAGAAAAAACAAAAAGGAATTAATGCTAGTTTATAAAAATAAAAGGGACTGAACAAATGTCTCAGTGCCTGAACTGACAGCGAATCGAAGTTATAACAGATGACTTTCCTACAATTTCTTTATCCTGCTGCGTTGTGTTTCTCATACACAGACATCTACAGCTCCTTTTTTTCATTCTCCCTATATGTGACCTTCTTATCACTTCTTTTCATGAAATTCCACCTATTTTCAAAATAAGATGGTTTATCTACCCACCACAAGCATTGTGATCTCCAATCTCCTCGTCTGACTTATCTGCACAGTGAGGAACACCATCGCAGACCAAGCTCGGATCTATACACTGACCATCTCTGCACCAGAAAACTGAGATCTTCTGACACTCTGTTGGTGCAATATCCCCTGTAAGAATATACAACAAACTTTGGTAAAGATGAGCGTGATACAACTGATACCAGTCCAAACTTGAGTAAAGATAAGTGTAATGAAGAGTGTGGTAAAACTTATACTGACCCAAACTTAGGCAAGGGTAAGTGTAATGATGAGTGTGGTAAAACTTATACTGACCCAAACTCAGGTAAGGATAAGTGTAACGATAAGTGCCGTAAAACTGATATTGACCCAAACTTAGGTAAAGATAAGTGTAATGATGAGTGTGGTAAAACTTATACTGACCCAAAATTAGGTAAAGATAAGTGTAATGATGAGTGTGGTAAAACTTATACTGACATAAACTTTGGTAAAGATAAGTGTAATGATGAGTGTGGTAAAATTTATACTGACCCAAAATTAGGTAAAGATAAGTGTAATGAAGAGTGCTGTAAAACTGATACTGACCCAAAATTAGGTAAAGATAAGTGTAATGATGAGTGTGGTAAAACCTATTCTAGCAGAGTGGAGACAACTGTGTGGTTCAGCTTTACAAAAATGACAGAAAGAGTAAGGACAAAAGAAAAACAACAAAGGATTTTTAAAAAACAGGAGATAAGTTTTAAAAAAGAATAACAATCCAATATCCTGGTATTATGCCTTTCTCAAGGACAATGGAGAATACACTGATTTAGTGCCAAGTGCTCCATCTTTTTACCTTCTTCATTACAACTAAATCTTGCACCTACGTCTAACCACAGACTTTGGTTAAATATGTTTAAAAAATCACTCCAAGATTAAGTTTAAGCACTAGGTCACAAATGTTTCTGAAAGTTAATATTAAAATTAGGAGTAATCTAATAAAGACAAAAGCAACAAAACAAAATAATGTAACATTTCAACTTGAATCTTCCTCATGCAAAACAACTGATAAAAAAGAACAACTAAGTTAAAAAAATAAATAAATAAACTTAACTTCCCTTTTTTGAAATATTCCCAAATAAGAGTTCTGATCATGATAATCTCTCTCTCTCTCTCTCTGTGGGTGTGTGCATGCGTGCATGCATATTTATATATTATATAATATTAAATGTGTATGTGTGCTTGCATGCATATTTATATATTGTATAATATTAAATAAGTTGACTAGAAATAGGTATGAATAAATGTGTAAGTTAGGGAACTTGGCACCGACTGGAAAATAAAAATAAGAAGAAATAAGAGAAGAAGGCCAAGAGAAAAATATCTCGGTGGACTGGTCAAGCAGCGTGGAGAAAGAAAAGTATCTGAACTGATCAGAAACACCGAAACGATCACACAAGATGAAGCTGCATGATCACCAGTCTGAAAATATATACTTCAATTTCCCACATCACCCATCTGAAAATACACATCGATTTACCACATCAACATATACTTCAATTTATCACGTCATCAGTCTGAACGTATAGTTCAATTTACCAATCTTCCTGTTACAAAAGTATACTCCAATTTATCATACTACCTATCTGAAAATATATTTCAATTTATCATATTCCCTGTAAGAAAATTTACCAAATTACCTGTACATGTAACACCACCATCAGTTGAAACCCTCCCATCTGCACATTCACATACATGGCCTCTATTTGGGGTCAGAAGGCAAAGGTCACTGCATGCACCAGGCTGGCAAGGATTATTCTCTGCAAGATTGAAAGAAATATGGCAGATAAAACACATTATTTTCATGCCAGAGACCAAAGTGTACCAACTAGTGCACATTTACAGAAAGAAAAAAAAACCCTTATCTAGTTTTGAGATGTTTTAATGTTTCATATTTAACTACACTATTTTAACTTCCAACCTACCAAACAACATCCGAGGCACATTAACATTTTTTGTAACAAAAACATCACTTATGATGTTCTGCCATGAAATGACATGATGCCTGTGTTGAATGCTGTGGTAGATTAAAATTATGAACTCCAGGATAGAGAAAACAAACAAACTATATGACCACATAGCTTGAGCAAAGACACTGTCTGTTTTAGCATTCAGTGACCCGGGGCTGACAAGCCATAGTTAACCCAGACCCTGTCCCACCTCTCTGCTGACACTCCCAGTAAAAGCCTAGCCTGTCTAATGGGGTAAGGACTACCACAGTCCCCATGGTGGTGGAGTCTGTTAAAGAAGTACTGCACACCCCTGCTTTTTAAGTTTCTCTTAGGAACTGAACAAAATTGCTACACCTTCACACATCAGTTGCAAATAACACAGTTTTAAGAAGAAGAAGAAGCCAGAGGAGGAGGAGAAAAAGGAGGAAGAGGAGGAGAAAAAGGAGGAAGAGGAGGAGAAAAAGGAGGAAGAGGAGGAGAAAAAGGAGGAAGAGGAAGAGGAGGAGGAGAAAAAGGAGGAAGAGGAGGAGGAGAAAAAGGAGGAAGAGGAGGAGAAAAAGGAGAAAAAGGAGGAGGAGAAAAAGGAGGAAGAGAAAAAGGAGGAAGAGGAGGAGAAAAAGGAGGAAAAGGAGGAGAAAAAGGAGGAAAAGGAGGAGAAAAAGGAGGAGGAGAAAAAGGAGGAAGAGGAGGAGAAAAATGAGGAAGAGAGAAAAAAGGAGGAGGAGGAGGAGGACAGTAAATTTATTTTATTTTTAGTTTCTTGAAACACTATTTCAATGATTCATACTAAGCTAAGAGTCAAGCCAGTAAAAATGTTCATTGCTACAGGTTTCTGGGCTACAGAAGTAAGTCAGAGTTTTTAAAGCAAACAGATCTCTATGTTGCCTGTCTCACAAAGGCTATGCTCTTAACACAGTTCTTCCCAAGGGGGGGGGGGGTTTATGCCAAGACCTTCAACAATCTTTTCTTTCTCTTTTTTTGTTTTCTCTTTAATATCGCTTTAAAAAGTTGTACATGTAGTAAGATCATACAGTGTGAAAAAAGTTTTCAACAACAACAAACCAACAATATGCACTGTCAGTGATAATAATAATACGAGGGCTGATTGATAAATTTGTGGTCTAAGGTACAAATACTTGAAACACAGTTGATATTAGGTGCATTTCTAGATCAGGTTAATGTAAGATTAAACACCAAGTTTCAAGAAATTAACTACAATTAATTTTTTTTTACAGGCTACTGAAGTGGTAAAGGGTGGCAGAAACTGATAAAATGGATAAAACTTCTCATCAAGCAGTCATTCACTATCTCTGAATCAAGGGCTTATCATCAAAGGAAATCCATGAGGATATGGCAGAAACTCGAGGTGAGTGCTCCTTCTTACAGCACAGTGAAGAAATGGGCAGCTCAATTCAAACATGGAAGGGAGAGTCTGGAAGATGATCCACATCCAGTAAGACCAAGAACAGTAACCACCAATGAAACCACCAGCAGAATCCATGACATGATAATGGAGGATCGATGATTAACTGAGCGGTACATTGCTACTGAGTTGGGCATCTCCCAGGAACGTGTCCGTGCCATTATTCACAATGATCTTCAAATGACAAAAGGTCTCTGCTCAATGGGTCTTGAAACTTCCTGGAGCTGATCACAAACGACAGCGTCTCAGCATGTCAAGAGACAATCTTGGCCATTTTTCTGCAGATCCTGAAAAGTTTCTTCAGCAATTTGTGGCTATGGATGAGACTTGGTTTCATCATTTTCAACCAGAAACCAAAGAACAGTCAAAGCAGTGGAAACATAATGGATCCCCACTTCCAAAGAAAGCAAGGGTGGTTCTGTCTGCAAGCAATGTGATGGCTTTCATCTTTTGGGATTCAGAAGGTGTGCTATTGGTAGACTATCTTCAAAAGGGAAGAACGGTCACCAGGGCCTATTATGCTAATCATGTGAAGTAACTGCAGGTCAAATTGAAGGAAAAGTGTCGAGGGAAATTGACGAGAGGAGTCATCTTTCAGCAAGACAATGCTCCAGTTCACAAGTCGGTAGTGGCAATGGCTGGCATTCATGAATGCGGCTTGCATCTTCTTGAACATCCTCCTTATTCCCAAGATTGGGCCTCTTCAGACTATTACCTGCTTATCAAACTCAAAAAGGAGCTCAGTGGTTGCAAATTTGCATCAGATGATGACATCATTCATGCTGTAGACCACTTTCTACAGGCACAAGATGCTGACTTTTACAAAGAAGGGATCTGTATGCTCCAGGATCGCTGGACTAAGTGCATAAACTTGCAAGGGGACTATGTTGAGAAATAACTCAAAAAAGTTGTCCACAAGTAATCCATTGTACCTTAGGCTGTGAAGTTATCAATCATCCCTCGTATAATGCTTCATCAGAAAAATTATAATAACAAATATATTAAATGCATTATTCAGAATTATAAAATTATTCAGGGAAGAAGAGCCAATGAAGACCAAGAGAAATGATACTGGAAAGTCTGACAAGACGGTGTGAGAGGAGATTGTGAAATGAGCTGATGGCCTGCATGAAGGATCGTGTACTCTGGAGAAGCATAATAACTAACGCCAGTTGGCATGGCACATGATGATGATGATGATGATGATATAGTCAGTATCATGCCTGACTGATCATCACATCTGAAGCTGATATGATCAATTGATTTGCATAAATGTAAAAGATTTAATGACATTGTCAGTGTAGCTTTGGAGTGAAAAATTTCATGAAGGTTACACAGCAACTTCCATCTTTTTTTTTCTACCAATCAGCAACAAGAAATTAATTAAGATATAAAATTTATACACAAATTCTTACCTATGGGCTCCTGGGCATGAGAGTCATAAAGTTTAACATCATATACTGGTGGGCTGTTATTGCGGTAGTGGGTGGTGGCATTTGAGGTTAGGTTTAACTGCATGAGACTGCCATTTGTTGATTCTGCCCACCAAAGAATGTTGCCAAGTTTGGTCAGGCCAAATGGGTGCTGGTTGGTCGGGAATTGCAGGATAACCTGTACAAAGAACATACTTAAGGTGTTACAAGAATATATTACCACTATACAGTTGTGTTCTGGTGGGCATTACAAAAATTGCTTTAAAAAATTCTCAAAGTTACTGTTGACTGCTTGTACTTTTAATAGTGAATGTGTCCATATGCAGCTACAATGCTAGACTTGAGACAGAGGATTGAAACTGAAGGAGAAACTGTGAGGTTGCCATAAACAGTGGGAAAAAAACTAAACTGTGTTCTGATGACAGGGCTCCAGATTTTGGTATAATCTATACCTTGACAGGGCTCCAGATTTTGGTATAATCTATACCTTGACAGGGCTCCAGATTTTGGTATAATCTATACCTTGACAGGGCTCCAGATTTTTATATAATCTATACCTTCACCTAAGGAAAATACTCGGCATCAAGTGGAATGAATTCAAGAACAATGCAAAGATAAGACAGATGACTGAACAACAACCAGTCTCACGGGTGATCAGGAAAAGGAGATGGACATATGTTGGCCACTTGATGAGAAGAAATGATCAGAGAATCCCAAAACAAGCTATCAAGTGGAACACAACAGGCTGAAGAAAAAGGGGCAGACCGCGTGAAACTCTGAAGAGAACATTATTAAGAGAGGCCAAGTTAACAGGCATAAAATCCTTTGTTGAGGTTGAAAGACTCGCCGAGGACAGGAAAAATTGGCGAACTACTTTGCGAGCCCTATGTGACGTCTAACGGCACGGGAAGGATATAAGATAAGATAAGATACCTTCACAGGACTCCAGGTTTTGGTATAATCTATACCTTGACAGGGCTCCAGATTTTGGTATAATCTATACCTTGACAGGGCTCCAGATTAACTATAACCATGTGCACTTATGAACAGTATTCTGAACCACCCTTCTTGTTCAATGAAAATGTTGATAACTTTTGTGATGATGAAAGAAGATAAAGACAATAATGATGAATGGCAAAAAAACCAAAACAAAGAAAAATGTGACATGAAAAATGTATGCAAAGAATTCTATCCTAAAGAGACAAGAAGTTGTCAAGATCAGCCAACAAGTACCGGCTAGACCTCAGCACTCTAGTGACCCAGGAAGGATCCTTGGATCAATTAGTATTAGGCATTCTATCCAAACACATCTCTGATTTTTAAAAAATGAGGGGGGGGGGGGGGGCGCATGGCTATCAAGCCCTTTCAATAGCCTGGGCCCAAAGAGTATACTCCTGCTTCTCCCTTCCCCCTCCCTCTCGTCAAGCCTGCTAGACCCCCCCCCCCCCAATCCATTTTGCTTCTGGAAAAATGTTATCACTAAATTTAACCTGTATATCAGTACAGGGTGACACATTTCCTAAAGATGACAGAGTCTTCTAAGCGGCCTACTTCTTGGGCACACTCCATATATTTTTCTTTTTAATTCACTGCTGCCCATTCCCTGTCCAACTCCATACTCATATTTCAAGATCTTAACCCCTGCTTTGGATGCTGAGCTAGAAATTACCATTACAACATCAGCAAGTATTACTATCTCACCTTCCTGTTGCTTCCATCAGTTGAGATGGAATCAATGTGGTCATAAAATGCATCAGTCCAGTACAATGTGTCAGTTTTAGGGTCCAGCACAAGTCCATTTGGCCACTGGACTTTATCACTGGTTATTCTGGTCAAGTTACTGCCATCCATGCTCATCTTATTGATGCTGCCATTGCCCACGCTCTCAAAAATGACCCACTCTGTCCAGTACAGAACTCTGTGAACCATATAACTCAGAACTACAGTTATCTCACTATCATAAGTGCTCATCAGTACTGTTCACATTTGAATAACATGATTTCTTATGGTATACTGCTTAATGAAAGTCATTAAACTCTTTGCCTTTTTTTTTTAAAAAAAGCAGCTTAATTATCATTAAGTTTTGCCCTTTTTTTTTTTTAACTGCTTAAGCATCACTCATTAAGTCAGGGATGGATGAATGAATGAATGAATGAATGATCTTTATTTTAAGGGGTAAAGAATTGGGCACACAGGCCCATCTTACACTATGCCCTTCATCACTCCATCTTTCATTTTCCCACACACTCGATTTAATACAAGTATACAAATTACATTAAGAAAGAAAAAACATCAAGAGTGCAGATTAAACTATTACATTCAAAGTAATATGCTCAATGTGAGGCCCGTGGACCACAGGATCCTTATTTGTTGCCTGTGACCACATACGGGGTGCGCACTGTTGGCCATCGGTCTCAAGCTGTTTCTATGAGCACTGATAGTATGAAAGGATTTTTTGAAGCTGGTACAATTATACCTATCTTTCACCTTGCATGAAGTTCTGTCTGATATACAGGTTTTCTCATTACAATATCTGGTACTTTATACTTTTTTTAAACTGTAAAAACAAACATACTTAATAAACATTAGCAGGAAGTAAATGTTCATATGAACTTTTTTTTTCTTATCTTTTTACTAGTAAGATTTAATCTTTACAAAATGCACATATGCTGAACCCAAGTCAAAAATGAGCATATCAGTCTACTGACCAGATTATCCTCCAACCAATTTCACTGGTTGTTTTTCACTAGGTTTTTGATAATATAAACTGGTTACAGTAACCAATAACCTCCAAAAGTTTTGGTTTTTCTCATTTTTAATTGATAATTTACCAATAATTGCTGGTTAACACGATCAATGTTTGAGTATGTACGAAGTTAACATTTTAAATGTTCTTTTTTTTTTTTTATTTACTGAACTGCAAGTAGGCAAACAAAGAGAAGAGAGAACACCAGCCAAACAATGAGATGAGAGAAAATCCAGTGCAACAGAAGTATCCAAACAAAGAGACAAGAGGAAATCTACTGAAGCATAAGCAGACAAACAAAGAGACAAGAGGAAATCTACTGAAGCATAAGCAGACAAACAAAGAGACAAGAGGAAATCTACTGAATCATAAGCAGACAAACAAAGAGAAAAAAGAAAAT
This sequence comes from Achatina immaculata, assembly GCA_009760885.1. Taxonomy (NCBI): domain Eukaryota; kingdom Metazoa; phylum Mollusca; class Gastropoda; order Stylommatophora; family Achatinidae; genus Lissachatina; species Lissachatina immaculata. Next base: position 3,845,918 of record CM019715.1, on the reverse strand, counting down.
ATACTGAAGCATAAGCAGACAAACAAAGAGACAGGAGGAAATCTACTGAAGCATAAGCAGACAAACAAAGAGACAAGAGGAAATCTACTGAATCATAAGCAGACAAACAAAGAGAAAAAAGAAAATATATTGAAGCATAAGCAGACAAACAGAGAGACAAGAGGAAATCTACTGAAGCATAAGCAGACAAACAAAGAGACAAGAGGAAATCTACTGAAGCATAAGCAGACAAACAAAGAGACAAGAGGAAATCTACTGAAGCATAAGCAGACAAACAAAGAGACAAGAGGAAATCTACTGAAGCATAAGCAGACAAACAAAGAGACAAGAGGAAATCTTCTACAGTAGCCTAACAAAGAGATGAACACTCTACAACTTACCCTTTGTGTGGATCCACAGCCAAAGCTTTCGGACTGATCGGCTTCCCTGCCTTTTTTGCATCCAGCACGATATGGAACTTGCTGCTGTTCTGAAGACTAATAGCAACAATGCTGCCTCTGCGGCTGCTGTCAGCACAGTACAGATTTCTACCCACCCAGTCCACAGCCAGGCCATCGCAGTTAACTTCTTGATATAAAGTTGACAAGTGAGTGTTATAAAGAGGCCACATCTCTGATATGTTTGAATATAATTTTCTCCTCTTCTGTTGAATTAACCTTCTAAAACTGGTGATCATATTTCAGCCTAATTAAACTTTGTGCACACAGAGATATGGACAGATGGGATGATAAATGCACTGTGAGATCAAGTTATAACTCTGTGGCTGAATTACTGATAAAAGACCATATCACTTAAAATGGAATGCAGCCATTCACTGCTTTATTCTGACATATCTATGTAGTCCTGCTGGTTCATGTAAAATCAGACATCCATAGTGGGGGTACTGCCTTCCTAGGGATGTTTGGAAGATCCAGGTGACAATGAGCAGCTGGAGGTATGAGCACCAACTGGGGGTGGGGGTGGCAAGGGAGGCAAGACAGTGACAGTCTAAAAAAAAAAAAATTTGAGAGCCGCTGTTGTAGATCAAATAAAGGTGAAATCTCCATTGCAATGGGTTAGGTCAAATATGTTTATTCCACTGGTGTGGGAATTTGGAAACAAAGGGTTAACGGTAAAGTAGTTTACTGGTCGGATTAAGCAATAAATCTGTAACAAAGAAACTAGCAAAGAGAGCCACAAAAGAAACTTCTGAACTAGACAGAAATAAGAAACATCTGAACTAGGTAGCAAAAAGAAACATCTGAACTAGATAGCAATAGGAAACATCTGAACTAGATAGCAATAAGAAACATCTTAACTAGACAGCAATAAGAAACAATGGCAATATCACAGAGATAACAAACAAACAGGAACACACAAAACTAAAATCAAATTATAAATACAAAAGGCAAAAAACAGCTTTTTATGTCATGAAGAAGATACTAACATATAAGAGAATGGGGCTTACTTTATATAAGGCTATATTTGATTTCACAAAACAGTGAATACTGACAAAAGAATACGCTACAATAAATCTTTTAACTTCATTAAGAAAAGCCTTTAACACAAGAATATAAATACACTAAGAATATAATTACACCAAGTCCACAACTACACACCAAGGATCATAAATATCAGAGATTTTCTTGCTTGGTGTGGACAATAAGACATGCACACAACTATAGCAAAATGATGCCACATTTCAAATGGCCATGTGCTCTACAAATGCTTCACTACTACTGATAAAGTACCTATTCAATGGATACCTTATGGTGAGAGAAAGAAGGGCCTTATAAAGACTACTTGGCGAGATGAACTGCATGCAGCTGAGATGGGGCACCATGGCTCTGACGCAGATCAAGAGAAGCAGGGAGAATCTGTTGCTGTGCTGAAAGACATCACAGGGCATACTGGACAGCAATCAGATCACCATTCAACGACATGTTAAGTATGTTTAGCCAGACAGTGAAGAACAAATGACCAAAGACCCAATGGAGATGAACAATGAAATCCACAATCACAGTAACAGCATATCCTAATTCTAATGATCTGTCATAACACAAAATTTCTTACCTCTAGAGGTAAATAACTCTGGTTCCGTGTCGACATCAAACCTTCGTCTGCCAACACTGTGGCTAGCAACATCAGAAAAGTAGATGTACCCCTCCACTGAATCAAAGTCCACTGCATTAGGCCGCTTCATGTTCACAATAGGTGGATACACATCTTGATCTGCTTCTCTCAGATCTGTTGAGATGCTGTGGATCATTCCCTGCTGGCCGTTGGTTAGCAGAATAAACTGGTTTGTTGTTTGTTCTGAAAGAAAAAGGTGTTAATGTCTGTCAGATGAAATAATGCAAAATAAATGTCATACAGGAGCTGATAGTGGCCTCTTCTGAGATGGTAACTCAACTCCATCTCTCTGTGTCTCTCTCTGCCTCTCTGTCTGTCCCTCTCTCTGTCCCCCTCTCTCTCTTTGTCCCTCTCTCTCTTTCTCTCTCCCTCTCTGTCTCTCTCTCTGTCCCTCTCTCTGTCTCTATCTCCCTGTCTCTATCTCTCTGTCCCCTCTCTCTGTGCCTCTCTCTCTCTCTCCCTCTCTGTCCCTCTCTCTGTCTCTATCTCCCTGTCTCTATCTCTCTGTCCCCTCTCTCTGTGCCTCTCTCTCTCTCTCTCTCTCTCTCTCTCTCCCTCTCTGTATGCATGCATATGTGTTGCTGAGGAGCTATGGGAATGCCCTGACTGCAATGAGGTCATTTTCTGAACAATGGAAAACAAACACAAACTGATCCCAACAACTTTTACTAAAGATAACTGTTTGAATATGATAAACAACATACACTTCACAGGCCAGCTGCAAATCATACAAAACAAAACAGGCAACCAATCAAGCTTGGCTTACTTTCACATTTTCCATTGATCATCTTGTAACCCAAGTAGCACTCACAGCTGACTCTCACGGTCTCATTCCCTGCTGGCACTGGGATGCATAGCTGCTGACAACTGGTCTGACTGCACACATCAGAACCATCTGCTGAAAGTTGGACAAGATATTTCTGAATTAATCTCAAATTCACAGATAAAGATGTAGACAAGTAAGAATAATCTGACTTTTTTTTTTATGTGGTACATATTTATCCAGAAAAGAAAGGCAAAACAATGTTCCCTGGAAAATGTTCTCCAAAACAAATTACATGATTATGTTCCTTGGAATTTATTATTTCCTTCACTATGTTCCGTCAGCAGGTGTTGGCAATCTTGTTTATTCATTTTATGCAGTCTTTATCATTTTTAATCACAGAAGTTGTCTTTACTTGTATGTGTCATTTGGTCAGCCCATGTAGATATTTTCTCTTGGACTCCTCTTCTTCTTTTTTTTCCTTAAGTTTTCCAGTGACTGTCTGGTTCTGTAACTTCTGTCATGTCATGTCAACATGATTTTCACTGTACCTTTCTTGTAGCTGTGATTGGTTCATCAAATTCTCTGAGAACTTCCATCTTCTTTTCCTAGCTGTAGAGTACTGCATCTTCCCCCCCCCCCCCCAAAATATATTCATGTTATACATCCAATTTTTTATCCAGTGCTCACAGTTCCAGTTTCTGTGTTATCTGTTTCTTGTCCAATGCTCACATTTCTGTGTTATCTGTTTCTTATCCAATGCTCACATACACATCATAAAAACTTGGCTCTTTAAAGCTTTGTAGCACCTTTTTTTTTTCTGCTCTTTGGTTTAAAAAAAAAAACTGGACAAAGGATTGGAAAGCAAGAAATATAATAAATCTGTGACATATAGCAGAAACAGGACAGTTAATCAAGATCAGCATTGATAAAGTATGGAAAAAAGGTCTGCTGTGGAAACTAAGAAACTGCAATGTGAATGGAAGATTGTATAACTGGATAAACTCCTATTTACACAACAGAAGAGCAAGAGTTGTTAATGGATAGACACAAAAGCCAGAAAGTACTTCTGTACATGGCGTACCACAAGGAGAAGTCCTTTCACTTACACTATTCCTTGTATTTATTAATGACCTGGTCAGGGAACTTCCCTATAGAATCAAAGTGTATGCAGATGATCTGGTCATGTGGTGTACAGATGAACACATAGCAGTTGCTACATAGAGACTCTAAAGAGCAGCAGACATGTTGACATCATGGACATAGAAATGGTGTGCAAGTATCAACACAGAGGAATCAAGTACCACTCTGTTCACCCTCTCATCTAAACAGAAAGCAGGTAAGATCTTTGTAAATGAAATATCCTTAAGGATGGACAACCAGCTCACTTACTTAGGAGTGACTCTTTTGACTCAAAACTGACCTGGAAGAAACACATCAGCAGTGCAGAAGCAAAAGCCAGAAGAAAACTAGTCATATTAAGAAAACTGAGTGGAACCACATGGAGAGCTAGTGAAAGAATCCTCAAGAATGTATATCAGCAAAGTGTTCTATTTAAAATATGGCTAAACAGCTTGGTGCACAGCATCAATCACTACGCTGCATAATCTAGACAAGGTACAAAATCAGTCACTACAAATTATCACAGGTGCCATGAGGTCCACACCAGTTGTAGAAATGCAGAAAATAGTTGGTGTTCAAGCGCTAAAAGAATGTAGAGACACAAAGGTCATGAACTTGGGAGAAAGATTCCTCAGCTCTGTAAGCCATCCCCTGAAGGAGAGATTCAATAACTTGGCATTAGGACGGCTTAAAAGAAGCAGCTTCATTCACCAGGCCGAGCGTATGTGTAAGCTGATACCTGACCTTCCAACTGTAGTCGCTCCATTATCATCTGTGCCAGAGCATACACCATGGAAAGAAGCAGATTGTACCCAACTATTCAAACTGAAGTGAAAGGTGTGTAGAATGGTGAGATTGAGATGCAAAGCAATCTTGTAAGATCAACAGCCACACTTAGTGTGCTAGATGACAGAGATCCATGTGACACCTGGATGTGTGTATACAGATGGATCTTCACACAATGCCATAAAGAATGGAGGGGCAGGAGCACATACTGAATATCCAAACACCACTGACAATTTTTCCATACCCACTGGAAAATAGTGCAACAACTATGATGCAGAAGATAGGGCAATTATAGCCATGGGTGAAAAACTATCAGACTCCAGAATTGATACATGCCCCGTAGTAATCCTCACATATGCAAGATCAGTACTGGAAGCTCTTCAGTGCAACAAACTACCAGACCTTAAGGATATCTTGTCAAAAATTGGCTCACAACAGAGTCACCTTGCAGTGGATTCCCTTCCACTACTAGATACAAGGCAATGAGAAAGCTGACCGTCTGGCCAAAGAGGGCACTGAAATGGAGCAACCAGACATACCAACCACCTATAATCAGAAGAAAAGCATGATAAAAACCTACAGGAAGCCACAAACACCACAACATGATGACTATCACATGCTAAACAGAAAGGAACAAGTTACCATTTTCTGTCTCCGAACAGGACACAGCCGACTCTGAAGTCATATGTATTCAAAGTTTAAGGTTGGTATTACTACTCTTTGTACAAGTGCCCCAAACTGTGGAACATATCCACCAAAACTGCACCAACCATGAGATACTGAGAAGCAATTACTGGCCTAGTGAAACTACCAAAGAAGATAAGCTCTACAGTTCTATACATGAATTACAAAAAAACAGTGAAATTTATCCAAGAGACAGGAATGCAGATATAGACGGACAATGCGTACAAAGAAGAAGAAGAAGAAGAAGAAGAGGAGGATCAGCATCACTGCTGGAAACCTATTTTTTTAAATCTGATACAGCAACTTAAATTGCTACAGTCAAAGGTAATAATTTCATTATGAAAATCTCATGCAGGAATTTAGCTAGTTATAGTCTGACGGAAGCATTCATATATGTGATATTAAGATAGACCAGTTTTATTTAGTAACTAATCACAATTAAGATAATGAAGATTTTATTCAGTAACCAATCATGATTGAGATAATGAAGACTTTATTTAGTAACAAATCACAGTTTAGATAAAGGAATCTATTCGGCAACCAATCATGGTTAAGATAAAGCAACCTTATTTAGTAACCAAAACCATGACGCTACTTGTACAAGAAGTCTGAAAACACTAACCCAGCGGCTGGACAACAGGATGGAAGATCTTGACGACCCCAGGCTTCCATGACGACCTCAGCACTATTTTGTCTGGTTCTGAACTGTTGTAACGATGAATTTTGATTATGCTATTGTTAAGATGACTGGCCACATATAAATAGTTCTCCAGGATCGTCATTCCAAATACGTGAAAAGCCTGAGATGAAATGAATAATGAAAGTATTACATAAATATATATTACTTTTTAAACTCCTATCTTACCATGAACCATGTAAAGAGCTTTTTTAAATATTAAAAATAAAACAGTAATCCATATGGTTTTGTTCTGTAGACATGAGTTCACAATTTTAAACTGCCACAAAAGCTGAAAAATGCATTGTGTCATTCCACTTTAAATGATATGGCAGTGATTTTTTACTACAAAAAAATTTTTTAAATGTTATGAATGTCATTTGTGTGTGAGTGTGACTCAAAAATTATTTCAGTGTTATGCGTGTGTGTGCGTGCATCTCTCTCTCTCTCTCTCTCTCTCAAAAAATTGGTACTTGTGAGAGACTGATCATGACCTTGCACCTTTTCTAGAGGAGTGCCAAACAGTAAAGTTCACTAATGTGCTGTACTCTTGTGGCTAGACAGATGGTCATCCTGGTTCAAGTCCCCAGTAATTCTCTTGCCACTTTTCTCTCTCTCACATGTAAAAGTGCTTTGTCTATGATTTTTTTTTTTTTTAGGTTTAACCACAAAACACTGTTCTCTTTTACCTTACTTGGATAAACAAGCATGATCTGTAAAAATGTTTCAAATAAAATTTGCAACTGCTATTCTTGCCAACTTCACTGGTCAACCTTTTATACTTTACAGGCTGTCTTTGAATCACAGCAACACAGGAACATGCTTTACTGTTTTATTTCTGGAGTGCAAATGAAGGTCAAAAATAAAATCTCAAATACTCCTGTGGGATGAAGTAATGATGGCTGAGTGTGCAATCCTAAATATTTAAGGCACTGGCTGAAACTGGCTAATAAACAATAAGAAACATAATTAAAACAACATATAAAATATGAACACAGGTCAAAAAGTAATTAATCATCATGGAACATACTGTAATGAAAAATAACGTACATAAAAAAGCTAACTCACCCATGAGTATTTTCATATACTTTTCAATGGTTACACCCTTTGATTTGCAGTTACTTTCTGACTTGCCCTTTTATACGTAAAAGGAATTCTCCCTGACTGTCAATGCATAAAACTCAAGAAGACTAACTTACATCAGCTCCCTTGGCAATCACCATCCGGTTATTCCAGTTATAGTCTATTCTTTCAATAACATCCAGGAAGGAATCTCCCCAGTATAGATGTGAGTTTGGAATATCCACGGTTAAGCCATTTGGATGGACAATCTTTATGTCAGGCATTATCTTGAGGTTATTGCCGTTCAAGTCTACCCGGCCAATGTGGGGTTTATCAGACCAGTCGGAGTAGAATAAGTACCTTAGAAAATATTAAAAACAATATCTGAAATGGGTGATCAATAGTAAATCTTTCAAGGATGATGTAAGGGAGTTATGTTAGCGCAGTGGATTAGTCACTTGCTCACCAACCAGGCAACCCAATTTCAATTTCCACTACTTCTTCTTCTGCATTCAAGGCTGTTGGTCATATCAGATCCTGATCCCTGTTGACATGACAAAGCCCACAGTCCTCTCCAGATCCTATCACCCCAAAGCTTTTGCCCCCAGCTTGTCCTCTGGCCATGTCTCACGCCTCAGGTCTGCATGGTTTGGGCACTCTTGAAGGATATGTTCTGAACTCCACTGCCATATAGACTCACCTGTGTGAGATATTTTGAGTTGATGTAGGTGGCTCAGTGATCTGCAGTGGGCTGTCCTTAGGTGAAAAAGGATGGTCTGCTAATGTCTCTGTAGTTGGTGTATTGGATCTGGTTCACTGCTGACTTCAGCTGTTTCCTCCACTTAGATCTGCACTGGTTACAGATTACAGTTTTCGCCTCTTGGTTCAATTTCCACTCCCAACAATGGCAGTCAAACCACGGCTTGCAAAAAACTCCCAGGGTTTACATAACCTCAAGAAAAGATTAGTACCAGGTTTAGACACTCTGTGAAGGAAGAGATGCTGACAGCTACAGAAGAGGAACGATGCTGATAGCTACATAAGAGGAACGATGCTGTCAGCTACAGAAGAGGAACGATGCTGTCAGCTACAGAAGAAGAACGATGCTGACAACTACAGAAGAGGAACGATGCTGACAGCTACAGAAGAGGAACGATGCTGACAACTACAGAAGAGGAACGATGCTGACAACTACAGAAGAGGAACGATGCTGACAGCTACAGAAGAAGAACGATGCTGACAGCTACAGAAGAAGAACGATGCTGACAACTACAGAAAAGGAACGATGCTGACAGCTACAGAAGAGGAACGATGCTGTCAGCTACAGAAGAGGAACGATGCTGACAGCTACAGAAGAGGAATGATGCTGTCAGCTACAGAAGAGGAACGATGCTGTCAGCTACAGAAGAGGAACGATGCTGATAGCTACATAAGAGGAACGATGCTGTCAGCTACAGAAGAGGAACGATGCTGTCAGCTACAGAAGAGGAACGATGCTGTCAGCTCTCTCTCTCTCTCTCTGAACCTTAAGTGCCCAGGGCACATGGGGCTTCCGCAAGGGTTTTCCACAAATGCCTGTCTTTCGCCTTTTTTTCTGCTCTTGCCCAGGTGAGCCCTCTATTGCTCAACATCCTTTCTGTTGTTCTTCTCCATGTCTCTTTTGGTCTACCCTTACTTCTGTTCCCCTGTGGTGTCCATCTTAGTGCTATTTTTGGTAGTGAGTTGTCAGTCATTCTGAGCACATGTCCCAACCATCGCCAGCGTCTTTCCTCAATAATTGTTGTCAGTGGTTTCATCTGCATTTCTGCCAATAAGATGTTATTTCTTATGGTGTTTGGCCAAAATATTTTTTTAATTCTACGTAAACATTTAGGATGCTGACAGCTACAGAGTTCATACTGATAGCAACACTAGTCTGCAGTTTCAGTCAGCTGATTACTAGGCACCTGAACACTCATGGTTCAACGACCGCAAGCAGTGATGCTGGTTCACAGTTCATACCTTTACCTTTAGGAGCATTTAACTAGCTAAATAAACAGCAAGTCTAGTGTAAGTATTCAACCTGTTACAATTTCATGCATTTTTGGAATTTAACATACTGTGAGACTGGAGCCTCATTATTTATATCTGATACAGGAATTTAACTTGCTACTATACGAGACAGTTTTAAATTTGACTCTTTCGAAAACAAATGCCTCAGGAAAATACATGGCATTAAGAGGAACGAATTCAAGAACAAGGCACAGATAAGACAGATGAGCAAACAACAACCTGTCTCATGGTGATCAGAAAAAGAAGATGGACATATGTAGGCATTATGATGAGAAGAAACAATCAGAGAATACCAAAACAAGCTATCAAATGGAGCACAACAGGCTGAAGAAAAAGAGGTCGACCGCGTGAAACTCTAAAGAGGACACTGTTAAGAGAAGCCAGTTTAGTGGGCATAACATCCCTTGATGAAGTTGAAAGACTTGCTGAGAACAGAAAAACTTCGCAAAAAACTATGTGAGCCCTGTGTGATGTTTAACAGCATGGGAAGGATGTAAGAAGTATAAGAGACAGTTATTTCATTTTTTAAATTTCACATAAGAATTTAACTACTAGTCTGAGATATTTCATGTATATATGATGTAAGAATTAATTTGTTGGAATCAGAGACAGTAATTTCATTATAAAAATTTCATTTAGGAATTTAACTATTTACAGCCTGAGATAGTCCACCCAGTCTCTAAAACTCGATACCTGAGAAACCTGAGAAGGTAAATGTGGCCAGGCATGATACAGACCATATCACACTTTCATGTGCCAAAGGTCTTGGAAATACAGGCCTAACACCATAACCCCAATATGTCTTAATGGCATAGAAATGGGAATTTTGCCTTTTTTTTTTTTAAACAGCCTGAGATAGGCATTTCATATCTCTCTCTCTCTCTCTCTCTGAACCTCAAGTGCCCAGTGCACATGGGGCTTCCGCAAGGGTTTTCCACAAATGCCTGTCCTTTGCCTTTTTTTCTGCTCTTGCCCAGGTGAGCCCTCTATTGCTCAACATCCTCTTTGTTGTTCTTCTCCATGTCTCTTTTGGTCTATCCTTACATTTCATATATGATACAAGAATTTAATCTGATGCAGCCTGATATAGGAATTTCATGATTAAAATCTACTGTCTGTTACTGGTTGTCAGGATTTCATATATGACACAAGAATTTAATCTGATGCAGCCAGAGATAGAAATTTCATTATTAAAATCTACTGTCTGTTACTGGTTGTCAGGATTTCATATATGACACAAGAATTTAATCTGATGCAGCCAGAGGTAGGAATTTCATGATTAAAATCTACTGTCTCTTAATGGCTGTTAGTACTTACCCTTTAGTGGAATCTATAACCAAGCTCCTCGGTCTCCTAGTTCTCTTGGTGACCACAGGTTTACAGTGACTTCCATCATGTGTGCACAAGAAGATCATCTCTCTGAGCTCATCAGCAAAGTACCAGTTTCCTGATATCCACTCTTTTGCTATGGCTTTCACACCTGTACACACATCAGACAACAGCTGAGTGATGTTACTGCTAGCATGCAAGTGCTAGCATAGACACATATCAGACAACAGCTGAGTGATGTTACTGTTAGCATGCAAGTGCTAGCTTAGATACAACAGCTGAGTGATGTTACTGTTAGCATGCAAGTGCTAGCATAGACACATATCAGACAACAGCTGAGTGATGTTACTGTTAGCATGCAAGTGCTAGCATAGACACACACCAGACAATAGCTGAGTGATGTTACTGTTAGCATGCAAGTGCTAGCATAGACACACACCAGACAATAGCTGAGTGATGTTACTGTTAGCATGCAAGTGCTAGCATAGACACACGCCAGACAATAGCTGAGTGATGTTGCTGTTAGCATGCAAGTGCTAGCATAGACACACACCAGACAATAGCTGAGTGATTTTACTGTTAGCATGCAAGTGCTAGCATAGACACACACCAGACAATAGCTGAGTGATTTTACTGTTAGCATGCAAGTGCTAGCATAGACACACACCAGACAATAGCTGAGTGATGTTGCTGTTAGCATGCAAGTGCTAGTATAGAACCTGATTTAAAAAACAACTTGTAATGCAGGCAACTTTTTATTCACGAAGCAGATCTTCATGTTATATCCTTCCCCCCCCTTCTATTTTCACAAATATGCGCTGTGTTGTCTGCTGCACTTTGCCCTGCAAAAGTATTTGGAACTGTTGTCCCCAAAACCTTTGTATCAGGTGTACACCTTCACAGAGATAATCAGTAATGAGCAAGAATCAACAACCTTAGAGTGACAAGACAGGCTACCGCTGATGTACTCCTTCAGTATTACAGTATAGATTTAGTATAGTTTAGATGCAGCAGTAACCGGTTTAAATATTTTATTATAATGCCATGGTGGCATTGTGGTTAGTGCATTTGCTTGCCAAGTAGAAGGTCCCTGGTTCAATTCTTTTTGGATTTACCCAGCCTTGAAAAATAAGTACCTAGAGCTTACTTAGGAAAACAAAGGCGGCAAGGGTCAGGTGCTGGCTTCCCTACCTCAAATGCTGTAGTAACCCAGAAATGTGAAGGCACTAACACTTCACTCTCCTGTGGCAGGCAAATGCAACGGGGCATAGATTTGTTTCTTTCCTGTCAATATTGCCATATTAATGAAATAAACGTTATTCAACACTTACTCTACCATAAACCATTTAGACAATTGTCTGTACAAAATAAATGTAGTCACACCATTTTATTCTGTGGCTGGGAATTCACAGTTTGAAACTAACAATAGCCACTGCATCATTTTCTGATAAAACATGGTTGCAGTAATTTTTTTTTGACAAACCAATAAATGTAGCGTGTAACAGATGCTTCTTTCATCCTTGCCTTTTTTTTTTTTTTTAACCTCTATCTGGGACACAGGCCATCAACAACGACTCCCCATTTATTTCTATCCTGGGATGTTTCTTCTATCCATCTCCTGGTGTAGTCGATCTTCTTAATCTCTGCTTCAAGATTCCTTCACCGGGTGTTTCTATGTCTTCCTTGTTTCCTCTTTCCCTGGGTATTCCAGGTGAGAGCTTGTCTGGTTATGTTAGTGGTAGCCCTTCAAAGAGTGTGTCCTGTCCATCTTCGGTGTCTTTTCATTATCATTTCTTTCACATTATAGATGTTTAGAGTTGAAAAAAACTTCAAGTAACAAATCATGTCATAGAAGCAACTTACTGTCCAAAGAATATGGTATGATGACTTCCCAAGTATGATCAAAGCTCTCAGTGGATGCACACACAAAGTGGGATGTTTCTGGCATGGATACGAAAGTCACCTGTCAAACAACAAATGTGATCAATATGAAAAAAAAGTGTACTACCAATTACAATATAGCAACCAATAGCTAGAAGCAATACAGTTTAAGAAATGTAAAATAAAAAGATGCTAAAGGAGCCTGGAAATAAATCCACACACAGCACAAAGATGTCAGAGAGAGGAAACTCATGGCAGAAAGACTGAATGGCACATTTGGTACTCCAAAAGGAAATTTAGCCATAAATATGTTGCCAAAAATGCACAGTGATCCAAACCTGTGGGATGTTGTGGTCATATTATTAGCATGATTTCTCCTTCTTCCTCTCCCCCTGGAACTGTGAAGATTATGCTCTTTGCTGCCGAGGTGATGAAGGTGTTACGGCACAGCATTGTGTCAGATTGTGAACGAGTTAGAGTGGCTATTTCTTTCAGTCCCCCCAGCGGAGCTACAAAGGAGGGGGTGTGCGATATCTCTTTAGCAGACCCAAAGCCAGGAGGACTATGACAGTTGTGCTAGGTCTGTTACTAGGGCTACCAACAGAGAGGTGGAATGTGGTCTTGGTCAGCTGTGGTTTGCCAACCTTGACACTAGCATGTCTGCTATGGTTTGCCAATCTTGACACTAGCATGTCTGCTATGGTTTGCCAATCTTGACACTAGCATGTCTGCTATGGTTTGCCAACCGTGACACTAGCATGTCTGCTATGGTTTGCCAATCTTGACACTAGCATGTCTGCTATGGTTTGCCAATCTTGACACTAGCATGTCTGCTATGGTTTGCCAATCTTGACACTAGCATGTCTGCTATGGTTTGCCAATCTTGACACTAGCATGTCTGCTATGGTTTGCCAATCTTGACACTAGCATGTCTGCTATGGTTTGCCAACCATGACACTAGCATGTCTGCTATGGTTTGCCAACCGTGACACTAGCATGTCTGCTATGGTTTGCCAACCTTGACACTACCATGTCTGCTATGGGTCACTGATTGACAACCTTGACACTAGCATGTTTGCTATGGTTTGCCAACCTTTACACTAGCATGTCTGCTATGGGTCACTGACTGACAACCTTGACACTAGCATGTCTGCTATGGGCCACTGACTGACAAATAGAGCACCATCTTTCCTCTCCAATTCCACACCCCCCCCCCCCACCCCACATAAAAAACAGTACTTGTTTTACTAGTGTGTCAGTTTCACATAAAACTTACTAACAACATTTCTGAATGTAAGTTTCACTACTGTGATCACAAACTAAGATCAAAAAGTCAAAGAAAGAAAATTTCGTAGAGTTCATTATTTAGGAAAAAGAGAAGCAGAAATATCTAAGAAAATAAATAATAAAACACAACTATCTGCTCTGTTGCTGTGATTTCTAGAAGTGGATTTGACTTCCTGGGACCATAGGGAGACTACAGAAATCATCATCACTCCTCTATATTCCCAATGGAGCAAAACAAAGGCATCAACAAAGGTTCCTCAGTCAATCTTGCCTTGAGCAGGTCGGGATACCTGAAACCAAGTCTTTCCTGCTTCCTTTAGTTCTTCCTGTATCTCCAAGTTCCTAATGGCCTGCTCTTCTTTATCCACATCTGTTGTTCTGAGGTGGCCGAGGACCGAGTCAAAACAGACATTTCCTCACAGCTTTCATCCCTGCTCATCATTAGTGCAGCCCCTCACTGCTCCGACAAGACTCGACATGTAGACGCCTTTGTTGATGTTTCTGTAGCACCTACTTTTTTTCTAATCTGGTATGTCACTGGTCCAATGTCAAGACCCTCCAGCCTGAAAGACCAGGATGTCTCTTTTCATCTGTCTTTTCTCTGTTGACCAGCTCAGCATGGCTGACCCCTTCTGATAGCCATGCTACCGGCAGCATAGCTCTTCATATTTTTGGATCGTGCAAACTCCCTCACAGCAATGCAGTGGAGTCACCGTCAGGGGGGTGGAGCCAACAGAAAAGAATGACAATAATATCAGCATTAGACTACATCCAGAAACACTAAATCATATGGTCTGGCCATATGTGGACTGCCATGGGACAATGTACTATAGAAAGCACTGGCACTCACACGTAATGAAATGGAAATCATGGATTGGAAGAGGCTGATTGTGAGAGAAATGGACAACTGGAAATCCACATGTCTTGAATGAAGTGAATCAAGTTCTGTCAGGAAGTCTATTTATGGCCTTGATACCACAAGATACCTAAGGGAGGAGATACTGGACATGACCTATCTCTGCTGCTTCATTACACTCAGGACATGCCCATAAGTGTTCTGCATTCAGCATCAGGATGTCCTTTAGTGTTTTGGCTGACATAATACCAATACTGTGTTGGCTGTAAAAAGCTCCTGTTCTAGCACACAACTGGGATTTGCTCCCACTTCCTCTGAGGACATGTAATTTACTGAGGCGGGTGTAGTATGTACTTTTGAGGAAGCTTTCTTGGCCAGTTCTTCTGTTTGCTGCTTGAAAGATTAATGCATGTCTTGTTTGTCCAAACTGATGTTTTCTAGTAGGTTAGCCCTTGCTACTTGAAAGTTTGATACATGTCTTGTTTGTCCAAACTGATGTTTCCTAGTAGGTTAGCCCTTGCTGCTTGAAAGTTTGATACATGTCTTGTTTGTCCAAACTGATGTTTCCTAGTAGGTTAGCCCTTGCTACTTGAAAGTTTGATAAATGTCTTGTTTGTCCAAACTGATGTTTCCTAGTAGGTTAGCCCTTGCTACTTGAAAGTTTGATACATGCCTTGTTTGTCCAAACTGATGTTTCCTAGTAGGTTAGCCCTTGCTACTTGAAAGTTTGATACATGCCTTGTTTGTCCAAACTGATGTTTCCTAGTAGGTTAGCCCTTGCTACTTGAAAGTTTGATACATGCCTTGTTTGTCCAAACTGATGTTTCCTAGTAGGTTAGCCCTTGCTACTTGAAAGTTTGATACATGTCTTGTTTGTCCAAACTGATGTTTCCTAGTAGGTTAGCCCTTGCTGCTTGAAAGATTGATACATGTCTTGTTTGTCCAAACTGATGTTTCCTAGTAGGTTAGCCCTTGCTACTTGAAAGTTTGATACATGCCTTGTTTGTCCAAACTGATGTTTCCTAGTAGGTTAGCCCTTGCTACCTGAAAGATTGATACACATCTTGTTTGTCCAAAATGATGTTTCCTAGTAGGTTAGCCCTTGCTACCTGAAAGATTGATACATGTCTTGTCTGTCCATGGTAGGAGATAAGACAAGGTAAAGAGAATCACATACCCAGCAAACCGAATTATTCCTTATGTCCACATCCATAGCAGAAATCTTGAACCCACTGATCTCATGGTCTGTAAACTGACCGTCTCGGCCAACCAACTGCAGTAGCTGCATGCTGTGAAAGTTTGCCAGCACAAGTCTTGTTGCCGGTCCATCTGAGAAATGTTTACATTCCACCATTAATAAACGGTAAAACTACCCAGTAAAGACGAAAAAACATGTACATTTTTGGTCACTAGATTATTTGTCTTTGTTTTTTTCATTAAACACTAACATTTAGCTCTCATGATGTGATCCCATAAAAATTAATGGTAAAGGTAATCCTGTCATGCCTTAGAGGCATCTAGGATATGGTGTTAGTGCCCATATTTTCCTTGACCTGTCAACACACTAGAGGATATGTGCTCAGCATCATGCCTTGCCGCCTTTTCTTCCCCAACTCCATAAGAAGTCAAGTACCCATTTCTACAGCCAGGTGACCGAGAGACCAGTGCACTAACCACTTCGCCACTCAGACAGCCTATAAACATTGATGAGAAAGTTATAATTACATACATTCTGCTCTATTTGTAACTGATAAACTCTAACAATATAGAAGATAAACAGTTATAGAAACATTCATACTGAAAAGTTATTTTAACTCTTTGAACCTCAGTTCTCACAAAAAAAAGATGATGAACATATCTGTACTTTTCCCTAAATCCAAAAACAGCCAATTTCGAATCTATTGGAGCTGCCTAGCTTGCACAACGCTCAAAATTCATCAGTAAACACTTACATTCCATGTAAAATACTGCAGCCTTATGTCAGGAACTCAGTCTCAGTGTTTGTATCTGATATTAGAGAACTACTACACATTTGTTCAGGATTTGTGGTTCAGAGGGATAAGTTCATAAAAAAATTAACAGTCAGTGTATAAATTTGTTATCTTAAATCTTATTTAATAATGGTCTAAAGGTATATTCTCTGAAACATAAGGTAAGCTCTTATTCCTAATTAATTTTTGTATAAAATTTTGACTTTGTTATGAATAATTAAGGTGCCAAAGTGGTGTAGTGGTTAATGCACTCATCTGTCAACCAGAAGGTCCCCAGTTTGAATTCACACTCATGCAGAATTTTTTTTTCAGCCCACCTAACATACAAGATATGTACACACTCATGTATACGTGTGTCCTCTCACCTGCTACAACACACCTGCCCTTTCCAGACAACCTGTACCCATCCACGCAGGAACATGAGTAGTTTCCCTCCGAGTTCTGGCACATCTGGTCACAAAATGAGTCATAGTTGCACTCGTTCAGATCTGTAATTGAATGCAACCATCAGAACATCTTCTACAGGAGTCATCTTAGCTCTTACTATACACTTCTGTAAAGAATGCCAGGGCTGTGTGCTAGAATTCTAGCATGCATTAAATCTCTTCCTGGCAGAACAAAAACAAAACTTCTTTCCACTGTTGTAAATAAAACAATACATCAATCTTGGTTGTTATCAGAACAGTGCTTCTTTCTGTGGTTGAAACTAGAACAGTGCTTCTTTCTGTGGTTGTAACTAGAATCAGTGATTTTTTCTGTGGTTGTAACTAGAACAGTGCTTCTTTCTGTGGTTGTAACTAGAACAATTCTTTTTTCTGTAGTTATAACTAAAACAATACTTCTTTCCATGGTTGCAACTAAAACAATATTTCTTTCCATGGTTGTAACTAAAACAATACTTTCCATGGTTGTAACTAGAACAATTCTTTTTTCTATGGTTGTAACTAAAACAATACTTCTTTCCATGGTTGTAACTAAAACAATACTTCTTTCCATGGTTGTAACTAAAACAATACTTCTTTCCATGGTTGTAACTAAAACAATATTTCTTTCCATAGTTGTAACTAAAGCAATATTTCTTTTCTATGGTTGTAACAAAAACAATAATTCTTTACATGGTTTAACTAAAACAATACTTCTTTTCATGATTGTTTCTAGAACATAATATCAATCCTGGTCTTTATCATCCTGGCATTTAACAACTGGTTTTTATCAATTCTAAAGAACAACATCATCCTGATTGCTACTAAAATGATTCTTCTTTTCATGGTTGTCACTAAATCAATACTTCAATCCAGCTTGTTACTAAATCACCATTTCTTTCTATGGTTACAATATTTCATTTCTTTACAACTGTAACTAAAGTAATACTTCTTTCCCTAGTTATTACTAAAACAATTCTTCTCTTCCTGACTGTAACTAAAGTAATACTTCTTTTAAATGACCCCAGCTAAATTAGCTCTCTACCTGATTATTACAAACAAGGATGTATATTATCTCCCTTTTCCTGTTAAGATATTTGCTTCAACTAATTGCCCAGCATCCTCTTTACATACAGCCTTGTGCCGTTGCAAAATTTTGGCAGGTCAAGGTTGCGTAGTAAAATAACTGGAGATCCCACCCTAATTTTCACCTCCTCTCACCCCCACGGCGATGGTGTCTAAACATGGACATAAATGGCATCAGGAGTGTCACTATTCATCTCAGCGACCCTGAAAACTATGGAATCGACACTAATATCAGTCATTTTTTTTATTACTTTTACATCCCCCCCCCCATGCCAATGGGGGCTGAATTTGGACTTAAACAGCATCTGGAGTGTCACTACTCATCTGTATGACACAAAAAACTATGGAATCAACACTAATATCGGTCGTTTTCTATTACTTTTACGTCACTCAGATCCCACCCCCACCCCTCTCTCACCCCCATGCCGATGGGGGCTTAACTTTGACTTAAACAGCACTGAGAGTGTCACTAATCATCTCAGCGACCCTGAAAACTATGGATTCGACACTAATATCTGTCACTTTCAATGATTTTTACATGTCATCCCATCCCACCCCCACCCCCAAGGGGCGCTAGGGATGTGTTATCCCCAATAGTACATTTCTCTAGATTGCACATTATATGTGTACCAAGTTTGGTTGAAATTGCTCATGGTGTTCCAGAGTGAAGCTGGAACATACATACATACACACCCACATCCATTTTCATATATATATATATATATATTCCCAAACTATCTTCCTTCCCTGCACTTTATGCAACAATGTTCCTCTTCTTCAAAGAAAAGTAAACAAGTAAATTCAGATGTTGGGTAATTCTATATCCAGCCCCCCACCCCCCACCCCAAAAAAAAAAATCAACAAAAATGAGTTCAACCAATTTCATGTCTTATCTAGCAGTAATTTATTGTGCTCCTTCATCTGACCAAATTTCTTCAGACTTGACATTTTCCATCACAAATTTTTTTTTGTTTTTTTTTAATTTAGTTATTCCAGTTCCTTCTTGATTTATTTGTCTATGAAATTTAAAACAAAAACAAAAATCTTTATATCACAAAATGCTTACCTTTACATACAGTGCCATTGTATTCTTGTCCTTCCTCACAGTAGCACACAGCACCTTGGAATGTTTCTCTGCACTTTCCGCCTGGACAGTTCTTTGACCTGCAGGCTCTGTTAACTAAATCATATACAGGAAATTCAGTAAATGTTGAGGAAAAGATGCCCAGTTAACTATTTCATATACAGTAAATTCAGTAAATATTTGAAATAAGAAACCCAGTTAACTATTTCATATACAGTAAATTCAGTAAATATTTGAAATAAGAAACCCAGTTAACTATTTCATATACAGTAAATTCAGTAAATATTTGAAATAAGAAACCCAGTTAACTATTTCATATACAGTAAATTTGGTAAATATTTCGAATAAGAACTATTCCATATAGAGTACACTCTGTAACTGCTAGGAATAAGAGATAAATGCCAGTAAACCAAAATGCAAAAACAAAAAAATTTTTAGACATACGATGGGTGACTGATAAGTTCTCAGTATACAGTACAACGGATTATTTGTGGACAACTTTTCTGGGGTTATTTCTCAACATAGTCCCCTTCCAAGTTTATGCACTTAGTCCAGCGATCCTGGAGCATATGGATCCCTCTTTGTAAAAGTCAGCATCTTGTGCCAGTAGAAAGTGGTCTACAGCATGAATGATGTCATCATCTGAAGAAAATTTGCTACCAATAAGCTCCTTTTTTAGTTTGGTAAAAAGGTACTAGTCCAAAGGGGCCTAATCTGGGGAGTAAGGAGGATGTTCAAGAAGCTGGAAGCCGCATTCAAGAATGCCAGCCATTGCTACCGTCGACTTGTGAACTGGAGCATTGTCTTGATGAAAGATGACTCCTCTCGTCAATTTCCTTCTACACTTTTCCTTCACTTTGATCCCCAGTTATTTCACAAGATTAGCGTAATAAGCTCCAGTGACCATTCTGCCCCTCTGAAGATAGTCTACCAACAGCACACCTTCTGAATCCCAAAAGATGGAAGCCATCACTTTGCCTGCAGACAGAACCACCCTTGCTTTCTTTGGAGGTGGGGATCCATGATGTTTCCACTGCTCTGACTGTTCTTTGGTTTCTGGTTGAAAATGATGAACCCAAGTCCCATCCATAGTCAGAAATTGCTGAAGAAACTTTTCAGGATCTGCAGAAAAATGGCCAAGATTGTCTCTTGACATGTTGAGACGTTGTCCTTTGTGATCAGCTCTAAGAAGTTTTGGGAGCCATCGAGCAGAGATCTTTGTCATTTGAAGATCATTGTGAATAATGGCATGAACACGTTCCTAGGAGATACTCAACCCAGTAGCAATGTACTGCTCAGTTAGTCGTCGATCCTCCATTATCATGTCATGGATTCTGCCGGTGGTTTCATCAGTGGGTTCCACTCTTGGTCTTCCTGGACGGGGATCATCTTCCAGACTCTCCCCTCCATGTTTGAACAGAGCTGCCCAGTTCTTCACTGTGCTGTAAAAAGGGGCACTCTCCCCTAGAGTCTCTACCATATCCTCATGGATCTCCTTTGATGATAAGCCCTTGATGCAGAGGTAGCGAATGACAGCTCGATGAGAATTTGTATCCATTTTCTCAATTTCTGCCACCCCTTACCACTTCAGTAGCCTGTAAAAAAATATTGGTTGCGGTTAATTTCTTGAAACTTGGTATTTACTCTTACATTAACCTGATCCACAAGTGCACCTAATATCACCTGTGTGTTGCAAAGTATTTGTACCTTATGCCGAGAACTTATCAATCACCCTTCAGAATTCTTCATAATTCAAGGATGAATTAAACAAAAGTAATGATGTACAGAGAAGCACAGGGCCATTTTACATAAAGGAGGAAGAAGAGAACAGAAAATAAAGGACAAAATAAGGAAAATAAACAAAATCAATATTTCAGCTACAAGCCTTCTTTGGGAAATAATAGACGCGACAAAATTGTTTTTTAAAAAAATATATTAAAAACAGGAATAAAAGAGAATCTAAAAAATTACCAGTATTCAAAACAAGTGAAATCTGAGCTAATCAGACAAAATTAAATGTGGAAAAAAACTAATCAGATATGAAAAACACATGGATCTAGACCCACCTCCATCTTCCCAACTTCTCACAAAAATAAAAAAAAAAGGAAAGGGAAAATAGTGGGTATCAGTCTTAAGTTAATCATACAAATTGTAAAAAAAAATAAACAGATAAAACTAAACAAAATGAAACAGATAAGCATTCAATTATGATAACCCTACAACAAACAAAATAATAAAGATAAAACTATATCAGTCAACAGTAGCAGTGAAAAATGAACCAGACAATAATTATGGCAAAAATGAGGGGAAACTGATAATGGGATCTGACTAACAGATGAGAAGTTCTAGGCTACGGTGTCATTTTGGTTCTGACATTTCATAATTTTATTACAGAAATGACATTTGGTACATTAATCCATACCGAACATCTGGAAATTCTAATTTGCTCATGACATCTGGTAAGTTTATTTCACAAATGAAACTATCTACCAACCAAACAACCACAAGCTTACTACAGAAGGGGCCTTCATCAGCTGCATCCTGCTGGCAGTCCACAAAGCTGTTACAGACTTGGGTCATGTGGATGCAGGTCCTGGTACCAGGGCATCTAAAGTGGTTTGGGAGACACTTAAATGTGTCCACCAACACACCTTTAACAAGAAACACAAAACCAAAGTATTTCAACTGTTATACAAATGGCAAGTAACATTCAGATATCATAAGGAAGAAAATGGTTAACAAATGTTATTCCCAAATGAAGGGGTATCTATTTTAAACACTACAACATTTGAACTGGACATATAAATCCTATTAGGGGCCATCATTTTAAAAAGTTAAGAAGACAGAATAAATTACAATTATGCTGTTCTTGTATGCATTAAAACATGCTGGAATAATCTAGGGTTATGTTATTCTTCTATGCATAAAAACACACTGATATAATCAACAGTTATGTTATTCTTCTATGCATGAAAACACAGTGATATAATCAACAGTTATGTTATTTTTCTATGCATGAAAACACACTGGAATAATCTAGGATTAAGTTATTTTCATATGCATGAAAACACACTGGAATGAACTAGCATTATGTAATTCTCCTTGAATGCACAATAAATGCTCATAAGATGTACAAAAAGTTCAAGAAATGTTAAAAGTTTGCCATTTATGTTAATGTTTATTAGGAGAAACCAGACAATGCCCAAAAAAAAAAAAAACTCAAACTGCATAGAGGGGCCTGTTCATATTATTAACAATGTCCTCATAATAACTGATAAATCTTTTCATAAAGAAACTTTAAAAGAAATGATTACTTTTAACAAATATTGGTAATATTCTAACATGTTAGAATAATGAGTAAGTAGTAACGTAAGGCAGGAACAAAACATTAATCCAGCTATGTATTGCTGGATATATATCTATATATATAGATATATACTGTATTTAAGAAGTGAATAAGACATGTTAGTGAGAAATGTGTATATGTTCACGAAATGTTCTATTTTTTTACACAGTACTGTAGTCCCTGGCTAAGCTGTGTTGAACCGAGATGAAACAGACTGACAGTAATATGAAACTTATACCATCTGTCAAACACACAGGGGGGGTGTGGTCATTACATCCTTGTCAGTAACCGAGTATAGTACAGGTGTTAACATAACATTAAAAACTGTGTATAGCAAATCAATGTAAACAACTGTATATGGCTGCCAATGTAAAAACTAAATGGCTGAATATGGCTGTTAATGTAAAAACTAAATGGCTGAACATGGCTATGAATGTAAAAGTAAATGGCTGAATATGGATGTCAATGTAAAAGTAAACGGCTGAATATGACTTTCAATGTAAAAATTAAATGGTTGAATATGGCCTCCAATGTAAAAACTAAATGGTTGAATATGGCCTCCAATGTAAAAACTAAATGGCTGAATATGCCTGTGAATGAAAAACCAAATGGCTGAATATGGCTGCCAATATAAAACTAAGGCTGGGAACGGCTGGAAATGTTAAGACTATAAATGAGTGGTACTGTCAATGTTACACTAAAACTGTGTACTTCTGACAATATAAAATTAAAACCAGGACTACGACTGTAAATCTTAAAAGTCAAGGTGACTACCAATGTAAAAATAAAACTATGTATGGTCAACAATGTAAACCAGAACTGTTCAGCCGGCAATGTAAAAAGTAAAACTATGTATGGCAAATTATGCAAAACTGAACACATCCTCATTTTGCTGACAAAGTGAAAATTGTCTGTGTACTCTAAACAGCATAACACTATGTGAACTAGTGAACAGTCATATGATAAGAGCATGATACAAAATAAGGCACGGAAGAATAACAATCATATCATACAATGCTTTGCACCCACGAACGACACAGATGATGAAATAAAAGATGATTTCCATTACCAACTACAACAACTTATCAACAAAGTACCTAACACGACATCTTCAACTTATCAACAAAGTAGCTAAACACGACATCTTAACTGTCATTGGGGACTTCAGCACCATGGTAGGAAAAGATAACACCGACGTCGAAAAAGTAATGGGGAAAGAAGGAATTGATACAATAAATCAGAATGGAGAAAGATTAATTGAAAATGTTTAACAGAGGGCATGGTCACTGGGGGAACAATATTTCCACACAAAGAAATACATAAAACAACATGGATATCTCCAGATGATAGAACCAGAAACCAGATAGATCATTTTTGTATTAGAAAACAATTCAGAACATCTCTGATAGATGTAACAGCATATAGGGAAAGTCAACAGTGATCACAATCTGTGTATAGGAAGGATAAGACTTAAACTGAAAAGCCAACACAAGAAAGCAGTACTCAGAAAGATAAACAGTCACAGCCTACAAGAAGAAAACACCAACAGTAATCTCAATCTGGAACTTACCAAACATTTTGCAGCACTCAAAGAGGTAGATGAGACAGATATAGATGAACTATGAAATTCATACAGCACAGCCATAATCACGGCAGCAAAAGCAAGTGCTGGATTGCGATCAACAAGTAGAAAAGCATGGACGTCAGATAACACGTGGAAATACATAAATGAAAGAAGAGCAGCCAAATTAGCCATGCTGAATGTAAAGACAGATCTTGGGAAAAGTTTTGACAAAAGCAACATACAAGGAACTAGACAATAAAGTAAAAAGTTCAGCTAGAAGAGAAAAAAGAGAATATATGGACAATATGGCAAAAGAAGCAGAAAATGCAGCAAAAACAGGAGACAGCAAAACTCTATATAACATACAGAAGAAGCTAACAGGTGCTATTACCTCCAGAGAAAGACCAGTCTTTAGCAAAACAGGCAACCTATTAACACCAAGTAAAGACCAAAAGCAAAGATGGGCCGAATACATCCAAGAAATAAATAATCGACCACACCCAAATGAATTAATAAATCTTGAAACTGATTTACCAGTCCCACAACTAAATGTCAACTTAGATGAAGTTACACTGAATGAAACTGAAACAGCAGTGAATCTAATGGCTAACAACAAATCTGCAGGTGAAGATGAAATAACAGTTGAAATGTTAAAAGCTATTAACAGTGACAACATGAGCCAACTACAAAGAATGTTTAATAAAATTTGGAAAGAAGAAAAGGTCCCTTCTAAATGAAAAAAGGGAATCATTGTTAAAATACCCAAAAAAGGCAACCTCAGTGACTGTAATAACTGGAGAGGTGTAGCCGTACTGCCAGTTGTGTCAAAGGTGTTTTGAAAACTGATTCTGAATAGAATTAAGGATGTAGTGGATACTGCAATGAGAGAAGAACAGGCAGGATTTTGAAAAGGGAGAAGCTGTCTTGACCAGATCTTTTCTCTAAGAATAATACTTGAAGAACATACTGAAAAGCAGAAACCATTAATCCTGAACTTACAGACTTTAAAAAGGCATTTGATAGCATACACATAGATTCATTGTGGAGAATTTTAAGAATATATGGAATACCACCTAAGATTGTCAACATCATTAGAGATCTCTACAATGGATATGTTTGTGCAGTCAAGACAGAAGAAGGAATGAGCGAATGGTTTCAGATTGAAACAGGTATGAAACAAGGATGTATATTATCTCCACTGCTTTTTGGAATTGTCATAGACTTTATAACGAAAATATGCTGTATAGGTAAAACCGGCATTGATTGGGTACATGGGACCCAAACAGAAGATCTTGATTTTGCAGATGACGTAACTCTTATCAGTGACAATGTTAAATCAATGCAGGACAAAAACAAATTCCCTGTCTTGCTTGGCTAGCAAAATAGGTCTTGAAATTAACAAAGACAAAACAAAAATAATGAAACTTCTCATTAATCAAGAAGGAAAAATATACGTAGAAGGAACAGTTGTTGATGAAGTAAATCATTTTGAAGTAAACCTTTTTGCATATCTTGGCAGCTACATAGACCAGGATGGTAACACCAGGAAGGAAGTTAGAATTAGAATTGCAAAAGCTGCGTTGTCCGTCAAAAATCTTGAGAACATATGGAATTCAAAAGTTATAAGCAAAAAAACCAAGTTAAGATTATTCAATTCAAATGTGATATCCACCCTCATCTATGCATGCGAAAGCTGGAAATCACCTACAAAAATAGACAAGAAATTAGACTCTTTTGAAAACAAATGTCTAAGGAAAATACCTGGTGTAAAGTGGAACAAATTCAAGAACAACGCAGAGATAAGACAGATGATCAAACAACAACCTGTCTCATGGGTATTCAGAAAAATAAGATGGACATATGTAGGCCATGTGATGAGAAGAAACAATCAGAGAATACCACAAGAAGCTAACAAGTGGAGCACAACAGGATTAAGAAAAAGAGGTCGACCACGTGAAACTCTAAAGAGCACATTGTTAAGATAGGCCAGTTTAGTGGACATAACATCCCTTGATGAAGTTGAAAAATTCGCTGAGAACAGGAAAACTTAGCAAACAACTATGTGAGTCCTACGTGACATTTAAAGGCACGGGAAGGATGTAAGATGTAATATACTGTTGACAATGTAAAATATTGTCTGTACACTGTTGACTGGAAATGTGGTTTATAATAAGGATATTGAAGGTACCATGGACAGCTAAGAAAACCAATTAAGAAGTCTTAAGAGAAGCTGGAGTTAAAAGGCAAATTATAGCAAAGGTCAGAGACAGACAAGCAAGATTTATAGGGCATTTTCTGAGAAGAGGAAAACTGAAACACTGTGGCAACTGGAAAAATTGAGGGAAGAAGAGACAGAGGAAGACAAAGAGAGAAGTTACTGGATGGCCTGTCAGTGTGGCTAGGAAGAAAGCTTATAATCATCTCAAAAGACAGGGAACTGTGGAGAGAAATGACTGCCTACGCCACATGTCATG
This sequence comes from Achatina immaculata, assembly GCA_009760885.1. Classification (NCBI taxonomy): domain Eukaryota; kingdom Metazoa; phylum Mollusca; class Gastropoda; order Stylommatophora; family Achatinidae; genus Lissachatina; species Lissachatina immaculata. Next base: position 3,819,341 of record CM019715.1, on the reverse strand, counting down.
GCATCTGAGTGACTGATACTGTTGACAATGTAAAGCACTGTGTGTATACTATTTCTCAGATGTTTCATCACTGTCATTAGTTTAGAACCAAACCCTCGGCAAACTCTTGGCAATGTAAAACATATTCTATCTATAAACTACTGACAGTGTAAAATATTTCATATACTATATTACTGAATATTGCAACGTAACTTCTTTTTTTTCACATAAGACAGTGTAAACTTACAGTCAAAATTACTGCTGCTTAGATATTATTATTGTCAAATAAATTACTGCATGAAACAACATCTTTGGGAGACTCTTATCAATGGATTACTAACAGAATATTGCTTCAGAAGTTTTATACTTTCATTCCAGACTTCTAGCTCTTTGATTTATCAAAATATCACTGTACTTCTCTGTGAGATTGTTATGGTGAACTGTCCATACATGTTTCTAGATTATAATCACAGACCAAAAGCTAAAACTCCATGTTGTTAAAAGGTCATGGACGGATGCTTTCATATTACTTCTCTTTGACTTCTATCTTCTTGATGCAAGTATACTTAAATATAGAATCATTGTAAATGCACACACAAAAATATACATTGCGCTTTTGAACAAATGCATTCCATTATCTATTACACAAACAGCATATCAATATATGTTACACTCTACATTCAATTACACAGGTATACAGCAAAAGCATTCTTTGCAAACTGCAATGGCAAAGACTGAACATTCAGCATATAAGCACATACATAAGTATAAGCTATGGAAAGCTTCTGTTATGGGTGATATAATATAGGAATCTCAAGCTGTGATAACTATAGAGCATATTCACAGTGCACATTCAAGCAAAGACTAGGAGACTATACACAAAATGCAACACTTCACTGCTATTCTCTTCTTTGAGGGACTTGCATGCATAAATGTACACATACATTCAGTGGTAAAATCTGCACTATGAATTAAAGTTTGGTGAAGGTATCTGCAACAGTTGTAGACAAGATTTATGGAACAGATGAGAAATGACACATCCATCTGTGGCACTAGGGAAACCAATGAGAACTCAGTTCTATGACAAGCCACAGAAATGAACATCATAGAAAAATAAAGAGATCACTTCCAGAAATGTTCCAGGCAAGCTGAATGCCAGTTTCTAAAACATCAAGTTGACTACTACATTGTTAACAGATGCTGGCACTCATTTTGCTGTCCCCAAAGATTGCTTATTAGAAATTTTAAAAATATGTACAGAAACAAAAAGGATGATGATTCTGACTGCATCTTTGACTGCATCTTTCTGAGTTTTTCAATTTCAAAAGTTGATGAGATGGAAATATACTAAACATGGAAAAAAAAAAAATAAGAACCAAGGCAAAATATGGGCATAGACTCCACCAAGAAACAAAAAAAAAAATGATGAAATAGACATGGAGACACATTGAGACAACAAGTTGGTCAGATAGACAGTGAAAATACAGGAGACATGACTGAAACTACGAGGGGCGATTGATAGGTTCTCGGCATAAGGTACAAATACTTGAAATGCACAGTTGATATTAGGTGCATTTCTAGATTAGGTTAATGTAAGATTAAATACCAAGTTTCAAGAAATTAACTGCAACCAATATTTTTTTACAGGCTACTGAAGTGGTAAGGGGTGGCAGAAAATGAGAAAAATGGATAAAATTTCTCATCAAGCAGTCATTTGCTACCTCTGAATCAAGGGCTTATCATGGAAGGAAATCTATGAGGATATGGTAGAGACTCTAGGGGACAGTGCCCCGTCTTACAGCACAGTGAAGAAATGGGCAGCTCAGTTCAAACATGGAAGGGAGAGTCTGGAAGATGATCCCCATCCAGGAAGACCAAGAACGGTAACCACCGATGAAACTACCGGCAGAATCTATGACATTATAATTGAGGATCGATGACTAACTGAGCAGTACATTGCCACTGAGTTAGGCATCTCCCAGGAACGTGTTCATGCCATTATTCACAATGATCTTCAAATGAAAAAGGTCTCTGCTCGATGGGTCTCGAAGCTTCTTGGAGCTGATCACAAACGACAGCATCTCAACATGTCAAGAGACAATCTTGGCCATTTTTCTGCAGATCTTGAAAAGTTTCTTCAGCAATTTGTGACTATGGATGAGACTTGGGTTCATCATTTTCAACTAGAAATTAAAGAACAGTCAAAGCAGTGGAAACATCATGGATCCCCACCTCCAAAGAAAGCAAGGGTGGTTCTGTCTGCAGGCAAAGTGATGGCTTCCATCTTTTGGGATTCAGAAGGTGTGCTATTGGTTGACCATCTTCAAAAGGGCAGAATGGTCACTGGGGCCTATTACGCTAATCTTGTGAAGCAATTGCGGGTCAAACTGAAGGAAAAGCATTGAGGGAAATTGACGAGAGGAGTCATCTTTCATCAAGACAATGCTCCAGTTCACAAGTCGACGATAGCAATGGCTGCCATTCATGAATGCGGCTTCCAGCTTCTTGAACATCCTCCTTATTCCCAAGATTTGACCCCTTCGGACTATTACCTGTTTACCAACCTCAAAAAGGAGTTCAGTGGTCAGAACTTTGCTTCAAATGATGACATCATTCATGCTGTAGACCACTTTCTACTGGCACAAGACGCTGACTTTTACAAAGAAGGAATCCATGTGCTTCAGGACCGCTAGACTAAGTGCTTAAACTTGCAAGGGGCTATGTTGAGGAATAACCCAAAAAAGTTCTCCACAAATAATCTGTTGTACCTTACACCGAGAACTTATCAACCACCCCTCATAGAACCTCAACACTAAATCAGATGGTCTTAAGTGTTTCTGGGGAAGAGTCAAATCTAGGTTAAATGGCCTGATGTGTCTCTGGGGAAGAGTCAAATCTAGGTTAAATGGCCTGATGTGTCTCTGGGGAAGAGTCAAATTTAGGTTAAATGGCCTGATGTGTCTCTGGGGAAGAGCCAAGACTAAGTTAGTCTTGTGTGTTTCTGTGAAAAATCAAGACCACATTAGATGGTCTTATCTGGGAAAGAGTCAAGCTGAGGTTTGATGACCTTAAGTGTCTTTGGGAAAGAGTAAAGCTGAGGTTTGATGATCTTAAGTGTCTTTGGGAAAGAGTCAAGCTGAGGTTTGATGACCTTAAGTGTCTTTGGGAAAGAGTAAAGCTGAGGTTTGATGATCTTAAGTGTCTTTGGGAAAGAGTCAAGCTGAGGTTTGATGATCTTAAGTGTCTTTGGGAAAGAGTCAAGCTGTGGTTAGATGATATTAAGTGGGGAAAGACTAAAGCCGAGGTTTGATGATCTTAAGTGTCTCTGGGAAAGAGCCAAGCCAAGGTTTGATGATCTTATGTGTCCCCAGGGAGAGGTCAAGAATGGGTCATATGGTCTCATGTCTTTGGGGAAGAGTAAAGACTACGTTGGTCTGTCACATGTGTCACTGAGGAAGGCTTGAACCTAGGTCAGATGGTTTCATGTGTCTACAGGGAATACCCAAGACTAGGTTTTATGTCCTGGGAAAAGGATGATGATCTGGTAATTTCCTCCTTATTCTACTCTTCCTACATTCTATAAAACTGTAAATTTCCTCCTTATTCTACTCTTCCTACATTCTATAAAACTGTAAATTTCCTCTTTATTCTACTCTTCCTACATTCTATAAATCTGTACTGTACACATTTATCCTTCTTTTTTTAATGTGTACAAATGAATTGTTCTATATGTCCACATAATATGCTTGGTGTCCCAACATCAACATTACATGTAGTTTTATAACTTGAGAGCTGATGGCAGTCATGATTTATAACCATGTTATCAAATACTTACAAAAATTAAACATCATGACATAAGTTTTCATGAACAATCCTTTAAGACCATGAATCTGGGATTTTGTGTTGGAACACATGTGTAAAAGAAACAAGTAAATAAAGGGTATGACACACAGAACAAAAAAAAAAAAAAACAGTTTTGTTCTTTCATTTGTAGAACTCCTCTAAGTTGTAGTCCATGTATTTTCTTCTCCTTTCTCTCCAATACCCCCAAAAGCAGGCTGTATTAATCAAGTACTGTGCCTTTCCAGGCAAGAAAGAATGCACGTAAGTGACAAATCAGTTAACGCCAAACATGAGTGAGGACATTTCTTGGGCTCTGTGTGTGATTCTTCTTAAATGGCTCATGATGGTCAAAAAATCGGATGAACTTTTAAGCAATGTAACAGTAGCTGGTGGCTAGCGAAAGAAATATAAACCCGCGCAGTTCCATTAGAAAAATAGTGAGATAAGTGCTGAGGGCACAACAAATAAGTGATTTTAGCGCTGTAACAGTATATCCAGTGAGAGGAGAAATGAACATAGATGGTGATATGAGAGCAGGGAAGTGAATATAGATGGTGATATGAGAGCAGGAAAGTGAATATAGATGGTGATATGAGAGCAGGAACATGAACACTAATGGTGATATGAGAGCAGGAACATGAACACTAATGGTGATATGAGAGCAGGAACATCAACACTAATGGTGATATGAGAGCAGGAACATGAACACTAATGGTGATATGAGAGCAGGAATGTGAACACTAATGGTGATATGAGAGCAGGAACATGAACACTAATGGTGATATGAGAGCAGGAATGTGAACACTAATGGTGATATGAGAGCAGGAACATGAACACTAATGGTGATATGAGAGCAGGAATGTGAACACTAATGGTGATATGAGAGCAGGAACGTGAACACTAATGGTGATATGAGAGCAGGAATGTGAACACTAATGGTGATATGAGAGCAGGAATGTGAACACTAATGGTGATATGAGAGCAGGAACATGAACACTAATGGTGATATGAGAGCAGGAACGTGAACACTAATGGTGATATGAGAGCAGGAACATCAACACTAATGGTGATATGAGAGCAGGAACGTGAACACTAATGGTGATATGAGAGCAGGAACATGAACACTAATGGTGATATGAGAGCAGGAACATGAACACTAATGGTGATATGAGAGCAGGAACATGAACACTAATGGTGATATGAGAGCAGGAACATGAACACTAATGGTGATATGAGAGCAGGAACATGAACACTAATAGTGATATGAGAGCAGGAACATGAACACTAATGGTGATATGAGAGCAGGAACATGAACACTAATAGTGATATGAGAGCAGGAACATGAACACTAATGGTGATATGAGAGCAGGAACATGAACACTAATAGTGATATGAGAGCAGGAACATGAACACTAATGGTGATATGAGAGCAGGAACATGAACACTAATAGTGATATGAGAGCAGGAACATGAACACTAATGGTGATATGAGAGCAGGAACATGAACACTAATGGTGATATGAGAGCAGGAACATGAACACTAATAGTGATATGAGAGCAGGAACATGAACACTAATGGTGATATGAGAGCAGGAACATGAACACTAATAGTGATATGAGAGCAGGAACATGAACACTAATGGTGATATGAGAGCAGGAACATGAACACTAATAGTGATATGAGAGCAGGAACATGAACACTAATGGTGATATGAGAGCAGGAACATGAACACTAATAGTGATATGAGAGCAGGAACATGAACACTAATGGTGATATGAGAGCAGGAACATGAACACTAATGGTGATATGAGAGCGGGGAAATGAACCGGGAAAAGATAGGACAGGGTCTTGATCAGTTATGGTTCGCTGATCTTGATTACTGACCAGTCTTCCTATCTCTGTGAACTCTGCTCCACCCTCCGAACTTTAAGATAAAACAAAAGTTGTATCTGCCAGCCTGTCAAAGCATGTCACTTCTGTACTGCCCATGTCCTCTTCTCCCGCCACAGAGGGCTGTGACAAACCCTCACGGAAACTTGTCTCCCTATTTCTGTGACGCCCGTCAAAGGTCTCCTAAACATTTCCTTCTGCGCCCGCCGGGCAATCATAAACGCTAACACGTAGAGATTTACATAGCCTGATACAGAACAGCACTTCCTGTGCAGCGGTTCTCAACATCCCAGGCCCAGGCCTTCCCTTTTTAACACAAGCTGACCCCCCCCCCCCCCCCGCGCGTCTTCCATTATATATCAATAAGTCATCATCCAGAAAGGATGTTTCACCATTATATATTCTTTTATGAAAAAAACTCCCCTCTCTTAAAGGTTGAAATTTCTCACCAGAAGGGCCGCCTGTCTCCTTGCTTGACTCAGTGTAGTGAGATACTTCCTATCAGTGAGCTACTTCCTATCATTATATGTCTTTTCTTTCTTCTACATGTTCCTCCAGGACATTCTTCCTTCTGGATATGTTGTTTGTGTCCATCTTCCCCTCCCTTCCAAGAGGATGAAATTTCTATGTCCATTTCTTGTATCCTTTCCGTCGTTTCCTTCTCCTCTCTTCCCACCGTGGCACATCTGTTTACGTTCCATCCCTCTGCATCACTACATTCATTTCTCTCTTACCCCACAACCTACATAAAATTAATCGTCATCTCCCTCTCAATCTTCCGCTGTACAATTAGCGTCCATTTCTCTCTTACCCCACCCCGTACCTAAAATTAATCTTCACTTCCCTCTCTCTTCCCGTTACAACCCTCTGATTGAGAAGATAGGTCAGGCTTGGAGACACTCTTGGTCCTCTACCTACCAATAATATATATGGGGCCAGCTACCGGTGCCCTCCATGCCACTTAGCTGCTAATACAGACAGCTTCTAAAGACTGACAATCTTCGCCTGCAGAGCGAGGCGCACTGGTCTGCACGACGCAACAAAGCTGCTCGCGACTGAGGGGAAAACAGAATATCACGTCAAAGCAAGTCTTCCAGCCCTAACAGGATCCATAACAAACATGTATTATTATTATTATTAGTGACACCTATATAAGACTATGTCTCAAAACTAAGTGTACTGATTTTTTATTTCCATGTATATAATACTCAGACGAAATTACAAGTTATCTCCTTCATAGTACGACCCTTGGGAAGTAACACAATAGTTCCAACATTTTTTTTCCACTGATCGTAGGTGTGCTGGCAGTCATTTTCCATAACAGTGGTTAGTTCATCGGTTACAATTTTCTGGATGGTTATCACAGTCCCGAAATGATGACCCTTCAACTTACATTTCAACTTATGGAAGAGGCAGAAATCGCACGCAGCTAGAATTGTCCTTTAACTCAAACCTGTTTCATTATTTACTTGCTTGTAATTATACGCCTCCATAAAATAACCAGCACTCTCTGAACACGTGACTCGCCAACCATCAAGTATTAAAATGACATAGTTAGAAAAGCAACTTGTTAGATACTGTTAGAAATTATTTTAATGTCTGTTAAAAAACATATGTTAGAAGATCTGTATTTACAATGTATTTTTGTTTATGTATATGTCTGCGTATGTATGTGTGCGTGAGTGCTATTTTATTAGGTTAATTACTTCTTCTCTTTTACTTTGAATGTAGTAGTTAAATCTTACACTCTTTTGATATGTTTTTTTCCTAATTTAATTTGTATATTTGTACTAAATCAAGTGTGTGGGAAAAATGGCAGAATGTAAGACGTGCCCAATTCTGTACCCTTGAAAAATAAAGAAAGAAGATAAGCATGTGTGTTATCCTGGTGCAGCATCCAGTCATCTGTTATCCTGGTGCAGCATCCAGTCATCTGTTATCCTGGTGCAGCATCCAGTCATCTGTTATCCTGGTGCAGCGTCCAGTCATGTGTTATCCTGGTGCAGCATCCAGTCATGTGTTATCGTGGTGCAGCATCCAGTCATCTGTTATCGTGGTGCAGCGTCCAGTCATGTGTTATCGAGGTGCAACATCCAGTCATCTGTTATCGTGGTGCAGCATCCAGTCATCTGTTATCGTGGTGCAGCATCCAGTCATCTGTTATCGTGGTGCAGCATCCAGTCATGTGTTATCGTGGTGCAACATCCAGTCATCTGTTATCGAGGTGCAACATCCAGTCATCTGTTATCGTGGTGCAGCGTCCAGTCATCTGTTATCGTGGTGCAACATCCAGTCATGTGTTATCGTGGTGCAACATCCAGTCATCTGTTATCGTGGTGCAACATCCAGTCATCTGTTATCGTGGTGCAACATCCAGTCATCTGTTATCGTGGTGCAACATCCAGTCATCTGTTATCGTGGTGCAGCATCCAGTCATCTGTTATCGTGGTGCAACATCCAGTCATCTGTTATCGTGGTGCAACATCCAGTCATGTGTTATCGTGGTGCAGTATCCAGTCATCTGTTATCGTGGTGCAGCGTCCAGTCATCTGCAATGTTCCTTCGGGCGCGCTGGACTCCTCTGCATACGCAAAACGCTTGTTAAAATTCTATGAACTGCATTTGAATCTAAGCCAGCTTCTTCTGAAATATTCATGAGGTCTTTCGTCATCAAAGCTTCCATACCGTGATCATCTGTTGACGAGATTGCTCTTCCAGAACGAGATTCTTCTTCAACATTTTCTCGACCCTCTTCGAAAGCTTTTGTGCCATCTAAAGACCATATTACTCGATAGAGTAGCATCTTCATTAGCTTCAGTTAGATTTTCAAATGTCTCGGTAGCTGATTCTTACGTTCCACAACAAATTTGACAGCGTTCAGTATTTCATAACGTAACGAGATATTAAAATAAGACCTTTCACATAAACTGCAGTAGCGCTGGAATGACTAGACTAATCCAGATGAAACTAGTCTGGACATGCAGCTAGGATCTCTGTCAACACGCCGATGTCCACCAATGACGTATTACGTTGCATATTCCTACACAGGAAGATCAGTACACTTAGTTTTGAGACGCACCGTGCGTGTCCTACGAGGTTGTGATGGGTTACCGCCTTCACATTCCAAGGCCACGACACTATCTGAGATAGAGATGCCAGCGTCTGTCCTCGCTGCCTTCGTTTTCCCAAGGAAAACCCCAGGTGCCCAGTTTTTTGAGACAGATTTGACTTCGGCACCGGTCGATCCATTGAAAAAAAAAAAAAAAAGTTCCGTCTTAAACAAGTGGCACCTTACACCAAGAAAATAAGAATGCATAAATAACACTGATAAAGCAATCAAGTTAAGGACGAAGATATCGAACGTTTTCTTACACAGGTTATATCTGATACAAAACAACGGTTATAACCAAGTGACAGAGAGAAAGAGAGAGAGAGAGAAGACAAAAACCACTGGATGGGACAGACATATGGTTGCTCAATTTGTCACAGCGGCACAAACAATTATTAAGTGAACATTCTGCTGTACCGAACACTCGCCTTTCTGCACAAACTGTTGAGGAAAATTGAAGCAAACCTTACAAATTGTACATAATTTAAAGGGAAAACAGAAGAAAATATGCTTTTTTCTAAAACTGTACTAATTCTGAGCGAATACTGAAGTGAAAATTATACAACAAAATAGTATAGGAAAACTGAAGACATTAAACACTGCATAAATTTGAGAGGGGGGAAGGAGAAGAAAGAAACAGAACCTATACATTTCTAGTAAGAAAAAAACAGAAGAAGAAAACATTAAAAATAATAAATTTCAGGGAAAAACAAAATAGAAGAAAACGTTAACAATTATAAATGTTACGTTAAAAAACCAAGAAAACGTTAACAAATGATAAATTTAAGACATAACGTAGAAGAAACCGTTAAAAATTATATTTTTTAAGTTAAAAAAAAACAAAAAAACTGTTAAACATTTTCAATTCCAGGTTAAAAAAAAAAAACTCAAGAAAACATTACCAATTATAAATTTCAGAACTAGAAGAAAATGTTAACAATTATAAACTTTAGATTTTAAAAAAGAGTGTTAACTTTGACAACCACCTCTAAAGGAGAGAGACAGAAACCAGCTGAAACAAAGACAAAAGTTGATATTGGCGGGTAAACTCTTGCAGGATCTCTCTTAAGATGCAGGTCAAAGCTCTTGTCACGGAACTCAGACTACAGCCTTCCCTCTGCCCAGCAAAGCCGTAATGAATATAAGACTTATTAGCAGGCAACACGGCCCACAATGTACCATCTCATCTCTTCCTCTGGTCTGACAGATCATACAGCACACCACTATGTTCTCACACAGAGGAAAAGTGACCCGGTATCTGAACACTAGCATAAAGAGACCCGGTCTCTGAACATTAGCATAAAGAGACCCGGTCTCTGAACATTAGCATAAAGAGACTCGGTCTCTGAACGTTTTCTATCTCTGAAAAATATGTTATTTGATTATAATTATTTTCTTTCATTTGTTCTGTCCCCAATTATGAAGACATCTGACATCTTCTGTGGTCATAACGGTACCTGACATCATGATGATGATGATTTCATCATTATGGCGGGGGGGGGGGGGGACATATTGGGCAATCCATTGCAGAGATGCGCCCGTAATAGTACAAGAAAGGTTTTAAACTCCTGCTGTAGATTATCTGGTTCTCAATAGGGGGAAAGGGGGGGGGGGGGGGGCACGAGAAGGGTTATGTTGGGGTCCGAGTAGGAACTTTGCGTAGAATACTAGAAATCTGTGAAGATTTTAAATCTAAAATGAAGTGGCTTGAGATTTTCACAGAATTATTTTTTTTGGGGGGGGGGGGGGGTAGGGGGTGTTCCGTAACCTGAACAAAAAAGTTTGAGAACCACTGTTGCAGAAGCTAACCTTGCTTCTCGGCGCGTCAGTTCATGGCTGCTCCCCGCACAAAACGCCGGGATATAAATTGTATTCCCCCTAAAACGATCAGGAAGAAGAAGAAGCCCCGGTAAAACAAAATTCTAATCCACGAAAAAAAAGTGACGAAAGAAATAAACTGGGGGGGGGGGGAAGGGGGAAACAAACTAGGAATAATAAAATGACCAAAAATTTAAACAGCCCAGAGGTCTTAAAATGCCATAAAATTCGTGTTCAATTTTAGAAAACACCAAATGTCTAAAACAAACTTAAACAAAGGATGTGCTTCCATAAACCAGTACCACTTTTGGGCTTGATCTAATGAGGGGAAAGTGAGTGCCAAAATGGGTAATGAAAAATTCCACGATTTGCTTGCAAAACTTTCACGCAGAATACTATTATTTTCCCTTATACTTTATCATCATCATCAGATGCCGTGCGGTTTGGCGTTGGCTATTATGCTTCTCCAGTGTACACGATCCTTCATGCAGGTCATCAGCTCAGTTGGTGATCTCCTCTCACACCATCCCGTCAGACTGTCCAGTATCATTTCTCTTGGTCTTCCTCTTGATCTTCTTCCTTCTATTTTTCCTGTTATAATATTTTCAATGCCCCCTCTTCTCATTGCATGTCCTATGAAAGTACATTGTCTCTCTCTTATCTTTTTGACATGGTTTTTTGTCTCTCCAGCTCTTCTCATACATTCTTCATTAGTTATTTTTGCTGTCCAGGAGATTCGCAACATTCTTCTAATAAACCATATTTCTGCTGCTTCCAATGATTTTTGTGCAGACTTGCCTATTGTCCGTGATTCACTTCCATACAACAAGATACTTTATACTTAACAAAAACGTAACATAAATGAAATGTAAAATAAAATGCACATTTTAACACATGCTTAATGAAACACGTACACAAAAAATACTCCATACAGAAGAAACGAAATCTATGCCTGGCAGCAATAAATGTCATTATCAACACATTAAGCTCAATACCGCACGTTAAAAACTGAACCCGCAGTGTCAGCTCTGCTGCTGTATCATGGATACAAGATATTTTATATCACCGTGACACTCAGAAGCCACAGCTAATCCCGCAGACATCTAGTGTCGCCTGGATTATGACTAGAATTAAGGACACACTTATAAAAGCCACTCTTTTTTTTTCTCTAACGACGAAAAAGAAAAAAAAAAAAAGAAGAAAAGAAAAATTAACCTCCATGTCTGTTTTCAATATTCCAGAAAAGATATCAATACTTTCTGTATTTCAGAATCAGTATTTTCAATACTTTAGGAAAAAATATCAATGTTTTCATTATTTTGGAAAAATATATCAGTGTTTTCAATATTTTAGAAAGATATCAATGTTTTCATTATTTTTGAAAATATATCAGTGTTTTCAATATTTTACAAAAGATATCAATATTTTCAATATATTTTAGAAAATAAAAGGAGGCAACTAATATGCCCTCCTTATATATTTATATTTCCTCCAGTTTTTTCATATATATATATATATATATATATATACTTTTTATCCTCTCTAAATTACTGTTGATATTTGAGTCATATGCAAATAATAATTTAAAACACGAACTAATGTTCTGAAGTAACAATTTGTCTGTACATTTGTTCCACTGCATAAAACCAATGGCAGTGTTAGTTTGTTTACTTGTTTGTTTGCTGTTACATCAGTCGCTCATAGAACTAAAAAAAAGAAAATCTTTGTGACAGGATCTGAACGAAAGAGTTATTCTGTATAAGGAGCTTTTTTCCGATACAGGCTTTGAAAGGGTTCATCCAAAAACTGGCTTAGATTTTTCCTGCGAGTTTTCTACATAAAGTACTGCACTGTGGTTTACTTGTATTAATACAAAGCAAATATTTCTCTCCATTACATTTAGCAGTAAACGTTAACCCTTTGGATCGCTCTGTGACTAAAGTTCATTTGATGTGACGAATGCCAACAAGAAACACACTTCCACACATTACGACAAGGGCAGACTACTCTCAAGCCTGACACGAAATACCAAAACTGCTCATTGTCAAAACAGTAAAAAGCATTCAAGGAAAAAAAAAATTCAAAATGCCACCAGAAACAGCAAAATAAACCCAAAAAAAGCTGACAGAGCATAACAAATAACTGAAGGAAAAAAATAAACAAACAAGCAAAGAAATTAAATAATTTCAAAATTACAAGTAATCATTCACACGAGACAACATGGCCCATAGAGAGAGAGAGTAGAGAGAGAAAGAGAGAGGCATGGAGAGAATGTGCAATTACCTTCCACAAAAACGTTATCTGGATTGTGTAAAGCAGCATAGAAAGAATGATGTTTACTGTCCATACACGGGTTATAAATTTCTCTGTAGCTTGGGAAAACAAAACTACTCATTTATATATTATTACGTCATATACTGCCCCTTTACCAGCAAGATTCTTATACATAAGGAAATGGTGATCCTTTCAACAATAAAAAAAAACAAAACTGTACTCTCGCTTTAAACAGTCATGTGATTTACTTGCGTAGATATTTACTTGGTGTAACTCGTCAAAAAATAACGGGAGAAAGCTAACTATCACATTTAATTTATGACGATTATGTATATTATATACTCCCTACAACAGAGTCATGTGTCCATGGTTTTTTTTTTAGCTAACTTTGGACACAATCTCATCTCTTTGTATGTGAGAAAGTAGGTCAAAAGAGAATACCAAAGATGTTTTCTGGGATAATGGCAAAGTCCCTGTGGCGGGAAGATGTTTTCACGGGGACAAAAAGGAAAGAACGTCAACTTTCTTAAGAACGTTTGGATGTGAGACATCCGTATCGAGTCACTCACGTGACAGAGTGCACCAATCCAGACGCGGCAAAAAGCTGGACACATAGAAGTACAATGGAAGCAATGTCTAGTTCCGCATATGAACACTCTGCTGCTATGGATTTCCTACAAAGTTCCGAGATCCAACTAAAGCCTTGAGTGAAAATGCTGATGGTCCTTCAACAAGCCTGCTTCCCTGTACTGCTTAAGCCCAGTACACGCACGTATACTACTACCACATAAATATCCAACTACTTCACATGCCAAGACAGTGGCCTGGAGACTCCGCTGCCGGTGTGCTTCCATCAACTCAAGTCTTTAAAAAAAATGGCCACCCAGCACACCATGTCGGGGAATCGACTAACAGGTCTCAAAATAACTTGTTTCGGGCGAAGCTACATCAAAATGCACTGTACACGTGGCTGTCTGTGATGTAAACAGCTGCTGGTGTTAACATGAGCTCTATGAACAGGAGACTAGGCTGTGGTTAATGTAAAGGATATAAACAGCTGCTGATATTAACATCAGATCACTAACAGGACACTACGCTGTGGTTGCGGCTGGCCGAACGTACAATGAAACAAGGTTATATAAAACAGTCAATGACTCCTGTATCAACCAAATGAAATCATGGGGGAGACAGCGAGGTTTCATGCAGGCGTCTATCAGTAGTGAACTAATGTACACAGTGTAGCTGACTGTGGAGAAAGAATTTTAACTTAAAAGAAAAAGAATATTACTAATTCTGTGCTAAGAAAGAATGTTAAGCTGCAGTGGGGCGCGAGAATTTCAAGCGGCCGAGGGCGAGAGAATTTAAAGCGGCCGAGGGCGAGAGAATTTCAAGCGGCCGAAGGCGAGAGAATTTCAAGCGGCCGAGGGCGAGAGAATTTCAAGCGGCAGGGTGGCGAAGGAGGGCGCTGAATGCCGAAATACTTGTTGAGTATGTCAGTAAAATGATTCTGCTTAATAACATAATATAATAATGCATCCCTGTAAATTTGTTGTAAAAAGAATGTAGGCGTGAAAAAAAAAACATCGTCAATGTCGTTTATTCAAGTAGTATAGAGAAATGAGAAATCAAATCATGTGTAATCAAATGTGAATGCGGAGTGCTGTGTAAGAATATGGATATGCGAAGCATCGATTACAACTGCCTGCAGGCTTAGCGGGAACAACAGCTCCAAGTATCGTCTACTTTCAGCTTGCCAGACCTCCTTTACAAAACCCTAGCAATTATTGATCTGAGATTTTTTCTTTGGAAAACCAAAAGGTAACAGAACTAATTGAATACACATTTTTCTTACCAAAAAAAAAAAAAGTCCACAGTAGTGATATATCACATTCACGTAATGAACGTATCACTTCTCGATCAATTTAAACAAAACAAACACCACATCCCGCTAAGCTTGAAGCAGCCCGCATTTTTTTTTAATGTATAAAATTCATGTCTGTTGGAATCAATACTGAAAATGTCATGATTTCTGTCTGGTTGTAATAAGCATGAAATGTATATGCCTGCTTATGGTCTGCAATTTAACAGAAAACAGAATATTAATTTATAGTTTTAAAACAATGACTACTTCATATGCTCAAAAACAACATTGATTCTATTCAGGAAATGGACCAAAAATTGACAGAATTGTTTCGAACTCCTGGCTATATCTACGCATACTGGCACTCTGATAAACTTACCACCAGCCGAATACTGGCTAATGATTTTTGTGTGTACCTGTGGTAAATGTCTGCTCCCTATCAAGGAAAGCTGTGTATTGGAATCTTTATCAGACATGAACATATTAACGCATTAATTTTAACAGTTCTTTATTATCAACACTAGAAGAAAAAAAAAAGCAAATATGAAAACTTACCAGAGAGAAATATAAAACTATGTACATCGTGACTGTACCAACTCTCTGAACAGTTAATGTTCGACATAAAATGTTCATCACTGCCTTTATCTACACACTTTACTTAGGGCGCTAATCTTGGGCCCAAAGGTGCTTAAATTCTTCATCCTCTTCTTTTTGGCCTCCTTCTACATTTCTAATTCTCTGAGGGAGTCCTCCTCATTTTTAGCGTTTCTCATCTGAAATTCAGACCGTCTTGGGGAGCTAACTCCTTAGTTCTCAGCTTTCCTGCTTATCCTAGTGATCGATTACCACCCTTTATGTAGGCGTGTCAATATATCAGCACAGCTCTGCTTGTTCATTTTAATCAGTAATGGATGAGGTTTTAACCCTTGATTAACTATCCCCTCCGTACAGATAGCAGCATATAATTAATTTTAGACAGGCAACTAGTGTGAAAATACGTATGACAGAATCCGCTGTAAGGAAATCTATGACACAGAAACTACTATTGTTCGCTCTGTCAAAATACCTGTAAGACAGAATTAACTATTGACCACTCTTATAAGACACAGAATTAACTATTGACCACTCTTATAAGACACAGAATTAACTATTGCCCACTCTTAAAAACAAACCTATAAGATACAGAATTAACTATTGGCCACTATTAAAACAAACCTATAAAACAGAATTAACTATTGGCCACTCTTAAATCAAACCTATAAGATACAGAATTTTAACTATTGGGCACTATTAAAACACACTTATAAGACAGAATTAACTATTGGCCACTCTTAAAACAAACCTATAAGACACAGAATTTTAACTATTGGCCACTCTTAAAACAAACCTATAAGACACAGAATTTTAACTATTGGCCACTCTTAAAACAAACCTATAAGACACAATTAACTATTGGCCACTCTTAAAACAAACCTATAAGACACAGAATTTTAACTATTGGCCACTCTTAAAACAAACCTATAAGACACAGAATTTTAACTATTGGCCACTCTTAAAACAAACCTATAAGACAGAGTTAGCTATTGGTCACTATTAAAACAAACCTATAAGACACAGAATTAACTATTGGTCACTCTTAAAACAAACCTATAAGACACAGAATTAACTACTGGTCACTCTTAAAACAAACCTATAAGACAGAATTAACTATTGGTCACTCTTAAAACAAACCTATAAGACACAGAATTAACTATTGGTCACTCTTAAAACAAACCTATAAGACAGAATTAACTACTGGCCACTCTTAAAACAAACCTATAAAAACAAACCTATAAGACAGAATTAACTACTGGCCACTCTTAAAACAAACCTATAAGACAGAATTAGGTACGTATAAGCCAGCCTATAACAAACCTGCAAGACAGAAACCACTACTGGGCACTCGTAGAACAAACCCTATAAGAAGAATTAATTATAAACGTCTCCATCAACAAACCTATAAGACAGAAACAACTACCGACCGCTCTGTCAAAGAAAAACTACAAGACAGAATTAACTAATAGATTCAGAAAATTTGTTAAAATACACATTGAGAAGAACGTGTGACAACCGAGGAAGTAACCAAACGAACAGGCATTGAGAACACTAATAAGGAGGTAAAAAAAAAAAAAACGAAGATGGAAACTGCTTGTCACATACTAAGAATAGGAGAAAAAAAAAAACAAAGACAACAAAAAAAAAAAAAAACACCCCTATACCGTCTTGACTTGGATACCTCAAGGGAAAATAAAAAAGGGGGTTGCCACTGGGGACATGGAAACGCACAATACGGGAACGGCTAAAGGAAGAAAGAGAGGGATGGACTGAGGTATCCCGACTTGGTCAAGACAGGAATGGTTGGAGAACCTTTGTTGGTGCCATATGCTCCACTGGGGGGTACAGAGGACTGATGATGATTCTTGGAGCTAAGCTATGTCAGAATTAAATGTAGGCCACTCTCTCGGGAAGCTTGGAAGACAGAACTAACTGTAGGCCACTCTGTCAACAAATCGACGAACTACAGCTAACTGTAAGGCACTGTCAACAAATCGACGAACCACAACTAACTGTAAGGCACTCTGTCAACAAATCGACGAACCACAACTAACTGTAAGCCACTCTGTCAACAAATCGACGAACTACAGCTAACTGTAAGGCACTCTGTCAACAAATCGACGAACCACAGCTAACTGTAATCCACTCTGTCAACAAATCGACGAACTACAGCTAACTGTAAGGCACTCTGTCAACAAATCGACGAACCACAACTAACTGTAAGCCACTCTGTCCACAAAATAGAACTTACCATAGATCGCATTTATGCTGCTGCGAAAAACTAATTATCACTCTTTAGCTAAATTCCGCAGACTCCAACAAAGTAACTAAGTGTCAAACTACTGTGTGATTTCATCAAGACTCCTCGGCGAATGAGGCAAACAACAACAATAATCCCTGATGTTTCACCATATAAAATCGTTACGTGGAAAAAAAAACAAAAATTAGAAAAGTAATTTTTTAAAAATCTGTTATTTTCAAAACCCAAAACACCTGATCTACTGGTTAAGTTTTATACTGGCGGGTAATATGTTATTTATGGCAGATATAAGAGGATACAGAGGCGAATAGCATAAGGGCTAACATGGGAAGGAGGGTGTTATGTACTAGAAGCAATATTATGTTTGGATGATGAGCGGATAAAATAAAGAAGTATATAGCGTGGATTTTTTTTGTTTTGTAAATGGTGGAAATGTATACAGACCTCTGAAGCGAATTCCTTTTTTCGTTTTAGTCCGACCTAGGCGGCAGATGAGAAGAATATGACATTGACAGACATATGACATGAAGCCAGTGGGAGTGGTACATAAGTACATACACACTACAGGGTCTCTCTCTCTCTCTCTCTCTCTCTCTCTCTCTCTCACACACACACACAATATATTAAAAAGGGTGATTATATTTATATGAAATAAGGTGATCATGCAAGATGTCTTATAACAACCTACACCAAGAAAGAAATCACACTTATACTAGAACAAAAAACTGACAAATAAAAGACGAGAGAGCTGATTAAAACGAGCAAAAGAAGAAAACAATACGTAAGTAATATCTTGCTGGGCTGAACGATATCTTTCTCACCTACCGGTTTATAAAACACAAGCTGGGACATTACAGTCCTTATGTTATCACATTTACAAACAAAATCTGTTCTACTTTATATAAAGCTCTCTAAACAATTTCTGATGTTTAGTAAAACATAAACAATAGCTGTGGATCCAAAATGCACTTGATAAAAATGGCCACTAGCCCACTGAACAGAATCACAGATTATTTCACACATTCACGAGATATTTAATGTTAATTATTCAACATACATTTGTTTTTTTTAAACACTGATTTCTATATGCAACAAAAGCAAAATCATTTGTGCCATCATGCAAGGAAAAATGTGTGAGGCTAAAACAAAGGGAAGAAACAAAATAACTAGAAAAAAGTAGAGGACAAAACAAAATAACTAGAAAAAAAGGGCAAACTAAAACATTTTTTTTTTGTTGCGATGATTGAAAAAATGTGAAGAAAATATCAATTTCGATTCAGGGGAAATAACTGTCTAACAAGGAAATTCTATTTTATTTTAATTTGTAAAATCCGATTTTTGAAATGAAATAAGTTTTAAAGTCGATGCAGACACAACAGTTAAAACTGTATATGCAAAAATGCAGTAAGCATAAATGCTGAAATGTAAAATTATATTAAAACAAGTGGTTAGTGTAACACAAAAACTACACGAGTCTAAACATATAATGGAATATGGCAAGTTCGACCGCAATGGGACGTTTTCCTTTCAATCAGTCCCGCAGACCGCGCTAATAAGCAGATCGAATTAGAGTGCTTCAGTTTTCTCCCCATATTTTCCCAAGAAGTAATCCTTATAAACTGTTAGAAATTAGTATGTTTTCTCACGTTGGTTTTTTTCCAAAACAGTTCAATTTCCCACTATTTTTTATATAAATAAAGGTCTAGAAATTAGCACGTTTTCCTCCTATGAAATTCAAAACAAAAGCTCTATAAAACAGACGGGAATAGTATATTTTCCTGTGCCAAATGTTTCCCGCAAAGCTCTTTGTACAGTAAAAGAACTGATCCACTTTCCTGCTTCTATTGTCTTCATATAGAAAAAAAGAAAAAATACACGCGCTAAAAGAGATGTCATTCTAAAGGGAGGGAACACAAGACCTGAAACAAGTAAATGCCATTTAAACACACAATATTAAAAAAAAAAACATGTCTAAATATTCCAGGCTTCTGAAACAATTTACATTTGTTCATGCTCTATGTTCCCTGTGAATTGAAGTTTATTGTTTCTGAACTATCAAACTGCACAGGCAGCTCAATCCACTGCGGCCTCAGTTATCGATACATGGTCTACACAAAATGTCATTTATCTGATTCGTGAATTTCAAATATTTTTTTTAATATCTTGTCCATTATTTTTTTTTGGAATTCCATTATTTTAAAAATCGTATATGTGTGTCCTTTCAAATCTAAACAAATATATAATGAAAATGTCAAATCCTTCGTCTTCGTTTGCGCTCATTTTTATATACTCAAGCCATCTAGACCTCCGTGAATCCCATCGTCGACAGGAGTTTTTCATATGTATCCCTACTTTTCTAATAATGTTCTTTTTTTTCCTCCTAGGGCCAGGTTCGGGCTCTTGTCTCTGTAAAGTGTACAGATCTGTAAGATTTGCCTTGGAATCTGTAATTAACCATTCGTCTCCTTTTGCCTCTGAAGACCCGATGCTCGGGCTCTTGTCTCTGTAAAGTGTACAGATCTGTAAGATTTGCCTTGGAATCTGTAATTAACCATTCGTCTCCTTTTGCCTCTGAAGACCCGATGCTTGGGCTCTTGTCTCTGTAAAGTGTACAGATCTGTAAGATTTGCCTTGGAATCTGTAATTAACCATTCGTCTCCTTTTGCCTCTGAAGACCCGATGCTCGGGCTCTTGTCTCTGTAAAGTGTACAGATCTGTAAGATTTGCCTTGGAATCTGTAATTAACCATTCGTCTCCTTTTGCCTCTGAAGACCCGATGCTCGGGCTCTTGTCTCTGTAAAGTGTACAGATCTGTAAGATTTGCCTTGGAATCTGTAATTAACCATTCGTCTCCTTTTGCCTCTGAAGACCCGATGCTCGGGCTCTTGTCTCTGTAAAGTGTACAGATCTGTAAGATTTGCCTTGGAATCTGTAATTAACCATTCGTCTCCTTTTGCCTCTGAAGACCCGATGCTCGGGCTCTTGTCTCTGTAAAGTGTACAGATCTATAAGATTTGCCTTGGAATCTGTAATTAACCATTCGTCTCCTTTTGCCTCTGAAGACCCGATGCTTGGGCTCTTGTCTCTGTAAAGTGTACAGATCTATAAGATTTGCCTTGGAATCTGTAATTAACCATTCGTCTCCTTTTGCCTCTGAAGACCCGATGCTTGGGCTCTTGTCTCTGTAAAGTGTACAGATCTATAAGATTTGCCTTGGAATCTGTAATTAACCATTCGTCTCCTTTTGCCTCTGAAGACCCGATGCTTGGGCTCTTGTCTCTGTAAAGCGTACAGATCTGTAAGATTTGCCTTGGAGTCTGTAATTAACCATTCGTCTCCTTTTGCCTCTGAAGACCCGATGCTTGGGCTCTTGTCTCTGTAAAGCGTACAGATCTGTAAGATTTGCCTTGGAATCTGTAATTAACCATTCGTCTCCTTTTGCCTCTGAAGACCCGATGCTTGGGCTCTTGTCTCTGTAAAGCGTACAGATCTGTAAGATTTGCCTTGGAGTCTGTAATTAACCATTCGTCTCCTTTTGCCTCTGAAGACCCGATGCTTGGGCTCTTGTCTCTGTAAAGTGTACAGATCTGTAAGATTTGCCTTGGAATCTGTAATTAACCATTCGTCTCCTTTTGCCTCTGAAGACCCGATGCTTGGGCTCTTGTCTCTGTAAAGTGTACAGATCTGTAAGATTTGCCTTGGAATCTGTAATTAACCATTCGTCTCCTTTTGCCTCTGAAGACCCGATGCTTGGGCTCTTGTCTCTGTAAAGCGTACAGATCTGTAAGATTTGCCTTGGAGTCTGTAATTAACCATTCGTCTCCTTTTGCCTCTGAAGACCCGATGCTTGGGCTCTTGTCTCTGTAAAGTGTACAGATCTGTAAGATTTGCCTTGGAATCTGTAATTAACCATTCGTCTCCTTTTGCCTCTGAAGACCCGATGCTTGGGCTCTTGTCTCTGTAAAGTGTACAGATCTGTAAGATTTGCCTTGGATCTGTAATTAACCATTCGTCTCCTTTTGCCTCTGAAGACCCGATGCTTGGGCTCTTGTCTCTGTAAAGTGTACAGATCTGTAAGATTTGCCTTGGATCTGTAATTAACCATTCGTCTCCTTTTGCCTCTGAAGACCCGATGCTCGGGCTCTTGTCTCTGTAAAGTGTACAGATCTGTAAGATTTGCCTTGGAATCTGTAATTAACCATTCGTCTCCTTTTGCCTCTGAAGACCCGATGCTTGGGCTCTTGTCTCTGTAAATTGTACAGATCTATAAGATTTGCCTTGGAATCTGTAATTAACCATTCGTCTCCTTTTGCCTCTGAAGACCCGATGCTTGGGCTCTTGTCTCTGTAAAGTGTACAGATCTATAAGATTTGCCTTGGAATCTGTAATTAACCATTCGTCTCCTTTTGCCTCTGAAGACCCGATGCTTGGGCTCTTGTCTCTGTAAAGTGTACAGATCTATAAGATTTGCCTTGGAATCTGTAATTAACCATTCGTCTCCTTTTGCCTCTGAAGACCCGATGCTCCGGCTCTTGTCTCTGTAAAGTGTACAGATCTGTAAGATTTGCCTTGGAATCTGTAATTAACCATTCGTCTCCTTTTGCCTCTGAAGACCCGATGCTTGGGCTCTTGTCTCTGTAAAGTGTACAGATCTATAAGATTTGCCTTGGAATCTGTAATTAACCATTCGTCTCCTTTTGCCTCTGAAGACCCGATTCTCCGGCTCTTGTCTCTGTAAAGTGTACAGATCTGTAAGATTTGCCTTGGAATCTGTAATTAACCATTCGTCTCCTTTTGCCTCTGAAGACCCGATGCTTGGGCTCTTGTCTCTGTAAAGATCTGTAAGATTTGCCTTGGAGTCTGTAATTAACCATTCGTCTCCTTTTGCCTCTGAAGACCCGATGCTCGGGCTCTTGTCTCTGTAAAGTGTACAGATCTGTAAGATTTGCCTTGGAATCTGTAATTAACCATTCGTCTCCTTTTGCCTCTGAAGAGCCGGTGGAACTCTTACTACCTACATATATCGGAAATTAACCACATGTTAATTATCCTTGCCACGATCCTGTGTCATTTAGTCCTCAACGAAGTAATGTTTAAAAATATTACTCCCTTGACTGCCTTGACATCATCAGCGAAGTAATGTTTAGAAATATTACTCCCTTGATTGCCTTGACATCGTCAGCGAAGTAATGTTTAGAAATATTACTCCCTTGATTGCTTTGACATCATCAGCGAAGTAATGTTTAGAAATATTACTCCCTTGACTGCCTTGACATCATCAACGAAGTAATGTTTAGAAATATTACTCCCTTGACATCCTCAACGAAGTAATGTTTAGAAATATTACTCCCTTGACATCCTCAACGAAGTAATGTTTAGAAATATTACTCCCATGACTGCCTTGACATCATCAGCGAAGTAATGTTTAGAAATATTACTCCCATGACTGCCTTGACATCCTCAACGAAGTAATGTTTAGAAATATTACTCCCTTGACTGCCTTGACATCATCAGCGAAGTAATGTTTAGAAATATTACTCCCGTGACTGCCTTGACATCATCAGCGAAGTAATGTTTAGAAATATTACTCCCTTGACTGCCTTGACATCATCAGCGAAGTAATGTTTAGAAATATTACTCCCGTGACTGTCCTGACATCCTCAACGAAGTAATGTTTAGAAATATTACTCCCATGACTGTCTTGACATCCTCAACGAAGTAATGTTTAGAAATATTACTCCCATGACTGTCTTGACATCCTCAACGAAGTAATGTTTAGAAATATTACTCCCTTGACTCCCTTGACATCCTCAACGAAGTAATGTTTAGAAATATTACTCCCTTGACTGCCTTGACATCATCAGCGAAGTAATGTTTAGAAATATTACTCCCTTGACTGCCTTGACATCATCAGCGAAGTAATGTTTAGAAATATTACTCCCGTGACTGTCCTGACATCCTCAACGAAGTAATGTTTAGAAATATTACTCCCATGACTGTCTTGACATCCTCAACGAAGTAATGTTTAGAAATATTACTCCCATGACTGTCTTGACATCCTCAACGAAGTAATGTTTAGAAATATTACTGCCGTGACTGCCTTGACATCCTCAACGAAGTAATGTTTAGAAATATTACTCCCATGACTGTCTTGACATCCTCAACGAAGTAATGTTTAGAAATATTACTCCCATGACTGCCTTGACATCCTCAACGAAGTAATGTTTAGAAATATTACTCCCATGACTGTCTTGACATCCTCAACGAAGTAATGTTTAGAAATATTACTCCCATGACTGCCTTGACATCCTCAACGAAGTAATGTTTAGAAATATTACTCCCATGACTGTCTTGACATCCTCAACGAAGTAATGTTTAGAAATATTACTGCCGTGACTGCCTTGACATCCTCAACGAAGTAATGTTTAGAAATATTACTCCCATGACTGTCTTGACATCCTCAACGAAGTAATGTTTAGAAATATTACTCCCATGACTGCCTTGACATCCTCAACGAAGTAATGTTTAGAAATATTACTCCCATGACTGTCTTGACATCCTCAACGAAGTAATGTTTAGAAATATTACTCCCATGACTGCCTTGGCATCCTCAACGAAGTAATGTTTAGAAATATTACTCCCATGATACTGCCACGTGGTCGATGTCACATTTCTGCCACATTTACCAGAAAATTATAATACGGGCATGTACGATGGGGCATGTAAGACCCCTGGTTACTTATGAATTGCTGTTTCATTTTATTACAAAGGTCAAGTGTTATTTTCGTCCTGGCTAACTCCATGATTGATGTCAATGAAGTTGAAATCCGGTTATTGATCTAAACAACCTGTATCGAAGCTGTGGCGAAGATCTTAAAGTAGGATGAACGAATGGCTATGAGTGTTCTGATTTAATTCCTGAAGTGGACCCAGGGATCACTCTTCTCTGCAGGTTCCACTCTGGTGAGGAAACACATCGATCTCTGTCTGAGGTTAATGCAACAACCAGAGACACTGAGTATCCTGGGCTAGACAAGACAGATTCTTTGCTCTAAATCTTCTCTGACAAGACAGATTCTTTGCTCTAATTCTTCCCCTTAGTACATCAGTTCTGTGCTCATTCCGAGCTGTAAATGTCCGTGTGATTTACTTAGAAAATACACACAGCACATACTAAAACTAATGCCTAACTGTGTCGTTCATGAACAAGTGTTTCCTCAACTTTACGATGTCTTAGACACTATGTCGTTCATGAATAAATATTTCCTCAACTTTACGATGTCTTAGACACTATGTCGTTCATGAATAAATATATCCTCAACTTTACGATGTCTTAGACACTAACTATATCATCTTCAATTTTACAATGTTTTAGAAACTAATTCTGCGGGATTTTGAACACGTTTTCCTCAGCTCTAGGATGCTTTAGAAATAATTCTGTGGGATTCTGAACAAGTTTTCCTCAGCTATGATGCTTAAGAAACTAATTCTGTAGGAATTTTTAACAACTCTTTCTCAACTCTATGATATTTTAGAAACTAATTTTATCGTTTGTCAACAAATCTTTCTCCAACCCTACCGAGTTTTAGACACAAATTCCATCGTTTATGAATACGTTTTCCTCAACTTTACAATATTTTTAACGCAAATTCCGTTCGTTATTTGAGAACAGAGCTCTTACGATTTTCCGCACAAGAAGTGGCACAATTGACAGTATCTAGCAAATAAACTACACAAATTCTAACTCGTACTAAAAATCACCTTTTAACTGACTGTGCGTTGATACACGTGATATACTTCTTGGACATCAAAAATAAACGAAACTAACAAATTATTACAAGATTTATCACAAACAGTAAATTAAAAATATGCAGATGCTTCTAAAGCTAAAGCTAACAACAGAAACAAAACTATGTATTTAAAGAGTCAAATTTTTGTTTTATCTACACACTTTTCAAACAATTTGCAATTTAAAATGACATGAAGTCATGTAAATCTCGGAATACAAATTTTCTCTCTGGTTACAAATACAAGTAATTGTAGCTGCCTCCATGTTCATTTTTCGTAAGTCTTAACAACCCCCCCCCCCCCAAAAAAAAAATCATTTTCCAAAAAAAAAAAAGTTTCACTTCTTTTTTTTCTACTGTTCTTGACATGATTTCTTCAGCGTGGTTACTTATTTCGAAACTAGAAAATCTTACCAGCTGTGATATTAATGCTGCAATAATAGTATACGTACTAGTAGTATCCCATCACAAAACTATGGGAGTTCATGTACAATTTACTGATCTCTCGTAGTACGTACAATCACACAGAATTAAGTGTCTAACGGGAGAGGGCAAATAGTATCTTCCTGATGATACTATAACACTTTCAGGTGGGGGCGCAAATACTATCGTCCTGGTGATACTATAACACATTCAGATAGGATGTGCAAATACTATCTTCTTGATGATACTATAATACTTTCAATTTGAGGGAGAGGGGGGGGGTCCCAGACTCTTCTCGCCTTTGATAGCGCTCGTAGGAGAAGAAAAACTCGTACTGATGTAAAAGCTACTCTACGACGATGTCGTTTGGGGTGCCATCAAAGTAACTAACATTTTAATAGGCCTCATAACGTATTAACTTCTTCTTCTTTCTTCAGCCTTCGAGAAGGCTGGCTATGCTAAATCTGCAGCCCTGTCGCCCTGATGAAGGCCGCCATCTTCCCCAGGCTTGAGTGTCGGCCCCACAGCTTTTCTTTCAGCTCCTCTCCCTCGGGCCAGGTCTGTGCTCGGAGGTTTGAGTAGGTTGGACAGGTTTGCAGGATGTGTTCCGGCGTCTGAACACCGAAGTCAGAGGGACACCCACTTGTGTGTGATATTTTTGAAGCAACAGAGGAACATAGCAAAAAAAAATTGGCCGCTGTTAAATGTGCTACCTTAATTCTTATCCCTCCTGCTTAGGGATAAATTCTCAAATGAAGTACAAGGATGGGAATAGCTCTTCGCTTCTCCACACTTAACTGTATACACCTTATAAAAGACGGCAACGATATGAACCTACCCGTACACGGAATATGAAATGACGGCCATAATGGCCCCTGTCGTCTCATGCGACAACTGGAAACGCATATCCACGACAACCGACACTTGAGCCACTATACGAAACAGCGGTGCCGTGGAGTTCTACACCAAACCTTAGACTCCCTTTCCCCCCCCCCCCCCCCCCTTTCAGCTACATGAAACCGCCTCCTATGTAATTTCTGCCTACTCCGAATCCATCCACATCTGTCTCCGACTCTGATTCTGGACACAACGAAATACATATCCCACGTCTTATTTCTGGACGCCAAGTAAGTCTGTATTGCCGTGATTAATATCTGCACGAGCTGGGCGTCCTGTGTGCAAATGACTGGTCCTGTTACTTTTAGCGCTCTTTTCTGTTGTTTCTCGTGAAACCATCTCGCCGAAATATTAGTTGTGCTAGTAACCTTTGAACCCATTCTTATTTTAAGCTTACTTTTCTCATCTTTTATGACCTGTGGGTTTTTCCCTTTGTCTTAGCTTTTTTTAATATAAAAATGCTTATTATACTTCATCAGCCCTCCTTTAAAAAAAAAGGTTTTCAAATCATTTTGTAAAGTTTCTCAAATCTAATCGTTTAAATGTATAACGCGTCATTTACCTACCATAAAGAAATTCCAAACTCTGTTGGTTTGATGATGTTCGCTTAAGCAGCACAACAAGAATAATATCTACTACTTTCACGCATAACAAGCCCAACTCTGACAATAACAGTACTACAATTATTTTCTATAATCTATCTACATATCATCAATACACACATACAAAAATCAGTGCCTTCTTGATGACGTCATTTCAATATTTATTTTTTAAAGAAAACGAAAATACAAACTAGACTCACAATAAAAACTGTGACCATACTTAAAAGAAGTAAGAAAAGAGTGGAAGAAGAACTCACAGGTCTCCTGCGCCTCGTCTTCTCCGTTCTCGCAGTCTTTCTCTCCGTCACACTGCCAAGACTTGTTGATGCACGGAGTCCTGGAGTTTGGCAGGCATTCGAACTCGTTACTAGCGCAGCGAGCGGTGGCTGTTGGGATTAGACAAGGTTATGACAACGTATTATTATTATTATTATTATTATTGGGTGTCTGAGTGGCGAAGTGGTTAGTGCACTGATCTCTCATGGCAAAGGTTGGGGGTTCGAAGCCGGCCGGAGGCACCCCCCAGTCACCCAGCTGTAGAAATGGGCATCCGATTTCTTCTGGAGTTGAGGAAGGAAAGGTGGCCAGGCGTGATACTGACCATATCACCCTATAGTGTGCTGACAGGTCAAGGAAAATATGGGAACTAACACCATGTCCCTTATGTGCCTCTAAGGCATGACAGGATTACCTTTACCTTTACCTTGTATTATTATTATTATTCTTTGTCGTGCCCGTGGGCGTTGGCGACCATGCTTCTCCAAAGACCTCGGCGCTTGATATTTTCTATCAGCTCAGTTGCTTTGAGCCATGTAAGAAGGAGTGAAGTATAAGTGACTTCAAGAGTACGAGACATGGAAAGAAAAGCCGTGAACCACTGCTCCATACAGTCCATGATTAGCCACTGTCCAGACCACTAAACTGGGGTTCCCTTCCTCCTGGACCTACATCTCTTATATTAAAAAAAAATATATCCATAAAACAAACATCTGTATTTTTTCCTTGACGGGTCCTTCGCGGCCCCTATACTATTACTACTACTACTATTTCTTCATCATCTTCTTCTTCGGAGTGGAAGTTCTTGGTCATGCTACATCAGAAACCGGTCATCAGTATGAAGTCCACAATCTCCTCCATGTGCTCCCAACAGGCCACAACATCCGCCTCAGGTCCGAGCCCTGTAGCCATGTCTGGCTGCGTAGACCTGTAAAAGCTGGGCACTCTTGGGGCACATGTTCTCAATCCTGTACTCCTATCCTACGCGGGCATTCCTCTGTATGTGAGATCCTGAGTTGGCGGAGATGGCTCAGCAGCTCGCAGTAGCTGGTTCTTAGCCGGAACAGAACCGTTGGTTGCCTCCTTTGTAGCTGGTGGATTGGAGCCGGTTCACTGCCAGCGCCCAGCCTCTTGGCCCACAGCTGGTCTCAGCGGTTTCGTATGATGGTCTTGGCCTCCCTGTACCTGTCTTGATGACTGTTTTGTTTCACACTGCTGTCATGACTGGCTAGGGCATCGGCTTTTTTCTTTCGTTTCTTGCCCCCTATGCCACTGTTGAGCCTGATGTATAATCTCCCATCACTTTCATATGACGGTAATAAGTAGGGCACATTTACTAACTGATATAACGTTTCCCCGTGTGGTACTCGGGATCTGCAAAGAATAGGACCACTGTACCCTACCACGCATGATCGTAAAAGGCGACGAAGGAGGGTTCAGCATAGGGCCAGCAACCCTATCTGGTAAAAAAAAACTATCAGACTGCTACAGAAACAGAAGCAAGGGGAAAAAACAAATGCAGATGGAAGGAGGAATGCTTATCAGGAAAATGAGCCCATGAAGGTTGTGGATGAAAGCCAGCCAATGGAAGTCCCCAGCCTGACTGCAGACCTCCCGGAACCTAAACACAAGATGCAAATAGGCAGTTCGAATTTAAGAACACTTAACCAGACTGGAAAACTAGCACAAACCATCAAGGAAATGCACAGATACAAACTAGACATACTATGAATACAAGAATCAAGATGAACAGGACAAGGCAGAAGGAAATTAACAACACAGCACACAGAAGATACAATAATATGGTCAGGAAAAGAAGATCATCATGAAGGAGGAGTACCGTTGATTATAACAAAAGAAGCATCAAGAGCATTGCTGAAATGGACCCCTATAAATGAGAGATTATTATATGCACACTTCAACTCAAGATTCACGAAGCTGTCTATTATAGTTTGTTATGCACCAACAGAAGCGGCTGAAGACGAATTAAAAGATTATTTTTACAACAGCCTCCAAGCCACAGTAGAAACAATACTCAAGCATGATATGCTACTCATCTTGGGCGACTTCAATGCAAAATTAGGTGAAGATAGAAGAAGAATCATGGGAAGAGAAGGAATCGGATAAATAAATGAAAATAGAGAAAAACTGTGCAGTTTCTGTGAAGAAAACATGATGACCATCAGAGGGACAATTTTCCAACATAAAAACATCCATAAAGTGACTTGGAGGTCACCAGTTAAAACCACAGAAAGCCAAATCGATCACATACTAATAAACAACAAGTGGAAACGGTCAATACAAGATGTGAGAGCAAGGAAATGAGCAGATGTAGGAAGTGATCACAACCTTCTAGTAGCAAAAATAAAACTAAAATTAAGGAAATCCAAAATTGGAGAACACAGAAATGAATGCTTTGATACAGCAAAACTGAAAGACCAGCAAACAAGGAATGAATTCTCAAAAGTACTTATGAATCGCTTCAGTGTCCTACAAGACGAAGCAGAAATATCCATACTAGAGTTCAATAAAACACTACAGGAAACAGCAAAAGAGGTGCTGGGATGTCGGAAACGGAGAAAAGAGGAATGGATAAGTGAGACCACATGGGAAAAGATAGAGCAAAGAAAGGAAATCAAGAAAAAATTACTGAACACCAAATCACAAAGGCTAACAGAACAAGTTTTAAGTAATTATGCACAAAAAGACAAAGAAGTGAAGGAATCATGTGGTCAAGATAAACATCAATACTATGACAACCTAGCAGAAGCAGCAGAGAAAGCAGCATATGACATGAAAACCATATACAAAATCACAAAGCAGATGACAGGTAACTTCAGCACAAGATGTGAGAGTGCAGTAAGGATACATAAGGGACAATTGGTCAGTGGAGAAAGAGAAAAAATTGAAAGATGGAGGGAACATTTTAACACCCTACTAAACAGAACACAAGCAGTACAAACAACAGACATATCTGAAGCAAAAACGGAACTAAACATCAATACAGGACCAATAACAATAAGTGAAATAAAGGAGGCGATAAAGAAGCTAAAGTTAGACAGGTCACCAGGTGAAGATGAAGTGACTGCTGTGATGTTGAAAGCAGAAGAAACAGAAACACCAAAACAACTCTGCCGGATACTACAACAAATTTAGGATCTAGAAAAAGCTCCAGGAGTGTAAAACTAGGCTTATCATAAAACTACCAAAGAAGGATGACCTCAGAGATTGCGGGAACTGGATAGGCATTACCCTACTGCCACTCACCAGTAAAGTATTTTGCAGAATAATCATCAACAGAATTGTACTGGCCTTGATGGAAAACTTCGGAAAGAGCAGGCAGGATTTAGGAAAGGAAGATCATGCATAGACCACATATTTGTACTTAGACAAATATTAGAACAGGCAAATGAGTGGCATAGCACAACATATGCATTGTTTATAGATTTTGAGAAAGCCTTTGACAGTGTCAACAGAGATGCACTGTGGAAAATCCTACGATGGCATGCCCCCCCCCTTTCACGGTGAATGTAATCAAAGCCCTATACGAGGGTTTTCAGTACAAAGTGATTTGTGGAGAACATGCCTCCAGTAGCTTTAGGGTACAAACAGGAGAGAAGCAGGGATGTGTACTATCACCAACATTATTTATCTTGGCAGTAGACTGATTAATGAAGGAGGCAACATCAGACAAACGCGGAGGATTACAATGGACCCCTGACACAGTGCTGAAGGACCTTGACTTTGCTGACGACATTTGTCTACTATCAAGCAGCCACAAAGATATGCAAGATAAAATAAACAAGCTAACTCAGAATCCAAACAACATAGGACTAAAGATCAACGTAGGAAAGACAAAGTTAATGAAGCAAAATGTGAACAACAGAAATGTACTCAGAGCAGATAGGAAGTTAGTGGTGGAGGCCAACGAATGTGTATATCTTGGCAGTATATTGTAGAAAATGGAGACGGACATCAACAACAGACTTACTAGAGCAAACCAGGCTTTTGCAATGCTGCAGACTATATGGAAATCTAAAAAACTAAGCATAAATACGAAAATCAGGATATTTAAGAGTAATTTTCTAAGTGTACTACTCTATGGAAGTGAATACTGGAGAATCACCAAAACCATAGAAAACAAGTTGAATTCTTTCCAGACTAAATGTTTACGAAGAATTAGACAAATATTTTGGCCAAACACCATAAGAAATATCATCTTGATGGCAGAAATGCAGATGATGCCACTGACAGCAATTATTGAGGAAAGACGCTGGCGATGGTTGGGACATGTGCTCCGAATGACTGACAACTCACTACCAAAAATAGCACTAAGATGGACACCACAGGGGAACAGAAGTAACGGTAGACCAAAAGAGACATGGAGAAGAACAACAGAAAGGATGTTGAGCAATAGAGGGCTCACCTGGGCAAAGGACAGGCATTTGTGGACAACCACTGCGGAAACCCCATGTGCCCTGGGCACTTAAGGTTCAGAGAGAGATAACGTTTAAATACGCCACTCTAACACTGAAACATCGTTATTCTACAGACAAATATGGCATCAAACTGCACAGACAACCTCGCTGTCTGAGCTACGTTCGCCAAAGAAAGAAATATAAGTGCAGCCTTTCTCAACCTTCTGGTACCTGCAGAAACTTTCCAACATTGTTTTTTTTTTAAAATGCCAGGACTCCTACTGCAGAGACTCCGCTACCGGTACAACTGTACCCGTCTTTCACCGTGCATGAAGTACTGTTCCAAACACCGGTTTTCTCGATACAACATTCGGTACTTTCTACTTTTTTTTCCTCACTTCATGTAAAATTAAACACACCTTACTTCTTCTTCTTCTTCTTCTTCGTTCGCACTGTCTGTTTATATCTGCAGTCCTGTCTCTTGGATAAATTTCACTGTTTTTTGTAATTCATGTATGGAACCAGAGTGTCTTTGTGGAACTGTCTCAAACCATCTGACATGGAGAAGGCGCTTAAGTACAGCCACCAGAGGCTGGAAAACAAAGTTTTGGCCAGGCCAGCCACACTGTCTTCATGGCAGTCCGAGCAAGACCACAGTCTGCCCTAGCAAGGAAAGGTGCTGAAGTCGGAGTTACCCAGCCAAAAGGCGCATCGCAAAAATCAGGGTAACACGCATTATCGCTAACACACCTTACAAACATCAGCAAGAATTAAATATTTGCGTTATTTTTTTCCCTTACCTTATTTCCAGTGAGATTTGATCTTTATACAATGCTCACATCCAGAACCAAAGTCAGAACTGATTCTTCTCCTACAAACTGAGTATCATCAACTTCCTGGCCAGATTATCCTCCACAGTTTTCGCTGGATGCTTTTTGCGTGGTTTTTTTTTTTCAAATATATACATAATATAAACCGGTTACAGCAACCAAAGTTTTTTCCCCTCATGTTTAATCGATTGTTAATTACCTTTTAACTCGCTGCTTACTTTAACAAATGTTAGATCGCGGCAACAAGCAATTCGATGAGGTCCAGATAGGTAAGTATGGCCCCTACGGAGAACAGTA
This sequence comes from Achatina immaculata, assembly GCA_009760885.1. NCBI lineage: Eukaryota > Metazoa > Mollusca > Gastropoda > Stylommatophora > Achatinidae > Lissachatina > Lissachatina immaculata. The sequence goes on along the minus strand of CM019715.1, from coordinate 3,786,182 downwards.
TTCAAGCACTTCCAAAAGTTTCTAGTTCAACAAAGTTTTCCTTCAAACTGTAAAACACTTGTGGAAAATGGTCGTTAGCTTCACAAGTCGTGTATCGTTCTCAACAAACAACTTCTACAACAAAAATCACAAACGACATCACCCATACCACACAAAAGCATGGATACCAGACACAAGAAACGCTATATACGATTTGGAAATAATCCCATCTTTAAAATTACGATATACACAATATGTTATTTAAACAAGCTGGTTGACAGAAAGAAAGAAACAAACAAACACTTACTGCAGTTTTGCTCTTCGTCTTCGCCGTTCGGACAGTCCCTGTCGCCATCACACACCCAGTTTCTGGGCACACACACTGTCTGTGGTTTACCGGCACTGGTTGCATTACCACTGCTGCTGGCAGGCTCCGCGCATCGGAAGTAGTCAGCCGCCGAGCAGGACGTGAGTGATGTAGTTGCCGCACCTGCAAGAAATAAACAGTGGATGTGATTAGTCCATGTCCGGACATGCAAAGATTATTTTTTTATATCCTATACGTTTATTTCATACGTAATTAAACCAACCTTCCCCGTCCTCCTTTCAGTCCGCAGCCAGCCTCACACTGCAGGAACCTGAACAATTACTCTTTACTCTTTATGTCCTCCATGACTACCGCCACACAGGGCATCAGTAAGAAAATGAGTAAACCGGTACAAAAACTCTTCCCCTACGTAACCATTTTCATCCATCGCCCCCCCCCCTCCCACGGCCATCCGGGCCCACCCTTGAAATAAGGAAACCCTTTTGGGCTACAGAACAATGCTCTGGATAGACCCCACTTCTCACAAAGCCTACGGTTACATATTACGAATTGTATGTGCTGATAATGAACTATTTCCTCAGGCTGCACTATAAACTCGGAGACTCTCAAGCCAAGACTAGCTCAAACCACGACTAACTCAAGCCAAGACTAGCTCAAGCCAAGACTAGCTCAAGCTCAAGCCAAGACTAGCTCAAGCCAAGACTAGCTCAACCCAAGACTAACTCAACCCAAGACTAGCTCAAGCCAAGACTAGCTCAAGCCAAGACTAACTCAACCCAAGACTAACGCAAACCAAGACTAACTCAACTCAAGACTAACTCAAGCCAAGACTAGCTCAAGCCAAGACTAGCTCAAGCCAAGACTAACTCAAGCCAAGACTAACTCAAGCCAAGACTAGTTCAAGCCAAGACTAACAGTCGGCTCATGTTTAAAAACAGAACTTGCCAGGCGACTCACAAAGTTGTACTGTGAAAATTGCCATTGAAAATAAGAATATCTGCGTAACGTACATAAAGTTATCAGTTCTGTGCAGCGTACATACAGTTATTAGTTCTGTGCAGCGTACATACAGTTATCAGTTCTGCGCAGCGTACATACAGTTATTAGTTCTGTGCAGCGTACATACAGTTATCAGTTCTGTGCAGCGTACATTCAGTTATTAGTTCTGTGCAGCGTACATACAGTTATTAGTTCTGTGCAGCGTACATTCAGTTATTAGTTCTGCGCAGCGTACATACAGTTATTAGTTCTGTGCAGCGTACATACAGTTATTAGTTCTGTGCAGCGTACATACAGTTATTAGTTCTGTGCAGCGTACATACAGTTATTAGTTCTGCGCAGCGTACATACAGTTATTAGTTCTGTGCAGCGTACATACAGTTATTAGTTCTGTGCAGCGTACATACAGTTATTAGTTCTGTGCAGCGTACATACAGTTATTAGTTCTGCGCAGCGTACATACAGTTATTAGTTCTGTGCAGCGTACATACAGTTATTAGTTCTGTGCAGCGTACATACAGTTATTAGTTCTGTGCAGCGTACATTCAGTTATTAGTTCTGCGCAGCGTACATACAGTTATTAGTTCTGTGCAGCGTACATACAGTTATTAGTTCTGTGCAGCGTACATACAGTTATCAGTTCTGCGCAGCGTACATACAGTTATTAGTTCTGCGCAGCGTACATACAGTTATCAGTTCTGTGCAGCGTACATACAGTTATTAGTTCTGTGCAGCGTACATACAGTTATTAGTTCTGTGCAGCGTACATACAGTTATTAGTTCTGCGCAGCGTACATACAGTTATTAGTTCTGTGCAGCGTACATACAGTTATTAGTTCTGTGCAGCGTACATACAGTTATTAGTTCTGTGCAGCGTACATTCAGTTATTAGTTCTGCGCAGCGTACATACAGTTATTAGTTCTGTGCAGCGTACATACAGTTATTAGTTCTGTGCAGCGTACATACAGTTATCAGTTCTGCGCAGCGTACATACAGTTATTAGTTCTGCGCAGCGTACATACAGTTATCAGTTCTGTGCAGTACATACAGTTATTAGTTCTGCGCAGCGTACATACAGTTATTAGTTCTGCGCAGCGTACATACAGTTATTAGTTCTGCGCAGCGTACATACAGTTATTAGTTCTGCGCAGCGTACATACAGTTATTAGTTCTGCGCAGCGTACATACAGTCATCAGTTCCGCGCAGCGTAACATAGTTATCAATTCTGCGCAGCGTACATACAGTCATCAGTTCCGCGCAGCGTAACATAGTTATCAATTCTGCGCAGCGTACATACAGTCATCAGTTCCGCGCAGCGTAACATAGTTATCAATTCTGCGCAGCGTACATACAGTCATCAGTTCCGCGCAGCGTACATACAGTTATCAGTTCTGCGCAGCGTACATACAGTCATCAGTTCTGCGCAGCGTACATACAGTTATCAGTTCTGCGCAGCGTACATACAGTTATCAGTTCTGCGCAGCGTAACATAGTTATCAATTCTGCGCAGCGTACATACAGTTATCAGTTCTGCGCAGCGTAACATAGTTATCAATTCTGCGCAGCGTACATACAGTTATCAGTTCTGCGCAGCGTAACATAGTTATCAATTCTGCGCAGCGTAACATACAGTTATCAGTTCAGGAAGACAAGACATATCCTCGCCTAAAAGCCAGTCTTTTCAACATGGGGACTATGTTCGAGTCCACTCTGGTTATCAAGCAAAAACAAAAGAAAGGAAGAAAGAAAAAAAGAATATACGAGTACTCGAAATTTAGTGAATCTTGGCACAGTGAGCAAGTTCTGCAAATAAGGTTTTATGTGTTCTTGGTGAATTTAGTGCTCACTCTCTGGGTGACCAGATTTACAGAACACTCTATACTAGATGAAAAAAAGAATTTAAAAAATCAATACCATACAAAAGACTTTATAATAAAAATATCCACCATGCTTTTATCTGGAAATGAGGAGATGTCTATATTTAGCTCAAATTGTGGTTCAAAATTTGAATCTCAAAAGAAAACAAATTTTTTTTGAATGCAGTCATTTTATGCCTATTTTTGTTACAGGAAACCATGACGAATGTGACCGACTATGAGACATGGGTTGTGGGGCATCTTGTGTATGCAACGTAGGGAGGGTAATGATAGGAGAAAAGCTGATGAGCAGATATGAGGGTTTGTTCTAGGAAGAAAACTAATTTTTTTAAAAAAACAAAAATAATGAACAAAACATCCCTAAAACAAGAAATGACAATAATGAACTTTTTTCCCCTCCAAAACAACACTGGCAAGGAAGGTCGATCATCTACGAATACACAAAGCAATGCTCAAGGAGATATTTAAATAAAGTCTAAATATTTTTTTTAAGTAGCATATTTCTAATCCAACCCACGGTTCTAAATTATTAAGCAACTTCCTTCTAGACTCTTTCTGTGGATATTTCTCGATAACATTTCTTCTGCAGCATAGAAAAATACTTCAATAGCGAAAAGGTTAATGCTTGGATTATCCTCATTTCGATCCTAACACGATATCAAAAGCAAACATAAACATGAAACACACAGAAAGAAAATTACAGTCATACTGTTCTCAACCCTCTGTTGTCAGTGCCATTCTGGAAATTATATATAAAACAATAGGAACATATACTCTTACTGTCCTCAAATCTTCAATCAATGCCAAACCTGGACATCAACCAAAGAACAGGAATGTAAAATATACTGTTTTGAACGCCATACTCAAAATCCATCTTCATATTCACTTCTATCCTTTAATTACATTAGCAGACCCTCCACACCTCGTCCTTTATTCCTTTATATATACACATCCCTCGTATATATCCCTCTATCTCCCGAGGGAGATAGAACAAATCTAATGTGGGAAATATATATATATATATATATATATATATATATATATATATATATATATATTTGTTCTCCATCTCCCTCGGACGATTTCTCAGGTCTTTTCATGCCGTGTCTATTTCAAATTACAGATGACATTTAGCTCAGCGTCATATTACCATGATATTTTTGCTGGCTGCCCTTACAAAGCACGTATATAAACATCAGTGCTTCTCAACATTTTATGTGCCGCGCTACACTTTCTAGAAAATATCATCAACATTTTCCCTACCGTTCACCACTGATAAATTTCCACTATCGTCCTATTTTATTGGCATCTTTGAGAAAGGATACTCCAGGGCGTATTTGTGGAAGGATAATCTAGGGCATTTATGAGGAAGGATAATCTATGGCATCCTTGAGGAAGGATAATCTTGGGCATCTTTAAGGCATCACTGAAGAAGGATAGTCTAAGGCATCTTTGAGGAAAGATACACAAGGGCATCTTTGAATAAGGATAATCTAAGGCATCTTTGAGGAAGGATGTTCTAGGGCATCTCTGAGGAAAGATATTTTTCTAGGACATCTTTGAGGAAAGATATTCTAGGACATCTTTGAGGAAGGATATATATTGTAGGGAGTGGGGAAAAAAGCAAGCAGTGATCCGTTTTTTATTTGAAATCCCACTGGCCAGAGACGGGGTTTTTTTTTTTTTTGAACAGTCCTTCGAGTCCGTCGCTGATCAGGTATATAAGACGAGAAGAGATAAGTTTAAGGGATTCCATAAGCTGAGCACGTTGGAGTCCAGCGACGGTGTCATTGTTCTGACGTGGACGAAGGTGATCATTCGATAGATGGAGGCTGACATGTGTATTTTAGTTGTGTGCATTCTGCAATCAGGGTTGAACTCATATTATTCAAGGAAATGTTTTTTTATGATTCGATAATGCATGTTGGAAATGGACATCATTGGATTCGTTTGATTCGTGTTGCCTTGTGGATCAGAATTTTTGTAAATACAAGGATCGTGATTTTATAAAAAGGATTGTTGTTTCGTGTTCCTGTTATTTATATGTAAGGTGTGAACGTATGGTGTGGTCACCCTTCCAACACTCAGTACGGCGGCGGCAAGATAGAGTAAAGATTGAACAATAATTCACATCAGTCCGGTAAAAAAAAATATTACAATAGAAGGGCATCTCTGAAGAAGGATATACAAAGTATCTTCGAGGAATGATACTATAGGGCATCTTTGAAGAAGGATATACAAAGGTATCTTCGAGGAATGATACTCTAGGGCATCTTTGAAGAAGGATACTCTTAACTAACATTTATCAAATCTGACACATTCTGCGCACCTGATCTGGCAGATTCTTCTTACTGTCCACCTCATGATTTGACCGACTATCGTTGTTTCTGTTACACTCTCCTTGTGAACATCTATAACCACACGTGGATGCCAAATATCTTCTGTTTTTATTTTGGTCTTTTCTGCAGAATGCTAACAGTCTCTTCGGTCCATCTTTCCTTTCTTGCGCTTCAACAGTTATTCAATGCTACATCGAATTCGTATTTGTTATGCCAAGCAAGGACAGTAACCAAGAGCATTCCTAATCTACTGGAAGCAGCGGGGATGTGGTTCTAAGAAGAATAATGAGAATACCATGGGCAGACAAGAAAACAAATGAAGAGGTTCTAAGTGAGGCCGGGCAAAAGAGAGAAATGATGGCAAAATTCAGAACACGACAGTCCAGATTTGTAGGACATGTTTCAAGAAGAGGCAGACTGGAACATCTGGTGACAACAGGAAAACTGGAGAGATAAAGGGACAGAGGAAGGCAAAGAAGCAAGTTAGCTGGTGGACTGAATTAGTGACACGGAGCACGGCCCAACACATGTCTTATAGAAAGAGCAAATGACAGGTGGTTGTGGAACTCAATGACGACCAACGCTTGACTACCATGAACCAGAGAGAGAGAGAGAGAGAGAGAGAGAGAGCAACACAAAATGGACTACTCAAGAAAGTCTGTGTTCTGTGTCTAAACGATAAAAGCTGAGAACCAGTCAGGTGAATCACTCTATGGACCAAGCGTGTAGGGTTCAGCTTGGATGATCTCTGCGATGCACAGCATATATGATGGCCATGATGGATACCCCCAAATCTTTTGGCCAAACGCCAAACGCCAAAAGAAAAAAAAAAGGATGACACAAAGTCTGACTTCTGCAGGGGAAAAGTCATACTTTTTCATATTCATAGCTAGCAGAAAAACACTTTCTAAATCTGAAAACACAATTAAGTTGAAACAAATTTCAGCTCCTTTGATTTCCCCGAGAACGACTCTAAAACTATTTGCTGTACAGACAATTTCAAGCAGAAAGTTAAATGCAGCGTGCGCCTACATTTAGAACTAGCGACAATTAGATTATATAGTGTCGGTACGTAAGAAAGCCGTTCGCCCACAGACAAAACACACACAAACAACACACGAATATACCAGCAATATTTCTCCCGGTAACATTATTTATTACATTCGCCACTTCGGCGAAGCAATTTCTCATCAATTTCTCCCACACTGAAGCCGACTAAGGTGACCTTTCCGGGGTCACAGTTCCGAGGTCAGCAGGGGTCAGACAGAGTCACTCTCCCTCATAATCGTTGAGAGACACGGCTCAGGCTGGGGGAATCTAGGGGGAGAGAAGCTGGACTGGATTTCCCTTCTCCCGTCCTACAAGTCTAGTCCGCCTAGACAACCTAATACTGAGACAAATCTCCCCTTGCGATCCGATGAGATATCTTTGTATTACAGAAGACGCAGTATTTCAGGAAGAGAAAAAAAAAACTGTATATAAAACTGGCGGGAGTTGTCTTTCTTTTCTGTCTGTATAGAAAAAGATATTCCATTAGACAAAAATACTTTTTTTTTTAAACTGTATAGGCCCAGTATAAAGACCTTGCACAGATTTACTGTACTGTTAACTTTTAATCTATCAAAGATAAAAAAAAGTCAGCCATTATGTTTTGATGTAGCAGTTTACACAAGAAAACGTTGGCAATAGCTGGGGCATACCAGAGAGAAGCAGGAGTAAGGGTAGACCAAAGGAGACGTGGAGAGGAACAAAAGAGAGGATGTTGAGTAACAGAGAGGTCACCTGGGCAAGAGTGAGGGGGGGGGGGGAGGCGAAGGACAGGGCGTTTGTGGAAAACCCTTGCGGAAGCCCCGTGTAACTTGGGCACCCAAAGGTTCAGTGAGAGAGAGAGAGAGAGAGAGAGAGAGAGAGAGAGATTTCACTTCAGAATGGCCGTACGCCTATATAAGCGCCATCTTTACGCATAACAAAGATACGATTTCTGAAGTTGTACAGATACACTGCTCTTTTGTTCATTTTTTTTAAGCCGTCAATTACAGTAATCGTTGTAGCATATCGTTACCGTTTAAAGTAAGACGTATTACTGAGTAACATGTTTCACATGTCCCCACAGCAAAAATCTTGCGTGACGAACAGCAAGCTCAACATTGGACCAGCCAACATGTGCACAAGTGGCACGGCTAAGATGACGAGAGACCGCATCCTGTATGTGTGCCCAACATACGAGGTGCAGAGAAGGCAGACGTGGCCCAACACCTACGTCAGCTCAAGAGAACCTATATGGGCACGCAGGCCAACTCCAGCTGACCACTGATTACTTTATAAGTACACAAATCGAAGTTTGAGGAAGAAGAAGAAGAATATGATGATGATGATGATGACGAACGGCTTGGCACAGCTTGTCTAAGCCAGTAAATTGAAAGTATTGTCACTCTGGTTACCTTTAAAGCAAAAAAGAAAAAAAAGGTAACAAATAAATCAGGATTACTACTTTAGTATAAAAACTGAAAAAAAACACAAATATTACAATCAATACTCAGAAGAAGCTTTTTCAGAGGCGTTTCCAAATCTCGGTTGGGGGGGGGGGGGGGGGAGAAGATACACTGATGATAAATAATAATAATAATAATGCTTCTAAAAAAACTGTTCAGGATTTTACAGAAATCACCCATTTAGAGACATCTCCAAGCCAAAAGCTTCTCCACTGCTTTCATGTTACAGAAATCACCCATTTAGAGACATCTCCAAGCCAAAAGCTTCTCCATTGCTTTCATGTTACATAAATTACCTATTTAGAGATATCTCCAAGCCCAAAGCTTCTCCATTGCTTTCGGTCTTTCGGGTTTGTTTTTTTTCCTGTGGAGTTTGCTTAAGGTCTTCTATCATGGCATATATTTTTCTTTTATTTTTTTCTTCCAGTCTTCCTCTTCTTTGCTTTCCTGCTATTATGACTATTTCCAGTTCCCTTCTCATCGTATGCCCAAAAACTGTTTATTTCTCTACTTCTTACAGTCATAATGAACTCCTATTCTCACCGTATGCCAAATAAACGCTACCTATCTTCTCTGTGGAGCACAATAGGCCGAAGAAAAAGAGGTCGACCGCGTGAAACTCTAAAGAGGACATTATTAAAAGAAGCCAGTTTAGTGGGCATAACATCCCTTGATGAAGTTGAAAGACTCGAAGTGAACAGGAAAACCTGGCAAACAACTATGCGAGCCCTGTGTGACGTTTAACGGCACGGGAAGGATGTAAGATCTCTGTATACTTCTTTTCTAGTTATCCTTTCTTCGCTGTTTTTCGCCCCCTACTCCTCATCTAAAACACATTCTTCCAGGAAAAACAAACCCCAGAAAGCTCTAATGCACGGCCAGCTCTCTGTCTTTCTATCCAACTTGTCTTAAGACCGGCCCTGTTCTCAATTTCCTTTGCTAAGACGTCATTAAATTTTTGTTACATTTACATTAGCAAGCACAATCTCAGAAAATCTCCCTGCTGTAATCGAATATCTGCCTGTCAAAATAACAAAACCTGGGCCATTTCAATGAGCCCAGAATTTCGCCGTTTTGTGAGAAGATATCTTTCAAATCGAAACTGTTTACCCGATCCTTGGTCGCTAATCGCCCACAATATTTTCTTTAAAAGGTGTCGATATTTTAGGGAAATCGAGTACCTGGACCACATTTAGCACTGTAATCGAGTTGTTCCTTCGCTGTACAAAGCTTGTATGAGCGTTGCTTATGCTTTCAACTATAGCTTGAAAAAGAGATCATAGCCTCTCATATGTTACTCTCACTCGTGTAATAGCTCGGTCAAGTAAGATTATATGTTACAAGTGATATGTATCTGTATAAACGAAAACATGAGAGAACGCACATCTATAACAAGACAAACATAATTTATAATGGGGGTTCTTAACTAGGGCTGTCCATAACATCTTGATGGGTATGTGAACCAAATGATGAGGAGTATGTGAACCAAATTATGATGGGTGTGTGTGGACCAAATGACGAGGGGTATGTAAACCACATAATGAGGGGTATGTGAACCAAATGATGAGGGTATGTGAGTCAAATGATGAGGGTATGTGAACCAAATGAGGGTATGTGAACCAAATGATGATGATATGTGAGTCAAATGATGAGGATATGAGAACCAAAAAATTCAGATATGAGAACCAGCTTATGCAGGTATGGGACTGCACGTAAGCGGACATGGGAACCAAAAATTATGTGGCATTGGGACCAAATTATGGCGGCACTGGGACCAAATTATGATGGCACTGGGACCAAATTATGCCGGCATGGGGACCAAATTATGCTGGCACTGGGACCAAATTATGCCGGCATGGAGACCAAATTATGGCGGCACTGGGACCAAATTAGAATGTATAAAATAGGAAAAAAGTAGGAGCAGCTTTATTACTTAACGATTACAAAGTTGTGACGTTTCGGCGTGAGCCTTAATCATACAAAAACATACAGGACGAAGAAATAGAGAGAGGAGATAAAGTATAGATTCACAAGAATAATATTTTTAAAAATAATAATAAATAAATAAATAAATTTTTTTTAAAAGAGTACTTAGCTGGAATTAAAGATTCCTGACACACACCGCCGGACAAGCCACACCTTGCAATTTACAGCTAAGTACTCTTTTTAAAAAATTTTTTTATTTATTTATTTATTATTATTTTAATAGTATTCATGTGAATCTATACTTTATCTCCTCTCCCTATTTCTTCGTCCTGTATGTTTTTGTATGATTAAGGCTCACGCCGAAACGTCACAACTTTGTAATCGTTAAGTAATAAAGCTGCTCCTACCTTTTTTCCTATTTTATACATTCTAGTATCACAGCTTTACTGCAGTGCTTCGTGTATAGTTGTATACTTATACACTAATTATTGGGACCAAATTATGCCGGCATGGAGACCAAATGATGAGTTTTTTTGGGGGGGAACCAACTGTAAGATTACGAGAGCCAAAATGATCTGTTCGGTCTCTGAATATTTTTTAAAACTTGCTGTTAGGTTAGAATTTTCTTCTATCTAGTCTATCCCTAGATGTCCATGTATAAGCCAAAACCAACCTAAACACAATTTTTAAAGTCATACTGGTATTAATGACTCATGATGATGATTTCAACAGTCTGACGAAGGAATAATGACGACATAATAAGCATTCCATAATAAATATGGGGATGCATTGGGCAATCCACAGTAACAAAAAAATAATAATAAAATCGCGCGTTTAAACTTACAGAAACACGACAAACTTATTTGCATGTTTAGAAAGAGGATGTTAAAAAGATGTCATTATGTTTAACTATTCAAATTATACACTTCAGTACGAGTCTGTTTTATCTGATCTGTTTTCCCGTGTGTGGTATCGCATTTTCCCCAACACTAACAGCCGTGCCCACAGTGTAAACCAGTATGCCCTGCTTCCCTCATCTACGGCAGTTTCCTCAATATAGAAATTAATCTCTCCAGTTTTTACAGAGAGTGAGGCGAGAGCGAGTCTTATGCATATAACATTCTTACGAGGAAAGTGTACAGTAGCGACTGTGATCATCTCTCATCCATTTCCTTCCCTATCAGTTTACTAGGCCAAAACGCTGGGATCAAGAGCCAGATTACACAAAATAACTGAGATGTGGGGCCAATTTCAGACATATCAGTGGGAATTTATAAACCACTTCGCTATGTCTGCTTGCAGTTTACTGTAGGCAGAATCTCCCGTCTCTAATAACGTGCAACAGAAAAGAAAATAACAGGAACTTAAAATTCTTCTTAACTTCCTTGTCGTATATTAATTATCACGAGTACAAGACAACAGCCATGACTATTAAACTGATCTGCCCTGATCATATAGGTTCCCCTCATGACTATTAAACTGATCTGCCCTGATCATATAGGTTCCCCCCCATGACTATTCAACTGATCTGCCCTGATCATATAGGTTCCCCCCATGACTATTCAACTGATCTGCCCTGATCATATAGGTTCCCCCCTATGACTATTAAGGGCAGGCCTCGCTCGCTATGTATACAGGGCAGGATTGGTTGAATCTTTGTAAATGAAGGCAGTAGGATCGCCTCTCCCTGCTGCCACCTTCCAGCTGATATAGTTGGACAAATGAGTACCCGACACGACGTGCTGAGGACAAACTGTCCTCAAATACGGGGGGAGAAATGTGCCTGTATAATGAAACACTGCAAAGAGTACAGGATTCCACTTTATACACGCGGATATTTGTGGATGATGCACGAATTAGGTATCACTAAGAACTCGTTCGCCTTTAAAATATGCGACTTGACACGTGCCATGGTGGACTGAGAGAGAGAGAGGGAGAGAGAGTTCACGATATAATGAAACTAGTTATATATAGGAAATACTATGTTTTGACCAGAATGCGCAAATATCAAATCTGAGAAAAGCTGCCCCCAGCACGTCAATCGATCGTCGGTGTCAGGTGTTGCAGAAAATAAATCATTTGAGAAGATAATGACAAGCATGCACAGCAAGAGATCAGTATTTCTGTTTTATGTTTTCCTGCTGTTCAACATTTGCATTACTTCCACACTGTCACAACGATACATCCTTCTCTTCGAAAAGTATGGTGGTGGTGGTAGAGGGCAACTTGTACGAGTGCTAGAGGGGATGAGGGCATGTATGATCAGGGCAGATCAGTTTAATAGTCATAGGGGGGAACCTATATGATCAGGGCAGATCAGTTTAATAGTCATAGAGGGGAACCTATATGATCAGGGCAGATCAGTTTAACAGTCATAGAGGGGAACCTATATGATCAGGGCAGATCAGTTTAACAGTCATAGAGGGGAACCTATATGATCAGAGCAGATCAGTCTGGTAGTACCAGCGGGTAACCTGTACAATCAGGACCGATCATTTTGACAGCCCTAGAGGGGAACCTGTATGATCCGGGTCGAAGTGTTTCCTAAACTTCTCTGTCTGTAGTTGATTTTCTGTAAACTTCTCTATCGGTAATTGTCTGTCCGTAAACTTCTCTATCGGTGGTTGATATTTCGCAACCTTTTTTTTTTTTTGTTTGTTTATCTGTGTAGTTGATTTTCCGTAAACTTCTCTATGTGTAGGTGATTTTTTTTTTTGTTTCTATGTCTCTAGTTTTCCCTCTGTTTTTCTGAGTCTGGCTGTGATTTAAGGTATTCCAGTTACCCTGCTTGTAAGATAGATAAGGTACCGGGCTTAATTTGAAGGAGAATTAAAAAGACAGCGGGCGAGACAGTGACGTCACACTTAAGTTTGCCCTCGGGTCAATGAAAACATGTAGTAGGGGAAGAGGGGACGGGGTTGTAGACTGCCCAGATCGATAAGAGACGCGCTCTTTCGGTCAGTCTCTGGGCACAAACCCAGCTTGTAGCATCCCGTTACGTCAGCTCGTGCACTCTTTTGTGGTCCTCCTTGGTGGAAAGAGATCAGGGCCCTGTTAGACTTGCCCAGTGCGCGGGGATATAACCCTTAAACATTGCAGCACCGACGCTAACATCATATCTCCTTTATGCCTGAATGACTCGGAACAGGTCAAGCAAAGCATGTCAACTACCACTTTATCTCCTTTATGTCTCAATGATTGGCATAGGTCCAGGGAAATACGCCCACTGCCACTTCATCTCCATTATGTCTCAATGACTGTCGTGGGTCCAGGAAAATATCCCTACTACCACTTTATCTCCTTTATGTCTCAATGACTGGCGTGGGTCCAGGAAAATATCCCCACTACCACTTTATCTCCTTTATGTCTCAATGACTGGCACAGGTCCAGGGAAATACGCCCACTACCACTTTATCTCCTTTATGTCTCAATGACTGGCACAGGTCCAGGGAAATACGCCCACTACCACTTTATCTCCTTTATGTCTCAATGACTGGCGCGGGTCCAGGAAAATACGCCCACTGCCATTTCCCACATTCTCGATGACTGGTTCAAGTTACTGAAAATATGTCCACAACCACTTTATCTCCTACAATGCCTCGGTATCTGATATAGCACAAGTCCCTTTTCCCTTCACTAAATATAATCTAATGTAATGACAGTTTTTATACTGTGTTACTGAAGCACTGAATACGCGCTGGGTCTTCAGTAAGTTCATGCTGATGTAATGTATTCTGTCTGCAAGTAACAACCACAGGCTTTATGTTTTTTGTCTACATAATGACTGCGTGAATGACTGGGCTGTATAAGCAGAGACAAAATATGAATATATGGGATATGAACGAATATCACAGCACAGGGACTGTGACTTCGAAGGAAAGGGGGGTGGTACTCTTACAGGCAGAGGATGAGGGAACGGAGTGACGTGCTTACAGGGACAGATGGAAGAAATGGGGTAGTGAGTGACAGGTACATATGGAAAAAAAATGGTCGACACGGACTGACGGACAGACAGACAAACAGAAAGGCAGACAGACAGACAGACTGACTGACTGATTGACAGAACACGTCTCTGTTCGTATAATCAAACCAAGCCAGGACTTAACCTGGCACCTTCAAACCTGCAACCCTAACTCTCCGGTGAGCTATCAAAGCTTCACGCCAACCTCGCAATATGTTCAGTGTCGAGACGGGGAAAAAACTTTCATTTGCTGATTATCTGACACAATCTTCGGGAACCAAACAGTTAGTTAATCCGCAATCACCGATAAATTACCGACAAAGACCGGGAAAAACCCGAAAATTTTGGAGGTCAGAAGACTGATGATGCTCAAACTGTATGCAAGAGAATCAGTCACGGTTGACTTTCGTTCAGCGTATGAGCATTTTGTAAAGATTAAATCTTGCCACAAATAAGGTCAGAAGAAAAAAAAAAGTACACACGAACATTTACTGATATTTGTAAATTATGTTCAATTCTATATTTAAAACTACTTTCATCTTTTACCTATATTTAAATAGAAAAAAGCACCCAAGCACGATTTCACAGTCTTTGTCTGTACACGGTTTTCTCCGCTAGTCTTTGTCTGTACAGGGTTTTCTCCGCCAGTCTTTGTCTGTACACGGTTTTCTCCGCTAGTCTTTGTCTGTACACGGTTTTCTCCGCCAGTCTTTGTCTGTACAGGGTTTTCTCCGCTAGTCTTTGTCTGTACAGGGTTTTCTCCGCTAGTCTTTGTCTGTACAGGGTTTTCTCCGCCAGTCTTTGTCTGTACACGGTTTTTCTTTGTCTGTACACGGTTTTCTCCGCTAGTCTTTGTCTGTACACGGTTTTCTCCGCCAGTTTTTGTCTGTACAGGGTTTTCTCCGCTAGTCTTTGTCTGTACACGGTTTTCTCCGCCAGTTTTTGTCTGTACACGGTTTTCTCCGCCAGTTTTTGTCTGTACAGGGTTTTCTCCGCTAGTCTTTGTCTAAAGAGACTGACCGGCAAAGCAGCAGGGAACATGTTATAGTCTGCCGCTGTTTAGTCAGATATCACAGCTCATCTCTATATCTAAGGGCCGCTCCACCATCCGCGACCCAGTGGATGCACCCGATGGAAGGACGTGTCATGGGAAGGCAAAAGTTGGACAACCTAGTAATAACCGGAAAATTCAAAGGAAAAAGAGAGAGAAGAAGGCCAAGAGAAAAATATCTCAGTGGACTGACCAAATGGCTGGGGGGGGGGGGGGGAAAGCATCTGAATTAGCCGGAAACACCAAGAGCGGTACAAGCTGGGAAAGTATGATCGTCAACGACGTACGGTACATAATAATAATAATAATGTGTTGAGAAAATCAGTTTTTCGGAGACTACTTCATGCAAGATGACAGGTATGACTGTACCGGTTTCCACAAAAAAAAAATCCTAACGCGATCACTTTATGAAGAACTGCTGGCATAAATCAGTTAACAGGAATATGGTTTCTCACAAGTGAACCTACGCTATAAACATCCGCACTGGCACGAAGAATAATCTATGCCCGCGCTGCAGTCTGGGAGCCTGTCAAGCCGTACTATCACTCGTCCAAAGGTTGTCATAAACATTGCGTCACACTGGGAGTCATTAGACTCAATAATGAGCTGAGAATCCATCGGCAAACACTCGAGAAGGATTAGACTGGTGTGCGCTCTGTGTTCCTCTATTATAAACGAGGATTAACACTGCCTACAGTGAGAGTCGGAGGGTGGATACTGTGACAGGGCAAGGTCCTGAGATTATGTTGGTGGATCCTCCCAGTCACTGAGTGCCCCAGCAGAATCCCCCTAGTAGAGAAATATGCGGCAATATTTTCTTAATCATGACAACACTGATGGTGGATGACCGCACTGAAAAGATGTGGGAGGAAGTGGGGAGTGCGAAGGGAAAGAGAAGAGAGAGAAAGGAAAGTGAGAGAGAACGATAGAGAGAGAGAGAGAGGAAAGAGAACAAGAAAGAGAGAGGAGAGAGGAAAGAGAGAGAACGAGAGAGAAAGGAGGGGGAAAGAGAACAAGAAAGAGAGAGGAGAGAGGAAAGAGAGAGAACGAGAGAGAAAGGAGGGGGAAAGAGCGAGAGAGAACGAGAGAGGGGAGAGAGCAAAGAGAGAGAGAACGAGAGAGGAAAGAGAGAGAACGAGAGAGGAAAGAGAACAAGAAAGGAGAGAGGAAAGAGAGAGAACGAGAGAGAAAGGAGGGGGAAAGAGCGAGAGAGAACGAGAGAGGGGAGAGAGCAAAGAGAGAGAGAGAACGAGAGAGGAAAGAGAGAGAACGAGAGAGGAGAGAGAACGAGAGAGAGAGGAGAGAGCAAAGAGAGAGAACGAGAGAGGAGAGAGAACGAGAGAGGAGAGAGCAAAGAGAGAGAGAACGAGAGAGGAAATAGAAAGAACGAGAGAGGAGAGAGAACGAGAGAGAGCAGAGAGAAGAGAGAGAGAGGAGAGAAGAGAGAGAGAGGAGAGGAAGAGAGAGAGGAGAGGAAGAGAGAGAGGAGAGAGCAAAGAGAGAGAGAACGAGAGAGGAAAAAGAGAGGAGAGAGAACGAGAGAGGAGAGAGCAAAGAGAGAGAGAACGAGAGGAAAAAGAGAGGAGAGAGAACGAGAGAGGAGAGAGCAAAGAGAGAGAGAACGAGAGAGGAAAGAGAGAGAGAACGAGAGAGGAGAGAGAACGAGAGAGGAGATGAAAGAGAGAGAGGAGAGGAAAGAGACAGAACGAGAGAGGAGATGAAAGAGAGAGAGGAGAGGAAAGAGAGAGAGGAGAGGAAAGAGAGGTAGGAAGACAGAAAAAAGAGAGAAAAGAAGTGAGAAGAAACAAATAGACCGAGAGAGAAGTAGAAAGGGAGAGAAAGAGAGTAGAAACAGAGAGACCGAGAGAGAGGCAGGAAGCCAGAAAAAAAGAGAGAAAGGAGAGAGAGAGAGAGAGAAGAAACAGAGAAGAGAGACGATGGGGCCGAGTGGTGAAAAGAAAAAAAAACCGTAGACGAGGATGTATAAAAATCATCAAGCAACAGATTTCTCTGAACCATCGCACCTACACGACATCACAAACATCCGACCTGTACAAGAGAAACCTGAAAAAAAAGTCCACAAAAAAGTCCCTTCTATAATATAACTTTCTGAGCAGAGCCACTGCTGAGAGCAGTCATGTGCTGAATCTTCTCGTGTGTTTAGTGTGACCGTCCCATGTCTGTCATCTACCAAATCTGACGGCCAACGCGTTCATCCCATGTAGAGATGTCGTGTGTCACATTTTTGTGCTGAAATCTCTCACGCTAGCCTCCTAAATGCTATCAAAGATGGATACCCGATGCTACATCTGTGTTAACTGGTTCTGTGGGTCTGTCTTTTTTTTCTTTAGCTCGTGGATCCCTGAAAGTCAACAGTAGCTTTCACAAGTTTCTAATATTTTACGTAATCTAGATTTACTGTGGGGACGAGGCGTGTCAAATATTTTGTTAGCACAGACGTTAACATGTATGAAGTATAATGCTTAAATTTTAACTTAAGAGCGACTGAGATTGAGTGAGAGAGAGAGAGAGAGAGAGAGTGACAGAGGCACAGAGAGAGTGATAAAGGTAGAGAGACAGAGGCAGAAAGGGTGTGAGAGAGACAGACAGACAGAAAGAGAGGGAGAGAAAAAGTGCAAAAGTGCGTGAGAAAGAGTGACAGAGAGTGTGCGTGAGAGAGAGGGAGGGAGAAGAACGAACGAACAAACGCTATTTTCAAAGTTTTAAGAATGAGACAAGCAGGCCTGTCAAACATTCTGTCCATCAAACAAATTTCATTCAAAGTGAGGAGAAGCAAGGGGAGAAAGGAGAGGAGAGGAAAGCCAGAGTATACGACATCTAATGTACTAAACAACGTGTGAGAAAAAAAAGGACCGAAAAGGAAGCAAACAAAACAACAACAACAAATGGACAAACTCCAGCACTTAATAGCAATTACGCTTTCCATTTTGTGCACTTGTCACCACCCTACTCAGCTAAACCCGTCCTACGATAAAACAATTACAGGAATCTGTGATTAATTTCTGCCGCAGCTCAGCTGATTCTTGTTAAGTTATTCCTCATGTTTTCACTCCGGCTGTTAAACAGGTCGGTGGGCGATGGAGAACATACATCAAAGATGATGTGAAGCTTGTTACGGTGTACAGCCGTGCCGGCCGATTCCGCGGCTAACTCCCGGCACATTCAAATCACAGCTTTTCGTTTATAATGGTCGCAAGTAAGGAGAATGGCACACCAAACTACCGGATGTGGCATCTCTCTCTCATACTGCCTATTCCTTGTTCTCACCCACACATTTAAACATAACAACGCTAAAGATTACTACCATGTTTGTGTGGGTGGGCCGATGCCTATATATAAAATAGCATCACATGTGGAGTTACAAAGAAAACTCATTTTAAGAATATATATATATATATATTATATATATATAGTGACAAACAACATCTTTTTTTGGCAGAAATACATATGAAGCCACTTACAACAATTATTGATTACTGAGGAAAGACGCTGCGATGGTTGGGACATGTGCTTCGAATGGCTGACAAATCACTACCAAAAAACAGCACTAAGATGGACATCACAGGGGAAAAGAAGTAAGGGTAGACCAATAGAGACATGGAGAAGAACAACAGGGAGGATACTGAGCAATAGAGGGCTCGCCTGGCCAAGGGCGGAAAAAAAAAGGCAAAAGACAGGCATTTGTGGAAAATCCTTGCGGAAGCCCATGTGCCCTGTGCACTTAAGGTTTATATATATATATATATATATAATATATATATATATATATATATATATATATATATATATATATAAAGTTCATGAACATCCCTGGTTTAAAAAAAAGAAGGTATAAACTTATTTTATCTTGTACAAATAACAGCTCCAGCTCTTCTCTTTCACTGATAGAACGCTATAATTAAAACACACACACAAAGTGGGGACTCAGTTACAAGCCTGATATAGGAAAGTTAAAAGCCTGATATATGGAAGTTAAAAGCCTGATATAGGGAAGTTAAAAGCCTGATATAGGGAAAGTCACGCACTATTTTGTCATATAACTCGTCTTGACTCGTGTCAAGAATACAACAAATAAACATGTGCATCTTTTGTTTTAGTTGCTAGCATTGGGCTGAGGGACCAACAGTTCCATTCTACGGAATTTGATTATAAGAAAAAAAAAATGTTTCCCAGCCACCAAGAGAGTACGTTATGTTGAATATGCGTAATTGAAATACTGTCTGTGTAAACTACGTAACTTCGATGAATGTCTGCACAAACTACGCAGCTGACTGTATAAACTATATTAGCTTTATATAATATTAATAATAATTATATTTATATTAAACTATATCCCGCTTGATCTGTTACATATGATGTACCGGGAGTTGGGCATAAGGCTAACAACCTTATCCTGAGACCTATCTAGAGGCAACTCCAGATGGGAAAAAAAGATATCGTTATGGAAACTCGCAGAGAAACCAACCGAGCATCAGGGATGCCAACTCCGAAGAGCTCATTCGTCGGCCCCAAACATGTGACAAAGATCGGATTCTGGAATGTGAGAACGATGGCAGCACCAACAAAAACTACCCAGGTCATCAAAGAAATGGAGAGATACCATCTAGACATACTTGGCATCAGCGAAATGCGATGGCCAGAAGCAGGTAAAAGATCGGCGGAAAACGGTAAGTTAATTATACATTCAGGCAGAAATGACAATAAATTCCGAGACGGAGTGGGCATTATTATGTCAAATGTAGCTGCAAAGAGCCTTGTAGAATGGGAACCAGTGAACAGTCGTATAATAAGAGCACGATACAACCTACGACACGGAAGAATGACAATAATACAGTGTTATGCACCCACGAATGATGCAGATGATGATGTGAAAGACGACTTCTATCACCAACTACAACAAATCATCAACAAAGTCCCTAAACACGACATCCTAATTGCTATGGGGGACTTCAATGCTAAGGTAGGGAAGGATAATACCGACGTTGAAAAAGTGATGGGGAAAGAAGGAATTGACATGGTTAATCAGAATGGAGAAAGATTAATTGAAATGTGTCTAACAGAGGGCATGGTCATTGGAGGCACAATATTCCCACACAAAGAGATACATAAAACAACATGGATATCTCCAGATGATAGAACTAGAAACCAGATAGACCATTTTTGTATTAGAAAGCAATACAGAACATCTCTCATGGATGTAAGGGCTTATAGGGTTGCAGATGTCAACAGTGATCACAACCTGTGCATAGGGAAAATAAAACTAAAATTGAAAAGTCAACACAAGAAATCAGTACACAGAAAGATAAACATCCACAGCCTACAAGAAGAAAATACTAACATTAATTTCAATCAGGAACTTGCCAATCATTCCAAAACACCCAGTGAAGTTGAGGAGATAGGTATAGATGAGTTATGGAATTCTTACAGCACAGCCATAATCACAGCAGCAAAAGTAAGCGCTGGATTGGAAAAACCAAATAGAAAAGCATGGATATCAGATAAAACATGGAAGTATATACATGAAAGACGAGCAGCCAAATTAAACATGTTGAATGCAAAAGCAGATCATGAAAGAGATTCGTCAAAAGCAAAATACAAAGACATAGACAAGAAAGTAAAAAGTTCAGCTAGAAGGGATAAAAGAGAATACATAGACAATATGGCGAAAGAGGCAGAAAAAGCAGCAAAAACAGGAGACAGCAAAACTTTATATAACATACAAAAGAGGCTAACAGGTACTATTACATCTAAAGAAAGACCAATCCTTAGCAAAACTGGAACACTATTAACATCAAATAAAGACCAAAAGCAAAGATGGGCTGAACACTTCCAAGAAATACTCAATCGACCACACCCAAAAGAATTGTTAAACCTTGAAACTGACTTATCAGCCCCACAACTAAATGTCAATCTAGATGAAATTAAATTGCATGAAATTGAAGCAGCAGTGAATTTAATGGCTAACAACAAAGCTGCAGGTGAAGATGAAATAACAGCCGAGATGCTAAAAGCTATCAATAGTGACAACATGAGACAACTACAGAGAATGTTTAACAAGATTTGGAAAGAAGAAAAGGTCCCTTCTAATTGGAAGAAGGGAATCATTGTTAAAATACCAAAAAAGGGCAACCTTAGTGACTGTAACAACTGGAGAGGAGTAACCTTAATATCAGTTGTGTCAAAAGTATTTTGCAAGGTCATTTTGAATAGACTCAAAGATATAGTGGATACTGCAATGAGAGAAGAACAAGCAGGATTTCGAAAAGGGAGAAGCTGTCTCGACCAGATCTTTACTCTCAGAATAATACTTGAAGAACATATTGAAAAGCAAAACCATTAATACTGAATTTCATAGATTTTAAGAAGGCATTTGATAGCATACACAGAGATTCATTATGGAGAATTTTATGTCTATATGGAATACCATCTAAAATTGTCAACATCATTAAGGACTTATACAATGGATATGGTTGTGCAGTCAAGACAGAAGAAGGGATGAGTGAATGGTTCCAGATTGAAACAGGCGTGAAACAAGGATGTATACTGTCTCCTTTACTTTTTGGGATTACAATAGACTTCATAATGACAAAATGCTGCACAGGTAACACAGGTATTGACTGGGTACATGGGACCCAACTAGAAGATCTTGATTTTGCTGATGACATAACTCTTATCAGTAATAATGTGAATTCCATGCAAGAAAAAACAGATAGCCTATCTTCACTGGCTAGCAAAATAGGACTTGAAATTAACAAGGACAAAACAAAAATAATGAAAATTCCCATCAATCAAAATGGAAAAATACACATAGAAGGGACAGATATTGAAGAAGTCAATCAATTTGCATACCTTGGCAGCTACATAGACCAGGATGGTGACACTAGAAAGGAAGTTAGGATCAGAATTGCAAAAGCAGCATCAATTGGAATTCAAAAGTTATAAGCACAAAAACCAAGTTAAGACTATTCAATTCAAATGTAATATCCACCCTCATTTATGCATGCGAAAGCTGGAAAACAACTAAAGAAATAGAAAAGAAATTAGACTCTTTTGAAAACAAATGCCTAAGGAAAATACTCGGCATCAAGTGGAATGAATTCAAGAACAATGCAGAGATAAGACAGATGACTGAACAACAACCAGTCTCATGGGTGATCAGGAAAAGGAGATGGACATATGTTAGTCACTTGATGAGAAGAAATGATCAGAGAATCCCAAAACAAGCTATCAAGTGGAACACAACAGGCCGAAGAAAAAGAGGCAGACCGCGTGAAACTCTGAAGAGGACATTATTAAGAGAGGCCAAGTTAACAGGCATAAAATCCTTTGATGAGGTTGAAAGACTCGCTGAAGACAGGAAAAATTGGCGAACTACTTTGCGAGCCCTATGTGACGTCTAACGGCACGGGAAGGATATAAGATATAAGATAAGATATCTGCACAAACTACGTATCCTACGGCCTGTCTGTGTAAGCTATGTAACTCGGGGAATATCTGTGCAAACTACGTATCCTACAGACTGTCTGTGTAAACTACGTAACTTCAGGGAATGTCTGCACAAACTACATATCCTACGGACGGTCTGTGCAAACTACGTAACTTCAGGGAATGTCTGCACAAACTACGTATCCTACAGACTGTCTGTGTAAACTACGTAACTTCAGGGAATGTCTGCACAAACTACGTATCCTACGGACGGTCTGTGCAAACTACGTAACTCGGGAAATGTCTGCGCAAACTATGTATCCTGTGGACTGTCCGTGTAAATTACGTAACTTAAGGACCGTCAGTATAAAGTATCTTTACACATATGTAAGTCTCAGACTGTACAGAAGATGCATCTACAAGAAATCCACAGATTAGTGATCAAGCTAAGACGGGGGGCGGGGCGACGCATTCTGTAACAAAATGAATTAAAGGATCCAGATCCCACGGTACTGCATCCCAGAACGCCAGCCCCCTCCCCCTCTCCCCCCCCCCTTTCCAGAACACTGAAGGCCAGTGCATCCACTCTATGGCAAGCAAAAGGTCATCACATGAGCAGAGTAGAAGCATCACGGGAGAACAATAGCGCCACCTGTGACCTACAATTTCTCTGTGTTATCTCACGCCCCTGACATAAGCAGCAGAGACCTGTTTTTTTTTTTGTTGTGACGACCAGAAACTGAGACCGGCAACCACAAGCTGCAGAAGGCAAGCGCCTGGGAAAATACGTACAGACCGTATGCGACCTTGGGGTTCTAGGGATGCTCCTCTTACCTGCCTATGGTCACACACTGTTCAATAAAATGATCATTCTGTAATCCGCCATTAAGATTATTCTATGGGCATTATTTTCTTTTATGATGATTCTGTAGGCTTTATTTCTCCATTAAGATTATTCTATAAGCTTTACTTCTCCATTAAGATTATTCTATAGGCTTTATTTCTCCATTAAGATTATTCTATAGGCTTTATTTCACCTACTCACTGAAACAATTATTATAGAGACTGTAATTAACATGGACGCTCACATGCTTTTTATTTGCACTATGATTAACCAAATTACTTCACTATGACGATAATTTCTATATACTTCTTCCAGCAGTTCCTGGATTCAGCTGCTTTCCGAGTCCATCCCCCTCTTGACCTTTTCTTGCCATTTATCGATTCCAAGAGGGCGTGTATCTTCTTGGCGCATATGAGACTGTCTCGCCATCGTTGTATAGCTCTAGCTCTTGGTCTAGCCCCTTTCGTCACTTCTGTGAGGGCCAACTCCATATGTCCATCCTCCTCCATTCTCTCTGAACGCTGGAGCAACCTCAGCTTGTCGTTTTGTTTTGTTTTGTTTTGTTTTTTTTTTCATAATGGCTGTTACGAGCAGAGTAAAACAAAGTGTAGATTTCTTTGTTACTTCTTGTCTTCCAATGTTGTGTTATAGGGTCTCTTACCGGTCCATAAATTCTTCCCAGGATAGCACTCTCAAATATAATTCTATATACTGCTGTTAATCTATTCTCTGGAGATGATAATTGCATAAGCTGTTTTCAGCAAAACGCTATTTCTATAAACTGCAAGTGATGTGTTCGGTAACATCTGTATTCTCTCAGCAGGCAGTGACTAATCAGACCAGCCAATCAGATTAGATTTTTCTTTGAAACAAGAGGCTGCATAAATCTTACATGGAACATAAGTTTTTGAAGGCGTAACATTTCAGTCTGTCTACCTGCAATTAATCTGTTCCATAAAATGATATAACCACAGGCTGTAATTAATCTGTTCCCTAAAATGATATAACCACCGGCTGTAATTAATCTACACCGACTAAACTATGGGTGGGCGTGTCCGTACTAGTCAGGCCTTGTTCGTCATCGATTCCCACAGCCATCTACCCTGTGCTCTTTCTGTAAGGTGTGTGCTAGACCGTGCTCCCTGCCACTCTTTTAGTCCGCCAAGTATCTTATTTCTTTGTCTTCCTCTGTCCCTTTGTCCCTCCAGTTTTCCCAGTTATGTCAAACTCTCACTAGGTGTCCCTGTCTGTCCCTTTCCAAAACAAGTCTTGATCGTTGCTTTTATGTTGTTGTTGTTGTTAAATTTTGCCACAGTTTCTCTCTTCTGCCCAGCCTCACTTGAAACCTCTTAACTCCCATGAAGCCACTAAAGTCAGTTCTAAGAGAAGCAGCATGACACTCATCACTAACAGTCCTGGGACTGACAAACCTTTAACGTTGATGGGCAGAATGACAGACCTGGGGGGGGGGGGGTGTGGGGAATGCATTTTTAATTGTAGGTTTTCTCCCTTCCACTCCACCCTCCCCCTTCCAAAAACAGGATTAGTACAGTGGTTCTCAGACCTTTTTTGCCCAACGCACCTTTTTCATCATGTATCAGAATATCATTTCTTTCCACCACCCCCACCCCCTTTTCCCCCTCCTTACTAAGATTATTTGGCTCCAAAGATGCATTCCAAATAACATGAATATAATTTGTGATCGTGTTAACCTTTTGTATCCTGAATTAATTGCCCTGTAACTTTTTCATTATTTTTTTTAAATGTCATAAGGTAGTTTTTGGTAAGCTATGAACATAGAAAGAAGGAAATTAATTTTTATAAACATTTTCATGGTTTTTTTTTTAAGGATGGAATTTACAAGTACAAAGAGGAAAGAACTCAAGTTTTCGGAAAAACTGGCCAGTTTTGTGTGACAGGACAGAAAAAAGTACACTCTGCACAATGAAGAGCAAAATGTCAGAGTGCTGGCCCTTTACTGGTTGTTTGACAGAAGGCTGTTAATACATATTCCTTTGAGTATCATCAACAATGATGTTTGCATTTATGAAATATTACAATTCAAACAAAGAGGTACTTGTGAGTACCGTCAGGATACACAGGGTTAACCGGCAATTACTGGTTAAAAAGAGAACAACTGAAACTTTTGAAGATGGTCTTTTACCGTAACCGGTTTATATTATAACCGAGCCAGTAGACTGCTGATGTTCAGTTTGTACAGAGAATAGTCAGACAGTTTTGACTCTGGTTCAGCGTGTGAGCTTTTTATAAACATTAAATCTCACCCCAAATAAGAAGAAAAAGAAAGAAAAAACCCACACAAACATTTCATTTCCGCTGATGTTTGTAAAGTATGTTTAGTGTTACATTTTTTTAAAGTATAAAGTACCGAATGCTGTATTGAGAAATTCGATATTTGTGAAAGTGCTTCGTGCAAGGTGAAAGACAGGTACAGCTGCAGGGGTTTTCAAAATATCCTTGCGCCATCACTGATAATATAATACTTCAAAAGTCTGAGTCTGTCAATCTGTGGTCCCCCACTCCCCCAAAACCTGAGAACTCCTGGACTAACCAAACACTAAACCATAAGCACTCTATACCGGAAAATCGTGGACCGGCATTCCCGTTCACAGTTCATCAGGGCCATTGATTGTCCTGGTCTGTCAGGTACAACAGCACATCGCGTGGTTTTGCATAAATCCCACGTTTGGCAGCTGCGAGCCTAATTGTATATAACGCGGGAGTTTATGCTCGTTCGTGCCGCATCCAAAGCTCGTTTCCCCCCTCTATTTATGCTCCGTATAAAATGCATTGCATAAAAAGCTCATTGAAACATCCTGCTAAAATAGCTATATATGAGTGGTACAGCCAATGTGAGAGGGGTAGAATAAAGCAAATGGATCTTTTCTTCTTCCTCGTTCAGTTTTGTATGCTCAGTCATCTAGGCAAGGAGAAAGGAAGCCTACATGAATCTCATTGTAAGCAGGAGTTCTTTATTTGTGCTCTTCTCTTCCATCTCCGCTCTTTTCTGTGGGGCCAGGTTCGTGCTCTGTGTACAGTTGAGGTTTGCAAGACGTGTGCTGGATTCTGGATGTTCTTTTACCGTGTGTAGGGTGGCGGTGGGGGGGGGGGGGGGGGGGGGTTCTGCCGCCCACAATCGCAGATGGGCTTGCAGTCTACGCAGTCCTGATGAGAGATTGTAAAGAAACACTTCTGCTTCATCGTCTTCAGCGCTGGAAGTTATTCGTCGTACAAAATCTGAAGCATTGTTGTCCAGAAGTTTCCTCCAGTTCAAAAACTTCTTTCCCAGATCCAGCGAGCTACGCGGGCTGGTCATACGAGGGGTGATTGATAAGTTCTCGACATAAGGTATAACGGATTATTTGTGGATAACTTTTTTAAAGATTATTTCTCAACATAATCCTCTTGCAAGTTTATGTACTTAGTCCTGCAATCCTGGAGCATACAGATCCCTTCTTTGTAAAAGTCAGCATCTTGTGCCAGTAGAAAGTTTTGTACAGCATGAATGACGTCATCATTTGAAGCAAATTTGTGACCACTGAGCTCCTTTTTTAGTTTGGTAAACAGGTAATAGTCTGAAGGGGCCAAATCTGGGGAATAAGGAGGATGTTCAAGAAGCTGGAAGCCGCATTCATGAATGGCAGCCATTGCCACCGCCGACTTGTGAAATGGAGCATTGTCTTGCTGATGACTCCTCTCGTCAATTTCCATCGACACTTTTTCTTTAATTTGACCTGCAGTTGCTTCACAAGATTAGCGTAATAGTCCCCGGTGACCATTCTGCCCTTTTAAAGATAGTCTACCAATAGCGCACCTTCTGAATCACAAAAGATGGAAGCCATCACTATGCCTCCAGACAGAACCAGCCTTGCTTTCTTTGGAGGTGGGGATCCATGTTTCCACTGCTTTGACTGTTTCTGGTTGAAAATGAGGAACCCAAGTCTCATTCATAGTCAGAAATTGCTGAAGAAACAGTTCAGGAAAATGGCCAAGATTGTCTCCTGACATGCTGAGACGCTGTCGTTTGTAATCAGCTCCAAGAAGTTTCGGGACCCATCGAGCAGAGACCTTTGTCATTTGAAGATCATTGTGAATAATGGCATAAACACGTTCCTAGGAGATTCCCAATTTAGTAGCAATGTACCGCTCAGTTAGTCGTCGATCCTCCATTATCATGTCATGGATTCTGCCGGTGGTTTCATCGGTGGTTACCGTTCTTGGACTTCCTGGACGGGGATTATCTTCCAGACTATCCCTTCCATGTTTGAACTGAGCTGCCCATTTCTTCGCTGTGCTGTAACAAGGGGTACTCTCCCCTAGAGTCTCCACCATATCCTCATGGATCTCCTTCGATGATAAGCCCTTGTGCAGAGATAGCGAATGACTGCTCGATGAGAAATTTTATCCACTTTCTCAATTCTGCCACCCCTTACCACTTCACAAGCCTTTTAAAAAACTGATTGCAGTTAATTTCTTGAAACGTGGTGTTTAATCTTACATTAATCTGATCTACAAATGCACCTAATATCAACTGTGCGTTTCAAGTATTTATACCCTCGTAGATGCGGTGCATGTTCTGGTAGTAGTGTTCCACCTCTACAAGAACAAGTATTTACGTGTGAGTGATATTTGGAGACGGCATACGTGACCCTGTGGTCTACACTGATTAGTAAACCAGGGCGATTGAATAAACACGCCAAATCTTCGACTCTGATGAATTTTATATCATTTCCAGTTACTCCTTATAAATAGTGCTATCCTACTTACTCACCAGAAACTACTTACTACACTGGCTCCTCTATTTTTCCATTGTCTGAATCCTTATCAACGGCGCACACTGACCCCGCAACTCCATCAGAAATTACTACTTTGGCTCCTCCACTTTGTTCCACTATGTGACTTTCTTTCAAAGCAGTGCATTTCTACCGATTCCGACACCAGCCAAAACTGCGGCCGTCTCTGCTGCTCAACTCCCACTCCACAGCGCCGAGGTCACCAGGAAGATTTGCTGTATCCAGTAAACCTGCCCAACCCACTCAAACCTCCAAGCACAGATCTGGCCTGAGGAAGAACTGAAATAAAAGCTAGGGGGGAGGGGGGCGCCTCGCGTTCAATCATGTATGAGACGGCGGACTAAGTCAAGGCGACATGGCTGCATATAGAGCGTGACCAACATTCCCCGAGAGCTGAAGATGCCCTTCTGTGTCTCTGCTGGAAGAGATCAGATTCTCTGCACATGTCCGTCTTTCTCCTCCCCTGCATTCTTTGCTGATTACTACTTGTTTATGTTATGTGTGGTGCACCTTATGACATGCTAAAAGAAAAAAAAGGCAAAAAAGAAGGCTGGGACAAAGTCCTCTAGCAGAGTAATGTCTTACTCTAGGTTGAAGGAAGTGAGCAGGCTGTTTATATGCGCTTACAAGATTGGTTCTTGGTGTTAAATCTGTAGTTCGACTATTTTCTCTTGCATCCTCGTCAAATTAGCGTTAACTTTCAACTTTCCATGTGGTTCATGGAGCACTTTGTGCTTTGAATTCTTTCCATTATTAATGCAACCTTTCGTGAAAACGTTTATATCATTTCACTTGCACTTTATACATTGAATTCTACTCATTCTTCTTCTTCTTCGTACGCATTTAGCGATAATGCGTGGTATCCTGATTTTTGTGATGCGCCTTTTGGTTGGGTACCTCTAACTTCAGCACCTTTCCTTGCTAGAGCAGACTGTGGTGTTGCTCAGACTGCCAGGAGACAGTGGTGTAGGCTGGCCTGACCAAAACTTTGTTTTCCAGCCTCTGGTGCCTGTACTTAAGCCCCTTCTCCATGTCAGGCCCAACAGCTTTGGGACAGTTCCACAGAGACGTTCCAGCTTTCGGATGAGGAATCCGATGAGTGCTTCAGTGATATCCATTCCCCGCCACTTATAGTCTGCTGGTTCTGCTTTGTTTACTTCATTCTTACAGCCATTGTTGTAGAGACCCATAGGCTTGTCGCGTCCTGGATTCATTGGTTTCAGGTCAGACTTTCCTCATCCCTGCTGGCGATCTCCATGTCCCCATCCATCCACCAACCTGACATCACATTTTACAAAAATAATTACAATTAGTGTTGATTGCTACAGGTTTCTGGGCTACAGAAGTAGGTCAGAGTTTTTAAGAAATCAGATGTACGTTTTTTCTGTCTCAGAAAGACTATGTATGTTAAGATAGAAGGTCAGAGTTTTTAAGAAATCAGATGTACGTTTTTTCTGTCTCAGAAAGACTATGTATGTTAAGATAGAAAGACTATGTATGTTAAGATAGAAAGACTGTGTATGTTAAGATAGAAAGACTATGTATGTTAAGATAGAAAGACTATGTATGTTAAGATAGAAAGACTATGTATGTTAAGATAGAAAGACTATGTATGTTAAGATAGAAAGACTATGTATGTTAAGATAAGTGTATTCTTAACACAGTTGTTCCCATGGAAAATTCTACTCATTATTAACGCAGTCTTTCATGAGAACATTTATACCATTTCATTAGTGCTCTCATTGCATTTTATGTCTTGTTTATTATCACGGTAACATTTTTTCATCATCATCATCTCCTGCCATCTACCCACGGAAGGCTGGCTGTAATGAATCTCCACTTTGCTCTCTGTTTCTTGTTGTCATAGTGCACTCGGCCATGCTGGTTCCTGTCCATCTCCTGATGTTCTCTATCCATCTGTATCATTGTCGTCCTCTCGCTCTCTTCCCTTCAATCTTGCCCTCGAGAAGGGTCTTCAGTGTAGTATTATGCCTCTTGGCATGCCCAGACTATCTTACCTGTCTTGTTTTTATTGAAAACATTACTCAGATCATGTCTTGATGACTCCAGAATTGTTAATGTTTCTCGTAACTTTCCTGGAAAGCGTTTCTCAGTTAGCAGCGAAGACACCTTCCTCAAGCTGAATGAGCTAGCGCTCAGAGACCCAGAGCTGACTGCCTGCCAAGGCTGACGAACCACAGCCGGGCCAAGACCCTATTATACCTCCAAGTAATGCCCTGGAAACAAACAACATTCTAGCCAAGTGAATAGGGGAGATCGCAATGAAAAGACGAATCCAGTCCTAAAAATACATCGAGCTGAAGTCGGATGTGTTGGGCCAAAAGGCAATGCCCTCCTGAGGGCGAACGACGAAAAAAAAAAAGATGAAGAAAGAAGGCTCCTCAGTTCTTCTACGACTTTATTTAATCTTTGAACACTGTTCTTTTTCTTACCTTTAATATTTGTTGTCATAAATTTGCTTCATTTTTCCTAAATTTACACACTTATTGCGAACGAGAGATACGGTTTCTGGCGGCTAAAACTTTACTTCCAGAATATCGCACTCTATCATTGCTATACTTGGCATTTATTTATTTTTAAAACAAAACTCTCGAATAGACCAAAAAGATGCCATGATGACTGGCTTACGTGAGACTGCCCTCATTTCTCCTAATCTGATTGGACAAGACTGAACGAGAATGAGGTTACAAGAATGCATCATAAACAAGTAAATGTTATTTCATTCCTTGTGTACAAAGAACAATGTTTCTCTTCCTTTTCTTCTTGAATAATAGATTGGGGGGGGGGGGGGTCCACGATACTTTCTCTCGACAGTCAGAGGGAAATTTTCTTCCCAAGATTCCTCTTCTATCTCCCTAGAACTGCCATTTCTTTTCAAATGTGATTAACATGCTGGGGTATAGCAGTCTATCGGATACGGACGGGCTAGAGCGTCTTTTTTTTCCGGTCCCTAATTGGAGCTAAAATGCAGGGTAGATGCAATACTTCTTTAACAGACTCCACCACCATGATGATTATGACGATCCCTGCCCCGTTAACCAAGGTTAACAATGTAGCTGTGGGGGGGGGGGGCTATAGGGCTATAGCTAGGTAAAACCTGGTGCTAGTATGTTAGCTATGAGTTGCTGACTGCCACATCAGACAGCGTCTTCAGCCTCTTCTTGCTGAACACAACATAAATAATCCAACAGTTTAATCTATGTACATCGAACATTGTTGTTCAGCAGGTGGCTGCCCAGAAAACCTTTATGCGTCCGAATCACAGCAATAATACTAACCTTTCCATAAGCATGATGGATAGCAAAGTTAAAAACAGAGGGGACATATCGTGAGGACAACGCACGAAATACGCTCGGGCTGTGAAAGTCACATCTTTTACAAACTTCTCGCAGGATTCAGAAAACAAAGAGGAACGTGATGGGGGAAATGAAACAATAAACTGAATTCCAAAGCACTCACTACATTTAAACAAACAGTTAAAATGAAACCTCCCCTGAACTTATTTTGCAAGTTTTTCATGACTCAATGCTCAAATCAGTTTTACGTGACGTGTCTACTATAACAGCTTTATCCTTTTACAGACTTCTTCTTCTTCTTCTTTGAGCAGCTGCTGAATTAAGCAGCTTTCCGAGCCACTGAGGCTCTTTGCTGCAGACATGTCTCTCTCTCTCTGTGTCTCTCTCTCTCTCTCTGAACCTTAAGTGCCCAGGGCACATGGGGCTTCCGCAAGGGTTTGCCACAAATGCCTGTCCTTCGTCTTTTTTTCTGCTCTTGCCCAGGTGAGCCCTCTATTGCTCAACATCCTTTCTGTTGTTCTTCTCCATGTCTCTTTTGGTCTACTCTTACTTCTGTTCCCCTGTGATGTCTCTATTACTCTCATTTCTGGATCTTTTCTTGCCAACTGTCGATTCAAAGAGCACGTATATCGTCTCCTTGGTTGTTTCGCCATCACTGTCTACGTCTACTTCTTTGTCTCCTCCCCCCCCCCCCCTTTCATCACTTCTGTATAGGTCATCTTTGTCTGCATTTGTGAATAAAGACACACTGGTTTGATCAAGAATATAAAAAGTACAGTAGTACAGGTTCTGCTGATATCACTGGAAAAAACTTCCTCCCAGCACTACAGTATTGGAGCAAAGCATATTCAATCTTCCTTGAGAAGCTATATGATGATGAATCAAATGACAGTTGGAAAATGCGCCTAAAATTTCCGAGAATGCTGACAGAAATCCATTCCTGGTATCAAATATTAGCACCAAGGTCAATGACGCCAGTAAAGCAGAAAGCGCTACCTTTGGTAAGCATCAAGACAAGAACAGCGCATGTCAAGATGGCGACTATATTGCACACATACCCCAAGGAAAAAGTGCGTAATGTTATCCAATTCTTGCTCGCCAAAGATCTGAACCCCTCGGTCACTCGCATCGTGGACCATCTGCGGTGTAGGGCGCTGAGTGCATGTGCAAGGCTCAAGTCTTCAACTGGGTTACCAAGTTCAAGACTGATATAACAAGCCTACACGACGTCGACCGTCCCAGGTAAGCACATAAGGGGCGCAGTGCATCGGTGGCTGACATGTCAGAAAAATGGGCTTTTTTTCTTTCCTGGAATTATGCGCTGGTTCAAAGATATATTGCATAGAAAAGGGGATTATACTGAAAAATTGGGGTGTGGGAGTGGGGGGGGGGGGATTTTTCCTGTACTAAATAATAAGATGGGGTGTCTGAGTGGCGAAGTAGTTAGTGCACTAGTCTCTCGTGGCGAAGGTCGGGGGTTCGAATCCGGCCGGAGGCACCCCCAGTCACCCAGCTGTAGAAATGGGTACCCGACTTCTTCTGGAGTTGGGGAAGGAAAGGCAGCCAGGTGTGATACTGACCATATCATCCTCTAGTGTGCTGACAGGTCAAGGAAAATATGGGCACTAACACCATATCCCTATGTGCCTCCAAGACATGACAGGATTACCTTTACCGTTTACTGTTACCGTAAATAATAATGTGTAATTCACATTTTCTATCTTTCGTCTGGTTCATCCTCGTACACAACGCACTTCAGATATGACAGAACCTTCGTTCTCTCATTGTAAGAGAAAGATTTTGAAGTGGATCTCATACCTCATAAGACGAGCAATGGAGTAATCATTATCAACGGAGCCACGAAGCATTCAGATATATATATATATATATATATATATATATATATAATATATATATATATATATATATATATCCAGCTCCTAGTTTTAAACGCGTGTCTGAACTCGTGACACTCCAAGCTTAAACCGATACTACGACAGGTACCAGATCTTCGACACACAGACATACGAACACGGCCTCCTACAAATGTCTCAGGCATGCCGGACAACAATAACAACAGTTTAACAAAACAGTTCTACACAAAGATAGTCTCTGAAAGAAGTGGCATCGGGCTAGAGTTTCAGAAACCTGCAAACAGCCATGATCGTACCCAGCAGAGTACAACATCATGATATACAGAAACCTACAAACAGCCACGATCGTACCCAGCAGAGTACAACATCATGATATACAGAAACCTACAAACAGCCACGATCGTACCCAGCAGAGTACAACATCATGATATACAGAAACCTACAAACAGCCACGATCGTACCCAGCAGAGTACAACATCATGATATACAGAAACCTACAAACAGCCACGATCGTACCCAGCAGAGTACAACATCATGATATACAGAAACCTACAAACAGCCACGATCGTACCCAGCAGAGTACAACATCATGATATACAGAAACCTGCAAACAGCCATGATCGTACCCAGCAGAGTACAACATCATGATATACAGAAACCTACAAACAGCCACGATCGTACCCAGCAGAGTACAACATCATGATATACAGAAACCTGCAAACAGCCATGATCGTACCCAGCAGAGTACAACATCATGATATACAGAAACCTACAAACAGCCACGATCGTACCCAGCAGAGTACAACATCATGATATACAGAAACCTGCAAACAGCCATGATCGTACCCAGCAGAGTACAAGATCATGATATACAGAAACCTACAAACAGCCATGATCGTACCCAGCAGAGTACAACATCATGATATACAGAAACCTACAAACAGCCACGATCGTACCCAGCAGAGTACAACATCATGATATACAGAAACCTGCAAACAGCCATGATCGTACCCAGCAGAGTACAACATCATGATATACAGAAACCTACAAACAGCCACGATCGTACCCAGCAGAGTACAACATCATGATATACAGAAACCTGCAAACAGCCATGATCGTATCCAGCAGAGTACAACATCATGATATACAGAGCATCAACCAGATCAAGCACTTTAGACGCGCCAGAAAGAAAAAGTTAGTAAGTTTTCAACTTGCTGAAATCAAGTTTTAAAAAAGTCAACGACACAAACGTATACCAATGTTTACAAACAAAACTTTACATCAAATGGGAAATGAACGGCAATTTACTATACACTCTCTTATACATTAGAAATATATATGAAATATATTACAGGCTTTAAAAAAAAAAAAAGCAAGACAACAAGAGATAAAAAACTGATTTTCTGAGGCCCACAAGACAGTGAGACACTCCAGATGGCAGGTAGCATTATCGGAAAATGAATAACATTTTCAGCAACAAGCCTGCTCCAGGAAAATGAAAATGAAAATGAGCTGCCCGGAATTACGCTAGGACTAAGACACCACACGGACGTTAATTATGAACCCAGAAAAAAAAAACCGGCCCACAGATTTTTTTTTTCTGAAACTGCGGGATTTCGATTTGTAGTGAATTATACCCGCTGAGAGACGTGAGATGAGACTCGGCTCACATGAAACTCGTGAGAGAAAAGTTATTTATTAGCAGCTTCGTTCAATTTCTCTTTCATGTGTAATATTCTTCCATATTTTTCTGTCTGCTAAAACAGAGATGGCGCAATGGTTGGGATAATTACCGGGTAGCTGTTAGTTAATCGGTGTCTAGTATCTGACATCCACAGCAGCGTCGTCTGATTTAGAAGAACATGTCTCCCTCAGATACAAGCATCAACTTGATGATCATGACAGGGGAACAAAAATGGCACAAAAATTGTCTGTGACGTGTCAAATGTTGCGTGACTGATCATGGCTGCCAGTAAAATTAATTAGTAAATTTCCG
Source organism: Achatina immaculata (assembly GCA_009760885.1). Classification (NCBI taxonomy): domain Eukaryota; kingdom Metazoa; phylum Mollusca; class Gastropoda; order Stylommatophora; family Achatinidae; genus Lissachatina; species Lissachatina immaculata. The sequence continues at coordinate 3,750,937 of CM019715.1, read as the reverse complement.
TAATTTTACATGGAATCTGAAAAAAAAATGTAATTTCACATCTGTTCTTTCCAATAAGTTCTATTTTAGAGGAGTTGTTGCCAAGCTGTGATCCGCGGCTCATGTGGTCTGCGACTGCGTTACTGGTTTGGTATTAAGACACTGCTTTTCCGAAAGACAATTATAAAATGCTACACTGAGCCTGCCCTACTCTGTGGCAGTGAGCCACTGGCAATCAACAATCGACGGTAAGATCACTAGAGGCAACAGAGATGCGGTTTCTTAGAAAAATGTTAAAAGTACCATTGACATCTAAGATGGCAAACAAGGAATTCTAACAAGAGATAATACAGATAGGAACCTAATTAGAAAACGACACTCGTCATTCACTGGGCACATAATGAGAAGAGGTGGGCTTGAAAACATCGTAACAACAGGAAAGATAAATGGGAAGAGATGCAGGGGAAGACCAAGAGCGGTGGCACAATAAAGCCAGCAGCTGAGCACGAACACCGAGGTCTACAAGGAAGCAGGACCGCCAGCGCTTACCGTCACAGAGCCTGGTTTCCAGTCTGTCAATCATGCCTGACATGTTTTCTGTTCTTACTCATCAATTTCTCCCCGCCCCGCCCCCTTTCCAAAAAAATCATAAAACGTATCACTTGTAATAAAGTCACTAGTGTAAGCAGGAGAAAACAATGTCTCTCCTTTCAGCTTATCCAGTAGAGGACGCCACGGTCGCCGAAAGGAAGAATAATAAATATACGGCATACACAATGTTAATCAGGTATGGCTTGGTATTCAACTGACTTTTTAACCAACCCGTCTTGGACAAGGAGCAAAAGCATGTAGCCACACCCTAGGGTTCCTGGGGGGGGGGGGAATTGTTCAGTCACGACCTCTGACGGAACCCCTCAACACGGGCTGAGACACCCTGAATTTCTGAATAAAACAATTTATGGCATTACATTATCACAACCAAGTGGTCCTGGATTGTTAACATAAAAAAAGGTTGGGAACCACTGGTTTCCAGGACGAACAAGTTGAGAGCTCTTCTTCTGCTTGATTGCTGGTGCTGACCAGAGCTCTTCTGTCCGCAGATACCATCTTTTTTCTTCCTTTCCTAGCTCTACATACTCTTCATTTCTTTCTGAAAGGCTGTACCCTCGGAACGGGTTTTCTTGATCTTCTAGATTTCAGTTCCAATCTTTCAATCATGCCTGCTGTGGTTTCCTTTCTTGCCCACACCCAAGAAGCTCCCAAACCTACGGACTTAATACAGGTTGCTCGGAGTTATAATGTCCCTAGAATATTATGTCATGTCTGGTTACTAACCTTCCTTTTATCTATAATGTCCCTAGCGTGTTGTGTAATGTCCGATTACCTATAAAGTCCCTTGTTTGTTTTGTAACGTCCTATTACCTTGTCCTTACCTATATCGTCCCTTGTTTGTTTTGTAACGTCCTATTACCTTGTCCTTACCTATAACGTCCCTTGTTTGTTTTGTACTGTCTTATTACCTTGTCCTTACCTATAACGTCCCTTGTTTGTTATGTAATGCCCCATTATTAACTTTGCCCTTACTTATAATGTCCTCAATCTGTTACGTAGCGTTTAGTAACAGAACTCGTTTAGTAACAGAACTTTCCCTAACCCGAGTGCAAACCACTGATTCGAAGTCAGATTCTGAAGAGTTCTAAATGCTTCAAAACAAGATAGATAAATGGTTTCTATATTTAATATCAGTCACCGGTATGGCTAAATATGGCAAAAGATTGCTAACAAATATTTAGAGCGCAATGAACTTGCAAGTCCTACACATTCCTTCTGTTTCCGCAAGTGTTCAGATAACCTGCAAGTAAAACACATTCCTTTCTGTCTCCACACGTCAACTATGTTCAGATAAAAACAGCCATGAACTTAAAAAGCTTTTGCGTCCAGCCAGCAACTTCTGGATCAAAGGTCACAGACGACAATTCTTTACCGTAATTTATCGAGGACACCCTCCAAGATGGGGCACCTTTTTTTTTTTTTTTGTTCTCTTTCTTCTAACATCAAGATCCTCTGCTGATTATACAGCCGGTGAACAGTGGAAAGTTATGGTGGCAATCAACCCGTCAAACTGTGTACACTCTGTGGCTCCAACTCTCGAAATCAGCTCGTTACGTGGTCGCATTATTACACGTTGTAAACATTTCAGTTCAAATGTTTGTTGCTTATAGTGGTCTTGTGAATGAACGACCTTATGTTTGTGTGTGGGCTTCGTGGATATGTGTTTTGTGTTGGGGGGGGGGGGCATTCCTACTGGAATATGAATATTTCCTTTCTATTTTCATGGGAAGTCCTAAGACTTATTAGCAATTTCCCTCATTCCTTTACTCTTTCATGTTTAACACTCTTCTATTATTTTTCTACCGCCACTACAGAAGTGAGTCAATGGTAGGGTCAGTCAGTGAGTAATTATTTTTTTAAATATGTGTCTAATATATCTCTTCATCTCCCTCTCCCGTGTACATGCATGCGGGTGTATATAAGAAGAGAAACGGAGAAAGAATGACAAGGAAAGAAACGCAAGCTTTATCTAAACAAAAAATTATTGGCATGTCCGTTGAATGACGTGTGGGTCCGAGTTTGTTTTTTTTTTTTTAACCACAGGTTTGATGTAGTCTTAAGGAGCAATTATTTTCTTTAGGGTCAGGAAACCAGATCTAGCGAAGACTTTATCTAGTCTTTTAGTGAAGATTTTGGTATACTGCTCGTGTCTTTCTTCAGGCTAGCACACAGTGCAGGGATCGTCAGTGACGTACCTCCTTCAGACTTGCATACAGTGGCAGGGATCGACAGTGACGTACCTCCTTCAGACTTGCATACAGTGGCAGGGATCCACAGTGACGTACCTCCTTCAGACTTGCATACAGTGGCAGGGATCGACAGTGACGTACCTCCTTCAGACTTGCATACAGTGGCAGGGATCGACACTGATGTACCTCCTTCAGACTTGCATACAGTGGCAGGGATCGACAGTGATGTAAACTGCCTAGAATTTTCAAACAAAGAAAGCCCCACTCGACCACGGCGTCGACTATAAAGAACTAGATTTCGCACGTTCAATGACGACACGGCACCCTCAGTGGCACGGTGACTGATGTGCTAGTCTCAGTGGGTTCAATTCTCGACGGAGACATACTAGTCACCCAGGCCGTAGAAATGGGTACCTGGTTCCTTCTGGAGCCGAGGGAGGTATGATGAGCAGGCGTGACGCTGGCCACACCCACTTCTCGTGTACCATCAGGTCAATGAGTAATACGGCCACGAACACTATATCCCTTAGAAGCCTTCTATGACATTACGGGTCACGTTTAAAAAAAATAGGAAACATAACCGAAGTCTGCATTCTTACTGAAAATGCTCGTCTCAGCGTTTATGTCTTCTACGAGCAAATCTAGGAACATCCTTGAGTAACATGTACTGGCCTATCTTTTACCCCACTTCTCTCTCTCTCTCTCTCTCTCTCTCTCTCTCTCTGAACCTTAAGTGCCCAGGGCACATGGGGCTTCCGCAAGGGTTTTCCACAAATGCCTGTCCTTTGCTTTTTTTATGCTCTTGCCCAGATGAGCCCTCTATTGCTCAACATCCTTTCTGTTGTTCTTCTCCATGTCTCTTTTGGTCTACCCTTACTTCTGCTCCCCTATGGTGTCCATCTTAGTGCTATTTTTGGTAGTGAGTTGTCAGTCATTCGGAGCACATGTCCCAACCATCGCCAGCGTCTTTCCTCAGTAATTGTTGTCAGTGGTTTCATCTGCATTTCTGCCAACAAGATGTTATTTCTTACGGTGTTTGGCCAAAATATTTTTCTAATTCTTTTTAAACATTTAGTCTGGAAAGAATTCAACTTGTTTTCTATGGTTTTGGTGATTTTCCAGCATTCACTTCCATAGAGTAGTACACTTAGAATATTACTCTTAAATATCCTGATTTTCGTATTTATGCTTAGTTTCTTAGATTTCCATATAGTCTGCAGCCCTGCAAAAGCCTGGTTTGCTCTAGTAAGTCTGCTTTTGATGTCCTCTGTGCTGTCTCCATTTTCTACTACTCTACTGCCAAGGTATACAAATTCGTTGACCTCCTCCACTAACTTGCTATCTACTCTGAGTACATTTCTGTTGTTCACATTTTGCTTCATTAACTCTGTCTTTCCTACGTTGATCTTTAGTCCTATGTTGTTTGCATTCTGAGTTAGCTTGTTTATTTTATCTTGCATATCTTTGTGGCTGTTTGATAATAGACAAATGTCGTCCGCAAAGTCAAGGTCCTCCAGCACTGTGTCAAGGGTCCATTGTAATACTCTACGCAAATGATTACCCCACTTCTACTGTTTTCTAATTTTAGTCATACCTATTGTTTCCTAAATTATCTCCCCTCTTCTACTGTTTCCTAACTTTAGTCATACCTATTGTTTCCTAACTTATCTACCTGTGTCTGCACTGTTTCACAACTTACACTTGGGAGCCCTGGTATTCCAACAGTCTGAGTGCTTATATGGCTCTGCAATGCCATTGTCTGTGGCAAGTATTTCACGTTAGTTTTTGTCTGTTTATTTTTTTTCTATGCTATTTCAGGGCATCTGCGATTAGCTGCCTCTTAACTTCTCAAAATAGAACAACCATATGCGCGCGTTTAATCCCAAACAGAGACCATCTTTGACATCCGAAATCTGGTGTATGCTTCTGGTGTGGTTTTGGTTGTTGGAACTCTCTGAACATGGCGTCGTGAAAATCTTGGAGTGGGCACATAGTGGAAACATAAGTGCTCTATGGTCTTCTCTCTACTTCTCTGTGCGGGCAGAAAAAAATGTGCCGGGGTAGGGGGAGGGTGTAAAGTTATAAGAGAAAGGAGGACGAGAGATGCTGTAACGCCAAAATGATACAGAAAACTTGCTTTCATGACAAAATAATACAGCAAAACTGGCTTCCGCCGAGACAAAATGCCAACGAATATCTGGCTTTACCCACAAATGATAGTCAGCCTCGATTCTATGACAATATGACGAATCACTGTCGTCGTGAAAAAATGATAAAGAAAACTTCGCTTAGATGACAAAATGACACAGAAAATCTCGTCTACTTGACAAAACATGATAGAGAAAACCTCGTTCAGATGACCAAACGATAGAGAAAACCTCGTCTGGAAGACAAAATGATATAGAAAACTACCTTTGGAAGACACATTGATAGAGTAAAACATTGCTTAGATGACTAAAGGATACAAAAAATCCTCGCTTGGAAGACAAAATGAGAGAAATTCGCCGTAGAAATTCATAACAACTCCGGCGAAAAAAAACAACAAACCCTGGGGTGGTATAATGAGGTGGAAATCCACAATCAGTACAGCAGAAAGGTCAGGCCAGGAAACAGAAGGAGCTGAAGAAAATGAAAATCCCGCTTCAGGGAGATAATTATCCAGCAAACTATTACGGGATTTAATCAGCCGGACAGCACAAGGGGACAACAAATCTGGATGTTTAGATGACATTCTACAGGTAATACAAGAAAATAAGTTTGGGGGGGGGGGGGGGGGGTCGGGGTGTGAACTGAGTAGTTCATGGGCAGAAATCTGATAAGATCAACTATGGCGTTACAAGAAGAAATCTGATAAGATCAACTATGACGTTACAAGAAGAAATCTGATAAGAGCAATAACAAAACATGATACATGTAGGTAAAGGTTCTTTCCGAATTTAAATCTGAACAAGGGTGACATAAGGTAAAGTTTTAACAAAAGATAGATAGAATATATGAAGAATTTTTTTTTGGTTCTAAACAGGTACGGGGGAAAAAAGATTTGATAAAAGTAGGCTGAAAACATCAATATTTAGGCGGTAAAATGCATTCTTCTTGGGCAAATACAACACAAAACAACAAAGAGAAAAGTAAAGGGATGTTGGACGAAAACTAAACAAGCTATCTGTTAAAGATGTCTGTTTTCTGCCTGTGAATCAGGAAGTTACCACAGACCTTTTTCTTATAACAGTCGATGCTTTTGTTTATGTTGTTCTTTCTCCCTGTAACTGCTAGCACGATGTTCTTTGCAGCCGATGCTGTGACGATACTCAGGCACTGCACCGTGTAGAATGGAGAGACATCTATAGCAGCTAATTTTCAGTCTCTTCGTGGAGCCAAAATTGCTTGGGGGTGGAGAAAGGTGCAACACTTCTTTGGCAGACTCCACTGCCATGAAGACCAAAACGATCCCTGGTCCGTTAGACAGGCTCGGCCTGTAACTGGGGTCATCAGCAAGAAGGTGGGGCAGGGTCTTGGTCAGCAATAATTCACCAACTCTGACGAATGCAGCTCTGGGTCACTGGGCACCACATGGGGAAGTCGTTATTTTAACACAAAATCAAACCAAGAACAACGCGGAAATGAAACGTGACTTCCCTCTCCGTAACAACCAATATGAAGGTGTATATGTGAAATAAGCTTTCCCTGCGAAAGTTTGCACAGACACATTACGAGAATCACTATATCAGGATAAAGAAAGAGATGGGCATGAAAGAAGAAACATCAGGAAATATGTACAGGAAAAGCCCACTTCAAATTAACGCTGCTCGGCGAGACATGACAGCCAGATAAGACAGACGAAGGTGGCCGCAACACAATGGCAAAAGCTTGACAAAGTTTGCCTAGAAACCAAGCACGGCTGACGACATCAAGTGGGAGGCAGTGATAAATCTTCTCTTACAAATTTTTGCTAATATGGAATCTGCGCGCGTGTTTGAGGGGGTGGGGGGGTGTTATGGTAAATGACTGAACGCAGAAGTAAACTGGTCGATAGTAAACTGTATTTTCATGCACCCCACTCACTTCGACGAAGTGGTTACTGAACCAGACTGTCATGGCGAAGGCCGGTGGTTTGAATTTGGCCGGAGCCGCTCTAGTCACCCGGATGTAGAACTGGGTAGCCAGCTTTTTTTTTTTCCCCAGATCTGGTGAAGGAAACACGGCCAGGCTCCAAAGTGCCGAAAGGTCCAGGCAAACATGGACACTCAACACCACGTAACCCGAGGTGGCTTCATGACATGCCAGGGCTACCTTTTGCCCTTCTACTTGTCCATTCAGCCGCAGAATAAGCTGCTCCTGCAGGTCCAGCCATGCCCGAACCACACTGTACTCGAGACTATCAGGTCACTGCAAGAAAAACACTCGTGTAATAATCTGCCCTCCACCCTGCGAGGTAGCTCCCGGAGCTCATAACAACTGAACGAAACCGTAGGAAGATACGAAAGGGAAAAATAAAATTTTAAAAGTAAAGCCATTTGAAAAGTGCACCGGACGGAAGCTAATGCGATATTACACTTTGGCAACGGCTGATGGTTAGATCAAACACGCAGAATTCCGAGTTCTGCCCCCTTTGTCTAGGTCCAGTCAGAATCAAATAAAAACATGGACCCTGACTGGCTGCGGGATTGCACCACCATTGAACAATGGTAATTTGGGCAGGGGTACCGAAACTTGTTGGAATTCAACCATAGAATGCCTTTCAGAAACAGCAGAAAAGGCTCCATGCTGGCGAAACAAGCATTGAGAATATAAATAATTTCGCTTGTCGCGGCCAACACCAGTCCTCCGTGGCTAAATCGCTAAAGACGCACTTCAAAAGTGCAGTGCCAACTCAATGCCGGGACAAAAAAAAAAGCAACAACTCACAAGACATCTGGGAGTCATGACCCAGAGGGGCCCACCCCCTCCCCCTTTAGAGTGTCAGGAGTTGAATAGGGCCGATACACTTGTGGGGGGGGGGTACTTCCTCTGATGATCTGAAGGAGTTGTGTTGTTGTTCCGCTCTCTGTAGTAGAGTTTCCTGCATACTGGGCCAGTTCAGAAGTGAAAACAGCATGATTCAATGAAAAGTTTAGGAAAGGGTAAAAAAAAAATGTCTAAACCGGGATAAACAACCGTAGAATGCTGGCTCAGTAGAGAAGTGAAAACACCATGATTCAACGAAAAGTTTAGGAAATGGTAAAAAAAAAAAAAATGTCTAAACTGGGATAAACAACCGTAACCATAACAACGCCCGCCCCTATACAGCGGTCGTAACTAGCGCATGCAAAGAGCTGCAGTATGAACGTCTCCCTCATTCTTCCTACTAATCAGGCGCTGGTCTTCGGTCCACTTAAAGCGGCTCCCACGAGGTCGCAGATTCACCTCTGATGATGGGGTTTAGGAAGCAGATGTACAGACCTGAATTTGGGTCCAGATGAAAAGCTTCTTCTCCCAGGTGAATAAGGAAGTTAGTGGAACGACACAAGAATGCATTATCCCGCAGAGGGACTATGTGGAGAAGTCATATAACCATTATGTCCATTCCAAGAGTTACCTGTATTAGGAACAAATGTACGTTGCCTTTATCTGACCGTCGCTGTTATAAAGTAGTTAATTTAGCTTTCTCTTCTTTTTTTTCTACTTCTTCTTCCACGTATGTTCTTGTATGAACAAAAAGTAAGTTGAAATGTTACAAATGTGTATTCCGTTAATGGATACAGCCGTTCCTAAGTTTGTTCGTTTGATTGTTAAAGCTAAACTATATAACATAGTTTGGTATTTAGACGAATGGGTTAGACAGGCAAGGAGATAAGTAGACAGATAAGAAAGACAAGGAGATAAGCAGACAGGCTGAGGAAGATAATCTAACACTAGATTCACATGCCGAAAACTTGGCAAATAAAAACCTCCACTTATGCTTCCATCAGATTATCAAAGTCTTTGAGACGAGTAGCGATAACGACTACAACAACCTGAGAACAGTTAGATACGAATAGTTCTGGGTATATGTGTATATAAAAGTAAATATACAAAAACACAAGAACCACTCTTAGACTCGGCTTCCTGCGTGTGACAGCTAATTCTTTTTTGTTTCTACTATTTCTTATACATCACAGATACTAATTTATATTCTCTCTTCTCTACTATTTCCTTGTCCTGTATGTTGTTCGTATGATTACGGTGTTAACTGAATCGTCATAAATGTGTCCCGACAGGTCCAGGAAAATAACTAACAGCATATCCCCCAGTAACTGAATCGTCATAACTGTCCCGACAGGTCCAGGAAAATAACTAACAGCATATCCCCCAGTAACTGAATCGTCATAACTGTGTCCCGACAGGTCTAGGAAAATAACAAACAGCATATCCCCCAGTAACTGAATCGTCATAACTGTGTCCCGACAGGTCTAGGAAAATAACTAACAGCATATCCCCCAGTAACTGAATCGTCATAACTGTGTCCCGACAGGTCTAGGAAAATAACAAACAGCATATCCCCCAGTAACTGAATCGTCATAACTGTGTCCCGACAGGTCTAGGAAAATAACTAACAGCATATCCCCCAGTAACTGAATCGTCATAACTGTGTCCCGACAGGTCTAGGAAAATAACAAACAGCATATCCCCCAGTAACTGAATCGTCATAACTGTGTCCCGACAGGTCCAGGAAAATAACTAACAGCATATCCCCCCAGGGGCCTCCAGAACATAAGAGGGACCTTTTTATTACTGTTCCTGTTACCATCCTTCTATCATCCTTCTATCACCTTTCTATCATCCTTCTATCACTTTTCTATTATCCCTCTATCACCTTTCTATCATCCTTCTATCACCTTTCTATCATCATCCTTCTATCATCTTTCTCAACTTAGAGATATATTCTACCACAGACAGTGTAATCCAGTGAAAAGTCCACATCACAGAATAACGTGAGCTACCACATACCAGGCCTGTGTACTGATGACAAATAACAGTGCACTTAAGGTAAAGGTAAAATCCCAGTTGTCCATGCCATTAAGCATATTGGGGATACGGTGTTAGGCCTGCATTTTCCATGACCTTCAGCACATGAAAGTGTGACGTGGTCAGTATCGCGCCTGGTCAGCTTTTATCATCTCAGATTTCTCTGGTACAAATTTTTAGAGGTTGGGTGAACCTCGGGGCCTTTTTCGATGCGTACCAGAAAAAAATCCCATTGCTGGGACTGAACCCGGTACCAACGGATTAGTAAACCGAGCGCCTAACCACTCAGCTAACCACTCAGCTAACCAGGCCGCATTTATAGAAACAAAAACAAAAGCAATGAATTTTTTATAAACAAAACAATTCCTCATTATCCTGCCTGACCTGTGTGGCTGTACGAAGAAACGCAACCCCGCCTTTCTCATTTGCCCTCCAGAAAGATAGGTAAATTACCCAGGCAATCTTGTGAATACAAAACTCTTCATAAATATTCATGTCCTAATTATGCCTGAGTCCTAGATCTGTCATTTTACTGAGAGTAAAATTTTAATTTAAAAAAAAACAAACTTACTGGGTATAGGCATTTTAATCTGCATTACAACTAAACTAGATTCGATATACGAAATAATTACACACTGTTGACTGTCTTCACGGTAGCCAACTACATTCTATTTCAGGTCATCGTTGAGACTACACACACCAGACTCAGTGAAGCAGGCACCAGGGTAGACAACTAGATGACACTTTCCAACTGATCTCCCCCTCCCCAAATAAATAATAAATTCTATTTCAGACGTATTTATCGATTCTACAAACTAAATTCAGGATTATTTATGAACGCAAAAAAAAACTCACTTTTATTTCATTCTTATGTATGTAACAACTTGTACACAGTTTCTGTTTTGCTCATCCACTTCCCATAACCTAATACTCCGTGAACTTGTCCATGGTAATAACACTGGACAGATTCAACTCCTATCAGTCTCCTGAATTCCCCAGTTACTGGCCGTGTTCTGTTAACGCGTCTGAATATGTTTTATCTCGACTTACACTTCCTAAAGCGCCCAGCAAACCAAATCTGGCCACAGCTTTCATCCAGGCAAAGCATACCTTCAACAACTCCTAATTTGATATGGGCTGCTTATGTAAAAAAATCCGCTCCGAGAGACAAGCAAAGGAAATGTTACTTGAGGCAGAGGGTTTGATAGAAAGGAAATTAAACTAGGCAGAAGAAGTGGAAGAAAGAGAGTGAGAGAGGAGAGGTTGTAAAAGCTAGGCTGCCCGTACGGCACGCAACAGTACTGTCAGCAGGATCAAGCAGACGATACATGTTTAAGAAGATATCACAGAAGGGAAGAACGACGACAGGAAACTGAGAGACAAGAGAGGAGAACCATGAGACAAAAGACACGAAAGCTGAGAGACATAAGACAGGAAACTGAAAAAAAAAAACGCTCAAATCTGAGAAACGAGAGAGAGAGAGAGAGAATATAGGAAAACTGAGAAAAAGAAAAGTTAGAGACAACAGCTAGGAAACATGAGAAACAAGAGATAGGAAAACTGAAGACAAAAGATGGGAAAACAAACAAAATATAGGAAAACAAAGAGACAAAAGCTAGGAAACCTCTGAAACAAGAGATGGGAAAACTGAGGGACAAACGCTAGGAAACCTTAGAAACAAGAGGTGAGAAAAGTGAGAGAGAAAAAAAAAATGGGAAAAAAGAAAGACAAAAGTTAGGAAACCTGAGAGGCAAGAGATCGGAAAACTCAGAGACAAAAGTTAGGAAACCTGAGAAGCAAGAGATCGGAAATCTCAGAGACAAAAGTTAGGAAACCTGAGAGGCAAGAGATCGGAAAACTCATAGACAAAAGTTAGGAAACACGAGAAGCAAGAGATCGGAAAACTCAGAGACAAAAGTCAGGAAAGAATGAGACAGAGCGGAGATTATCAAATATGTTTTTGTTGTTGATTTGCGTGCAGACAGTTTCGCTTCGTTCATCTGGTTTATGCACACATACATTACTAACAGTGTGGCCGCCATATATCTTTCTTTCAAAAACATGTTAACAGTGTGGTAGCTCTATTTAGATCACAGATGACTGCTCACCAAACTCTCTTGCTCTGAATCTTCCACCGTCAGCTGAATCCGACTATCAACCGATATACCTCCCAACTCGGACTCTAGCTGCATCTAAGACCCTCTACCCTGGCTGATCTACTTATGGACTCATCTGTGCCTGCCTAACATCTGTTTCCTAAAGAAACGTCTCTAGCTATTCTGCTCCCTGATTTCTGACTGATCTTACACAGTGATTCTAATTAAAACTTAATCCCTCCGCTTAGTCTGTTTCTTGCTACTTGCCAAAATCCCAATTCTTCAGCATATGTACCGGGCCCTTGCTGTCTCTCTGGCCCATGGCAATCACAGGCTGGTCGTCACTGATTTCCACAACCATCTATCCTTTGCGCTTTCTATGAGATGCCTTTTGGACTGTGCTTCATGCCACTCTTGTAGTATCTTGTTCCTTTACCTTCCTCTGTCCCTTTCCCCGTCCAGTTTTCCCTTGTCACTAGATGTTTTAGTCTGTCTTTTCTCAAAACACGCCCTATAAATCTGGAGTGCCGTGTTCTGAAACTTGCCATAATTTCTCTCTTTTGCCGGTCTCACTTGTTACATCCAACTTAAAATGTCTGCATTTACGTATATTACTTCCTGTGCTGAGTTTACAAGATTCTAACAACTGCGATGTCCAGTCTGTTCTACTGACCAGTGTCTAATCTCAAAGAGTTATCATTACGGCTGCCGAGCTAACTAAAAAGCGATCTTCGGCCATTTTCTCGCCCCAGCAGCAAAACAACTCGCACGTACAGATTCTCCATTTGTTGTTAGTTTTAATGTATCCCCATTCTAAATCCTAACTGTACCGTATCTTAACTATCCTGTCAAGCTACGTCTTATGTTACAGACATGAAAGGACTTAACTGCGATCACTTGGCCGACTCTTATCTCCCCTACTGTCCTCTCAGTTCAAGCCAAGTTCGTAAGCAACGGGAAGAAGAATACACTAAGAGACTAAGCTTTCTTCACACCGCCGCCTTCTATTAACTGCCCTTATGTTGCCAGCTGTTAATATCAAACAGGAAGAAAGCTAAAAAAAAAAAAAAATCGAAGGGACTTCCATTCGTTTTCCAACAAATCAGCTCTCTGTGATATTGCCTTCTCAAGCACAGTTACTGGTAACGGGAGATTTCTCCTTCAAATCTCGCGTTGAACCTTCTTTAGTTTTTCTTTAATTTTTCTTACTATTTTCTTTTGAACCTCTTATATATTTCCTCCTTACTGTGTTGCTGTTTCTGGCGTTGTTACTTAATTATACCTTACTGTGCTTCTAATTATTTTCACGGCTTCTCTTTTGCTACGTGCGTCACTGTCTCTCTCTGCTAGCTAAACACTCACGACTAAAAGCTTTCATATTCTCTACATAGCGGTTCTCAAATTTTCTTCAGGTACCGGGCCCATAAACCTTTGATGAGCAAAAGTAAAATACCCGTTTTCGTGCCACTGAGGCATCCTGGGGATACGGTGTTAGGCCCGTATTTCCAAGACCATCGTCACATGAAAGTATGGTGTGGTCAGTGTCACGCATGGCCGCACTTACCTTCCCCAGATTTCTCTGGTACCCATTTTTTGAGGCTCGGTGGACCCTGTGGGTCTTTTGGGGGCAATGGTACCAGAAAAGAAAAAAAAAAACTTCCCACTGCCGGAACCTGAACTCGGTACCACCGGATTATTAGGCAGAGCGCCTAGCTACTCAGCCAATCAGGCGCCCATAAAGCAACGACAGCTCGTATAATTCCTTTTCCCCAACCTACTATTCCGCTCTCCAGTCACTTGCTACTAAATCTAAAACCTTCACACATCTCATGTCTTCTACGTAATCTAGATTTCATACAAGGACTCCCCGCCTGACCCCTGACCCTTCATCAACGCCTAGGGATATGAGGACCCCAGTATGGGAACCACTTCTCAAAAAACATTAGACAACGACTGTTAGGGTAAATGGGGGGGGGGGGTGGAGGTGAAAGAGATAGTCTTCTTTCATGTTCCCCCTCTCCCCTTTTCCCTCATCGATTCTGTTATCCTTGTCAAGGACTTGGCGAAATCTAATTCGAAATTTTAATTATTTCTTTGTCCTAGAAGTGGCGTGTGCTGGGATTACTCCCCCTTACTTCCCGCCGAGATGTCCCCAACTGCTGGCCTGGATCCCGGCGGCTCAACGATCTGCCGGCGGCTCGCCCACGGAATTTCTCAAACTGACGGACTGGAGTCGGGTTAGAGATTTTTCTAAATTAATGGAAGTCACGGGGCTCTACTTCGGGGTCCAAAAAAATGGGTTCCCCCACCACCCCTCCCCTCCCCTCCCCCGGGATATTTTGTAATGTGGTGGGGGAGAGAAGGGGAGGGAAGGGGAGGGGGTAGTGGATACCCTACGAGTGCTACATTTTGTCGGAGTTTGGAAATGTAAAACACTTACGGGGCCCGGTGTGATAAACCTGATTAGATACGGGCCTGCACACCCATAACAACAATGTCTCGACTTCCAACAAAGATAACTATTAAGAAAAATGAAGAACACACGATGAAAAGAACGAACGCATCCAGAAGTCGGTGCAGACATAACAAAACGAATGCAGCCACACGGCACATTTACATTTCTAAAAAACCGGAGCTTCGGAACACCAAGAAAAAGTCACATCATCCCAGCTAATGTGAGACAGAACAGGAAAACGTGATTTACCTTATTATATAACAAAAACAAAGAACAGTCCGAGGTTTCTCTAAGCTAACGATCGCACAAGACAGTGGAAAATAATGGCCTGGTGCTGCAGGTGTTGGTTTGCTTTGGTTTGGTTTGTCTCTTTTTTTTTTTCAAATTACTGAACAATTACGAGTACAGAAAATACAGGAGTCCTGCAACATGAAATAATGGGCTAATATGCGTCATGTTTTTCAAACTACCGAATTTCTAAAAAAAAAACAACAAAAAGTTAGAAAACAAATACTGAGTTGCAACATAAAATAGCCGGCTAATATAGAACTTGTTTTTTTTTTAAAAATGAATATTTACAAATACAAACAGCACTGTAATAAATAAATAAATAACAAGTTAATATGAAACTTGCTTCCGAAGTTATCGATAGCAGAAAATATATGGTTAAACTAGACTTATGGTTAAACTAGACTTATGGTTAAACTAGACTTGAAACAAGCTCCGAAGAAAGTAAAACATTTCTTGCCCCAAAATCTGCTTTGATCGGCATGAAAACTGGAAGAGCTTTACTTCTAAAATAAATTAACTGAATGATTCCAAGCTTCCCTCTTACCTGTTGGCTAGAAAATATAGAATAAACAGAACAAAACCAGTACTTTAGATAACAAAAGACAAAATATTTTGCTTGTTAAATTTTGATTTCGGTGCTTGCCTTTCCTATTACGCAGATCATGATACAACCCAATTAAATAGAAGGAAAAAAAACAATGACAGTCTGAAAGCATCATCAGTTGGGACAACACAGATTTTCCTTTACTGCAACAGTGTAGGTACTGGGGGGGGGATAGTGCAGCTACTGGGCGGGGGGGGGGGGATACTGCAGGTACTGGAGGATAGTGCAGATACTGGGGGATAGTGCAGATACTGGGGGGACAGTGTAGGCACTGGAGGATAGTGCAGATACTGGGGGAATAGTGCAGGTACTGGGGGGATAGTGCAGGTACTGGGGGATATTGCAGGTACTGGGGGATAGTGTAGGTACTGGAGGATAGTGCAGATACTGGGGGAATAGTGCAGGTACTGGGGGGATAGTGCAGATACTGGGGGGATAGTGTAGGTACTGGAGGATAGTGCAGATACTGGGGGGATAGTGTAGGTACTGGAGGATAGTGCAGATACTGGGGGGATAGTGCAGGTACTGGGGGATACTGTCGGTACTGGGGGGATACTGCAGGTACTGGGGGGATATTGCAGGTACTGGGGGGATACTGCAGGTACTGGGGGATATTGCAGGTACTGGGGGATACTGCAGGTACTGGGGGATAGTGCAGATACTGGGGGGATAGTGCAGATACTGGGGGGATAGTGTAGGTACTGGAGGATCCAGCAGCCTTGTCCCTTTCATTTAGATACTTCTTCTAATAGCGAAACCAAGACCCTATCTCCTTCATTTGTGGTGCTCCTTCTAATAGCGAAACCAAGACTCTATCTCTTCCAATTGTGATGCTCCTTCTAATAGCGAAACTGAGACCCGTAATGCTCTTTCTAAGAAGTTTTGGTATGCTTAAGTCTGAGCTTGGCAGAGTGCATATCATTCTAGCACCCCATGTGTCTACTTTAAGATCATAATAGTGACGGTCGCAGAGAAGTCAAGCTCGTGGTTCCTGTCATATTAAGAGAAAGAATAACTCAAAGAAAGTGGCTGCAACAATAACATTTTCATTATGAGGGGGCATCGGAAAGTTCCCGGACTGAACTTGTCGTGACTGTACCATTCCACAAACATACGCAAAACACTGAAGGCCATTACTCCTAAGCCTGCAGAGTCTGCCTGCCACTTAGTGCCGTACTGTATACACATGTTCAACTTGTACACAGAGTTTTGTGACTTTTGTTTTAAGTCGCTCTATTACCGTTAATGACAGATCCGAGCAACAGTGAACAAATTTTGCGTGAAGCTCGGAAAATCTGCTACAGAGACCCTCGAAATACCTCTTCAGACTTTTGGCAAACATTCTTAAGTCGAACACAGGTTTCTGAGTGGTGCGCGTGTTCCAAGACCAGTCGCACGTCTGCTCAAGATGATGAGCATCCAGGGCGACCAATCACCAGGACAACGCCAGAAAAATTATATGGTAAAACAAAAAATATTCTGGGCTATAATCTTTACAACAGACGTCTGCCAGGACGACAATTAATTCAATAACACAGACGTGATGTTCTCTGCCTCCTCTGAACAAACTGTACCATTTGCACGTTTGCCCTCCACGCGTGTACCGCTTGGTTTGGTGGTGGATGTGATCATACTGTAAGCAGTGACAGCTCAACGTACAACAACATGCAAACAAATGAACACGGTCACGCTGACTCTGACTGCGATTTAGGAACAACCTCTACAGTGAAGAGCAAGTCCAACCATTAAGTCCAACTCCAGGATCTCACACATATACTCCACGCTTACTCACTGTCTCCGAACTCACGTAGACTGATAAAGGCCTTGTATACTTTCACACGTTCATCCTCTAGCTTCCACACTGTTGTTTCCCCCCCCCCCCACAAACTAAAAAAGTTCACTTACGTATGCCGTAGTAAGGTCTGAATAACTATGACACACCTAGTAACCCCTAGATACTGCTACAGCTACGACACACCTAGTAACCCCCAGATACTGCTACAGCTATGACACATCTAGTAACCCCCAGATACTGCTACAGCTACGACACATCTAGTAACCCCCAGATACTGCTACAGCTACGACACATCTAGAAACCCCCAGATACTGCTATAGCTACGACACATCTAGTAACCCCCAGATACTGCTATAGCTACGATACATCTAGTAACCCCCAGATACTGCTATAGCTACGACACATCTAGTAACCCCCAGATACTGCTATAGCTACGATACACCTAGTAACCCCCAGATACTGCTATAGCTACGACACATCTAGTAACCCCCAGATACTGCTATAGCTACGATACACCTAGTAACCCCCAGATACTGCTATAGCTACGATACACCTAGTAACCCCCAGATACTGCTATAGCTACGATACATCTAGTAACCCCCAGATACTGCTATAGCTACGACACATCTAGTAACCCCCAGATACTGCTATAGCTACGATACATCTAGTAACCCCCAGATACTGCTATAGCTACGACACATCTAGTAACCCCCAGATACTGCTATAGCTACGATACATCTAGTAACCCCCAGATACTGCTATAGCTACGATACACCTAGTAACCCCCAGATACTGCTATAGCTACGATACATCTAGTAACCCCTTTATACTGCTACAGCTACGACACACCTATTTAACCCCCCTCCAGATACTGCTATAGCTACGATACATCCAGTAACCCCCAGATACTGCTATAGCTAAGACACACCTATTAACCCCCCCCCCCTCCAGATACTGCTGTAGCTACGATACATCTAGTAACCCCCAGATACTGCTATAGCTACGATACATCTAGTAACCCCCAGATACTGCTATAGCTACGATACATCTAGTAACCCCCAGATACTGCTATAGCTAGGACACACCTAATAACCCCCCGCCCTCCAAATACTGCTATAACCACACCATCTATATATGGGCCCGCTGCGCTGCAGATGTCTGGCACTGTATGCAACGTTGGAGAGCATCTGCCCATCTTTTAATATATGCTCCAAGAACTGACAAATGTTACGATTAGATGATGGAATAATCATCATAAACTGACTAAAAGAACAGGTTTCTGTGTACAATAACCGCCATGGCAAAGTCAATATGTAAAGACAGTAGTGGGGCTTATAAAGTAGGCTACAATGTAAGATAATCTGGGCTAGAATGTAAGATAATCTGATCTTGCCAACAGTCGCACTGTTCAGAGAGAAAGGGTTTACCTGGTGTAAAGTATCAGGTTTATTTGTGATGTTTTTTTTTGTTTTTTTTTTTTGGGGGGGGGGGGGGGGGGGGGGCTAAGCCACACCCCCACCTTGGCAAACTGTCGTTGGATTCTAATCCTATTACATGACAGGACTTACTGTCAGTGGCATGTTGTTCCTTTTGTGATGCCATACTCACACGTGATTATCGAGTCAATGAGGTAGTATTCTTGGAACAGGGAAAGTGTTTACTGTATAAAATGACACCTACTTTTACAAGCTTGTATAACGAAACTACTACTGCTTCAGGTCTTCAACTCCTGTCTTAGCATGAGAATACAGCTATCTGCAGACTAGAACTCCTCTCGTCCCGAATATTCAATATTTACACACCTTTCTCTCCCATGGACAAACTCTTCACAGAATTGGACATCATTCTTGCGCGAGCTGTGTCTTATTCTGGGGCGACTTTTCATCCCTGTCTGAGAAAATGCGGAACAGATGGCCATGGGCAATACCGCCCTGTGCCAACAGAAATTTCAATTTAGGACGGCAATTTCGCGCAACTCCTCCCTACCAAGAGTCAGTTGTCTGGCAGAAGACACACAAGACTAGTGTCATTGAACTCTCTCTCCCCCCCAACATCCAAATCTCTTATTCTTTTGCTTGTCTTCTTTAATCTAAATGGCTGCCACGATCGTCGTCCCTTCACGCACACGCAAAAAACCCCGGCTCTTTGTTTGCTCCTCTAACCACTTTAGGGAAGAAAGGAAGAAGAAGAAGAAAAAAAAAAGAAATTGGCTCCAGACTGCAGGACATTTATTAATGACTTGACCCAGTTTTCATCAATCCTGGCCTCCGTTAAATGCAAAATCATTAAGAGCGTCTCATCTTGGTCTTCTTCTCGTCCTCCTGTAGCTCTGTTACACGGCACAGGGCCACGCTGTGGATATCTCGCTAGCGCCCCTATTTTCCTCTTAGGGCACATAGAAAAATTAGCGTTTAATGCCCACACTGTTCTATTCATGTCATTGTAATATACAGGAACACAGCGTTGGCGCCCACATTTTCCTACTTGTGTTATTGGTGAACACTGAAAATATGACGTTAGTGTCCGTGGCAAATGTGATATACAGATAATTTAACCTCTGTGTCTATATTTTCCTTCTTCCTGTAGGAAACATGGCTTGAACTTGAACTTGAAGAACGGCCATGCTCTGCTGCTGGCCTAGAGGTGGGCCTTCCTTGCACTCAGGACACTCAAATACGCGCTCAGTCTTTTAACCTCAGTGTTGCTCGTAGTGTGTGTCGGGTGATAGTGTCTATGGCACACTGACTGAACACAGCTCGATCTTTTCCATAAAGTTCTGAACGTCTGCAACTGCCCTTCGTTTCCCCCCCTTGGCATAGTCTTTGGTGATAGGTACTGCATTCACATTTGTTTTTTTGTTCATCTCCCTGTCATTGTGATAGTGTGGCTGTTATAATGTCCGCTTTGTCCACTTGTAGGCTGCCCAGGGCTGTAGCTTGGACAGCTGGTCTGCCATTTCATGAAGGAAACACGGCATTATTTCCGATATGTTGTCTTTTCTCGTACTCTTCTTGCAATGTTCCAAGCACTGAGGCGTGCAGGGAAAACGGTTGTCAGTGCTGCTATTTTCCTTTACTTCGGGGGGAAAATAGCGAGCGATTAATAATTGACACTCCAGGGGACAGGCGAGCGTTTACATTCATAATATTTGGTGGGTATTGGTGCAACAGGATAGAAAAAATGATATTAAACCCCCCCCCCAAAAAAAACAGTGTTATATTTATGCCATATAAAGACGCAATATACAGTGTTATATTTAAGAGATATAAAGACGTAATATACAGTGTTATATTTATGAGATATAAAGACGCAATATACAGTGTTATATTTATGCGATATAAAGACGCAATATACAGTGTTATATTTATGAGATATAAAGACGTAATATACATTGTTATATTTATAAGATATAAAGACGTAATATACATTGTTATATTTATGATATATAAAGACGTAATATACAGGGTTATATTTAAAGACGTAATCAGCTCCTTCTTTTATTACAACATTTAGTCAAGCACATGCATATTTACAGCTAATATTTATTAGCGAATTAATGTGTGAGAGAGAGAGAGAGAGAGAGAGAGAGAGAGAGTGAGAGAGAGAAAGAAAATAAATGGAGAAACAAACATTTTACAGCATAAAAAGGTAGCATCTAAACATCTTCTTACATCGTGCATCATTCCCGTGTCGTTAAACGTCAAATAAGGCCCGCATGGTACTTCGCCAAGTTTTCCTGTTATCGGCGAGCTTTTCAACCTCATCAAGGGTCTTTATGCCTACTAATTTGGTCTCTCTTAAAAAGGTCCTCTTTAAGAGTTTCACGTGATCGACTTCTTTTTCTTCGGCCTGTTGTGTTCCTCTTGATACTTTGTTTTGGGGATTCTCTATTTCTTCTCATCACGTGACCGATCTATGTCCATCTCCATTTTCTGATCACCATGAGACAGGCTGTTGTTCACTCATCTGTCTTATCTCTGCGTTGTTCTTGAATTCGTTCCACTTTTTTACCGAGTATTTTACTTGGGCATTTGTTTTCAAAAGAGTCTAATTTCTTGTCTATTGGAAAAGTTGTTTTCCAGCTTTCGCATGCATAAATGAGGGTGGATATCACATTTGAATTGAATAAGCTTAGCTTGGTTTTTGTGCTTATAACTTTTGAGTGCCATCTGTTCTCGAGATTCTTGAAGGCAAATGCTTCTGTGGCAATTATAATTCTAACTTCCCTTCTGGTGTCACCATCCTGGTCTATGTAGCTGGCGAGGCATAACATCTAAACATGACTTGACTCCTGACTGGTAAATACTGAAGCCTATCTGTGATTTAGTCTTTCATATTAACAGGCGAATCCTACCTTCTTTTTTTTAATCCACATTAACGAATACGTGAAGATTCCCGTAATTTAAAATGGTCTGTAATCCTAGGCAGTGCACATATTTGAAAGATGTTTACGTATGTAAGGGAGAGCCACCTTCCATAAACTGAGAGCCACCTTCCATAAACTGTGAGCCACCATCCATAAACTGAGAGCCACCTTCCATAAACTGAGAGCCACCTTCCATAAACTGAGAGCCACCATCCATAAACTGTGAGCCACCATCCATAAACCATTTCTCTTCAGTATATACGTCCTCTGTCTGCCCCCCCCCCCCTTTTTCATCTATCTTTTTTTTCACCTACCAACTATTAAGCTAACATCTCCTCTTCCCCCGTGATAGTGAACTATCACACATAAACTCAGGTGTACAGAATCTCACAAAAGCTGAACCACAAGGTCAGAAAATTAGTTTTCATTTCCATGAACCTTCTGCCTCATATATATTCCTCTCCAGATTAAAACTATCAGAATCCATTCCAACACTAACCACCGCTGGATGAAAGTTTACATTCCCCCACCCCAAGCTGCCGACAACTACCTTACAGCCAAAGACCCTCAGAGTCGAAGAATGTTTGTTCTATGTTTGGACTCGTGCAAGATAAAGTGTCTTTCTGGAGTCGTCTGAATGCAGTTCCATAATCAAATACGACTATTTAAAATGCGATTCTGGTGTAGAGTGTTTTTTTTTCCCTTTCAATTAACATTTCTAGTTTATTTATTTGATATAGTTTGTCAACAGACACTGGATATGCAGCATGGTTTGGCTTAAAAAAAAAGTAATCAATATTCTGTTCTATTCCAATATTGATCCGCGACCACATGCACCGCCCAGTTATCTATGTCCTGACTGATGGTATCACACGAACCTACTAGCCATCTACGTCCAGATCATGCTCTAACAGCACACAATTCTCGATAGCATCATCATTTACTTTAAATGTTACAATGCGCCTCATCTGAAACTGAAATAATTCAGCAGTTTTGTTTCTTCTTTGCTTCTACAACAATCCTGACCCGTGCCGAAAGTGCAAGTTCTGGGATCTCAACACTGATTAAATGCACGCGGATACGAATTTTAAAGTTTCCGTCCAGTTTCTTAGGATTAGACATGAGCTCATAAATCTTCTGCCCGTGTAAAAGACGAAATTGTTTTGCCGGTATTGTGCACGGCGATCTGACTGGTGGAACTGGTAGTGTTAAACAAAGGCTCTCTGACGTCTTTTTTAATATCAGGCTAAACCTATCTACCGAAGCTACATGATTTTATGTCCAGTTAGTAACGAGACTCAAAGAAGGCATATGACTGGCCATTCGGTCTCTTTGATCAGCCACGAAAAGTGCAGCCGGTTGTGGTGCAGCTTTAGGGGAGGTGAGTTAGCAGCTGCCTAATATACAGATGAGGATGAAAGATTATAAACGTGAATGTAAGAATATGTGGATAGCATCTTTTCTCTGAGTTCAGCTGACTGTGTGACGAAATAACCTGAATCGGTATATAAATCCCAGAAGATAAATCTTCTACCAAAGATATGCAGAATATAATCCTCGGACGCCTATCGGGCCGATGGGTAAATAAACATAATTCACATACTCAACATGAAAGCCTTGTAAGCTGTTTGTTACTTACTATCACTAAATGAAGAAGTGAGCGAGAGAAACAGACAATAACAAAAAAAAAACTCTGACCTCAACAACTAGACATAAAATTACTTGCTGAAAGTAAATGAACAGAA
The DNA here is from genome assembly GCA_009760885.1 of Achatina immaculata. Taxonomy (NCBI): domain Eukaryota; kingdom Metazoa; phylum Mollusca; class Gastropoda; order Stylommatophora; family Achatinidae; genus Lissachatina; species Lissachatina immaculata. Next base: position 3,727,821 of record CM019715.1, on the reverse strand, counting down.
TTAATGGCATGGCTGAAATGTAAAAAAAGTACTTAGCAAATAACGACCAGAACATCTGGGAAATTAAGAAGATACCAAACCAACAGACTCAACAACAAGCTACAGCAGCCTCAACAACAAGCCACAGCAGCCTCAACAAGCTACAGCAGTTTCAACAAGAAACCACAGCAGCCTCAACAAGCTACAGCAGTTTCAACAAGAAACCACAGCAGCCTCAACAAGCTACAGCAGCCTCAACAAGCTACAGCAGTTTCAACAAGAAACCACAGCAGCCTCAACAACAAGCCATAGCAGCCTCACCAACAAGCCACTGAGTGACTCGAGATTTTAGCACTGCACTGCCAAGTAAAATGGGATGAGGAAACTGCATCAACATCACCAACCACAGAAGACCTCCAGACGTATCTACTAACAACCATGCACCACCAACGTTACGTGGGAGTATACGAAATACGTGCACAAAAAAAAGTTGTGCGCGCTTAATTACTATGCCCACGAAAGAAAGAAAAACAGTATAAGACTAAACACAATCTAAACAATCGATAACGGTAAAAGTAGACTGATAGGAAAATAATGAGAACTTCGTCTGGTATTGATTGGAAAAGTTAATAAAAATATAAAACAAAGATCTTCTTCTTCGTTCGCTTCTAACACCAAGACCACCCCGTGATCCTACTGAATTTACTCCCCTGATCTTCGATAGGTCCCGTGGTCCCCAAAAAGACCACACGACATCACTGACAGGACCACGAGAGGTTCAGGGTATCGCAGGGCTTGAGCCTGTATTCTTGGTGGGGCTCAGAAGCGGGAACGCGTGACACCGTGGTTTTCGTTGCACCAGTTTAGAGTTGGAGATTCTCACCGGAAAACCTCAGTGTGATTAGGCTACGCATACATCTCCGCTGGGTGAGTGGTGGTTGCCTATCTAGACTGCACTGGTCCAGTGTCTCCGACTTCAGCATTTTGTGGTCGTGGCCGTTCCCCTTCCTAGTTGTGACCAGGACAGAGCTTTTGTCCAAGAGGACAAATACTCGCCACTAGTAAGTTTCACTCCAGAGATGAGCCGGTTTAGGCGTATTATCCCAGTATGGGTGTGTTTAGGACGTGACCGACCTCTGGAACGAAGGTACCATGACATGAGTAACCATCAAGTTTCACTCCTCGTTTAAGCCGGTTTAGGCATATTTCACCAGTATAGGTGTATATCGGATGTGACTGGCCTCTAGAGCAGAGGTGCCGTGGTATAAGTAGCTCTCGCCGCGAGACCACTGGACACACAGATTAAGCTTCAATTTATCCTTTCCTTCACCTTTTTACAACGGCGCCGCACAGCAACCCTAATTGCCTTTTCGCATTTTCTTCATTGGCCGGGAGAAGTTTCACTTAACTCACGGCATCCGAAGAATCTCGCCAGCAGTGTCTTAACCCCAGGGTTAAGCTGGTTACGGCAATTCGTCCGGTATGAGTGCACATAGGACGTGGCCGACTTCCAGAGCAGAGGTGCCGTGATTTGAGCAGTCCTGACCTCAAGACTATTGATTACTTCACTTAATCATTTCTTTCACCTTTTCCACAGTGGCGCCGCGCGGAAACACTATTTGCTCCTTTCTTCACTGGCCGGGAGGAGCCCCACTCCACGCACGGCAGCTGAAGAATCTCGCCAGCAGCGGTAGATGAGCTACCAAACATGACTTTCATCTAACCGAAGCGTCTGGTTTTCAGGCGCCAGATATTCGCCTTCGCCCCTTCTCCTGTCAGTTTGAACAGTTCTGCCACGAGAATGCCAGGAGCTGGACTCGACTGTCAGAGGCTATTTGAGACGCACGCCTTGGAGACATTTCATTGGAGTGGAGAGGGTATCCCCCACCCCACCTCCGGCTATAACAGTCCTTAGAACCGGAAGAAAGATACGAAAATAATAAAAAGATTAACACGCATAGATCTAAAAATTCCAAGAAAACACTGAAAACTTGTCCGTGTATAGATCGGAAAAGTCAAAAACTGCAGGACAGATGCTTTAAAAACAATGAAAATCTGTCAAAGTAAAGACTAAAAAATGAAAAGAAAATGGAAGAAGATACAAAAATGCGGAAATCTGTCCATTTATATAACGGAAAGGTCAAAAGCTGGAAGAAATATATGAAAGCAGCCCGTGTACAGATGGGGCAATCAAAATCTGTTTGAAATATAGGAAAACAAGGAAATCTTCTCCACATATAGATCGAGAAATCGTCAAAGGCTGGAAAAAAGAAACCAACCGCTGATGACTTGACAGAACAGCTGAACGAAAGAACGAAAGAACGAAAAGCTGACTACAGTCTCATCCAAGTCACTGCGCTTGACTGATAGGGCCAGTAGATCTTCCCAATACTCTTAGTGGAAACGGCTGCTACGCCAGTGGCTGGAGAACTCCTACTGGCAACTGTGACTGGCAACGCTTGATGGAAACCGTGAATTCCTTACTAATTAAGAGCACAACACTATTACAAGAAAATATATCATTTCACTGTACAGCACTAGGTCATATAACATGAAGCATGAAAAGAACAAATGCACAAGTTTTAGAACAGCTCCAAGTGCAGTGTGAACTTTTCAAAGAAATTAAAGATGAAGAAAACAAAATACTTTGGTCATATCAAGTGACATAACAATATACTGAAGGCAATACTAGAAGGAAAGGTGGAAGGAAAAGGAGCAAGAGATAGACAGAGATGCAGATGGGAAGACAGCATATGAGAATGGACAGGATACAGCCTGGCTGATTGCACCATCAAGGCAAGGGAGGGAACTGGAGATTCATTACTGTCAACCTTCGTTCCTGAGAAGTCAAATGATGATGATGATGATGATGGCGACGATGACGACGATGATGATGATGACGATGTATAGCACTGTCGGCAGCTAACATTTCTAAACTATTTTAGACTGAAAAGTTAGGCGCGATCTCTAAACACAGCGGCTTGTGTTGTGTTTGACATGAAGCCAAGTTAAGCACCAGCAAAAATCAACAACAAAATCACTTTTTTTTTCTTCTCTCTCTCTCTCTCTCTCTCTCTCTGAAACTTAAGCTCAAGTATATACATATGCTCTCTCTCCACCTCTCTCTCCCTCTCTCCACCTCCTTCTCTCTCCATCTCTCTTTCTCTCCCTCCATCTCTCTCTCCCTCTCTCTTTCTCTCTCTCCCCCTCCCTCTCTCTCCATCTCTCCCTCTCTCTTTCTCTCTCTCCACCTCCCTCTCTCTCCCTCTCTCTTTCTCTCTCTCCACCTCCCTCTCTCTCCATCTCTCTCCCTCTCTCTACCTCCCTCTCTCTCTCCATCTATTTCCCTCTCTCTTTCTCTCTCCCCCTCCCTCTCTCTCTCTTTCTCTCTCTCTCCCTCTCTCTTTCTCTCTCTCCATATCTCTCCCTTTCTCTCTCTCCCCCTCTCTGTCCATCTCTCTCCCTCTCTCTCCCCCTCCCTCTCTGTCCATCTCTCTCCCTCTCTCCCCCTCCCTCTCTCTCCATCTCTTTCTCTCTCTCCCCCTCCCTATCTCTCTCTCCCTCTCTCTCTTTCTCTCTCCCTCTCTCCCCATCTCTCTCCCCCTCCCTCCATCTCTCTCCCTCTCTCTTTCTCTCTCTCCCTCTCTCTCCCCCTCCCTCTCTCTCCCTCTCTCTTTAATGTTTGTTAAAAAACATATGTTAGAAGATCTGTATTTACAATGTATTTTTTATGTATATTTCTGTGTGTGCGTGTATGTGCGCGTGAGCTAATTTAATAGTTGGATTACTTCTTCTCTTTCACTTTGAATGTAATAGTTTAATCTTACACTTTTTTGATAGTTTTTTCCCTAATTTAATGTGTATATTTGTATTAAATCAAGTGTGTGGGGAGAATGAAAGATGAAGTGATGAAGGCCAGAATGTAAGACGGGCCTGCGTGCCCAACTCTTTACCCTTTAAAAATAAAGATCACTACTGTTTTAAGATCAACAGACATTTTTACTATCACTTTAACATACTAAGGAGATAAAGCAAATTAGCACAGCAAATTAATTTTGTGAATTAATCACAAAGATATGTATCACAGCACATTATACAGACACTACTACTGTAATAACTTTTCAGTGGAACACAAAATGGAAAAGGAACACACAATGCCTTTTATGCTTTGCGAACGCTAACAGAAAGAGCTCAACTTATGCTTCACTGATTACACCAAGGCATTTGACAAAGTGAAACATGATGAGATTATTAAAATGCTTGAAGACATCAATATAGATGTAAAAGACCCGAGGATTGTAAAACATCTATACTGGCAGCAGGAAGCAGCGATTCGAGTTGAAAATAAAACTGGAAAATATCAACCAATAAAACAATGTGTGCGACAAGGATGTGTACTATCTCCAGACCTTTTTTCTCTGCACAGTTAGAATATTCTTTCTATATCTCCAGACCTTTTTTCTCTGCACAGTTAGAATATTCTTTCTATATCTCCAGACCTTTTTTCTCTGCACAGTTAGAATATTCTTTCTATATCTCCAGACCTTTTTTCTCTGCACAGTTAGAATATTCTTTCTATATCTCCAGACCTTTTTTCTCTGCACAGTTAGAATATTCTTTCTATATCTCCAGACCTTTTTTCTCTGCACAGTTAGAATATTCTTTCTATATCTCCAGACCTTTTTTCTCTGTACAGTTAGAATATTCTAAGAACGATCATCACAGAACCAGGCATAAAAGTAGGAGGATACAATATTAACAACCTTCGGTATGCTGACGACACAGTACTGATAGCCACGAACCAACAAGACCTGCAAAATCTCTTGAATAAAGTTGCTAAAGAAGTGAACAGAAAGGGCTAGCACTAATCATAAAAAAAGACAAAGGCTATGGTTATATCTAAGAAACTGAAGCCATCAAAATGCAGAATAAAATTAAACGGAACTATTCTAAATCAGGTGCAGAAATTCAAATACCTTCGAGCAGTAATAACTTCGGATGGGAAATGCAGAACAGAAATTAGGAATAGAATAGGCCAAGCAAAGACTGCATTTCAGAGAATGAGAAACATATTATGCAAAGCATCCTTATCAATGAATGTTGGAAAACGGGTTATAAAGTGCTATATTGAGCCTATTATATGGGCGTGAATCATGGACAATAGGCAGATCCGCACAAAGATCATTGGAAGCAGCAGAAATGTGGTTTATCAGAAGAATGATGCGAACTCCCTGGACAGCAAAGATTACTAATGAAGAATGTATGAGAAGAGCTGGAGAGATAAAAACATCTTGTCAAAAAAATAAGAGAGAGATAATTTACTTTCGTAGGACATGCAATGAGAAGAGGGCCTATTGAAAATATTGTAACAACAGGGAAAATAGAAGGCAGAAGAGTCAGGGGAAGATGGAGAGAAATGATACTGAATAGTTTAGCAAGATGGTGTGAGATGATGTCACCAACTGAGTTGATGGCCTGCATGAAGAATCCGGTAATACTGAGTAACATAATAGCCAACGTCAGACGGCACGGCATATGATGATGATGACGATGATGATGATGATGATGATGATGATGATAATGATGCAAAACATATAGACACATACAATACTATGTATACATATTTGTAATCAATGAATGATGAAATAGCGTGATTGTTCATCTCGCTCTCTTGTGGTAAATTTACATTATAAATATATGATTTCTCGTCTTTTCCTACTTCGTCATCCTACATGATTCTGTACGGATAAAGACGTAATACAAAATGTCACAAACGTGGATCTACCACCCGGGTCATGCGGGAGTCAAAGGCAACGAGAAAGCGGACGCTGGCAGGCACGGCATCAATTCAGGGAAACCTAAAAATGGGTAAGGAGGAGATTGCAAGAGCCACCTTGAATAGGCTGAGTATGGAGGACGATATCGGGTTGAATGACAACAATCACACCAGGAGGGTGACCTAATTTGGGGGGGGGGGGAGTGGGGGGAGATGTGGACGTCTTTCTGAACGAAGTGGTTTAGCGCGCTTTATCCCCAACCGGTGTGTGACTGGCCCCATCAGCAGGCGCGAGCTTCGGTGGCTGGTGGAACGGAAGGCGGAGCACGCATGGGAATGCCCGGAAGGCGAGGATGCCAGTCTCTGATCAGAGATGACAAATCCTCACAAACGTGTACTCCGATAACACGCTGTTCCTTGCGTGTTTTAAAAGTCTAACAACTCAAAACACAATACAGCGAATCTGTGGAGAGAAAGAAACCAAAACTGTAATACAAGGATATCCAACCACGCAGATCGTCAAGACTTGGATCCTCTCGCTTAAACACAAGCACGGAAGATCTTGATTATGTGATACAATGTCAGGAAGTGAAGCGTATGTTAAACATGTGACAAACATGGTCACAATCACATTAAGATTCGGCACCTGATGATAACGATCACAAGTGTCACAGCGGCTTTTCCCAAACATTACCCTACATTACTGTAATAGTTTTATATATAACAACCAGCGACTGGAATCGACCGAGCTTCAGATGTTTTCAAATATTTTTAAAATGTTTTTATTGTCGCACAAAACGCTATAGATTTATTATGGACAGTATTTGGAGCGGAACGCCCAGACACATACAGACAAAACAAGACCCCCAAACTCTGCTGTATGTCTGAGCTGTTCTCATGTTTGTTCAACAGTAACGTCTCCTATGACAGTCTTCGTGGCGTGGAGGAGTGATACTAACCCAGGTGTCTTCTGGCCTTTTTAATGTAGTTTATGTTGGCAAATGAAACTAGAGCAAAACGTTCTTTTAAAAGTCTCTTGTAAGCAAGCAAACAGAATCTTTTTTTTTCTATTTTCAATATTCTCTTGTTAGTTGTATTGCATCTCTAGATTCGAACCTGAAACACACAGAAGATGGTGCTGAATTGTAGTTCATACTCGTGACCATAAATAGTGTCTATTTTAGTAATGGAAGTATGATTTTCATTTCTGTTCTTAAAAGCAGCAATGCTCGTTTTGTAGCATGGTTGACACCTAGACTGTTATATATCTACGTCTTTCGGGGCCACACATCCGTCTTCCACAAAGCCATATTCATTTACATGACGCAATATCGTATTTGTTTGTTTGTTTAGTTTCTTCGTTCTGTAACCGAGAATTTGGTGTCTATTTCTGTGGCTGTCACCAGTCTGTATTTGCGGCCCAGAGAAAGGTGTCTAAATTTGTAACTTAGAAAACAGTTTCCATACTTGTAGCTGATACCATGGTGTTATGGTGTCCAATTTTGTAACTAACAATATAGTATCACATTATTTTTTTTCCTAATTTAGAACACGGTGTCCAACATTTTAGCTGACAATACGCTGTCAGTTTCTAGTCAATGAAAAGAAGGTGAGACTGAAGAAACTCGTGCCAGATACTGTAATTGAGAATATAACGCCAACTTTTGCGACTGTAATTTGTAAATGAGAACACAGTGTCCATTTTTATGACCAAGAATGTAGCGTCCAGTTTCTGTAATTGAGATTGTAGTGTACATTTTTTAATGAGAATACAGTATAGATTTAGTGTCTACTTTGTGATTGAGAATAAGCTGCATTGTCTATTTTTATAGCGATGGAGAGAGAGTCGGAGGGAGATAAGTATGGAGAGAAAGAGGGAGAGGAATCTATCACATGTAAACAATGCCGTCCACTTTTATGACTTGAACAGAATGTCCACTCTTGTGTCTGATAACAGTAGCATGCATCCATTTACGCGACTGATGTGCCCGTCCACTTGACTCATAACAGTGTGCTCCACTGTACTTTCAACAGAGTAGCAAGCTACAAGTCTGGGGGAGAGACGCTGGCTTGAGAAGCCATAGTTCCGTTTGTACGGAACGTCGCTGCACTCCACGAGACTCGGACATTGATCTTTTGTCCGGCGACAATGTGCAAGGATGTTCCTTCCAACTGGGGGAAGTTTCGCGGTTTTTTGTGAGGAAGATAACGGGGTTTAGAATCCTGGCGCCTTTTAACACTTTATGGACGAGTGTTGTAGCTTTGAGAAGCTTACTGCCAGCACATAACTGCGACATGTTGTTAGTGTAGACATTTAGAGAAATAGCTCCATTCAGCCAGGCTCGTGTCCACATACAAGACTTTTTTTTTCATGTTTGGAAGAGGGCACAGAGGGAATAAAGCGTTGTTGTTTCTGAGAGAGAATATATTTATATCTCAGATAAGGAATAAACAGATAAGGAATAAATTATTAAAGTTTCAGACAGGGGGAAAATTATTAATGTTTCAGCCAGCGAAAAAAATTATTAATGTTTCAGACAGGGAAAAGATTATTAATGTTTCAGACAGGGGAACAATTATTAATATTTCAGAGTGAGACTATATTAATGTTTCAGGGAAGAAAGGGATTTTTTTAATGTTTCAGGGAGGAGAGGAATTTTTTAATGTTTCAGGGAAGAAAGGAATTTTTAATGTTTCAGGGAGGAAAGGAATTTTTAATGTTTCAGAGCTGGAAGAAATTATTATTGCTTCAGGTTTTGCGATTGGTGAGCAAATTTTCAACCTAGAGAGAGAGAGAGAAAGAGAGAAGGGGGAGGAGTGTCAACCCAGGTTCTGCGACGGACAGGCAGAGATTTCATCAGAGGTTGTGAGCTAACAATCCCCCCCACCCAAAAAAAAGGCACTTCTAGTGAAACACTAGGACTTAGCTACACGCTTTTGTTTTTGTCCAAGACAGGTTGGCTAAGACGTCACTTTTAATTCTACACAAGAGTATAACACTGTTTTAGTTCATTTATATTGTTCATTATTATTGTTATTATTGAATGTTCTATTATCATCACATCTCACCTTGGTACATCACACGTCGAAGTTTCACATACATGGCAATAGAAGATTTCTCATGAACATTTCACTGATTCATTTTAATTTGACAAATAATATCAATATGATCAATACGTATAGCTGATAACTCACTTGTAATAATAGGCATAGGCAAGATTATACACATTTCATTATTTTCATCATAGTAGCACGTAACCTCAAAGTCTCACAATATCATTTCTCTTACTATAGTTCAAAAACTCGGTGCTCGAATTTTCAATGTAATAATTGCTACACAATCTCTTAATACACTGGTTCAGTCTAACGCTACTTCTCTATCTGTTATGTTCTTCTATTAGACTACTTGTTTAGGACCTTTTGGTCCTCCTCTGTCAAAATCTCTCTCTGCCTCCTCCTCTATCAGAACCCCTATCTGCTCTCCGCCGGCCTTCCTCCTCTATCAGAACCCCTATCTGCTCTCCGCCCGCCTTCCTGAATCCTCCTCCCTTCTTTATATTCGTAAGTTCTGACCACGCCAAAACCGGTCGCAACTGGCGTCTTCGCTTTAAGTCTCTTTCATCTCCGTCGTCTAATTGTTACCTCCCATTAACAAGTCCACCATCTCTTTCATGTTACCTGCTTCGGGACCTAGTCCGTTCTCTGTTCAGTCTTTGATCTACTGGTCAATTGTTCCCCCTGGGCTACTGCATGTGCGCGCGAAGTCGCACCTCTAGAACTGGACCACTCTCACGATCTATCAGATCTATCGATACGGTTTTACCTTTGATCAGGTCTTTGAAGTACCGAGTATCCGTTCCTCGCTCCTCTAACTATAACTTCTCTGCCCCCCAATACATTCTTTATTCCTGATCATGTCACTAATAATAATAATAATAATAATTATAATAACTATAATCATTACTTACAAGGCTATGCTACAAGAGAAGAAAAAAACTACTCTTGTACGTGTCCTATGCAGCAGGCCATAACCTCATCAACATTTTCTACACCACACATTTATTATTATTCTTGGCGGCGGCGGTTCTCAGTTAACTAAGTCCACGGACCCCCTGCTATTTCAAAACCCAGGCCACGGACCCCCTGCTATTTCAAAACCCAGGCCACGGACCCCCTGCTATTTCAAAACCCAGGCCACGGACCCCCTGCTATTTCAAAACCCAGGCCACGGACCCCCTGCTAATTCAAAACCCAGGCCACGGACCCCCTGCTAATTCAAAACCCAGGCCACGGACCCCCTGCTATTTCAAAACCCAGGCCACGAACCCCCTGCTAATTCAAAACCCAGGCCACGAACCCCCTGCTAATTCAAAAACCAGGCGACGGACCCCCATACTTTGGAAAAGTTTCATATCTGTATGCTAGCTGTGTGCTTTAAATGCAAAAGAACTTTTTTAGAAAATGTGGGTAACCTTTAATGAGTAAAATGCTGCACGACACTTTTAATGACAACAGTTAAGAAAAAAAAAACCAAACAGCAATTAACATTCCTACTTGTTCTGACAAATGAACAAAATATGAAATGTGTGACAGCTAACCAACCTAAATATAGTGAAAGAAATCATGCCTCTTTTTTTTATTCCGAACAATCGCTTCCACGTCTTGTTCAATATTTCTTATTTTTAAATGTAAAAAAATAGGTCTCTCCGCCACACAAGAATGGCTGAAATATTGGTTGTTAAACATGTCAAGGTTTGAGTGTTCACTCACGGACACTCACGGCTGGTTCCCCGGACATCATTGCTCTACTGGATCAACTGAAAAGGAAGACATTTTCTTTTTCTGCCTACACTAGGGACTTTAATACAATTGGTACATATTATGATTTGGGGGGTGGTGGGTGGAAGTGGCGCATATGAAGCGAAAAATGGCCGGCAGTAAATATTTTAATACATGTATGCAGGAAACTCTCTACTGTAGAGAGCGGGACAACAACATAACTCCTTCAGATCATCAGAGGAAGTACCCCCATCTCCTGCTTCCCATAATAGTAAAGCAAGTTTTGAAAAAGTATAATTACTATATACTGTAACTGCTTCCCTTCCCCCCCCCCCCACCCCCTGTCTCCCATAATAGTAAAGCAAGTTTTGAAAAAGTATAATTACTATATACTGTAGCTGCTTCCCTCCCCCCCCCCTCCACCCCCTGTCTCCCATAATAGTAAAGCAAGTTTTGAAAAAGTATAATTACTATATACTGTAGCTGCTTCCCTCCCCCCTCCACCCCCTATCTCCCATAATAGTAAAGCAAGTTTTGAAAAAGTATAATTACTATATACTGTAGCTGCTTCCCTCCCCCCTCCACCCCCTGTCTCCCATAATAGTAAAGCAAGTTTTGAAAAAGTATAATTACTATATACTGTAGCTGCTTCCCTCCCCCCCCCCTTCCACCCCCTATCTCCCATAATAGTAAAGCAAGTTTTGAAAAAGTATAATTACTATATACTGTAGCTGCTTCCCTCCCCCCCCCCCCTATCTCCCATAATAGTAAAGCAAGTTTTGAAAAAGTATAGTAATTTGCTTCCCCCCCCCCCCCCACACACACACACAAATTCAAACTGCCTTGTCTCCCCCCCCCCCCTTCCTCCCAGAGGTGTACGCCCCATGTTGGAAAACACTGGATAAAGGGTAAGACACCCAGAAAAAGTCTGAAAACCACTGTCTTAGAGAAAATACATTCACGCGGAGGGTAGTGTGCTTACATCTAATTCATGACAAGCCCTTCATTACTGTAGTCTTGTTGCAAACAAAAACAACGTCTACGGGCGCCAGTCAGTTTTGAGTGCTAGCTTAATGAGCACATTTCTCGCTGGGACTGCTAACAATCGACTCCCTTCCCTAGGACAATACATCCAATCTTCGATATTTGTAAAGCCACAAGGGAAAACAAAAAATAGCGCAACACTGTTAGATAGAACTTAAAAGACAGGTACGTGGTATTCGTAGAAACCTGCTATATAACTGACGGATCTTACATTGAAAAGACATTTCTCTCCAAAAAAAAAGACTGTTCTAATAACTGTCTTGAGGCTCAAGACGCAGAACTCCATACATACATGTTACCGGACAAAATCTTAAATGTTCTGCGGTGTAACATTTGATGCAAGTACCAGGTGGTAAAAACTGATCAGAAGCCTGAAGGAGACCGCGGTTCAAATCTGGAAAAGCGGATAAACAAAACGTGTAGCAATCATAGAGACGGGTGGACAACATAAAACAGATAGTGTAGACTGGCTTCAGCTAACCCGCCGGCTGTACTGTGAAAACAAATTTTAGAGAACACTTCGCTAGGCAGACCAGAGAATGATGATGAGAGAAACAGAGCCGATAGAAAATCATCAAATCAGGGGAAACTAACAATTTCAGACGATGCCTTGACGACCAAACCAACCTGAGCAGAACAGCAGTCTGAAACACTTGTCTTATGGAAAAGGGGGGGGGGGGTTACTTTGTCTGAAAGTGCACGGGGAATTACAAACCCTTTTGTCCCTTCAAGGACGCCTGTAACTTGTATACACAAATTATGTTTGTGTGGCACGGAAATCTGCAGCCCTAGGCACGGCTTACCTTGGAGATCATTTTCACATTTTGTGAACAAAAAAAAGCACAGAAGGCACATCTCGTATAACTAACATTTACATTTTTATGAGACGGAAAAATATACACCCATAAAAGCGCATATCGATAATAAGAATCTTAGCACAGACTCAATGTACCCGAAATATGCAAAATGATATGATGATCAGATAAAGGTGTGAAAAAAGAGAGAGAGAGAGAGAGAGAGAGAGAGGAGCAGGCGGGCAGGGGAACAGATACTCGTGTATGAATCCGAAGCTGCACTAATGGAACAAATACACTAGAATGTTACATTTACGGCTGGACTAGAATCAAAGAGCGTGTTCCTGAAACAGAACATGAAATGAGGTCAGTGTGTGTCAATATATTCAATCATATTTTTTTCCACTTTAATCTTCCAATTCGTCATCCATAAAAGATTTGATTTTTCTTTTCCTAATGAAACTTGTTCTTACTAATTACACTGAACCCTAAATGGCAGCACAGTTTTGATCAGATAGACCTGGAGGTCCACTTTTAACGGGACAGGCGCTCACTTTTAAAGGGACAGACAAGAAAAGCAGCACATTTCACTAGGCGGGATCAGCTAACAAAATGGCGACATAAGCCAGCTGGTAGGAACTACACCACGCCCACAATACATAGAGAAACAAAGAATTAACTGGTTTGGCTCCACTTAACGAGAATGACACACCATACCTCCAGTCACGAGAGCCTTCAGCCAAAGAACTACAGAGCACAGACCAAGAGGAAGATCACAGAAAAGATGGAGTTTTAGAAACACTCAAGAATTACAACATGAAAATCGCGGAGGCCATTCATATTGCTCAAAAACACCAACAGCATCTCCCCCTCGACGCCTCACGGTACAGCAGCAGCAACAATAACAATAAAAACAAGAAGACATTTGAATCTCGCTATGTTCACGATCAGGTGTAGGCAGGAAGACACCACAAAAATAACCAATGGTTTAAAGAGAATCACACTCTAGTGCCACTTGAAATCCAACCCCGGGGCCACTTATCCGTAATGCTAGTTCTACAACACCTTCACCTCTTAGACACCCCGCCCCCACCCAAACTCCATAGATCCACTACAAGAAACTGAAGTTCAAACTGGTGAGTGCTTACACTGCTACCGCTCACGCTGGATCCTTCCAAAACACACAGGTACAAACAGATCACTGAGGCAACATGACCTGCACAGGTCTCAATTTAAAAAAAGAACGGAAGCATTTTAAATACGCAAATGCTCAGATATCCCTGGTTTACCTTAGACGCCTAATGAGTACATAGACAAAACAGAGAACGAAAGTAGGACATCCAGAATTGCGCACCTGCCATTTTCATAAGCGAGTAAAAACTAGGTGGTTATTTATGAAATGTTTTCTAGTCTTGCACAAAAAAAAAAAATATATATATATATATATATATATATATATATATATAATTGCAAATTGCATGTTATATATATATATATATATATATATATATATATATATATATATATATATGGGAACTGAAATCGAAACCTGCACAGCTACAAGAAGCCAAACTTCACTTCCTCTTTCTTTCTTCCTAACAGGAATGGAAAGCACTCAAAAGTGCGAGTTTGAAAAAAAAAAGTGGACTCCAACAGGAAGGGAAAATAAGGAATACATGACTGGCGCCTCGGTGAGAAAAAAAATAGCATTTTAGGAAGCAAAGTTCTAGGGTTATGTGTGGGTGATGGCAGAATGATGGATCTGTATGTGTGGTCTAAGGAAGCAAAGTTCTAGAGTAAAGTGTGGGTGATGGCAGAATGATGGATCTGTATGTGTGGTCTAAGGAAGCAAAGTTCTAGAGTAAAGTGTGGGTGATGGCAAAATGATGGGTCTGTATGTGCGGTCTAAGGAAGCAAAGTTCTAGAGTAAAGTGTGGGTGATGGCAGAATGATGGGTCTGTATGTGTGGTCTAAGGAAGCAAAGTTCTAGAGTAAAGTGTGGGTGATGGCAGAATGATGGATCTGTATGTGTGGTCTAAGGAAGCAAAGTTCTAGAGTAAAGTGTGGGTGATGGCAGAATGATGGATCTGTATGTGTGGTCTAAGGAAGCAAAGTTCTAGAGTAAAGTGTGGGTGATGGCAGAATGATGGGTCTGTATATGTGGTCTAAGGATGCAAAGTTCTAGGGTTATGTGTGGGTGATGGCAGAATGATGGATCTGTATGTGTGGTCTAAGGAAGCAAAGTTCTAGAGTAAAGTGTGGGTGATGGCAGAATGATGGATCTGTATGTGTGGTCTAAGGAAGTAAAGTTCTAGGGTAATGTGTGAGTGATGACAGAATGATGGGTCTGTATGTGTGGTCTAAGGAAGCAAAGTTCTAGGGTAATGTGTGGGTGATGGCAGAATGATGGATCTGTATGTGTGGTCTAAGGAAGTTAAGTTCTAGGGTAATGTGTGAGTGATGACAGAATGATGGGTCTGTATGTGTGGTCTAAGGAAGCAAAGTTCTATGGTAACATATGGGTGATGTCAGAATGATGGGTCTGTATGTGTTGTCTGGAGTTTCTAGGACAGGTGTTTGATGCTGTTTGAGCGCAACCACAAGCTCTTCTCTCCCTGCTTCTTTTCGTCGCTATGGAATTTCTGCAGCTGGATTTGTTATTTTCTGCGGCCGATGCCGAAAACCGGCTCCTCGAGCACGAAAACTGTGTCGGATAGGGAGTGACTGATTACAGAGGGCCTCTTTAAGGACTTGAGCAGAATTCCCCTCCCACGCCCCCCCCCCCAAAAAAAAACGCTTACGAACTGCGTCAGATAGTGAACGAGTAGTTACAAGGACCTACTCAAGAACTCGAGCGGATCTTTCCCTATAGAAGTATGGGAGGAATCGTGTATATTATTTTCTGGGGCAGGTAGCTCCCATGCCTTAAGTTATTTGTGGACTTCCGTGGTCAACTTTCCAGATGGTTCTAGAACTGTAACGGGATCTTGGGGGGGGGGGGGGGTCCGTGACAGCGTGATTTTGGTTGGAGTGAGTTAGTGTCCGTCTGAATGAGGACCAGTGAAGATTTGTTTTATAGCTACCGTTAGTTTGTAGTCTAGTTTGTTTTGTTTTTTTTTCCTGGTGATTCTGCAGAATTCTGTCTTCTCGTGATCATCGTTGTTTAGGATGATAGGTTTTGAAACGGCTGTTGGAAATGCCATGTGGCAGGGAAACCTGCCGCCGTTCTGCATATTTGTGTTTTCATCTTCATCCTCATCTGTTCATTAAATAAACGTCTTATCGAAGTATCTAGGCCAGGCTTATTCAGTCTTTGCAATCTGTCTGTGCCAACGTATGGTTAAGCGAATATGAGAGTGAATATGAGTCTGAAGACAGCGTCTTCTTCTTCTTCTTCTTCAGAGTTCAAGTTCTTAGCCATGCGAAATCAGAAGCCTTGTCGCCAAGATGAACTCCACAGTCTTTTCTAGGTCCTCCCGGTAGCCCCGTAGCCTCTCCCCTAGTTCCGAACCTTGTGGCCATGCCTGGTTGCGTAGATCTGTAAATGTCTACCACTCTTGGAGATGAGATGGTGTGTAAGTAGTTCAGGACAACTCACAGCAAGTCAGAGCTAATCAGAACAATGCAGGAGACCGTAGAGACAGAACTAACTGAGGTGCCAAGTAAAGCTAGATGAGGCTTTAGGTGCTGTAAACAAAAGTTAAAATCTGCAAAAGCAAGAAGTATAACAACCCAATATAGTATCACCTACCCCCCCCCCCCCCCCAAAGAAAAGAAAGGCTTAAGAGCAATGTCGGACAGGGAATAAGTAGCTACAGAGATATACACACACATTATATATATATTTTTTAATGTAACATTATATTGTTGCTTTATTGCTTTAGCCAGAACAGCTTATCCCTGGGCCCAGCTGTAGCAATAAGGCAACAATATAATGCTACATTACACACACTCAATATAAGTGGAACAGGTGTCCCTTATTATTCTGTTGTAAAGACCACGGCCAGTCTGCGCACGGGAGGAGGAAGTCGGTAAGGAAGATGTTTACTTCAGTTCCGACAGCAATGACAAACTTTTCCGAAGCTCAGCCCACAGTGTCAGAAACTCATCCCAGTGTCAGAAACTCAGCCCACAGGGTCCGAAACTCAGCCCACGGGTAGAGTATTTTAATTTTCTAGATCCAGCTCACGCACAACAGAATTTTATAATCAAGAAATAAAAAGACAAAAGACGAAAAAGAAACACAATATACTTGGTATAACCACTGCAAAAACGATGGGAGTGGAATTATAAGAATTCCGGGCGAAAGCCATGTCATAAATGAACAGAAACTAAAACCGTTAGAATGAAATGAAAAAAAGGGGGGGGTGGTGGGAGGTGGGGAGAAGAGAGAGAGACACGTAAATTAAGCTAAATCACCGTCTTAGAACAAAGACAAAGACAAAGACAGAAACGCTCCCAATCTCGGACTGCGCTTCTCCTTCCGCCTGGCTAACCATGTGCACCTCCAACGTCGTTCCCACCCCCACCCCCACAAGCCGTGTCTTCCTAGAAGCCTCCTTCCCGAGTGGAATCTAGAGAATCCGACAAGCCAATATAATCATTCTCAAACCGACTCTTGTTTGCAGGTCCTAAAGGGAAATATAATTGTGAAGGAACGCTCAAAAGTGAAGGGACAAAAATACAACGGGTACAACAGAATCATGAAGATACGTGAATGAATGGAAACGTCAAGATCAGCCTCCGAATATGAGATGTGAAAACAAAACAACAACAACAACAAAAAATACCGTGAAGAATAAGAAGTGGGGATAGATATAACAGAATAAGAGAGAGAAACAGCATTAGTAGAAAGATGGTGGTGTTATACTGTAGAAGGATGAGTCATGAAATTCTGCGTATCGTATCGGAACACAAGACCTGGTGCAGCAGTTAGGACAACGATCCAGGCTGCTTCCATCAGTGGTGGAACTTAATTAGAGGATGGGAACTACCAGTGCCAAGAAACGTCAGACTACAGCTACCAAGAAACGTCAGACAATAACAATCAAGAAACGCCAGACTACAAAGAAATGTCAGACTACAGACACCAAGAAATGTCAGAATACAGATACTAAGAAACGTCAGACTAAATATACCATGAAACGTCAGACTACAGTTACCAAGAAACGTCAGGCTAAAGCTACTAAGAAACGTCATACTACAGCTACCACGAAAAGTCAGACTACAGCTGTCAAGAAACGTCATACTACAGCTACCAAGAAACGTCAGACTACAGCTACTAAGAAACGTCATACTACAGCTACCAAGAAACGTCAGACTACAGCTACTAGGAAACGTCATACTACATCTACCAAGAAACGTCAGACTACAGCTACTAAGAAAAGTCAAGAAACGTCATACTACAGATACCAAGAAACGTCAGACTGCATCTACTAGGAAAAGTATAGAAACGTTAGACTACAGCTACCAAGAAACCTCAGACTACAGCTACTAAGAAACGCCATATACAACTACCAAGATGCATCAGACTACGTTTACCAAAAAACGTTAGATTACAGATATCAATAAAACATCAGACTAAGGTTACCAAGAAAGATCAGACTACAGCTACAAAGAAATGTCAATGGCTACCACGAAAGACCAAACTACAGCACCCAAAAAAGATCAGACTCACGCTACTAAGAAAGATCAGACCGCGGCTACTAATAAAGGTCATGAACTGTGTCTTCTAGGGAAGACCTCAGTTAACAAGAACAAGAGTAAATACATCATCACAAGCAAACACCGACAGTAACCAGACAAGCAAGTAAATCGAGACAAACATATATAGACATACAGACACCATAAAAACAAACATACGGACAGGTCAGAAGAGACTCATTGGTGGACAAACAGACAATGACCAGACTAACAGTCAAACAGTAAGATGAGAGACATGAGCACAAACAAAAAGGCATCACAGAAATAACCAAACGGAAACGTGAACAGACAGAGACATTAGATGAACAAGCAGACGGAAGTATATAACTATGGTAGACACACAGACGAGTACAAGACACATATGCGCACACAGAGACAGACTTAAGAGCTAATACAGACTGACGACTGCAAATTAATCACGTAAATCAATCATACATACTGCTACACAGACGGACGGATAGTCAGACATGAAGGCGGATAGTCAGGAGACAGACAGACAGATAAACACATAACATGCTGACAAAAAAAAACAGACAGACAAGACATACAAACGGGTAGACATTCACACAAAGGTGCTTCCTTGACTTTCAATTCCTATGCAAAGACTCTGGCTTAAACTGGAGGCGCATATAAAGATTTACAACTCAGACACATGACACACCCCTGATATGAGAAAACTTAATGTGACATTTAATCTTAAGGGATAAACGAAAACAAGAAAAAAGTATAAATTTCATTTTAAAAATATTATACATAAAGCAGCAGAGAAAGCAGCATATGCAAATGACAGGAAAACCATATACAAAATCACAAAGCAGATGACAGGTAACTTCAGCACAAGATGTGAGAGTGCAATAAGGACACATAATCAATGGAGAAAGAGAACAAAATTGAAAGATAGAGGGAACACTTTAACACACTATTAAACAGAACACAAGCAGCACAAACAATAGACATACTTGAAGCAAAAACGGAACTAAACATCAATACAGGACCAATAACAATAAATGAAGTAAAGGAGGCAATAAAGAAGCTAAAATCAGACAGGGCACCAGGTGAAGATGAAGTGACTGCTGAGATGTTTAAAGCAGAAGAAACAGAAACACCGTAGCAACTCTGCCGGATACTACAACAAATTTGGGATCTAGAAAAAGCTCCAGAGGAGTGGAAAACTGGCTTTATAGTAAAACTACCAAAGAAAGGTGACCTCAGAGAATGAGGGAACTGGAAAGGCATTACCCTCCTATCACTCACCAGTAAAGTATTTTGCAGAATAATCAACAGAACTGTACCAGCACTTGAGGAAAAACTTCGGAGAGAGCAGGCAGAATTTAGGAAAGGAAGATCGTGCATAGACCACATACTTGAACTTAGACAAATATTAGAACAGGCAAATGAGCGGCATAACACAACATATGCATTGTTTACAGATTCTGAGAAAGCCTTTGACAGTGTCAACAGAGATGCTCTGTGGAAAATCCTAGGATGGCATCCCCCCCCCCCCCCATAGATAGTGAATGTAATCAAAGGCCTATACGAGGGTTTTCAGTGCAAAGTGATCTGTGGAGAACATACTTCCAGCAGCTTTAGGGTACAAACATGAGCGAAGCAGGGATGTGTACTATCACAAACATTATTTATCTTGGCAGTAGACTGGTTAATGAAGGAGGCAACATCAGACAAACACGGAGGATCACAGTGGACCCTTGACACAGTGCTGGAGGACCTTGACTCTGCGGATAACATTTGTCTACTATCAAGCAGTCACAAAGATATGCAAGATAAAATAAACAAGCTAACTCAGAATGCAAACAACATAGGACTAAAGATCAACGTAGGAAAGACAAAGTTAATGAAACAAAATGTGAAAAACAGAAATGTACTCAGAGTAGATAGCAAGTTAATGGAGGAGGTCAACGAATGTGTATATCTTGGCAGTAGAGTAGTAGAAAATGGAGACAGCACAGAGGACATCAACAGCAGACTTATTATAGCAAACCAGGCTTTTGCAGTGCTGCAGACTATATGGAAATCTAAAAAAACTAAGCATAAATACGAAAATCAGGATATTTAAGAGTAATTTTCTAAGTGTACTACTCTATGGAAAGTGAATGCTGGAAAATCACCAAAACCATAGAAAACAAGTTGAATTCTTTCCAGACTAAATGTTTAAGAAGAATTAGAAAAATATTTTGGCCAAACACTGTAAGAAATCACTACCAAAAATTGCTAAGCACTACGATGGACACCATAGGGGAACAGAAGTAAGGGTAGACCAAAAGAGATATGGAGAAGAACAACAAGGAGGATGTTGAGCAACAGAGGGCTCACCTGGGCAAGAGCGGAACAAAAGTGTTTTAGAACAAACAGGACACACATGTGTTTTACAGCAAATAGGACACACATGTTTTAGAACAAATAGGACACACATGTATTTTAGAACAAATAGGACACATATGTGTTTCAGAACAAATAGGACACACATGTGTTTTAGAGCAAATAGGACGCACGTGTGTTTTAAAAAGAACACACGTTTAGAGCAAAAATGACATAAACGTGTTTTAGAACAAATAAGACACATAAATGTGTTGAAGAAAAAATAGTGCACACAAATGTGTTTAAGAAAAACAGGACACGCAAATGTGTTTAAGATCAAACAGGACCAATTTAGAACGAATAGGATACATTTGGAAAAAAAATTAAGACACGCACATATGTGTTTCAGAACAAATAAGACCAACACACACACATGCGTGTTGGAACAAACAGTACATACTCATGTGTTTAAAAACAAGCAGGAAATATTCATGTGTTTAGAAACAAACAGGACATACTCATGTGTTTAGAAACAAACAGTACATACTCATGTGTTTAGAAGCAAACAGGACATACTCCTGTGTTTAGAAACAAACATGACAAAATTCCATATGAGGTGGACGTGTATCAGGATCAAGGACAGATTATGTCATTATAAAAAAAACGAAAACTACAAAACTTAGTCTTAAAAAAGTCAAATCTGAACAGACGTTATTTATGTTCACTTCCTGCTCTCTCTCTCTCTCTCTCTCTCTCTCTCTCTCTCTCACACACACACACACACACACACACACACACACACACAAATACCACAGAGAAAGCTCTGCGAATTTCTTGCCCTAGCGAAATTGCCTGACTTCTTTCTTTGTAAAGTGAACAGAACACATAAAAGGCGGTAGGACTACACAGGCCGTACAGGGATTCAATAGAGATTATACGAGGTGCGACACACACACACAGACACACACACACTCACACACAGGGCTGCACCTGTATCTCATTTTACTGAGCCAAGCTGGGAACATCAAAGCTGATCTCCTTCAGAATAGTTTTTATTTTAGGAACTAGCAATTCTATGGATCACTTTTTCTTTGAAAGGCTATTGAGGGCCTCCGTCGTTTTCGCTTTCACATCTTCTACTGACAGAAAATGTGTTCCTTTGAGTACTAAGCTGATCTTCTGGAACAGGTAGAAGTCGCAGGGAGTCAGGTCTGGTGAATATGGTGGGGTGCTCGGCGACAGTGACGTTGTCATTTGCTAAAAACTGCCTCACAGACCAAGTGCCTATGGCTGACGCATTGTCTTGGTGCAAAATCCAACCGACGATCATCATCTTTCACGCTTTCCCCGCCTTCCGAAAGTCGTGTGCGCCACTCAGAAATGCGTGCACAAGACAAGCACTCAGCTTTGTAAGTCTCTGTCAATAATTGAAAAGTTTCCGTCGCGGATTTCTTCAGCTTGACAAGAAACTTGACGTTAACTCACATCTCAGTCTTGCCTCTGCCATTTTCTAGCCGGTTGTAAGTCTACGTCTCGTATTTGAACACGCACCAGCTGGTGCTGAGTAAAGCGATGGAGTTGAGCCGTGTCTTACAGTGACAGGTTGGCATGTGCTCTGTGACCACGTCTTTGTCTCCCTCTCCACTCTCAGTTCCAAGGCTATAGGGCCTGTTTCGTTTTGTGTGTGTGTGTTTTTTGTCGGACCTAGTATACCATATAGAAGGCTTTAGACGGAGTCAAGGCAAACGAGAGACGTTAGGCCTGTGGGTCTTAGCCCTTTTCGGTCCTACCTGAAAACAGCCGTGGTTCCCTTATTAAGAACAAAGCAATAAACAGAACCAAGATGATGCTTAAGATTTTCTTCCCGGAACCAATCCATTTGCTGGCATGTGGACCCAATAAATCCTGTCGTGGACCCTCCCCCACAGGGGGTCCATGGACCCCAGGTTGAGAACCACTGTTTTACGCAAAATTCGACATGAATATCTGACCGAATATCTAAGTGAAAGATATTTTTTTAAACAGTACGGCAATGAGGAATCTGTATTCAATGATTGCTGCGAGAATAAGAAACGGAATGCTAGCTACTGGCAGAAGACAGGAGAACCAAGACAAAAATGTGCCCTACAGCTTTATAGAAAACTTCTTCAAAGACCTTATACTGGACTAATATTTAAAATAATAATACAGAACTTTACATATGCTTGTGACGGCCTGGCTGGCCGAGTGGTTAGGCATTCGGTCCAGTAATTCCTTGGTATCGGGTTCATGTCCCAGCAGTGGGGATTTTTTTTCTAGTACCACCACGCCAAAAAGGGCCCCAGGGTCCACCCAGCCTCTAAAAATGGGTACCAGAGAAATCTGGGAAGGTAAATGCGGCCATGCGTGACACTGACCACATCAGACTTTCATGAAAGTACAGGATATCACCGTATACCCAGTATGCCTAAATGGCACGGAAACGGGTCTTTCTTTTTTATGCATGCATATGATACAATCTTATGTTATACCATATATCCTTCCAGTGCCGTTAAACGTCACATAGGGCTCGCAAGGTAGTTCGCCAATTGTCCTGTTTTCGGCGAGCGTTTCAACCTCATCAAGGGATTTTATGCCTATTAATTTGACCTACCTTAACAATGCCCTCTTTAGAGTTTCACGTGGTCGACCTCTTTTTCTTCGACCTGTTATGTTCCACTTGATAGCTTGTTTGGGTATTCTCTGATCGTTTCTTTTCATCATGTCACCAACATATGTCCATCTCCTTTTCCTGATCACCCATGAGACTGGTTGTTGTTCAGTCATCTGTCATATCTCTGCATTGTTCTCGAATTCAATCCACTTGACGACGAGTACTTTCCTTAGGCATTTGTTTCTAAAATAGTCAAATTTCTTATCTATTTCTTTAGTTGTTTTCCAGTTTTCGCATGCATAAATGAGGGTGGATATTACATTTGAATTGAATAATCTTAACTTGGTTTTTGTGTTTATAACTTTTGAATGCCATATGTTCTCAAGATTCTTGAAGATCGATGCTGCTTTTGCAATTCTGATTCTTTCTTTCTCTCCTCAACTTCACTGAGTGTTAAGGTATGATTGGCAAGTTCTTGATATTACTGTTAGTATTCTCTTCTTGTAGGCTCTGGCTGTTTATCTTTCTGTGTATTGATTTCTTGTGTTTGCTTTTCAGTTTTAGTTCTATTTTTCCTATACACAAATTGTGACCACTGTTAACATCTGCATCCCATATAATACAATGACGGTAGTATAAATACATCCGCATATTATTGTAAGACCATATGTTACATAATCAACAACATATCGTATAAGTGTGTCCAGGTTTTAATCTATATCGCTATGTCTGGATGGAGGGAGTGGATTAGAGGAATGAACTTCCATTTTCAAAAGAACTGGGTATGCAAACCTGTCTAACATTCCGCCCCTTCATCACTCAATTTTCATTCTGACCCATTCATTCATTCATCATTCACTTAAGCACTACATTTAATTCACTTAACAATAATAAAGATGAAGTAAACAACTGATAAAACTCACGGTAACTAACGTCACAAAAAAATGCAAAAGTATAAAAATGAGTGATGAAACTTAGGATAGGTACAAAGTTTCTTTTCCGTTTTTTTTTAATTGTTTAGTGTTATCTTAAATACTTAATGTGTTATCTCACGAGTTCCTGTGTCATCTTGCAATACTTAAGTACGATCTACATAATGCTGGCACTGTTTGCTGGAGATTTTCCACTACGTCATGACCTTACCCCGATAAGTAGGTAAAGGTGACCCTATCATGTCATGAAGGCAATGGGGGGGGGGGGGGGGGGACGGGACATGGTGTTAGTGTTCATGTCTTACTTCACCTGTCTGTGGTCAGTATCACGGCCTGGCCGCCTCCTTCCCATCCCCAGCTCTAGAAGTCGGGTAGTCGGGTACCCATTTCTACAGTCTGGGTGACTGGGGCGCTGGATTCCAACCCCTGGACCTTCGCAATAAGAGACTAGTGGCCATCCAGGCGCCCAATACGGTAAGTATTAATATACCTGATGTATTTCTGAGTCTCCTCTAACAATTTCTATCATCTAACGCTAACATTCCTAGCTATACAAAACACTCCTTCATTGTTCAGTTTTCTGCATGACCTTACACTGTCTAGCGTGGTCTTACTGCGGGAAAATATTTCCACAATATTTTTCTATATCCTCGGAACATATATAATGTCCAATTAATCTTACAATGTTCAGCTCCTCTATCTTATTATTCTAAATTGGCCGATATTATTATTCTTAGCCCAAATAATCCACTATTTTGCTTTCGGGCCAGTTCTTCATTTGAAACAGTGGTCTTCAAACTGGGAGCTGGGTGACACCACACTCCTAATTTTTCTAATTTTTTCGCACAGTAAAGTGATTCTACGGTGTTGCGTGGTCACCACTGGAAGAAACAGAAGACACAGCATTTTAGAGGCGAGACAAACAAGAATGACAACAGAATTACCTAGGGGAGGGGGGCGCAGCAAAGGCGTTAGGAAGAGCTGGATAAGGAGTAAGGAAAAGGGAAGCGTACTGGGTATCAGAATAAACTTGGCGAAAAAGAAGTTTGGCCGGAGGGGGGGGGGGGGGGGAATGCGCGCGAAAAGCCGAGCAGCCTGAGCAGTTTCGGAGGTGGCAGGCTGAAAAGTTTGAGAACCGCTGTGTTAAACAAAACACGGCTCTTAGACCACAGAAGAATGCAATAACAGCCGTAGTGCAGTGAGGAAATACATACTTTTGTTCTGACCCATTAACAATGAAGCTAACTAAAGACAGAACAGAGAACTCGACATTATGTAGGACACGAGACAGCATACACAGGCGGATCTCCAGGTCGAGTCTGACGAGATTAAGGGATACACTGAGACAAGAGCTTAACATGGAAACATTTAGCTAGATATATTCGCTGGGGATGCAGACACGATATGTACTTGCAATCATCTTCCGTCTCTCTTCTCTTCTCCGCCCTGCCTGTAACAGCCCAGCCTCCTGTAAGGCAACATTTAGCCACAATAAGAACAATGAATGTATTCTTAAACAACAAGTAAAAGGTTTTGACCTCAATGTAATCTGTCCACCACTGGGGTAGGAGACCTCGTTCTAGTTTCGTTAACTCTGGAACATTTCACTTCCACTCAGGGTCAGTTCTATTTGGGCGACATTCAGGGAAAATTCGGGTTTTTAACTAGAAGTCACTTTGATTCTAACACTCAGAAGGGCGGTGTCTCTGGGAAAGCCAGGACTCAACGGGAGCACAGAGGTCACAGAATATGAGAATTAGAGCTGAAAAGACGGCTACATTGTAGCTAGGACATAAATAAGAGAATAAGTGGACATCTTTTCATTGCATTATTCCCGAGCCTACCTGTGCTCGTCAGATGTTTTGTGTAATTTTATGATTTGAAATTTCCTATGGACATCGTATTCAGTACCGATATTGTTGTTCAGTGCATTGTATTTGTCAGATTTGAAAGTCTATATTGTCTGAGTCAAACCTTCTGAGTCAAACCTTCTGAGTCTGTTGAACAGGGAATACAACCTCTCGAGGTGATCCGTCAAGAACAGTCTAACAAGTCAAATGTTTGTCAAACAGAAAAAGAGAGGGAGAGATAAATAGAAGGAGGGCGGGAAAGAGAGAGGGGCAGAGAGACACAGAGAGAGGAAGAGAGACGGGGGAGAGGGAGGGAGAGAGAGACAGAGGAGAGAGGGAGGGAGAGAGAAATAGAAAGACAGCGGGGAAAAAGAGAGGGAGAGAGACACAAAGAGATGAAGAAAGACAGGGGGAGAGGGAAGGAGGGTGAGACAGGGGGGGGGGAGCGAGGAAGAGAGAGAGGGAGGGAGAGAGACACACAAAGAGATGAAGAGAGACAGGGGGAGAGAGAGACACAAAGAGAGGAAGAGAAACAGGGGTAGTGGGAGGAAGAGAGAGACAAAGAGATGAAGAGAGACAGGGGGAGAGGGAGGGAGAGAGAGACACAAAGAGAGGAAGAGAGAGGGGGAGAGGGAGGGAGAGAGAGACACAAAGAGAGGAAGAGAGACGGGGGAGAGGGAGGGAGAGACACAAAGAGAAGAAGAGAGACAGGGGGAGAGGGAGGGAGAGACACAAAGAGAGGAAGAGAGACAGGGGGAGAGGGAGGGAGAGACACAAAGAGAGGAAGAGAGACAGGGGGAGAGGGAGGGAGAGAGAGACAGAATGGGGAAGCGAGGGAGAGAGAGACTGAAGGAGAGAGGGAGGGAGGGAGAGAGAGACAGAAGGAGAGAGAGAAACAGAAAGAAGGAGAGAGAGAGACGGAGTGAGAGAAACAAAGAGTGGGAGAGAGAGAGAGAAGGAAATAGAGAGGATGACGGAAAAAAGAGAGGGACAGAGAAACAGAAAGAGCGGGAAAGAGAAAGGGACAGTGAGGGAGAGAGAAATAGAAAGACAGCGGGGAAAAAGAGAGGGAGAGAGACACAAAGAGATGAAGAAAGACAGGGGGAGAGGGAAGGAGGGTGAGACAGGGGGGGGGGAGCGAGGAAGAGAGAGAGGGAGGGAGAGAGACACACAAAGAGATGAAGAGAGACAGGGGGAGAGAGAGACACAAAGAGAGGAAGAGAAACAGGGGTAGTGGGAGGAAGAGAGAGACAAAGAGATGAAGAGAGACAGGGGGAGAGGGAGGGAGAGAGAGACACAAAGAGAGGAAGAGAGAGGGGGAGAGGGAGGGAGAGAGACACAAAGAGAGGAAGAGAGACGGGGGAGAGGGAGGGAGAGACACAAAGAGAAGAAGAGAGACAGGGGGAGAGGGAGGGAGAGACACAAAGAGAGGAAGAGAGACAGGGGGAGAGGGAGGGAGAGACACAAAGAGAGGAAGAGAGACAGGGGGAGAGGGAGGGAGAGAGAGACAGAATGGGGAAGCGAGGGAGAGAGAGACTGAAGGAGAGAGGGAGGGAGGGAGAGAGAGACAGAAGGAGAGAGAGAAACAGAAAGAAGGAGAGAGAGAGACGGAGTGAGAGAAACAAAGAGTGGGAGAGAGAGAGAGAAGGAAATAGAGAGGATGACGGAAAAAAGAGAGGGACAGAGAAACAGAAAGAGCGGGAAAGAGAAAGGGACAGTGAGGGAGAGAGAGAAAGGGGGAAGGGAGCTGGTGTGTGTCAGAGAGAGAGAGAGAGAGAGAGAGATAACAATAATTTCATTTAAGAAGATCATGTTATATCTGGTTCGTTCAATTCGCCACTTCTTTTATTTACTCATTTTTTACTTTCTCGTTAATTCCACCCTAGATTCCCCAGAGGTTTATCTTCCATTTGGAAAAGTCTGTTCATGACTTTAATAAATCTTTGTTAGAATTGTTCAATTCGATTTTTGTCCCTCAGTTCCTGATGCCGCCCCTGTTCTGCTCTTACTGCTTTTAACTATTCACCTCGTATATGGCTTGTCAGTATATGTTTCTCGTGATATGCTAAAAAGCCACCTATTTTTTTTTTTTTGTCCCTAGTTACTCCTTACCTTAATATTCTCTTTTCTGAAAATCTTATTATTATTATTATCTACGCCTCCTCCACTTGCTTGTTTTAGGGTCCCCTGCCTGCGCCCCGCTGTGTAATGTTGGGTAAACTAACACCTGCCAACTCTCAGCTTCTTGTTATGAGGTGAAGATTACTCTTGTTCTGTCTCTCAATCTTCTGATGGCGAATATAGAAATCTGAACGTTATTAAAAGGGCTAATCCACACAGGAAAAGCTTAGAATTATGGAACACACGTCAGGACCCGGTTTTTCTTTTAATTAATATTAAACAATGCTAAAAATGGATGGGTTTTCTTATAATTCAACATTCTGCAATAATAAAATGTTTACTCACATTCCGAGCGTCAACAACAAAACTTCCTCTTTCCTACTTTAAACAAGTAGTTTTTTTTTTTTTTTAAATCTTGCCTGTTGCTATTTTTGCAACTTTTCGTCACATCTCTCGGACTCTGTGAGTCTTATCTGCCTACCTCGCTAAGTGTCTCGTATTTGGCTGTAACATTTTTAAAAACATAATAAAGCCAAACTGTCTATTTCATTCACTGCTTCTATAAGCATCCGGGTACTGAAGTCTTTCGGTTAAAACCACCGCGTTGATTCAGTTTCAGTAATTTAGTAATGAACAATCTTCTAGCAATCAACTTAGGCTTTTCAATACAAATGTAAAGACTGCCCTGCTGTATGGTTCGGAGACATTGATTATGACCATGGCAATACAACAGAGGATACATCTATTCATGAACTACTGCTTGAGGAGGATTTTAATATTAAATGGCAGGACAAGATCAGGAACGAGGAGGTCTGGGAAAAGGCAGGAACCTATAAATCATGTCTAAGAAATGGAGGTGCATTGGCCACATTCTGAGGAAACACGACACCAGCATAGCAAGACAGGCACTGACATGGAATCTTCAAGGTAGCAGAAAACGAGGAAGACCTAGACTTACATGGAGAAGAGAAATTATGACAGTGCTCAGATACAATGGATATAAACAGAAGGAAGCAGAGAATAATTCCAAGAACGGTTTTAAGGACTGTTATAGCCGGAGGTGGGGTGTGGATACGCTCTCCACTCCAATGGCGTGCGTCTCAAAAAGCCTCTGACAGTCAAGTCCAGCGTCTGGCCTTCTCGTGACAGAACTGTTCAAACTGACAGGAGAAAGGGCGAAAGCGAATATCTGGCGCCTGAAAACCAGATGGTTCGGGTAGATGAGAGTCATGTTTGGTAGCTCATCTACCGCTGCTGGCGAGATTCTTCAGTTGCCGTGCGTGGAGTGGGGCTCCTCCCGGCCAGTGAAGAATGGTGCAAATGGGGTTGCCGGGTGGCACCACTGTGGAAAAGGTGAAAGAAAGGATTAAGCGAAATAAACAGTAGTCAAATCACGGCACCTCTGGTCTGGAGGTCGACCACGTCCTATGTGCACTCATATCGGGCGAAATACCTGAACCGGCTTAACCCATAGGTTAAGACACTACTGGCGAGATTCTTCGGATGCCGAGCATGGAGTGAAATTCCACCCGGCCAATGAAGAAAATGCAGAAAAGAAATTAGGGTTGCCTTGCAGCGCCGATGTGAAAAGGTGATGGAAAGGATAAAGTGAAGCTTAGTCGGTATGTCCAGTGGTCTCGCAGCAAGAGCTATTCATACCAGGGCACCTCTGCTCTAGAGGTCGGCCATAATGGCAAAATGTGCCTAAACCGGCTTAAACTAGGAGTGAAACTTGATGGCTACTCATGTCACGGTACCTCTGCTCTAGAGGTCATTCACGTCCTAAACACGCCCATACTGGAATAATATGCCTAAACTGGCTCAACCCAGGGGTGAAACTTACTAGTGGCGAAGATTCGTCCTCCTGGATAAAAGCTCCGTCCTGGTCACAACTAGGAAGGGTAGCGGCCACGACCACAAAATGCTGAAGTCGGAGACACTGGACCAGTGCAATCTAGACAGGCAACCACCTCCCACCCGGCGAGGATGTACGCGTATCTTAATCACGTTGAGGTTTTCCGGTAAGAATGTCCAACGCTGGACTGAACGGGCAACCACCTCTCACCCGGTGGGGATACACGGGTATCCCAAAACACGCCGAGGTTTTTAGGTGAGAAAGTCTAACTCTAGATCAAACTGGTGCAACGAAAACCACGGTGTCATGCATTCCCGCTTCTGAGACCCACCAGGAATACAGGCTCAAGCCCTGCGATACTCTGAACGTCTTGTGGTCCTCTCGTGAACCTCGTGCGGTCCTTTCGGGGACCTATCGAGGACCACAAGAGTAAATTTAGGAGGATCACGGGACGGTCTTGGTGGTAGAAACGAACGAAGAAAAAGAAGAAGAATTCCATGAACAAGGATGACTTTATCCGTAGCCTATGCTCTCAAAGGAGTGAAAGGCTAAGATGTTGATGATGAATCTTCTAGCAACTGCATCCTTATAACTACTTCTTCTTGATAAGCCCTCATACCATCATATCTATATCATTCATAAAGACTGCTGTTTACTTTTATCTCCTACAGTCACAATGAACTCAGAAATGTTTATACGAAGTTTAAAAACTGGAAATTCTCCTCTTTGTGCATGTGCCCAGCTATCTATGACTGTGGTACACCCCCTCCTCCCTTTCAAACTACTGCATTAACTATAAAACAGTGAGAAACAATTACTGGTCCAATGAAATCACTCAAGAAGATAAGCCGACGAGTCTATACAGGAAATACAAAAAAGTAAACAAATAAAACAGCTCAGTTTATCAAAGCGACTGAAACTGCACAGATTCAGGCAGTAAATATGTGCAAAGAAGAAGAAAATCTACAATTCTATCACATACCCACTCAGTTGCCATAGCGCTTGTAAACGAGTGCTTGATCTCTTGGAGTCCAATACGCTACCAGCAGGACTTGTCTCCCCGTCTGTTTCTCTCTTCATACATCTATGTGTACTTGTCTTTATCCTACCTTGTACATCTCAATCACCAGATGACATGCAAGAAGACGTTGGTGATCATTTTTCTCCACGGATCTTGATTTTTTTTTTTGTGCTCATGAGTTCAGTTGCTGACTGTCTACTACACATCGTGTTAGAGTTTGTATGATTGTCTACACTGCCCTTCTTCTGCCTCTTTTCCCGTCTATCTTTCCTGTTCTTGTCCTTATTGCTCTACATCCGCCAAGAACTGTCGACCCCATGAAGGTGTCGAGATCCCCCATGAAGGTGTCGAGATCTCATGAAGGTGTCGAGATCCCCCATGAAGGTGTCGAGATCCCCCATGAAGGTGTCGAGATCCCCCATGAAGATGTCGAGATCTCATGAAGGTGTCGAGATCCCCCATGAAGGTGTCGAGATCCCCCATGTAGGTGTCAAGATCTCATGAAGGTGTTGAGATCTCACGAAGGTGTCGAGATCTCATGTTGGTGTCAAGATCTCATGAAGGTGTTGAAACTCAAGCATTGTATCAGATCATTAGTAGATTACGACGTGTCGCTTGATGATCCTAAATGGATTTGTAAAAACCCAGCTTCTCCACAGTCGCTTGAAGACCCAAAATTATCTTTTTTAATTTTAAATTATCCAGACCCCTTCTGTAACGAGCAACACAGCAGAACAGATGAGATATCATTTGGTCAGCCCTGTTTATGCCTCCTCCAACAGCCGTTCCGTCCATAACACAATCATCTGCTCATATTTTCTCCCTTATAACTAGGTTTTTTTTTCCAAATCCTATCTTCTCACTTCTTGTTCAATGAATGATGAGTTTCTTCTTATAATTTTAATTAAATGTCCTTTTTTTTCATGTATCTGTACAGGCGTGCCTTTCTTCATCTGACTTTTTTTTTCCTAATTCCCAGCTTCCTTTCTGAAAGAAGTTATTCACGTCTTCATACAAAGAAGGTGGTGGTAGTTTCTGACAGAGAATACATAAACAAAGAAACGGATCTCGCCCTCGTGTGGTCATCGATTGAACATCACGCTAACAGGAAAGGGCAAGTTTGTGTTAGCTTTTAGCTGGACCTGGGATTAAATAAAGACGGGAGACACACACACAAACATTCACACACGCTCAGAAATGTAGAGAAGAGAAAGGAGAAATGAGATTTAAGGAGCTGGGTACGTCAAATTGATGTTTCTGGTCTGGGAGACTCGTAGGCGTCAGGCCGCGGAGATAAATGAAGATCCGATGGCTCCTGAGAGTGTTTGTACTTGGGGCCCGACTACGTAAACCTTGCACACGGTTTGATGACTGGAAAGAGGGAATGTGGCTGATGGGAGGGAGGGTTACTGCTTCTTCTTCTTCTTCTGTGTGGTTGATATACACAAAAATATTTGGAGAGGCTCGGTGCCATAAACTTGTTCTGCTCTGTGATGACTTTCAGTAACCCCCTGGAAAATGATGGGTATGAGAGCCAGAGCGTCATCGATTCTTCCCAGCACAATTCTTTATTGTCGGTATTTCCGAAATGTGATGCGGTTTGAGGAAGATGTTTGCCACATGTCATGTTGTAAGGTGGCACTGCCACTGGCCAGCTAGGCAGATTCACTCAGTGAGTGGAGTTTCTTTTACAGGCTTAAAGTCGTCGTCATCATCATCTGTTTTCGTCTCATCCACATACGCATAAAGCGGAGGCAACAAAAAATCCCTTCCAACTGACCTGGTCCCGTGTCTCCTCTTTTATGCATCTTTATAACGATAAAAAAAATATCCATCTACTAGGTCTTGTGTACCACTGTTATGAAAGAAATTATTGTTTATTATTCTTATATATTACTGTTTAATACTAATACATTCTTCTATTACTGTTATTATTTGGCTAATGTTATATTATGTATGTATCTTACATCTTACATCCTTCCCGTGCCGCTAAACGTCACATAGGGCTCGCATGGTAATTCGCCAAGATTTCCTGTCTTCGGCAAGTTTTTCAATCTCATCAAGGGATTTTATGCCCACTGAAATGGCCTCTTTTAACAATGTCCTCTTTAGAGTTTACCATGGTCGACCTCTTTTTCTTCGGCCTGTTGTGTTCCACTTGATAGCTTATTTGGGGATCCTCTGATTGTTTCTTCTCATCGCGTGACCGACATATGTCCATCTTCTTTTTCTGATCAATCATGAGACAGGCTTATCTGTCTTATCTCTGTTTTGTTCTTGAATTCGTTCCACTTTATACCAAGTATTTTCCTGAGGCATTTGTTTTCGAAAGAGTCTAATTTCTTGTCTATTTCTTTAGTTGTTTTCCAGCTTTCGCATGCATAAATGAGACTGGGTATTACATTTGAATTGAATAATCTTAACTTGGGTTTTGTGCTTATAACTTATGAATTCCATATGTTCTCAAGATTCTAGAAGGTCAATGCTGCTTTTGCAATTCTAACTTCCTTTTTCGTGTCACCATCCCAATGAGGATTTATGACAGTGCTCAGAGAGAGTGGTCTCATTTGGAGCATTTCTCCAAAATAATCGTCTTTCATAATTCATGTATGTATGCCACCTGTCATTTCATGGCTTCTCAATCAGGAGACTTTAATTAGCTCTGATTGTACAGGTAATTATAGCCCAGTTAGCCCGGCTGCTGGAAAGCCAGCACTGCCTACGTGTGATAACAGAAAAAAGCCAGCACCCATGCCTCAAGATTACACTAATTGTGCTCGAAGCTCGCTCCATACTAATCGAAGGAAATTAATTGGCGTGTGTGACTCACTGCACACTTATCTCCTACACTTTCTTGTTCTCATCTGCCCTATATAGGTACTTCTTAACAGTATTAGTAGATAGAAGCCTGGAATGTAATAGACTGGCTGTAATCATATATGTCTTCCATGACTGTGCTAACAGTTAACCACATCTAAACCATAATTAAAGAACTCGGAAACGGCATACGCACACACACGCATACAAACAAATACCACAGAAGAGGGGGAACAACTCAGACTTCATTTGTTATGCTGTTTTAAAAAGAACTCCATACGGCTGAAACATGCTCATAGGTCTATTGGCACCCGTTCGGCATAACAGCCTGCTCAAAGATACTGGATCGGATTCAACAAGTCTCGCTGTTTGGATCTAATGATTGTATCATATTCTGGCCCATTCATTTCCGCTCCCGAACAGTCATTTGCTGCATTTCTCTTCCTCGTAGTTTGTTTTTGTTTCGCTCTGTGAGTTGCTGGCGGAATGAGATTCGGGCAGACAAAAAAAAAAACGAAAAACAAGCGATTGTGCACACGAACACAAAAACAGAAATCACCCAATTAACAGATGCCCCCAGGCGCTTTATCATTACGCCGTACTCTCACGCTACGATCCATGGTCTGAACAAATACAGCAGGAAGCTGAGAACCGCCATTACAGGAACCGGAAACTAAGAGAGAGGAAGTGTCGTTACTCTCCAGTTCAGACTACATGAACTGACAACATACGATGCATGTACCTGGAGGCTATGCATATGTGGATTTAGATACAGAGTTGAAAAATCTGTCTTGAGACTATGTATATGTGGGTTCAGACACACAACTGAAAAATCTGTCCTGAGACTATCTATATGTGGGTTTAGATACACAGTTGAAAAATCTGTCTTGAGACTATGTATATGTGGGTTCAGACATATAAATGAAAAATATGTCCTGAGACTACGTATATGTGGGTTTAGACATACAGTTGAAAAATGTTCTTGAGACCATGTATATGTGGGTTCAGACACACAAATGAAAAATCTGTCTTGAGACTATGTATATGTGGGTTCAGACACACAAATGAAAAATCTGTCCTGAGACTATGTATATGTGGGTTTACACACAGACTTGAAAAATGTGTCCTGAGACTATGTATATGTAGGTGATACAGACTTTAAAAATGTGTCTTGAGACTATGTATATGTGGGTGATACAGACTTTAAAAACGTGTCTTGAGACTATGTATATGTGGGTTTAGACAAGACTTTAAAAATGTGTCTTGAGATTACGTATATATGGGTTTACACACAGACTTTTAAAATGTGTCTTGAGACTATGTATATGTGAGTTTAGACACAGACTCTAAAAATGTGTCTTCACGGGCTGCAAAATATGGAAAACATAGTGGACTGGCTGTGTGTGTGTTTTAGTAAGCATGGATTGCGAAGTTGGAAGACATAAATTTCCCATCATATTTGACTGTTACCGCTAGTTATATATAATTTTCTCCACTAGTTATAATCTCGGATGTGGACCAATAATTCGTGGAACTGATATTTATTTAATTTTTTTTTTCATTTTCTTGGCTATTAAAACTTACATACAACAGCTTATCACAGTCTCTTGGCTATTAAAACTTACATACTTCAACTTATCACGCTGGCTTGACCAACAAAAAAAGCTGAGATACTAAACTCTGATACAAGGTACAGGACGACAGCCTGGTCAGCTGAGTGATTTAGGCCATCGGTTTACAAATCCCCTGGCACCGGACTCAGTCCCAAGCAGTGGGTATTTTTCTAGTACCACCACATCAACAGGGCCCCGCGATCCACCCAGCCTCTAAAAACGGGTACCAGAGAAGTCTGGGAAGGTAAATGCTGCCAGGCGTGATAATGACCACATCACACTTTCTTGTCTCGGAGGCCGTGGAAAAAGGGGCCTAACATCGTATCCTCAATATACCCTTAATGTCACGGAAACGGGAATTTTACCTTTACCTTTCTATTAGCCAAAGCCAACGTGTTTGTATAAATTCCAACCGCGGTGACAAACCATTCACGAATGAGGGCTATGTCCGTCGAAATGTCTCTGTCGACCTAGTGAATCGGCATACGCTTTCAGAATCTGTATGCGAGCATTCTTTCTATTTCTGTAACGATTCATTCGCCTCAAACGCATGTTCTAAGACATATAAAGTTTCAGCGCAAATGAACGCTTCACCGACTACCACTGCGCCACCTCTAACCACTTTCCAAGTCCATCCAATGGCCCAAAATGTTCTGTAAATATGTTTTGCTGTCTGTAAATAACATATAATTACAAAAAAGGTAAACAGCTGGAGCTAATAACAACATGGTAATATACAGCGCACTAACATGGAACTCAGCAAGCAGAAAAGCTACCACAATAACACGACTTGACAAGCGTAAAACAGAAAATTATTGTGATTTATACAGTAGAGCCTAAATCGATAACCCAAACAAGATTTTCTCAAGAAAAATAACACAAATAAAGTCAATATTTCACAAGGAATGGCAGACGGCTATAGATTCCCCCCCCCCCCCCCCAAAAAAAAAAATCTCTCTTCCTCTCTCTCCCTGTTCTCTTTCACGCTATATCTTTTCTCCAGTACTGTGACCCCACCCCCACCCCCGGCCTCGCGGACCCCTTAAACCAATGATAACCCACTGTGGTCACCCTAGATTTGGTATTAAATTTTTTTTTGAAACCTTCACCGACTCCTAGCACTGTACACAATCTTGACGCGATGCTCCCAGCCCAACATTATCCTCCGCCGACCCCCAATGGCTGCAGGCTCCTGGCTGGGACCCAGTACCCCCAGACATAAAGTGCAGGTCCACGCTTCAACTCACATAATGAAATATGCATAGCTCTAGTGTTCTGTCGCCATTTCAAATGCATTTTGTGAACTTCGTCGTAGACTGGAGTCTAATCTGAGATTGCATCATGATCGATTCTTCCTGCCTTAAGTTGCAAATGGTAAAGGTTAAGGCAAAGATAGCCAGTCAAGGGCCACAATTTTCCTTGATCAGTCAGCATATTAAAGGATAATATGGTCAACATTACCCATGGCCACTTCAGATGAAAAGCTAGACCAAAAACCACTGTGAAGCAAATCTTCCACTAGCTGCTTCTACGATATCACTTGAAATATAACTAGATTTGTTCCCTGTTTTTTTTTACCCTAATCGCGCTCAAAAACTACATGGCGAAAATATAAGACAGTAAAGGTTATAAATGTACCAGGTATCGATGTTAGAACTTTGAGCACTGAGACAACTAAGAGTCCACGACTTCCTTAACGTATATGCTCACGATGATGATGGGATAAGAGACGTGTTTTCTTGCTCACGATGGGCGCACTTATGTGAACAAAAGCTCAGTGTGGAAAAACCAATAGGGGAATTACGACACAGGCAAGAGAGAACTTGGATATAAATTGTGGAAATACACTTCGTTTGGTATATGCTGTTAAACCGATGCTCGAGAAAGGCAACGTGGGGGTATGCCATGTGGAACACAGTGGAAATGAACTCGTCTGAAGGCTGGATAACCACGAGAAAAGCACAGGAAATAAGCTTCGCGTGCAGAACTTGCTGGCAGGTCAACGTAGAGAACTCGAGAATACGAAGTGGGATACAGTTTACTAACGTGACGAATGCTTGTTTACTGGTCAATATCATAAAATATATAGATCCGTCCGCCGATGCTCCGCCGTGTCCGTCACGCTCGGGGCTACGTCTTGAAGAGCAGCGTACAGCTTAATAAGAGAATCAGGAGCTCACACTTTCATGGCCCGGTCGTGTTTCTGTTCAACTTTAAAGGGATTACATTCACTCATGTCTTTATAGACTTCTGTAGGGGACAAGGAGAGAGTTTACACTTCTTGGATCAGAGAGGCAAACAATTACTCTCTTCCACATTAGTGAGACTTATGTTGGCAGGAAAGATGGCTGATGTCCATTTTGCCGGGTCTATCCTGCCCCACTGCGGTGTGGACACACGTAAGATACAGCGAAGCTGCCTTAAAACGGGCAGTTTTGGTCCCGGCGATGGCTGTTAAAATTTGTCTCCACTTCCGGCCATTATTGCCCGCTGACTTCCACCACTCCACATCCCCTCATCCACGACTAGAAGACTAATCAATGCAGTCTCCTTCAAGTCGGACTTGTGTGTCTGAAAGCGAGCGATAGATGAGAAATGAAGATAGAAATACAGACTGAAGAGTCATCCAAGAGCATTTACATCACTCGCTCATGGAGACTTTTTGACTGAAATACGTCTGAAGTCATCTTCATCTGATCATACGCGAGATTTTCATTTCTCAGTATATAATGTGGCTATGTGCGTCTTCAAAATGAAAGCGGACTCTGAGTGTTTTGAAAAATGAAAAAAAGAAGCATATAGGAAGGGGAGGGACAAGAACAGCAACATGAGAATTTGTCCGAGTTATCACTGTGAATATCACTGTCTAAATTATCCGAGTTACTACTGTGAACATATATGTCTAAATTATTCAAGCTATTACGATAGATATATGTCTAAATTATCCGAGTTATCACTGTGAATATCACTGTCTAAATTATCCGAGTTATTACTGTGAATATCACTGTCTAAATTATCATAGTTATCACTGTGAATATATCTCTGTCTAAATTATCCGAGTTATCTCTATGAATATATCTCCGTCTAAATTATTGGGGTTATTACTGTGAACGTATCTTTAAATCATCCAAGCTATTCTCTGTGCTTCGTACGCTAGGCACATGCTTTTCTCTGGGCCTCCAATGCTGGACACGCCTGCAGAACACGTTCTCTCGCCATTTACCGGTACCACAAGTGTGCTAACTTCAAAATATGTTGGTCTTTTTGCAACAAAAAATAAAGGTAAAATCAGCTTTATCTAACAGCTTTGCTGGTACATAAAACTGGTCCATGCGTATGTATTTTTTATAAAAGGGGTGCATCTGTCCGATTTGGCAATTAGCGACTCACAGCCGACATCCTAGAGTCGGGGTTCAATACCCTGTCCGGCCTCTTCGTTGGTACTCCCCCAGAAACTAGACTCTCCTGGCTAATGGGACAGGAACCGACACAGCCCCCATTGAGGTGGGTCTGCTTCCTTAGCACAGCACACCCTCTGCTTTCTTCTTTTTTTTCCACTCAAGGGTCATAACCCGCTCCCAAAACCACATGATGCTGTGCCTCAACATCGTCACCGCACTGGCTGCAAACATCAGCTCGCAGTAAGTAAGATTTCGGCCACTTGAGTTCACCGTTCTGAAACTCTACCTTCAATAGTCACAGACATCTTCGCGATTCTTCGGGTAACTGCCTTGAGAAGAATTTAAAAGAAGCGAATGTGACAGCACAGCCACTACACGTTACAACAACAAAAAATGGGACCTATGTGAGCTATACAAAAGTTCTGATGGCCATTAATTGGAGAAAGGCGAGCCTGTGGTCATTAGAACAGCCAGAAACCGACTTCCTGTTCTTGGATCATATCTACAGTTTATGACGAAGATAATACCACAAAACAATGTGCAATACGTTGTCATTACTATTCCTTGGATAACTGTACTCAACTTGTACACCACCTATAGGCTCTTCCTTTTTTCATGACCTTTAAACTTCAGTGCAGGCTCGCCTAGAAAAGACTTGATTTCAGTGAGAATATCCTGTTTTCTTTTAATATACTTGACAACCGTGAGTAAAATGCTGTCCGGCATGTCTCTGCTTGTAGTCAGATAGTCTCATAAATATATAAAACTCAACAAAACTGACTGATAAAAAAAAAGAGCTAAGGCTCAGCTTTTATTTGCTCCACTTATCAAAAGTCAGAAGAAAAGAAAGAAATAGAGAACATAAGATTTTATTTATCCCAAAAACAACAACAACAACAACAACCAGACAATTAAAAACTTGTGGGATCTAAAGACAGGAAGAGAATGAGGACACCACCGATGTAGGTTCATAAAAAACCTATTAAAGAGACGGCTATTTGCTCACCTGAAAAAAAAAGGGTTCGATCTTCCTTGTTACAATAAATTACTTGCATATTGACCGTAAAACGGCCTGCCATATATAATGTATCTGTACACATATTCTGCATACAGTGACATTATGAAGGATAATCGCAACGAAATTTCACGATATCATGCCTAGTTCTTTGCTGGACCGTTTTCGTAGCTATCCTGTAAAAGTTTTATAAGTTTCCATTTTCATATTCACAGCACACTCTTCAGTTCTGAGTAACATGAAAGAAAGGCAGACATAGGGATAGGAGACAGACAGCCAAGCAGGAGACAGACACACAGGCAGGCAGACAAAGACAGACATGAGATAAAAAGACAGGCAGGAAGACAGACAGACATGCAGCCAGGCAGACAGGTGGGCAGGAGACAAGCAGGCAGGCAGACAGACATAAAGCAGGTAGATAGACAGACACCGCATGTAGACAGGTACAGACAGGCGGGTAAACAAACAGACAGGAGGGCAGACAGACAGACAGGCGGGTAAACAGACAGACAGGAGGGCAGACAGACAAACAAGGCAGGCAGACAGCATGGGTACTATGCTAGAGTAACCGTGCTGTTATTCCGAGATGTGAAACGGTTGGCTAAGACCCAAACCTAACACTGTGTTGGTGCTAATCTAACGTGTTCCTTCCGTCTGATTTATCGAGTAAGCTTCACTGTAGTCCCCATGGTGACGAAATATGTGGAAAAGATCACTTCTTTGCTCTACCTTTCTGGGTCTCATCCTACATGACATTAGTTCTTCAATCATTATGGCGCTAGATACAAGAACACTCTCAGCAAAAGAACTTTCACTATCTCTCATATATGATATATATATATATATATATATATAGTTACTTTCTGTAGTCATTTACATATGTACGTAATTCCTCTCTGTAGTCATTTATGTATGTAAGTAGTTACTTTCTGTAGTCATTTATATATGTATGTAGTTACTTTCTGTACTGTGTGCATGGATAAGAGTTGAAATGTGAATGTTATACTTTAATTTTATGTCTCTCAGCGTTCCAATGTTAGGTGTGATTGATTATATGAGCAGCATATTTGTAGAATGTCTGGAACAGAGTGAAAGTTGAATGATAAAGGGCAGAATGTCAGACGGGCCTGCATGTCCAATTAGTAACCCTCTGGAAATAAAGATCAATCAATCGATCAATCAATCATGGTTTGCAACCAGACTTTCCACGGTGCCCCAGCCGTACTGCATGTAGTCCACCTCCGCTTGTATATATCTGCGCCAGATTGTGATGATCATATTATCTTCCTCCTTCCTTCGGAGATACACTGCGTGAAAGTTTCAATATTAGTTTGGTTTTTTTTTTTTCAGAGTAAATCCAGTCCCAGCGTCTCCTTGCCTTCATCTTGACTTCTAACTAAAGCATTGGAAAGTGACGGTATAATATAAACCTAACAAACTAAAAGCATTGGAAAGTGACGGTATAATATAAACCTAACAAACTAAAAGCATTGGAAAGTGACGGTATAATATAAACCTAACAAACTAAAGCATTGGAAAATGACGGTATAATATAAACCTAACAAACTAAAAGCATTGGAAAGTGACGGTATAATATAAACCTAACAAATTAAAAGCATTGGAAAGTGACGGTATAATATAAACCTAACAAACTAAAGCATTGGAAAGTGACGGTATAATATAAACCTAACAAACTAAAGCATTGGAAAGTGACGGTATAATATAAACCTAACAAACTAAAGCATTGGAAAGTGACGGTATAATATAAACCTAACAAACTAAAGCATTGGAAAGTGACGGTATAATATAAACCTAACAAACTAAAGCATTGGAAAGTGACGGTATAATATAAACCTAACAAACTAGAGCATTGGAAAGTGACGGTATAATATAAACCTAACAAACTAAAGCATTGGAAAGTGGCGGTATAATATAAACCTAACAAACTAAAGCATTGGAAAGTGGTGGTATAATATAAACCTAACAAACTAAAGCATTGGAAAGTGACGGTATAATATAAACCTAACAAACTAAAGCAGTGGAAAGTGACGGTATAATATAAACCTAACAAACTGAAGCAGTGGAAAGTGGCGGTATAATATAAACCTAACAAACTAAAGCATTGGAAAGTGGTAGTATAATATAAACCTAACAAACTAAAGCACTGGAAAGTGGCGGTATAATATAAACCTAACAAACTAAAGCACTGGAAAGTGGCGGTATAATATAAACCTAACAAACTAAAGCAGTGGAAAGTGACGGTATAATATAAACCTAACAAACTAAAGCATTGGAAAGTGGCGGTATAATATAAACCTAACAAACTGAAGGTCGGAGTGTTGTAGCCCCACAGGCGTTGCAGTCCATGCAACTGTGTTGTAGAAATTTGGTACCTGATAAAACTTGTATTATGAAATCTACTTCTGAAATCGAGTACTATCAGCCTGGATGGCGATGTTCACCTGAACGCAAGGTGCACCAGGCAGTTTAACGTTAAGATCGTTGTTCGCCAGATACAGTCATATACAATAACTCACAGGCCTATGGGAGTCATTACCCAGAGAGCCCCCCCCCCCCGGCCTCCT
This sequence comes from Achatina immaculata, assembly GCA_009760885.1. Classification (NCBI taxonomy): domain Eukaryota; kingdom Metazoa; phylum Mollusca; class Gastropoda; order Stylommatophora; family Achatinidae; genus Lissachatina; species Lissachatina immaculata. Next base: position 3,685,588 of record CM019715.1, on the reverse strand, counting down.
TAGAGAGTAAGAGGTTTAAAAGACCGAAACGCTTGCCTGGTTGGGGGGGGGGTGGTTGTGGTACTTCTCTGATGTGTCGTTTTTCTCTCTACAACAGAGTTTCCTACCACTTATATAACAACGAGTGTAAATTTGCTGTAACACTCTACAAATTTTGCTAACACTGATGAATTTCGCTGCATCATTGCCATTAAATATGATCATCTGTAGGTACATCCAAATTTGCGAGAGCTGGATTTAACGGTCCAAGTTCCTGCAACTTTCGGAAACTTGAATCCTCGGACGTAAACTAAGAAGCAGGAAGAATGTTTGGCTGAAATATTGGTGTCAAAATACCAGACACCTTAATGAGACCAGTGACGTATTTCTAGCTTAGGTAAGAAGATAGTGATTAATGCGGCGAGAGATAGTGCATGTCTTGTAACATGGTTACAGAACGGCATCTGTGGAGGTCGGGTGTATGTAGTAGATCATATCTGTGTGCTGTCGGTGTTGACAATAAGAATAATAAACAGATAATCCACACTGCGGTGACTTGGCCACGCTTTAGCACTGACAAGATGGGTCAGTCTTCATGAAGACCGGATATAGCTTCCTCTCTCTCTCTTCTCTCTGCGCATGCGTGTTTATGAGAGAGAAACGGGGAAGGGGAGAGGGCAGGAGACAGTGTGAGACGCTTGAGGAGGGATGGACAGATGGAGGAGAGAGAGAGACTAAGAGAACTGGATAGCAGAGAGAAATGTCAGGAGGAAGGATAGCTTGAGGGAGACAGAGAAAGAGTGAGACTAAGAGAACTGGATTGCAGAGAAGAATGTCAGGAGGAAGGATAGCTTGAGCGAGACACAGAGAGAGAGAGAGAGACACTAAGAGAACTGGATTGCAGAAAGAAATGTCAGGAGGAGGGATAGCTTGAGGGAGACAGAGAAAGAGAGAGACTAAGAGAACTGGATTGCAGAGAGGAATGTCAGGAGGAGGGATAGCTTGAGGGAGACAGAGAGGGAGAGACTAAGATAGCTGGATTGCAGAGAGAAATGTCAGGATGAGGGGTAGCACGAGGGAGAGAGAGGGAGAGAGAGAGAGACTAAGAGAACAGGATTGCAGAGAGAAATGTCAGGAGGAGAGATAGCTTGAGTGAGGGAGAGAGAGAGACTAAGAGAACTGGACTGCAGAGAGACATGTCAGGAGGAGGGATAGCTTGAGGGAGACAGAGACACAGAGAGAGAGAACCTAAAAGGATGGACAGCTTGAATGAATGAATGAATGAATGATCTTTATTTTTAAAGGGTAAAGAATTAGGCACGCAGGCCCGTCTTACATTCTGACCATCACCCCAATCTTTCATTCTTCCTACACACTTGATTTAGTACAAGTATACAAATTATATTAGGGAAAAAAACATATCAAAAGAGTGTAGGATTAAACTATTACATTCAAACTAAAAGAGAAGAAGTAATTCACCTAATAAAACAGCTCTCACGTACGCATACACACAAACATATATATAAACTAAAATACATTTTCAGTACAGATCTTCTAACATACATTTTTTAACAAACATTAAAATAATTTCTAACAATATCTAACAAGTTACTTTTCGAACTCTGTCATTTTAGTACTTGATAGCTGACGAGTCATAGGTTGAGAGAGTGATGGTTATTCTATGGAGGCATATAATTACAAGCAAGTAAATAATGAAACACAACATGAGCATTGCTTATAGATTTTGAGAAAGCCTTTGACAGTGTCAACAGAGATGCACTGTGGAAAATCTTAAGATGGCATGGCCTCCCCCATAAGATAGTGAATGTAATCAAAGCCCTATACGAGGGTTTTCAGTGCAAAGTTATATGTGGAGAACATACCTCCAGCAGCTTTAGGGTACAAACAGGAGTGAAGCAGGGATGTGTACTATCACAAACATTATTATCTTGGCAGTAGACTGGTTAATGAAGGAGGCAACATCAGACAAACGCAGAGGATTACAACGGACCCTTGACACAGTGCTGGAGGACCTTGACTTTGCGGACGACATTTGTCTACTATCAAGCAGCCACAAAGATATGCAAGATAAAATAAACAAGCTAACTCAGAATGCAAACAACATTGGACTAAAGATCAACGTAGGAAAGACAGAGTTAATGAAGCAAAATGTGAACAACAGAAATGTACTCAGAGTAGATAGCAAGTTAGTGGAGGAGGTCAATGAATTTGTATACCTTGGCAGTAGAGTAGTAGAAAATGGAGACAGCACAGAGGACATCAACAGCAGACTTACTACAGCAAACCAGGCTTTTGCAATGCTGCAGACTATATGAAAATCTAAAAAAAAAAAAACTAAAAATAAAGACGAAACTCAGGATATTTAAGAGTAATGTTCTAAGTGTACTACTCTATGGAAGTGAATGCTGGAAAATCACCAAAATCATAGAAAACAAGTTGAATTCTTTCCAGATTAAATGTTTAAATTAGAAAAATATTTTGGCCAAACACTATAAGAAATAACACCTTGTTGGTAGAAATGCAGATGAAGCCACTGACAGCAATTATTGAGGAAAGACGCTGGCGATGGTTGGGACATATGCTCCGAATGACTGACAACTCACTACCAAAAATAGCACTAAGATGGACACCACATGGAGAAGAACAACAGAAAGGATGTTGAGCAAAGCAATAGAGGGCTCACCTGGGCAAGAGCAGAAAAAAAAGGCAAAGGACAAGCATTTGTGGAAAACCCTTACGGAAGCCCCATGTGCCCTGGGCACTTAAGGTTCCGAGAGAGAGAGAGAGAGAGAGAGAGAGAGGAGAGAAAATAAAATGTCACCAAGCGTCTGCCTGACTACGGCTGACAACCGTCAGTTACAAGACGACACACCGCTAACGACTAGGTTGTGCTGCATTATTTTATTTCCTCCCATTTTGTTTTTCTGTTACCCACAATGCTCTTATCGCAATTACCCACAACGCTCTCGGCAGGAAGTCACACAGAACAGTGCGCATGTGTACCTTCACGAAGTTACAGTGGTCTTCTATCATGCCATACTACAATGTTTCGTCACATTTGTTGCCATACTACAATGTTTGGTCACATTTGTTGCCATACTACAATGTTTCGTCACATGTGTTGCCATACTACAATGTTTGGTCACATTTGTTGCCATACTACAATGTTACGCTAGATTTGTTTTCTGCCTTGGTTTTTTAACACATATTTTTATCCCTCGTCAAATTTCCTTGGTTTTAACTAAAAAAAAAAAAAAGACAGTGGTCTTCAAGCTATGTATGTCACAAGTGCATGAAATGGGTTCAAGTATATACCCGTAACACATTCAAAGCAATTTTTTGGCTGACTCGAGGTAGGTAGGTAGAAATGCTCCATTTATGATAGCATAAAAAATAGGCATAAAGAGATATATAAACAGGAAAATCGTGAAGAACAATTTCTTTAATCATTCTCGAGCATCGGCCTGTAGCAAATTTGAGTAGTGGTGTAGCCAGATGTGTAGGCAGTCATCGGCTATGAGCATGTTCCGTTTCAAAGTGGAATGCGCACATAAGACGCAACAGTTAGATACGGTTGGTTATCTAAGGTAAATTAGTCAAACTTTAAAGAAACCGACGAACCCCAGACGTGTAATGATTTGATGCGCGCCACAAAATAGCGCCCGTTTGCTTTAAGAATCACTACATGTAATTCGAATTTTTAATATAACAGACATCACGGTGGTCGTTTGTAACTACGGATTGTACGTAAGACAAATGTTCATAAACCGGGGATTGCCTGCATACCATTTATGAGCCAGTCATATTCTGAGAGTTCATTCATTCATTCATTTGCATGTCCCTTGCGGAACTTTGCCTCCCTAACAGCACTCCTGTAAGCCTCTCGGTTGTGAGCAAGATGGCCTGTTGCTGATGCTTCCATCTGCAGATCATCAACGGTGTCTTGCAGCCATCTTCGCCTTGGTCTTCCTCTCTTTCTTTTTCCAGTTATGTACCCTTCCAAGACGGTTTTCTGTAGATTATCATGACGTTTAATGTGTCCAAAATATTTAAGTTTTCTCTCTTTAATCCTCTTTACTAGCCAGCCTTCTTCAATATTAAGTTCTTGTAGTATGCATATATTTGTTCTTTTAGTCTGAGAGTAAGGGGAGGGGTGGGGGGATGAGAAATCGGCGTCGAAGCTTTAGCGTTCCGAAGCCACAACCCTGGTGGTTGCTGCTGTAGTTTGTTAACTAGCGTGCCCCCGTGCTTTCTCTATCGCTGAAACCTGCCAGGCAGAGGTCTTAAGGTTTCAATACCATTATCACACTGGAATCCTCCAGTTGGATCGATCCTCCGGGCGCGCTGCTGGTGTCCCTTCATTTTCTACCACCAGATAAGGAAACTACTGCTCTGTTTCTCCCTAGGCTGGCTGATGCGCCGCTCAAGTCAGCGTCCGTAGTTATCTGAGAAATTGTATTCATGGAATGTGACTATCAAGGTCTAATGTGTTTCAAACTGAACCGGCGGAAGAGAAGTGGCAGCGACGCAAGTAGGCTGTGGGCTCCTGGATAATATATACAGCAGTTAAGACGCTTCATCTCCAGTTCTGTGTTCCGTCTGCTTACCCAATGTTCTAAGCGCCGTGAAATACGCCTTCTCCAGGACACCAAACACAGCGGTCTACAGCCAGCAATACATGCTGTTCCAGCTGTCCATCTTACTTTTCTAGATCTCTTTGCCCCCCCCCCCCTCCCATGTTCTTCTTGGCCTGTCACTCTTCCCCGTCCTCTTAAGTGTCCATCATATGACTGTTTCAGCACTGGAGATTGGGATCCTTGGCTCACTCATTTCGGTTTCCCATGATCACATTTAAGTAAGGCAGTTAGCCCAGTTGTATCCTGCTCCTAGTTAATTTCTGGACAGTTTTACTGCAGTTTAAGCCGCTAACTATTTCCTTTGTGGAACTGACATTTTTAGAAGTCACAACGTATTATTTTTACTCGATGAGAAACACTGATGATGACAATGATGCTAGTGTTTATGAAAGTGGGTAAATGACACGAATTTTTTTTTTATTTTCTTCTGTATTCAAGAGATAGCTCACACTGAAAACAAGTGCCTTTGTTACCAGCTTTCTCCCTGTTCTGTTAGTAAATGCTTTCACTTTCTGTTGTTAGAACGGTATCATCTGCATGTCTCAGGTTACTGGTATTATGGCCTTCTATCTAAACTGCTTTCACTTTCTGATGTTAGAACGGTATCATCTGCATGTCTCAGGTTACTGGTATTATGGCCTTCTATCTAAACTGCTTTCACTTTCTGATGTTAGAACGGTATCATCTGCATGTCTCAGGTTACTAGTATTATGGCCTTCTATCTAAACTCCTTTCACTTTCTGATGTTAGAACGGTATCATCTGCATGTCTCAGGTTACTGGTATTATGGCCTTCTATCTAAACTCCTTTCACTTTCTGATGTTAGAACGGTATCATCTGCATGTCTCAGGTTACTGGTATTATGGCCTTCTATCTAAACTGCTTTCACTTTCTGCTGTTATAACGGTATCATCTGCATGTCTCAGGTTACTAGTATTATGGCCTTCTATCTAAACTCCTTTCACTTTCTGATGTTAGAACGGTATCATCTGCATGTCTCAGGTTACTGGTATTATGGCCTTCTATCTAAACTCCTTTCACTTTCTGATGTTAGAACGGTATCATCTGCATGTCTCAGGTTACTGGTATTATGGCCTTCTATCTAAACTGCTTTCACTTTCTGCTGTTATAACGGTATCATCTGCATGTCTCAGGTTACTAGTATTATGGCCTTCTATCTAAACTCCTTTCACTTTCTGATGTTAGAACGGTATCATCTGCATGTCTCAGGTTACTAGTATTATGGCCTTCTATCTAAACTCCTTTCACTTTCTGATGTTAGAACGGTATCGTCTGCATGTCTCAGGTTACTGGTATTATGGCCTTCTATCTAAACTCCTTTCACTTTCTGCTGTTATAACGGTATCATCCGCATGTCTCAGGTTACTGGTATTACGGCCTTCTATCTGAACTCCTTTCACATTTCTAAAGCCTTTCATCATGTTTTCACCGCCAGATGATAATGCGTAACAATTTTAGAGCCCCTAAACTTCAGATACGTTTCATTAAAGCTATTGTTAATATCAAAGCCAGCACTTCCATCTTTGTTGTTCTTCCATATTTGAGCTGGATTTGATGTATTTATCAAACAATCTAATAACAATTGGGGAGAGACAGACAGGAAGAGACAGAAAAGATGTAAAAGTTATCATGAAAGAAAAAAGAAAGCGTGCATTAGGTCGAGCAGGTCCCCCTGTGGCAAAGAGAAATCAATACTGCTTTAATGGGAGGCGCTGAGCAATGACAACCGTTATTCTGAAACCTCTCCGACACTCTGACATCTCTCTTCTCTCCCACTCTCAAACTTTCTCGGGCTGCCGTAATTCTTCACGTGTTTTTATGTAAACAAGACACTCCCCTCCAACGAGGATTCAACGCTGTTGTAGAAATGGATGGAACAGAGGAACGTTTTGTTTAGAGTTGTCTTCCAAGTCTAGGAATGCCAACTCTTAGCAGGCTGGCTATACAGTATGTGGCAGCCACGAGCAGGCCTAACTCAAGACTGTTTTTGAATGTTCTCCAAAGGAACACCGCTATCGTCATTTTCGCCATTCTTCCACTAGTTCTGTTTCTTGTCTCTTTACAAAATGACATACCTTGACAGTGTACCTCAGACATCTGTTCATGTCGACACAACACCAAGACTATGAATGATCAGAAATAACTGAAAGCATTTTCCAAATGTTCCTGCTATTACAAGTATACATTCCAGCTAAATTTACATTTATATTGGAACTACCCAGTCTAATAGATAATTGTAAAATACAACTGTCACCTTCATCTATTTTCCTTGGCACGCGAGCATCCAGGGAAATGAGAGAGTTGACAGGTTGGCCGGCTCTGCCCTCATCACTGACGGACAACAACTGGATCGAGCTGATATTGTTAATTCGCTCAGAGAGAGAGAGAGAGACGGGCAGAATGGAGGACTTCCAGAGCAACAAATCCACATGGCTGCTTAGACTGAGAGAGCTGGGAAGTACAGACTGACACGGCCAGGAACCAGAGGCATACCGGACGCGCGAGGGGGCGTGTCGACACAGGACGGGCACTATCGGAGGGATCTAAGCACCTATAAACACGTCCGGAGTGCAATGATGATGACCCAGACCATAAACCATAACTATCAGTTTAAGAAGTTATTGCTATAACTGCAATAACCCGAGTCTTACAAAGTTTCCGCGCGGTCGGTGTCTGTGATTCTCCTGTAAGTTTCCTAGATAAGGAGACAATGAACTGCCCTCTCTGGTTATACCGTTACAGACAACTGAATGAGTGTTTCCTCCAACTATCTTGGTACAAGCTGGGACTTGACTTTGACTTTTTCCGACCCTCGGGTTTACGAGTTTTCACTCTTTTTCCCTTGTGCCTGACAATGAAACGTGCAGGTCCTCTTCAGCTGTTCTATATCTACACATAGAATGCCGGTGATTGAGGAGTTTGCTGGTATCAGGTTCTTCCAAGGATTTTTCAATGCGTTGCAGTCCAGCAGGTGGTGCTTAACAGTTTCTTCTTCTTTTCTGTTTCAGTGCATGCAGTATGGTGTGTGTGGTAAGCGGTCACTCTGTGTAAGTGCTTATTAAGGGCGATGTGTCCTGTTCGCAACCTGTGCATCGGCCTCTACGACATAAGCTGTTGGTGTGGTCTCCGAGGTTAGGCTTTGCCAGGTGTCTATATAGGGATCTTCCAGTTGGATTACTGGCCCAGTTGTCCATCCATTTCTGCTTGCAGTTGACGTGTATAATGTGTTTAGCTGTTCTCATGTTGGTGGGGATGTGGGGCTGTGACATGGTGGCTCCACTCTTTGCCAGTCTGTCAGCACATTCTTTTCTTTACAAGCTGAGAAAATGGCTGTATACAGCCACTAGCATCAAATAAAGTAGATGTCAACGGCCTCTGGAGCTGCAAAACTGTTAGAACGATTTATATAATGGACATAGCACTGGATTTATGTGAAGATGCTAATGGTTACTTTTGCATTTGCTGGTAATAAGCGACGCCCTAATTAGCAATATAATCATCTTCTGGATAACGCCCACGATACGGTATATTAAACAGGACGTTAATGTGATTTGGGAGTTGTGTGAACACTACAGTTTCAACTTAGCAAACCTATATGGTATAATGCAGTGTGCCTGTATGGAATTTGTACTGTACCATTATACGCCCAGCAGCGAAATCGCTTTGTTTATAAGAGACATGGAAGACAAGTGTTGCATGCGGGGAGTAGTTGAATTCACCACGCCCGATTACGTCCGCTACGTCCCTTTCTCCAATCAAGATTTTAAAACTCTTATTATAACATCATGAGACCATGAACGCATATGGTGGTCAGACGATGTCCGAAAGGACGTTACGCGACGCATGCTTGTGTATATTTGGTTCTCCATATGCTAAAATAGGTGCCGCAGTGGTGTAGTGATTTGTACACTCGTTTGCCAATCAGAAGGTACCTGGTTCGATTTCGAACTCGGGCGGAATTTTTTCGGGCCGACCGGCACCGCAGTCAGCCCAGTTTCAAAACATGGGTACCTGGGGCTTTCCTAGGGAAAACAAAGACAACGAGAACAGGTGCTGGCATCCCTACCTGGGGCTTTCCTAGGGAAAACAAAGACAACGAGGACAGATGCTGGCATCCCTACCTGGGGCTTTCCTAGGGAAAACAAAGACAACGAGGACAGATGCTGGCATCCCTACCTGGGGCTTTCCTAGGGAAAACAAAGACAACGAGGACAGATGCTGGCATCCCTACCTGGGGCTTTCCTAGGGAAAACAAAGACAACGAGGACAGATGCTGGCATCCCTACCTGGGGCTTTCCTAGGGAAAACAAAGACAACGAGGACAGATGCTGGCATCCCTACCTGGGGCTTTCCTAGGGAAAACAAAGACAACGAGGACAGATGCTGGCATCCCTACCTGGGGCTTTCCTAGGGAAAACAAAGACAACGAGAACAGGTGCTGGCATCCCTACCTGGGGATTCCCTAGGGAAAACAAAGACAACGAGGACAGGTGCTGGCATACCTACCTGGGGATTCCCTAGGGAAAACAAAGACAACGAGAACAGGTGCTGGCATCCCTACCTGGGGATTCCCTAGGGAAAACAAAGACAACGAGGACAGGTGCTGGCATACCTACCTGGGGATTCCCTAGGGAAAACAAAGACAACGAGAACAGGTGCTGGCATCCCTACCTGGGGATTCCCTAGGGAAAACAAAGACAACGAGGACAGTAGTGTTTAACTGAACTCTAGTATGGACATTTCTGCTTCGTCTTGTAGGACACTGAAGCGGTTCCTAAGTAATATTGGGCATTGATTTCTTGTTTGCTGGTCTTTCAGTTTTCTTGTATCAAAATGTATCTTTCTGTGTTCTCCGATTTTGGCTTTCCTTAATTTTAGTTTTATTTTTGCTACCAGAAGGTTGTGATCACTTCTTACATCTGCTCCTTTCCTTACTCGCACATCTTGTAGTGACCGTTTCCACTTGTTGTTTATTAGTATGTGATCGATTTAGTTTTCTGTGGTTTTATCTGGTGACCTCCAAGTCACTTTACGGATGTTTTTATGTTGGAAAATTGTCCCTCCGATGGTCATCATGTTTTCTTCACAGAAACTGCACAGTCTTTCTCCATTTTCATTTATTTCTCTGATTCCTTCTCTTCCCATGATTCTTCTTCTATCTTCATTTCCTTCACCTACTTTTGCATTGAAATCGCCTAAGATGAGTAGCATATCATGCTTGGGTATTGTTTCCACTTTGGCTTGGAGGCTGTTGTAAAAATCTTCTTTTAATTCCTCTTCAGCTGCTTCTGTTGGTGCATAACAAACTATAGTAGACAGCTTCGTGAATCTTGAGTTGAACCGTGCATATAATAATCTCTCATTTATAGGAGTCCATTTCAGCAATGCTCTTGATGCTTCTTTTGTTATAATCAATGCTACTGCTCCTTCATGATGATCTTCTTTACCTGACCATATTATTGTATCTTCTGTGTGCTGTGTTGTTAATTTCCTTCTGCCTTGTCCTGTCCATCTTGCTTCTTGTATTCCTAGTATATCTAGTTTGTATCTGTGGATTTCCTTGATGGTTTATGCTAGTTTTCCAGTCTGGTTAAGTGTTCTTACATTCCAGCTGCATATTTGCATCTTGTGTTTAGGTTCCAGGAGGTCTGCAGTCAGGCTGGGGACTTCCAGTGGCTGGCTTTCATCCACAACCTTCATGGGCTTAGTTTCCTGATAAGCATTTCTCCTTCACCTGCATTTGTTTTTTCTCTTGCTTCTGTTTCTGTAGCAGTCTGATAGTTTGTTGTTTTTTTTTACCAGATAGGGTTGCTGGCCCTATGCCAAACCCTCCTTAGTCGCCTTTTACGATCATGCGTGGTAGGGTACAATGGTCCTGTTCTTTGCAAGATCCCGGATACCTCACGAAGGGGGGGGGGGAGGGATATAATAGAGAAGAAGAAATTCAATATTCAATCATTCATTACGTGTCTCTTGCAGGACAGCGTTGGCGTCATGCTTGTTCATCTTATATGAGACACGGTGGTTCCTATCAGTTTACGTGCTTTCTTTCTGTGCCACGTGGTCAGCCCGCTGGGATTTTTTTTTCTCTCTTGGTCGCCCTCTCGTTCCTTTTCCTGGAATTTTCCAGCAGTTTTCCAGTTCTGTAATATCTGCTGTCTCATAGGATGTCCTCGGCGCTTTGACTGCCTTGTTGTTTTGTAACGTAGCATTCACTTCCCCGAGGAGCTCTTCATAAGTGTTCCCGGATCTTCAGGATGCATGCTGTGTATTTCTCCAGAACATCTCAGGTGCTCCCAGTTTCTTTATCGTCTTTTTACTGTGTAGGTCTCACAACCGTAAAGCATTTGTTGGCTGTATACTCATTTCCTCACTTTTTAGAGTCATCCTCTTTGTTTGTTACTATCTCATTCATGTCATAAAAATCAGCTTTTGTCTTTCCTATTCGCGATTTCGTTTTCACTTGTGCACTTGTCGTCAGTTGTTATTTGCTGTTCCAAGTCCTTATGTCAGTATCTTCCAGTGTGAAAGGATGTTGTACTTTCAAAGAACAATAGAAAAACAGAGGAAAAACTACGATTAACATACTAACGGTAAAATCTCCGTTTCCATGCCATTAACGTGTTAGGCCAGTATTTCAAAGACCATCGGCACATGAAAGTTTCATGTGGTCAGTATTATGCCTGGTCGCATTTATCTTCCCAGATTTCTCTGGTACCCATTTTCTTTTTAAAGGCTGGGTGGTCCCCGTGGCCTTTTTGGTGTGCACCAGAGGGGACACAAAAAAAACCGAACAACAAAACGGGACTTAAACCTGGTAATTAGTAAACCCCCGAGCGCCTAACCACTCAGCTAACCAGGCCGCAGGTTGAGACAGTATATAAGAGCTTTTCCAGGGCCCAGCAAGACGAATTATCATCATATTATATGGAATCTACTGAATCAGTAATACCTGTTTGAACCGTAATAATACTGCCGGTTGCTGTTTTCCAGTTGCACCAAGAAAACGCGTATATATATATATTACTTTGTTACGTTCTATGTTCTGTTTAACACATCGCTGTCTGAATAGAAAACATCTTTTCTGAATAGAAAAGATACATTGTGCTAATTAGGACTTTGCTGGCACAAAAAAAGCCCCCAAATATTTACTGTGAGTTTGGTTGCTTGCATTTTCTTATTTTAGAATTAAAATTTCAAGGGTATGAAGTGTTAGTGCCTTCACATTTCTTGGCTACAAAAGGATTTGGGGTAAGGATGCCAGCACCTGTCCTGGGTGTCTTTGCTTTCCCTAGGAAATCCCCAGGTAAGGATGCCAGCACCTGTCCTCGCTGTCTTTGTTTTCCCTAGGAAAGCCCCAGGTAGGGATGTTGTTGGCAGAAATGTAGATGAAGCCAATGACAGCAATTATTGAGGAAAGACGCTGGCGATGGTTCCGAATGACTGACAACTCACTAAAAAAAATAGCACTAAGATGGACACCACAGGGGAACAGAAGTAAGGGTAGACCAGGACAGACATGGAGAAGGACAACAGAGAGGATGTTGAGCAATAGAAGGCTCACCTGGGCAAGAGCAGAAAAAAAAAAGCAAAGGACAAGCATTTGTGGAAAACCCTTGCGGAAGCCCCGTGTTCCCTGGGCACTTAAGAGAGAGAGAGAGAGATTTATATTCCCCTCTTACTCTTCCCCCACCCCACCACTTTTTGCCAGGGCTATTTTGGCCAAACTCCATTAAGCGGACCATGAATCACCAGCATTTCGCCAGACAGCTCTTGGCCCTCGCATTAGGCTGAGAATATGGTCAATTCATTTCCAGACTCCGACTCGCACGACGACACACAAAGACCAACAAGCTGCACTGAGCTCTAAGTTGGTGGACAAATATTTACTGACGCCGCAAGGCACTAATGTGATAAGTTCGTGTACACGGTTCAGGTCATAAAATCGAGCTGTCTGTGAGGAGGGGGCTGAAGGAAAAAGAACGAGACCGATGAAGGAATAAAACGACTGTTTCGAAACCCAGATAAGAACTGTATGTGGGAGAACTACAGACAGGCATTTCAGTTTCACGTGCCCAACATGCTCGGCAAGCAGGCTAGGGGTGTGCTGTATACAAGAATCGATAGGTTGTTCTAACAAGCCGGCAGAATGACAAGGGAGAGTTAGCAGAAAACTGTTTATGGTGCAGTTTTCTAACAACTCGACAGAATGACAAGGCCGAGCTAGCAGAAAGCTGTTTATGGTGCAGCTTTCTAACAACCCGACAGAATGACAAGGGCGAGTTTAGAAGAAAGCTGTTAACACCCCAACTTTCTAACAAGCCAGCAGATAACAAGGGCGAGTTTAGAAGAAAGCTGTTAACACCCCAACTTTCTAACAACCCGACAGAATGACAAGGGCGAGTTTAGAAGAAAGCTGTTAACACCCCAACTTTCTAACAAGCTAGCAGATAACAAGGGCGAGTTTAGAAGAAAGCTGTTAACACCCCAACTTTCTAACAACCCGACAGAATGACAAGGGCGAGTTTAGAAGAAAGCTGTTAACACCCCAACTTTCTAACAAGCCGGCAGATAACAAGGGCGAGTTTAGAAGAAAGCTGTTAACACCCCAACTTTCTAACAAGCCGGCAGATAACAAGGGCGAGTTTAGAAGAAAGCTGTTAACACCCCAACTTTCTAACAAGCCGGCAGATAACAAGGGTGAGTTTAGAAGAAAGCTGTTAACACCTCAACTTTCTAACAACCCGGCAGATGACAAGGGGGAGTTTAGAAGAAAGCTGTTAACACCTCAACTTTCTAACAACCCGGCAGAATGACAAGGGCCAGTTTAGAAGAAACCTGTTAACACTCCAACATTCTAACAACCCCGCAGAATGACAAGGGGGATTTTAGAATAAAGCTGCTAACACCTCAACTTTCCAACAACCCGGCAGAATGACAAGGGCCAGTTTAGAAGAAAGCTGCTAACACCCCAGCTTTCTAACAACCCGGCAGAATGACAAAGGCCAGTTTAGAAGAAAGCTGCTAACACCCCAGTTTTCTAACAACCCGGCAGAATGACAAGGGCGAGTTTAGAAGAAACCTGCTAACACCCCAACTTTCTAACAACCTGATATAATGACAAGGGCGAGTTTTTAGAAGAAAGCTGTAAATACCCCAACTTTCTAACAACCCGACAGAATGAAAGAGTGATAATTATAAGAAACGCGACGCGCTTTAACAATCTCAGAATAATGACAAGAGGCGAGTCAGCTGAAAATTGTTCGCGGCGAACGCTCTAAAAAGCCGATAGAAGAAAAGCCACATATTTGGATGATTAAGCTGTCTGGCAATGGCCAGCAATAAGTGGACAGTTAATCACCAGGCAAGACAGAAATCACTAGCTACAATCTGACACGGACTTAACAGCCTGGCTTTGGCTTAAATACAACAAATTCTCCTCCGCCACTGATGAATATGGTGGGCGGGTTACCTAGGCAACGTACATTAAAGGAATAATTGGGAAAACGATAGACAAAGGAGAACGGGGTATATTTATATGAAAATCATCATCAGCGGCGCCGTGCCACTTTTTCGGACAGCCATACTTCGTCATAACAATACTTCCTGGTAAAGAAGTACCATATATATATTGCAGACAACATGAAGACAACTACATCTATAAATATTAATGTGTACATTAATGTATGTTTTATATACCTATTCACCAACCCAAACACCTACTCATCTAGCCAACCACACATTTTGTTCAACTATCTACATACTTAAATACCTGCTTCTCTCTCTCTCTGAACCTTAAGTGCCCAGGGCACATGGGGCTTCCGTAAGGGTTTTCCACAAATGCTTGTCCTTTGCCTTTTTTTATGCTCTTGCCCAGGTGAGCCCTCTATTGCTCAACATCCTTTCTGTTGTTCTTCTCCATGTCTCTTTTGGTCTACCCTTACTTCTTTTCCCCTGTGGTGTCCATCTTAGTGCTATTTTTGGTAGTGAGTTGTCAGTCATTCGGAGCACATGTCCCAACCATCGCCAGCGTCTTTCCTCAATAATTGTTGTCAGTGGCTTCATCTGCATTTCTGCCAACAAGATGTTATTTCTTATGGTGTTTGGCCAAAATATTTTTCTAATTCTTCGTAAACATTTAGTCTGGAAAGAATTCAACTTGCTTTCTATGGTTTTGGTGATTTTCCAGCATTCACTTCCATAGAGTAGTACACTTAGAACATTACTCTTAAATATCCTGATTTTCATATTTATGCTTAGTTTTTTAGATTTCCATATAGTCTGCAGCACTGCAAAAGCCTGGTTTGCTGTAGTAAGTCTGCTGTTGATGTCCTCTGTGCTATCTCCATTTTCTACTACTCTACTGTCAAGGTATACAAATTCGTTGACCTCCTCCACTAACTTGCTATCTACTCTGAGTACATTTCTGTTGTTCACATTTTGCTTCAAATACCTGCTTATCAACCCATAACTCACCCCCTATCTACCCACCAACTTCATCTGCCAGCTGAAGCATATCCTTTTTCTCTCTCTCACACACACACACACATCTACCTACCTATTTGCCCTCCTGTATACCTACCTACTTACCCAACTACATGCCTACCTACCTACTTACCTACATAATACCTACCTACCTATTTACCCAATTACATACCTACCTACCTATTTATCTATATAATGCCTACATATTTACCCACCTAATACCTACCTACTTACTTATCCAACAACATGCCTCTCCTACCTACTTACCCTCTTGCACACCCGTCTACCAATCTACATACCTATATACCTACTTACCCACCTGCACACCTACATACCTAACTATTTACCTACTTTATCAACTACATACCTATCTACCTACTTACCCACCTACCCTCACCAATCAGCCTAAGCACATACCTACCTACCCATACCCATCAACCTAAGCACACACCCACCTACCTATCTACCTACCATCGCCCATCAGCTTCAGCACATACCCACCTACCTATCCACCTACCATCGCCCATCAGCTTCAGCACATACCCACCTACCTATCTACCTACCATCGCCCATCAGCTTCAGCACATACCCTCCTACCTATCTACCTACCATCGCCCATCAGCTTCAGCACATACCCACCTACCTATCCACCTACTATCGCCCATCAGCTTCAGCACATACCCACCTACCTATCCACCTACCATCGCCCATCAGCTTCAGCACATACCCACCTACCTATCTACCTACCATCGCCCATCAGCTTCAGCACATACCCACCTACCTATCTACCTACCATCGCCCATCAGCTTCAGCACATACCCACCTACCTATCCATCTACCATCGCCCATCAGCTTCAGCACATACCCACCTACCTACTTATATACCCACTTATTCATACACCTACCCTGACTGATCAGACTAATCCTGTGTCACAAACCTGTGTCAAATCCCGTACATCATGTGCGCGAGCTGTCACAGAACAGATGCTCCCTGCCAGCCAACTCATGAATCCATTTTGCTTAATTCGCTATAAAAATGAGGGCGTGGGCCCAAATATTCATAGCGTAAACTTTACAGTAATATTACACCTTCGTGTACTGTAATTCAATATGTTTCTGTCTGGTCTGCAAACAAATGGTTCTCCGTTACCAGAGGCAAATGCCAATTGTTGCAGCTAGAGTGACTGAAGAATACCGGTAGCCGGTCTTCGCTCTATAACTTGCGCTGTTTAAGGTAGTTCACTTATGAATGTGCTACACCATATCCTAAAAAAATTATATTTACGATCTTTCGGATTCCCCTTCCTTCTCTTTGTTTAAAAAAATAGTCTGTCTTGTCTTCCATATTAAACATATGATCTGTAATAAGCATGGGGTTCAAAACAAAAGTATTCCTTTACATTTAGACGCTTTCATTTCAAATTACTGAACTCAAAGAAAAGAATCATTTTCATTCAGGTAGAACTACAGAGGTCACATCGGGTCAGTATTATCCTGGATAAGCTTTAGTATTTATCTAGGGTTAATAAAATGTTAGATAAACTTATCTCTCTTCTGTACCGTAAGCCCCCCCCCCCCCCCCCCCCTAAGGTCGCTGATCAAAAGCTACTAACGAGTTTGAAATCTACAACTTTCTTTGTGAAGGTTTCCACTATGCTGTCCTCGTTTGTTCTCCCCTTATCTCCAGAATGCGGTCGGAATCCTGTCGTATCGCTAGGTTACCTTCATCTTAAAGACTTACTCGATAAATGCTTCTATTCTGTCTTAGAATAGAGCACTTAACAAAGTGGATATCAAATGGGGGGGGGGGGTTAGGGGAAGGAGGTTAAGGTGACTGGTACAGAGAATGGGGGGTGGGGGGAAGAGAACAAAGCTGGCTATTCCATCTCTTGAATGTGCTCTTTCAACAACTTGGCTAAAATTCCAGGGTTTGCATTGATCCATAAGGTGACGGAGCGTGCCAAGAAGCTCTCTATCTTAGGTCCACCTCGGGCCTTCAAGGAAGCCACCACCCAATACAGCTCGACACTCGAGCTTCCCCATCATCACGGTATTTACTACACGAAAACAATAACACTGCGGCTCCATGGAGGTCATAACAGTGGCTAGATCATGAGACACGAGTAAACAGAGACAAAGAGCCCACAGTTAGAAACACACTTGTAACATCAACACACACAAAACATCCCATTCTCACCCACTAATACACAGGGGACAATAAATGATACAAGACCTCATTCTCTCCCACTAACAAACAGGGAACAATAAATAACACAAGATCTCATTCTCTCCCAAACAGGGAACAATAAATGATACAAGATCTCATTCTCTCCCACTAACAAACAGGGAACAATAAATAACACAAGATCTCATTCTCTCCCAAACAGGGAACAATAAATGATACAAGATCTCATTCTCTCCCACTAACAAACAGGGAACAATAAATAACACAAGATATCATTCTCTCCCACTAACAAACAGGGAATAATAAATAACACAAGATCTCATTCTCTCCCACTAACAAACAGGGAATAATAAATAACACAAGATCTCATTCTCTCCCACTAACAAACAGGGAACAATAAATGATACAAGATATCATTCTCTCCCACTAACAAACAGGGAACAATAAATGATACAAGATCTCATTCTCTCCCACTAACAAACAGGGAATAATAAATGATACAAGATCTCATTCTCTCCCACTAACAAACAGGGAACAATAAATGATACAAGATCTCATTCTCTCCCACTAACAAACAGGGAACAATAAATGACACAATATCTCATTCTCTCCCACTAACAACCAGGGAACAATAAATGATACAAGATCTCATTTTCTCCCACTAACAAACAGGGAACAATAAATGATACAAGATCTCATTCTCTCCCACTAACAAACAGGGAACAATAAATGATACAAGATCTCATTCTCTCCCACTAACAAACAGGGAATAATAAATGATACAAGATCTCATTCTCTCCCACTAACAAACAGGGAATAATAAATGATACAAGATCTCATTCTCTCCCACTAATAAACAGGGAACAATAAATGATACAAGATCTCATTCCCTCCCACTAACAACCAGGGAACAATAAATGACACAATATCTCATTCTCTCCCACTAACACACAGGGAATAATAAATGATACAAGATCTCATTCTCTCCCACTAACAAACAGGGAACAATAAATGATACACTATCTCATTCTCTCCCACTAACAACCAGGGAACAATAAATGACACAAGATCCCATTCTCTCCCACTACCAAACGCGGAACAATAAACGACAAAAACTATACAGAATATTAAATACAAACTACCAAAACACCCCACGATACTAAACTCGTGCTGCTGTAATAAATCAGTTGGATATTCCTCCCCCCTTAAAGAACGAAAAATAAACATCTCTAGATAATCAACGACAAGTGCTTGATTGTTCTTTCTCTTATCTGTCTGGCCCTTTAGTACAAGGATCTATACACTAGCTCAAGATCTACATTCATCCAAGTTACGACTTCCTAGGCTATTGACAACCAACCGAAACAAGGTACACTAGACCTGATAAACCTCACTTCCGAGGATCTGATAAGCTTTAAGGCCAGAAAGAGACAAATTCTCCCATTCAGCACCGATAAGATAAATCCGCTGACTGAGCCCTGCTATCATCGGTCTAGCCTACTGATTGTAGACGGCTCTGTTGAAGCGTTCATACCCGAGCTTGGTCAGTCTGGGGACATTTTGTGTTTAGGACGGGCTCACGCTTGACACAAAAAAAAAACGGATATAATGCAACGCTAGGCAAGCAAAGACGCCTCGTGAATGACGGATGGCGAGTTATCACTGATAACGAAACTAGACTCTAATGTCTCTCGACCTGGGCTGGTAAGGTCCCTTGGTAGAAACGACTAGTTTTCTGGTGGTCACGATTAAAAGACGTAAATGATTGTTTTCTTTCGTATATTAACAGTGCGAAAGTGAACAACAAAGAAAGTTTTAATGCAAAAAGATGGGCAAAAGGTTGGGGGAACAGGCAGAGAACAAAAAAAAAAAGTTGAGAACCATCGCTGCATACCATCGCTTCCTAGTTGCTTTGTGTAACAGACTATTCCCATCTCCCCACCCCGGCAGAGCTAAGCGGAACTTAGCAAGCCGCTGTGATGTGTTCCCTTTCTGGTCTGGATCAATTTGTTGGCTGTAGTAAACACAAGGTCGCAATTTCTTGATCATCAGAAGAAGCATGATGATGATGATGATGATGAGACAGAGCAGACTCTTGAATCACGACAGGCGGCTGCTACAGGCACCGAAACAAAAAGTTACCCCAGTTACTTAGTGCTTTTTTTCCTTTTCTTTTTAACTGCTGGGCACGTCTGTAGAATAACAGAGTGACCTGCCAAGCCAGGGTTACAAGGGTCACGTGTCAGGACAGCCACACAAAATCCTAATTAGAAGGTGGAATTGAACCCTGATTCATTTAGATCGCGGTGTGTTTGTACGTGTGTAGATGTCTTTTTTTCCGCGAAAGGTTCCTCTGAGACCGATGAAACGTGTGGGTGCTTCACGCTGCTGCTTTTCGCTGCTTCCTTCTCTCCTCTGGCTTTCTGCTGTTGTAATTTTTTTTAACCCTGATATCTGATTACTAATCTGAGACACCTGTGTTGTTTACTTCCGTCGGCCTTCCCCCTTTCCATTATCAACAACTTTACTCGTATTATCTCTCTCTCTCTCTCTCTCTCAATCCCATTATTTCTCTTATTCTCTCATACGGCGGCCTGGTTGGCTGAGTGGTTAGACGCTCGGTTTACTAATCCGGTGGTTCCGGGTTCAGTCCCAGTAGTGGGATTTTTTTTCTGTTACACACATACACACACACATATACACACAAAAGCCCTGGGGTCTACCCAGCCTCTAAAAATGGGTACCAGTGAAATCTGGGAAGCTAAACGCCGACGGCTTTGAAAATATCCCCAATATTGCCATAATGACATGGAAACGGGAATTTTACCTTTTATTCTCCCTTACAATCTTCGTTTTCCCTTATTCTCTATATATAAACCATCATGCATTTATACCAGAACATTCTCCTCCATTCCTCCCTCAGCAATGACCTTTTATTCTCAAATAAACTAGCTCTGCCGTGCCCTTCAGCATTTCCCTCACACACCCGCAGAAACTCTAAAGCCCTCCGCAAACAAAGCGCACCTTTCTGAGCCTTGGTCTCACACGTCTGAACTGACCACAGCGCTCTGTGAAAGCTGAGGTCATCAAAGTCGCAGCCAGAGGGAAGCTTATGAAAGCCGCAGAGAGAGACACACACACACAGACAGACAGACAGACAGACAAGATAAAATCCACCTGTGTGGATTTGTCCGCTGTTTCAATAATCCAGCTCATGCAGAACGTTTTCTGTGAACCAGAACCAAATCGCAGGCCAGTAAATTTGGTAGGATCAACCTTCAAACTAATTTTAGACACGTCACGTAGACGACGGATGCCTGAGTGGCGTAGCGGTGAATGCACTCATCTCTCAAAGCGAAGACCGGTGGTTCCAGCCTGGACAAAAGTGCTCCAGACACCCTCAGCTGTAGAAATGTACCTGGCTCGCTCTACGGCTAAGGAGAGACGGGCCAGGGCGTGATGCTCACAACATCGGCTTGAGTGCACGAGTTCTTAACCCCACTATTCAACAAATGAAGAAGTGGGAAACTAACGAAGGGGCTTTTCTCTGCTCTTCTAATTCTTAACTAGATAAAATGTAAAAAGTAAAATCCCCGTTTCCATGCCATTAAGGCTTGATGGGGATACTGTTTTAGGCCCGTAATTCCAAGATCTTCGGCACATGAAAGTGTGATGTAGTCTGTATCACGTCGGGCCGCATTTACCTTCCCAAATTTCTCTGATACCCATTTTTTTTAAGGCTGGGTGGACCCATTGACCTTTCTGAGTTACTAACTGTCATTATGTAAAATACGAAAAAAAAAAACCCCTCAATCCTGTAGCCTGTGTTGGATTATGTATGTGTCGTTAATTCATACTTAAGAGAAAAATAAGGACTGTTAGAACAACTAGGATTCAGAGCTGCCAAAGACTGATGCTTTCTGCAACCAACCTCAGCTTGAGTAATGTTGGAAAGACTGGTTATGTCCCTCATGTTGGTAACATCTGCAGACAAGCTTCCCTTTTTGTTTCCCGAACCACGTCAAGTTTCCAAGCAAAAATAATCCACTCCCAATCTGACAAGATTCCTTTGTTCCAATATCTTCACGGCGCCAGCTGCTAACACCGTCCAACTTTGCAGTTCCTAGGAAATGCATCTGTCACACACTGCAACAACTTCATTACTTCTCCTACTTCTGTATTAGCAACTGTCTTCCTAGACGAGGCTGTGGTGGGGGACTAAGATGGTTGTATTAAAGAGATGAAGACGATCACCACCTCCCTCCGCGATGATGGTTGTGCTGGAAAACCGAACTTCTGCCTGGCCAGCATAATAGGACACACATCATCGACATATTCCTCAAAACTCAGCTTAGCTTTTTAAGAACTCGGCTTCATTTTCTTTGGGAATTTTCTTTAACTCAGTCATGGAATCCTCATATCCCTACCATTCTTGGTCTTCGCACTGTTCCTTATGCTCAAACACTTGGACAAAGAGATAGGTGGGCTCCACAAATCCTGCTATTAAGTAATTCTTCTTTTGGAATTCTTCATCGCAGCTTAGATCATAACCAACTACCAACTAGCTGAAACAGGGTACATGAATTCTTGTTTCCAATCATATACTTTTGTTCATAACATGATACTCTCACAGCGTTATCTCGTCCAATGTATCCTGCAGTCGCAAAGCCCGAACTCAGACGTCATATGTCGCTGAAGCTTGTAGGATGTCTGGCACTGATCTTCTTCGTTCGCCCTCGAAAGGTCGGCGGCTGCGTTGTGTCGCGGTCATGCGCCTACTGGCCCAACACATCCTACTTGGGCTCGACGTATTTTAAGGCCGTGTTCCGTCTTCCAATCCCGATCCTTTTCACTCGGCCAGACTACTATCTGTTTCCAGAAAAGTAATACGTACTTGGATGTAGAATAAGGGTCTTGACCGGCTTTGAAACAGGCAGTTAGCTATAGGCGCTGACTCTTATCTTATTCAGCTTGAGTGCGTCTTCGCCTGCTTGATACTGATTGATCCTGATATCACTACTTTAATCCATTCTCTAATCTCCCCTGGGACGTTACCATAGACAAGGAAGCCATACTGTACCGCCGGCGTGTAGTAGTCAACACTCCAAACTATTGACTCCTATATTTTCTTTTTCCTGTTGTTCTGCTCAGACTACTTCATAAATCTTGCACATCCACCGAATCCAGCTCCCGAAATCTAGACCCTGTTCTATGCCCATAACCTCAGTCCCTGCTGAATATAAGGATTATTATCGCCGCTGAGGCAGAACATCATGATAAGAACGCATTCCCAGGTCAACATATGCATGTGACGACTCCCTGATATTGTTCATCATGTTTACTGTAGCCAACACAGCTTCAGATCTGTGAAAGCTGCCATACAAACATGGAATATTTATAAGATAAATTTTCCTTTTATAATCCAGCCACCTGTTGGTCAGCTATTTCATCATTATATATATATATATATACATTTTCTCCTGGGGCTGGGCCGCTGTAATTTGTTATCGATCTGGCACGTTCGGTGCTTTGTCAAAGTCGCTGCATTTATTTATAGGTTTCATTTTTGTTAGTTACAGCATCTGTGGCTGCCTTCGCACTACTATTTATCAGTCTGCTACTGCCAAGTGCTGTGAAACGGTGAATTGCATCTCACTGGCAATATCCAGCAGACGAAGACCAGCTGGGCAAAGAACTAACGCACCTCATGACCGATCTCAGAATATCTCTCTCTCTCCTTTCGCGCTATTCTTTTCTCTGGTACAATGGTTCTCAACCTTTTTCTCAGGCCACAGACCCCTGAAGCTAAAAATAATCCACTGCACCCCAACCCCCTTGTATTTGTTAGTAAAGTAAGAACCTTCACATACTGCTATTCAAGACTTGCTAGTTGGAATCCGACATGATCTTTCTCGGACTCAGCCCTTTAAGAGAACCAAAACAAAAAAAAAAACTGGTCAGAATCTTTTTCTGCACCTTTCACTGAAGTGAGAGATTCTATTTGACGCATCCAAGTAGGGAGGACAATGAAGCGTAGACATCATGTTGAGTGAAGACAGCTGCAGCAAGTTGTTTTGTTTCCAGTGTGAAGTCGAAATCTCCATTTCACTGCAGACTTTCCTAAAAAAAAAGGGGGGGGGGTGAGAGAGAGAGAGCTCATGGAACCTACCCGTTATACTCCATGAAGGAACTCAGAAGCTCGTTAACTGGAGCGTCACGCTGAGGTAGTATAGGGGTCTTGATCATCTCCGATTCCCGGGTCTTGATAATTGCATCTATATCGTAGCACTAACGCAATCATTTTCTATTTCTGTTGATATCTTCAGAAGCCACGCTGCCTGACATAAATCACGGAATATTTATAAGACATATATCAACACAACTGCCACATCTGGTCATCTAAGTATTGGTTTAAAAAGAAAAACTGGAGATTATGTATGATGCGGGAAAATAGGAGAGAGAGAGAGATTAATGTGTTTTGCTTTACATGGATATGCGGAATAAGAGGGGAAACTACATGAGAAAGTTGACAGTTCTCCTGCTAGCAGCTGCGTAGATCAAAGGTTCAAGTAATAAAATATACAAGGCTGGAAAATAACGTCCCTCCAATCACAATTTTCTGCTTGGATTTTCACTAGTTTGTACTTTTTATCTGGAGCATCAGGGCAGGGTAAACGCGCGTCCTCGTTTATGCCGTACATCTTCATTTTGTGATTTTGTGGGTGGGTGGGTGGCAGGGAAAGAGTGTGTGTGGGTGTGGTTGTGTCTCCCGCCCGTCCGTCCGTCCACACGCATTTTTGTTGAATTCCCTGGTTAGAGCGCACTTCCAGTGGCTGGATGTTTTTCTCTACCACTTCCCACGTAAAAACGGAAGATTTTCTCTACTGGGAATAGCGTAGAGTTCAAGTTAGAACCCAGAAGTTGACTACCCGATCACTTTTACATCGGCAAATGAATTATGTTCTCACTTCCCGATTTTTAGCATCGGTTTTTCGCTCGGCGTTTCCGTTTCAGATCTTCATTACCAGCCGGTTTCGCTTTTTAAGTCGCGCGTGGGCGATGCGTGGCTTTGGCTTTTGTCGTGTGCTCAGTGTTAGGATAATCACAAGTTACCCTTGCATGGACCGCAAAACTAGGACTGCCGAAACAAACTGTTCCTAACTCTAAAACTACAACCAGTGTGTCAACAAACAATCTTAGGAAAGTCTGCGGTCCTTTGTGAGCTTCCTTCCACCCGGGCTTCTCGATCTGCGCACCACCGCCCTCATCTTCATCCTCCTTCTCATCATCTTTCTCCTTTTCCAGTACATGTGTGATTATTTCGTCCTCATCTAGAGAGAGAGAGAGAGAGAGAGAGAGAGACCGGAAAAGAACTGTCTACTATCCTCCCAAGCCTGCACCTCCTCTTCATTTACGCTACCCTTCTCAGAAGGTGCCTGCTCCCCACTGATCTGCAGACATTCCCTGCTTCAACAGATGCTAGCAACCACGACACCATAAAGATGTTTTCAGTTCTTATCTACTACTTCACTACGTTCACCACAAGAACGGCAGTTAGAAAAACTGAAGTGCTTAATATTGCAGAGGGCAAGCCCAATGAACATTTTAAAAAAGCAGAAACTTCTGTGAGCTAAGTGTGCGTCACTGAACGATCCAAGTCTTTCAAATGAATGAGTTAATTTCTAGATATCATAATTACAGAACAAAATGTTGCTGGCATTGGAAGAGGTAATCTGAAGAGGCCGACTAAAGAGACATCTATAGTAGTGGGATACCATGCCTTCTCGTGTTCTTAATAAGCGCCTTAAATATGGCACAGACTGCCACATATTTTCATCAAATGAGAGCACACAGGAAGATTACTCTTCGTATACGTGCGTTTAAACATTTGCTTACAGTGACAATGACTTTACAAGCTTTAATAATGAAGATTTATAATTGGGCCCCCCTCCTAACCCCCACTTTACACTGTCCGTGTTGTGTCCCTAAAAAAAGTTCTCTGAGTATGCTGATGAAGAATATACCAGCAACTCCTTAACTACAACATAACACGGTGGCTGTCTTTGTCTCCAGCTGTTCGAAGACGTGTACAAATGTTTCCAGTTGTCATGCCATTCCTTCTTTCACATGGCAAACCACCGACTGTACTAAACAAGTTTTTGTTTTGTTTTGTTTTCTGAGGATCCATTAAGTGAAATCTATTTATGGCATTTTCAATCCCTAGTTACTGCACTTCATGTTTATAATATCACAGTAGAAAAGAACGACAACCGTTATAAAGAACATCATTCCAACCTGGCAAGACCTCTTTCATGACAGAAAGGACGTCAGTTCCATGCCGCTCACAGTCAAAGAAGAGCATGCTAGAGCAAATGGACAATGCGGATGACCTGGTCAATCTGAGGTTTCATAGTATGGGGTGTCCTCATTTTAAGACCTCACAATATGCTAACCCTACAATCAGGCGTTCGAGTGCAGACCATTTCAGAGACTTATTCATTGCTTTCATCTTACACTATGAACAAGACAACTGACGCCACATACATTATAAACTATATATATATATATATAAAAGACGCAACAATCAGCTTCAATATGGTAATAAATTCAGCTCTCTGCCATGTCTCCACTAAGTGTTCATTAAAAACTAACATTTTCGTCCTTCGCATAAAAAGGCAAGCAATGACAAACGCAAGCCAGCTACGCAAGATGGACTTTTGTCCACAAAAGTCGGGACATCTATTCAGGGAGGCACAATGCTTAAATTATATGTATGATAAATACGCTGATGTATTACTTATGTCTATAAAAATTCGTATAAATGCAGTCGGGCATCTATGTCGTCGGGGCAGCTTCATGGTCCAAATTACCTTGGGAATTTAATGATACGCGAGTTTTGTATACGTGAAATTGGAAACTGAAGATGAATTGTTGTACGAAATAGACAGAATTCAGAAGTGAATTATGGTTTCTGTATTAGTTTCCTTTTCTTGTACTCTCCTGCTGCATATCAGCAATTCTTTTTTTTTTGTTTGTTTGACCCTTTACGCGTGTAGTTTCCAGCTGTCTCTGAGCCAGGGTTCGCAAACTAATGTAAAGACTGAACACAAACGTTTACATGCTCAGTTACAGCGGCCAGCGCATAATAAATGTCAAGTCTCCAGACTGACGGCCAGCAAATTAGCACGGCTCACAGACTGGCCAACAAAAACTGTATAAACCGAACGAGGTTCAGTCTCACAGACCATAGCCCAGCTACCAACTCCTTCTAGACCAGTGATTCTCAGCCTTTATAACTCGTGGACTTCCACAAGCCAATAACAACACTCCCCCTCCCCATGTGACATCAAACTGATAACCTTCGGAAATACATAGTATCCCACACAGCCTAAACTTCCCGTGTGGACTCGCAATGACTCTCTGCAGACCCCAGGGGCCCTTTCATAGTAAAAGAGTACACGACAATCATCAAGTCCACCACAGGCCCATATTTTCACTAGATGACCAGTGCTGAAAATATGACACAGACTCTATTCAGATTTTTCTTTATACCTTAGATGATGATGATGATGAGCAAGACGATCACCTGACACAACATGGATCCTACATGTCAACAACAAAAGATATGTAGGTTATCTGAAAATCACATTTCAAATACTGTAGCCAATCACCACACAGTAACGACACAACAGGTATTTAAACAATGAACTCGAGCTAAGGTGCTCAACTCCGAAGCCTAGAATATAAATGCTAGAAAGTTTCAAATTTAGTAGTGGTAATTGAAAAAAAGGTAATCCTGCCATGCCTTAGAGGCACATAGGGATATGGTGTTAGTGCCCATATTTTCCTTGACCTGTCAGCACACTAGAGGGTGATATGGTCAATATCACGCCTGGCCGCCTTTCCTTTCCCAACTGAAGTTGGGTACCCATTTCTACAGCTGGGTCACTGGGGTGTCTCCGGCCGGAAACGAACCCCCGACCTTCGCCATGAGAGACCAGTGAACTAACCACTTCGCCACTCAGACACCCAGTAGTAGTAATAGCAGCAGCAAAAGATAAGCCTCGTTCGTAACACTGTCGTTACAGTATTTTCCAACAGCGAAAGCAAATGTTTAAAAGCACACGCACGAAGAGTAGTCTTCCTGTGTGTTCTCACCTGATGACAATATGCTGATTCACAAATTATCAAAAACTGACGTTCGGACCGCGGCATACTACAAACGAGAGCCACAGTAAGATGCCGGTGACTCGCATACAACGCGGACAGCCTGCTCACGCCAATTTATCGTCCATAATCTTCTTGACCTCCGCACCTTGTCAAAGTTTTTTAGGACAAAAAAAAAAACGCATCATAGCGAGTCTTTACGTACAAAAAAAAAAAACATTCTCCACCTTGGCGAACACATACTGCACTCTCTAACCAGAGAGAAAGTTAACAGGGACACTCTTCCCACAAGCATGAAGAATTAATCCTGCTTATGGGATTCATGGAGATCACCTGTCTCATTTCTAGACGACTGATAAGAAGAAGAAGACACTGGACCAACTAGGAAGTACTGAACAGTTACGAGATTCGAGTGTTTCAAAGGTTTGTTTTCTCCCTAAAGAATAATGAGGTTATTATTCTTGAAGACAGTGATTATCCTTATTTCCTGCAGGTACACATTAGAAACCGGACCAAAGCTCTGGCAAACAGTTATCGCGCTAACCGGCAATTATCGTTAAATTACCGATTAAAACGAAAAAAAAAACCTAAACTTTTGGTCAGTTACTGTAACCGGTTTGTATTAACCCACAAACAAAAAAAAAACGAGAATAAAGCAACCAGAGTTTAGAGGATATTCTGCCCAGTAGGAAGGTAATTCATGTTAACATTTTAAATCTTGTCGCAAATAAGAAAAGAAAAAGGAAACTCACATGAACATTTACTTTCCGCTTATATTTACAAAGTATGTTTAATTTTTTTTTTTTTTTAAGTATAAAGTACCGAATGGTGTATTGAGAAACCGGCATTTCGGAAGATACTTTATGCAAAGTAAAGACAGGTACAATTGTAGCAGTTTTTAAAAAATCCTAGCACGATCATCGCTCCCATGTAGCTGCTATATCTGTGCTTATCAAAGCTCGGTTCCACGAGAGTTCGCGAAGTATTTCGTGAGAGATCGTTGATTTCCGTATTTACGAAGGTGATTCAAAAAGCAACGGCAAACTGACAATTTCAAACACTGTGTATATAATTCAGCTAGAGATACATGTGACGTGTCATTTTTTCTATATAATCACCCACACTTTTCACACCAGTTCATCAGCTTCTTTATTTCATCACAGAAAAGTGTTCCTCGTGGTCTTACACGGGAAAGCACCGCTTCTATGAGGACCAAGTTATCACTCCCAAACCTTCGTCCTCTCAAAGCGTTCTTCAGGGATCCGAACACATGACAATCCAATGAAAAATATCCTTTTTTTTTTAAATTTTATTCAACAAATCATTGACCATCGTTACTGAACTGCGAAATCTCCAGCTCACAGACCACGCTAGAGCATCAGAAACTGCAGATATAACATGTACACCCGGGTTTCACCAGAGACCTGAAAATTATATTCTAAGGACCCCGTGAAGGTTAAACAGTTGTGAAAGTCTGTGCTACACTGGGGGGTATGTATGTCACGTTGGCTCATACCTCTTCTGCTGGGACTAAATAGTTACAAGTAAAAAAAAAAAAAAAACATGATAAAGCATCACCATTTAAGCTAACTGAAAAATCTAAAGACCTTTAAGAAAGATCCGGCTGTCCAACCTACCCAGAGCAATGGGGAATAAATGATCATGAATTCTGGAACTAGAGAAAACTCTCTAGGACTGGACATTTAAAAACACCTAAGTAATACACATGACAGCTACCATAATAACCCCGGAACCGACCTTTTTTTTTAAAATAGCATTTCTATCTAACAGGCATAAGAGCTACCAGGCCTACAATGAATCCAAACCGTCTGATTAACTAAATCAGAAAATGAAACAACAACACAACCTCTCAGACCATCTCTCTCCCTCTCTCTCTCTCACACACACACACACACAAAGACGGGTCTGCGTGTACAATTCTTAACCCTTTTGAAATAAAGATCAATCAATCGATCTCCCTCCCTCCCTCTCTCTCTCTCTCTCCCCTCAAACAACCCCTTCGGCCCTTTAAACGTCTTAATAATTTGACAATACTGGCCGAGACGATTTTCCTCTAAGCCAAGGATATGCTGTGGTCATAAATAATTCATGTCGCTCAATTCAAATGTTTTCACATATATATATATCTTTACTAACAAATTGTATATGTCGTACATACCTTCACATACCTTTAAGCTTGTACTACACCATTTTTTGCATTCTTTTATGTCGTGAAATACAAAGTAATTTTTTTAATAAATAAATTACAAAAACAAAGATAAAATTAAAAAATCTCAGGGCCTGTCTTCCCTATTTTTCTTCACTGTATGTATTTTATTTTTCTACTTTGGGTTTCTGACTTCGACTTCAGCTACAACTCTGCCATCACTGGTACATTACTACGACTCCGACTTCAGCTACAACTCTGTCATCACTAGTACATTACTACGACTTCGACCTCAGCTACAACTCTGTCATCACTAGTACATTACTACGACTCCGACTTCAGCTACAACTCTGCCATCACTAGTACATTACTACGACTCCGACTTCAGCTACAACTCTGTCATCACTAGTACATTACTACGACTCCGACTTCAGCTACAACTCTGTCATCACTAGTACATTACTACGACTCCGACTTCAGCTACAACTCTGCCATCACTAGTACATTACTACGACTCCGACCTCAGCTACAACTCTGTCATCACTAGTACATTACTACGACTCCGACTTCAGCTACAACTCTGCCATCACTAGTACATTACTACGACTCCGACTTCAGCTACAACTCTGTCATCACTAGTACATTACTACGACTCCGACTTCAGCTACAACTCTGTCATCACTAGTACATTACTACGACTCCGACTTCAGCTACAACTCTGCCATCACTAGTACATTACTACGACTCCGACTTCAGCTACAACTCTGTCATCACTAGTACATTACTACGACTTCGACCTCACAAAAAAAAAACCACTTTTAATTCTGGAGCCTCTATTTTTCCACTGTCCCACTCGGACTCCCTCATAAATGGTACATTTTTAGCTAAATTCGGGTCCATACAAAACTGCTTACCAGTCCGACTCCACAACCTTGATCTTAAGGCCTTTAATGTCTGTCTGTCTGTCTGGTCCGCCCGCTCGCCTGCCCGCCCCCCCCCCCCCCCCGCGTCTGTCTGTATGTCCCTCAGAAAAATTTATTAAGCTCTACTTTCAAACACCGTCACGGTATGTAACATACACAACGGGCCCTTTTCGCGAATTCAGAAAAATGTGAATAGGCCCAGGACTTGTATGCGTGTTGAAATGCGAGATTCACGTACATGACAGCTTAAGGGCCTGTGTAACCGTGCACGCCAGGTCTGGGACACCTGTGACCAGATTTAGTTAGCAATTAGGGAGAAAAGAAGTGC
This sequence comes from Achatina immaculata, assembly GCA_009760885.1. Classification (NCBI taxonomy): domain Eukaryota; kingdom Metazoa; phylum Mollusca; class Gastropoda; order Stylommatophora; family Achatinidae; genus Lissachatina; species Lissachatina immaculata. Next base: position 3,654,675 of record CM019715.1, on the reverse strand, counting down.
CTGTATATAACACGTTAGCTTACTGAAGCTGTTCAATCTTAAGATACTGCTGCAGCGTCGACCTCAGTGCACGAACTGCGTTGCACTGGCGACGGTTCTGTAAATCAAAAGATAAATCCATGTCAAGGCAGAACCTTTATACCAGAGAAGAGGCTTAACCAGCCGCCCGATGCCGCCCCACTCGCGTCATAGCTCCCCGGCGCTGGGAAACTGCATTCCCTGCAACCATTCAATCCCTCAGCCTAGAAGAAGTTGGACTTGGCTTTCATTCACTTACATGTCGGTATACTATGGCCATGGTTACGCTGAAAACCCATGTGTCGGTAACAGTCTGCATGTTTTCAGCAGTATTTCCATATCATGACATTATATAGTACCGCTGAGAAATGGATAACGGGGCAGGGATCGCCACAGTCACCGCGGTGGTGGAGTCTGCCAAAGAAGTATTGCATACCTTCTGCTTTTTTAACTCCTCATGGACTGGGGGGGGGGGGAATCTTCACCGCATAGGCTGCATAGAACACATGCTGGCAGTGTCCAAGAAATAGTAGCAGTAGTAGTAGTAGTAGTAGTAATAGCAGCAGCAGTAGAAGTAGTAGCAGGAGTATTAGTAGCAGCAGCAGCAGCAGTAGTAGTAGTAGTAGTAGTAGTAGTAGTAAAATACACCCAAAGACTGCTTTCAACACAACAACGGCTCCTCTTACGTAGCTCAGTAAAACATAAAATAACTGGGAAGGTAAAGCGGCCAGGCGTGATACTGACCACGTCACAGTTTCATGTGCTGAAGATCATGGAAAATACGGGCCTAACACCGTATTCCCCACTATGCCCTAATGGCATGGAAACGGGAATTTCAGCTTTACTTTATTTTAAACTGATGCTACTCTGTGCTACAGAAACGCTAGGGAAAAAAAATGATAGCGCTGCATGAATCTGTTTTCTTGATTTCATTTTCTATGAGAACATTAAATTATACTTTGCAATTTGACGCTGGGTTGCATATTTGCATTCAGTTTTACAATATACGTGCACAGGGATTCCGGGTTTAGCACAAGAACCGCAGCGTCTTGGCACATTGTTTCTGATTAAACTTTTATGTTTTATGTAACGTGCTCTGTTTTTTCATGGCTAAATTTTTATGTTTTATGTAACGTGGTCTGTTTTTTCATGGCTAAATTTATGTAACGTGCTGTTTTTTCATGGCTAAAGTGTTATGTGTTTTATGTAACGTGCTCCGCCTTTTCATGGCTAAATTTTTATATTTTATATGAACGTGCTCCGCCTTTTCATGGCTAAATTTTTATATTTTATATGAACGTGCTCCGATTTTTCATGCCTAAACTGTCATTTTATATGTAACGTGATCCGCTTCTTCGTCCCTTAATTTTTTTATATCTATCTTCAGTGTGTAAAGCAATTTCTTGTTCTGGATCAACTCTGGCATGTTTTATTTGTAACGTATGCCACTTACGATCGTATTAAGCACTGATCTGCTAGCTGTCCGTCACTCAGTTCAAAAACCTTGCGGTCTGAATGGCCCTCGAAGGTTTCTAAGGTTACAACAGAAAGTGTTTTTAAGGTCACAATAGAAAGTGTATCTAAGGTTACACCAGAAAGTGTATATAAGGTTACAACAGAAAGTGTATATAAGGTTACAACAGAAAGTGTATATAAGGTTACAACAGAAAGTGTATATAAGGTTACAACAGAAAGTGTATATAAGGTTACAACAGAAAGTGTATATAAGGTTACAACAGAAAGTGTATATAAGGTTACAACAGAAAGTGTATATAAGGTTACAACAGAAAGTGTATATAAGGTTACAACAGAAAGTGTATATAAGGTTACAACAGAAAGTGTATATAAGGTTACAACAGAAAGTGTATATAAGGTTACAACAGAAAGTGTATCTAGGGTTACAACAACAACAGAAAGTGTATCTAGGGTTACAACAACAACAGAAAGTGTATCTAGGGTTACAACAACAACAGAAAGTGTATCTAGGGTTACAACAACAACAGAAAGTGTATCTAGGGTTACAACAACAACAGAAAGTGTATCTAGGGTTACAACAACAACAGAAAGTGTATCTAGGGTTACAACAACAGAATGTGTATCTAAGGTTACAACAACAACAGAAAGTGTATCTAAGGTTACAACAACAACAGAAAGTGTATCTAAGGTTACAACAACAACAGAAAGTGTATCTAGGGTTACAACAACAACAGAAAGTGTATCTAGGGTTACAACAACAGAATGTGTATCTAAGGTTACAACAACAACAGAAAGTGTATCTAAGGTTACAACAACAACAGAAAGTGTATCTAAGGTTACAACAAAAAGTGTATCTAAGGTTACAACAGAAAGTGTATCTAAGTCTCAGTCTGAACAAAAAGAAGACTGAAGTGATGGTCATCCCAAAGAAAAGAATAACACCAAAATGTAGCATTACCATCGATGACACAAATCTGAAACAAGTTGATAGATTCAAGTACTTAGGAACGATCATAACAACTGATGGGAAATGTCACAACGAAATAAAAAGCAGACGTGCTTAGGCCAAGTCAGCATTCAGGACAATGAGATACATCTTGTGCAACAGATCCATATCAAAGGAAATAAGATTCCGAGTACTTAAATGTTACATCGACCCAATTTTGTTTTATAGGTGTGAAACGTGGTCTATGAATAAGAGAGTACAGCGAGAAATGGAGGCCATGGAAATATGGTTCATAAGAAAGATGTTGAAGGTATCATGGACAGCCAAGAAAACCAATGGAGAAGTCTTAAGAGAGGCTGGAGTTAAAAAGCAAATAGCAAAGATCAGAGGCAGACAAGCGAGATTTATAGGACATTTCCTGAGAAGAGGAAAACTGGAACACATTGTGCCAACTGGAAATATTAAGGGAAGAACAGACAGAGGAAGACAGAGAGAGAAGTTACTGGATGAGCTGTCAGCGTGGCTAGGAAGAAAGTCACCGGCGGATCTCATAATCAATGCAAAAGACAGAGAACTGGAGAGAGAAATGATCGCCTACGCCACGCGGCATGGCACTTAGATTAGTATCTAAGGTTACAACAACAGAAAGTATATCTAAGGTTACAACAGAAAATGTATCTGAAAATGGCATCTAACGATGAGTTCAGTGAAAGACAAGGTGACATCAAATGTACGGTTTATCATATCTGTGGAAATCTGACAGGTTATTTCATGGGCGAAACAGTATATTTACAATATTGAACACCTATCTCTCTCTCTCTCTCTCTCTCTCTCTCTCTCTCTCTATTGCCATAAGCTTAGTAGATAGATTAACTAATTCTAGTACGCCAATCGGTTTAGCCACTCTGGCCGTGGCCATATCAGTTTTATCAAGTCCGGCCGTACGCCAACTTAACGGCCGCATTTGGACCGGGGTCCGAGGTGTAAGCCCGCCGCTATAGGGAGAGGTCAGACACAAAGTACAGCTCACTACTCAAACGTGTTACACGATGAGCAGCCACGTTTCCGATCACTTTAAAATACTAACATAGTGCAAATTAACACGGTAATTAATCACAAAATGTGAATCACAACACACTAATGAATCGTACAATAATAACTTTTCAATGACATACAAAAATGTATATACACGCACATACACCCACACGCATACATTTTCTAGTCTCCAAATGATGACACAGCGTGGCTTGTTCATCTCCTCCTCTTGTTAGTGTATGTAGAACAGCAAACGTTTCTTAACTAATCATTAAATGGATCACAACACTTTAAACAGCCCTACTGGACCTTGGCCGTAACTTGGCGCATAAATGTAATTAATGTATGGAATGTGACTTAACTCTGTCACACGGTTTTTTTTATATATATAAATTTGTTCAATGCATGGATAAGAGATTATATGTTTGAAAGAATATTCGCTTCATACAGCATTCTTCTTTATATATTTGTGACACTGAGGTATACAGAAAGTCCCCGTTTTCCGACATCCAGCTTAGCGACGACTCGTTTTTCCGACCATCGGTCCAGTGAGTTCTTACTTCAAGTTCCTTCATATTTTCTGTAGAATATACAGCACTGATTTTATGTAAAACTACTTATTTTAAAGTTTGGTACAAATTATAAAACCCATTCTAGTTTATCTATATGTCTGTTGACAGCAAAGTACCGTGTCTTCTGCGTCCATTTCGCTTTCCGACTAGGCCGTCGGAAGGGAACCCCATGGAAAAGAGAGGAATACTTGTACGAATTTAATGACTGCGTTAGAACAAACATTGTAGGAGGAAGGTTAGAACAAAACGTTGTGAGAGGAAGGTTAGAACAAAACGTTGTGAGAGGAAGGTTAGAACAAAATGTTGTGAGAGGAAGGTTAGAACAAAATGTTGTGAGAGGAAGGTTAGAACAAAACTTTGTGAGAGGAGGGTTAGAACAAAACTTTGTGAGAGGAGGGTTAGAACAAAATGTTGTGAGAGGAAGGTTAGAACAAAACGTTGTGAGAGGAAGGTTAGAACAAAACGTTGTGAGAGGAAGGTTAGAACAAAACGTTGTGAGGAAGGTTAGAACAAAACGTTGTGAGAGGAAGGTTAGAACAAAATGTTGTGAGAGGAAGGTTAGAACAAAATGTTGTGAGAGGAAGGTTAGAACAAAACTTTGTGAGAGGAGGGTTAGAACAAAACTTTGTGAGAGGAGGGTTAGAACAAAATTTTGTGAGAGGAGGGTTAGAACAAAATGTTGTGAGAGGAAGGTTAGAACAAAACTTTGTGAGGGGAAAGTTAGAACAAAACTTTGTGAGAGGAAGGTTACAACAAAATGTTGTGAGAGGAAGGTTACAACAAAATGTTGTGAGAGGAAGGTTACAACAAAATGTTGTGAGAGGAAGGTTAGAACAAAACGTTGTGAGAGGAAGGTTACAACAAAATGTTGTGAGAGGAAGGTTAGAACGCCTGCTGGACCTGCACGCCTTTGCTCGTCCATCCCTCCCTAACTGCTGAGGCTGGCTTGAAGGCACGTGACAGCCTGTTTCTAGAACAGTGCTGGGAGGAGGGAGAGGGCTTTAGACGGCCCGAGTTAACTGTGTCGTCCTTCTAGTTTAGCCATCTCCGCTTCTAAAAGAGCTGCCGTACAAGCGATCTGTCCTCGCTTTCCAGCCGGTCTAACTACGGGCCAGATCGTGTCACGCATTCTTTGACCTGGCTCTGACAAATTAACTACTTTTATTTTTTCTTCTTCCCACCCAACCCCCCACCAACTCTCATGATCCCCGCCTACCCCTGGAAACACGACCACCACTCCCCTCCCCCGGTCTACTGATGTTGAAAGGTGCGATATTTTAGAGCCAGTTTGTGAGACATGCTTGTGCTGCATCCCTGACCGGACCGCAGCCCAGGCATGTGATCTCTCTTAAAGCAAAAGAAGGGAAAATTGCGTTATGCCCATGCCACGGTACACAGCACAGCCCGGGGTTGAGAATAAATAACGCAACATAATAAAGCAACCAGCTCTTTTTAGTGAATGATAACTCATCATCACTCACTCATTCACTATATATAAAACTTATTTAACGTGCTTCAGTACATACAGCTATTCTGACTTCGGTTTTGCATGGTCCAGAAGGTCATCTGCTGGGGCCGCTGGGCAGGTAACTAGCCAGTAGCGAGATATGAAGACATCAAAACTTCACAGTAATCTCTCTCTCTCTCTCTCTCTCTCTCTCTCTCTCTCTCTCTCCTTTCCTTTCCAAGAAAAAACACTCTATACACTTGAACCCGTGACAAGCCACTGATGGTCGCCCGTTGTTGACGAAAGAGGCCAAGTCAAGTCCACTCTGCAAACAAATCTGGTTCAAGGCCGAGTCGCAACAACAGGTCTCAATAAAATTCTTAGGTCCATACCTTTGTTTACCTGGCAGGTGTACCTGACTCTGTGGTTCCTAGCGTGCTCAGAACGATTAGGCACTTTAAAAAAAATAGGACAAAACTAATGTATGTCAAAACTACAGGTATTTCTGTCGCGACGGAATGACTTATGATTCGGAACGGTGTCCTTTAAATTTGAAATGAGAATTATATGTGCAACCAGTGCGTGACGCCAAACATCAATGTCAGAACATCATGAACCGACAGTACAAACTGGGTATCCTTCGGCTGACAAAATAGCTGGTGCTGGCTGTAAGAAGCAAGTGGATCATTACCTGGCAGGCAGACCCTGACTATCTAGCAACCTTCTCACCAAAATAATCAAACAACTCATCAAACATCCACTGTCTTACAATTCACTAACTAGTCTCTCCGTCCGTCCATCTGTCTGTCTATCTATCTGTGCTTGATTGTATGCTTGTCACTTTCCCTCTTCCGCCGATTCCCCCCCCCTCCTTTTTTTCGTGTCCCGGTCCCTCAACGATGACCTACAGAATTCTCTGCTTCTCACACTTCTCTGCTTTTTACTTCTGGAGCAGGCCACATTAAGATAAGTTCTTCGTTTTTTTAAATGTTTTTTTTTTGGTTGTTGTCTCGTTGTGTATGTAATCCTCGAAAAAGGCTCACGCTGAAATATCGGATGTTGTATATTTTTTATTTATACATTCTCATACTTTCTATTCTTTTTTTCTCACTTTACTCACTCCCTCCCTCACTTTGTAAAACTGCACCATACACCTCTATCTACCTTTTTTTATTTAAACCAGTTTTACTGCAGTCGCCATCCCTTTTATCTGTCACATTCACCTACAGAATTCCACCCGAATAAGAATTTCACTGAGTTTATAACAGTATTTTTTAATGCAACACTTCATAACGAACTCTTCTTGGTGAAACTTATGGCGATGTGTGAGTGATATTTTTTTCCACTCTCATCACGATTTTCAAGTAATAATTTGAACTATCTGCCTCTGGATGCCTTATAGAGAACAATGTTCCTCGACTCTTGATTTATCACACAAACGAATGCGGGCCGTACACATTGTTTCATGCTTATATATGCACTGCACTGTACCGTAAATTCATTCAAGCATACAGTAAACTTCCACGCTTCACAAACACATAACGACTACCCCCCAGGACGTCCTCTTATGCAGAGAATGTAAATAAAAGACCGTTTATGTGCCCTACTTTGGACGGGTTATTCGTGTCTTAAGAAAACCAGATCTTTTTTCCAGCTTGAGAGACTTGACAGACGTGTCACAGATATGACAATACATAACAGTAGTTGGGGAACTGTCATGGAGGCCCGGTGTAGAGGCTCTGGTAGGTCACGAAGCAGTACTGCTACAGGAGTTAAGCTTATGCACTGAAGTCTACATCAGAGTTGTTCGGCTACTGCCTACAATACTTGACACACAAGTGTGATAAATCACACCTAGAGCCTGGAGTACATTAGGTGAGATAATCCTGACAGGAGTTACAGAAATCTACAGTCTAAAAGCTGTTTTTGTATCCTTGTCGAATCTAGAACTTTAAAAAGTTATTTTATATCCCTGTAGCATATGCAGTCTAAAAAGCTGTTTTATATCCCTGTAGCATATACAGTCTAAAAAGCTGTTTTATATCCCTGTAGCATATACAGTCTAAAAAGCTGTTTTATATCCCTGTAGAATCTAGAGCTTAAAAGTTCTTTTATATCCCTGTAGCATATATAGTCTAAAAGCTGTTTTATATCCTTGTAGAATCTAGAGCTTAAAAGTTCTTTTATATCCCTGTAGCATATATAGTCTAAAAGCTGTTTTATATCCTTGTAGAATCTAGAGCTTAAAAGTTCTTTTATATCCCTGTAGCATATATAGTCTAAAAGCTGTTTTATATCCCTGTAGAATCTACAGCCTAAAAGCTGTTTTAAATCCTTGTATGTGCAAATTAGTTTAATCCAGATAATGCTGTGGTCGACATTTCGTAAATACAGTTGTCATACACAACATGGGCTGTCCTACTGCACCATTTGAGCAGCACAGTGATTAATCCACTTGCCTCTCGGGCCAAAGTGTCGGTAGTTCGATCCTGGCCAAAGGAATAGCTATAGAAATGGATGCCTTCTTCTAAGGCTGGGGTATGAAAAGCGACCAGGTGTTATACTGTTCACATCGTCCTTCTGTGTGCCGTCATGAAAGAAAAAGAAAAAAAAAATGGGCATCATCTTATCCGTCTCGTGTCTTATATGCAATACCACAAAGCGTTTACATATAAAACTTTAGGAGTTGTCTTCTTAAAACACCTTCCTAGTTCACTGACCCTGTAACCAGCATCTACAGGTTTCTGTGCTTCAATGCCCGACCAGAATATGCGACAGACTGGTGTTCAACTTCTACACCAGATCATGAGAAGCAACATTAGTCCCTGTCCAGTTAATCAAGTTCCTGTTTATGGCCTGGGTCATTCATCGCTGCACTCTGGACATGTCCACCGGTGCTCAGATCCCCTCTCTCAACATACCCATCACCATCCTGCGTCTGACAGTGCCTGTCCTGTGCTGCTTGACAAGTTGTCTCGCACGTCCGGTATGCTTCTCGTTCCCGGCCGTGGCGGTCCGTGTCCCCAGCTCTTTCAGTCTAAGCAGCGATGTAGACTCGTTGCTCTCCAAGTCCTCCAACATCTCTGAGCACGCTAACAATATCAGCTGGATCCTGTGCTTTGTTCATCAAAGCTGCTGGGCCGGGGGTTGGGCAATGTTATCTCTTAAATATGGTCATCCGGATATGTAGGAAAGGCCAAGAACAGAAGTGACCAGACGCAAACTATATATATATAGCAGTTAACCTTCTGTCCCCGAAGGCGAGACAATGGTGCAGAAATACTTGGTTGGTTTTCTTTTCTTCTCTCTGGATATCTCATGGCCGAGTTGACAGTCACTGTTCTACCTAGAATCATCGCTCGTTCTATGGAGTCCGGGCTCACGGTCACTCTCTTACTTGGTTTTTTTTTTTTTCCTTTCCTTCTCCCATGTCTAAAGTTCTCTCTGTATATAACGTTTTGTAGGCTGATCGTATCTATTGTGGTCTGACATTTTGTTGTACACAAGCCTCGTTATCTCCAGCTGCACTAAAAACTATACCAATAAACATGTGAAGACTGTTTTTGGTCAAAATAAAAGGTAACAGTTATATCCTTTTATGGTGGTGTCCAAAACCTAAGGCGGATTGATAATTCTTTACTTTGTGATCCTAGACTATTTATTGTCCGGATAAAGTGTGTGGTGTTTTGGAGGTCAAACTTCGAGACCCAAAGTTTGTCTTCCAGTGTAGCTCCCTGTGGCCAGAGCTGGGTGCAGGTTTCGTGGCAGAGCAGCAGGATGTGCTCTCTTCTCTCTCTCTCTCTCTCTTTCTCTCTCTCTCTCTCTTTCTCTCTCTCTGAACCTTAAATGCCCAAAGCACATGGGGCTTCCGCAAGGGTTTTCCACAAACCCCTGCTCTTTGCCTTTTTTCCGCTCTTGCCCAAGTGAGCCCTCTATTGCTCAGCATCTCTCTGTTGTTCTCCATGTCTTCTTTGGTCTACTCTTACTTCTGTTCCCCTGTGGTCCCCATCTTAGCGCTATCTGAGGTAGAATGTTCTCTGGGGTCTGGATATCTATCCCGCATGAGCAATAATGCTGGGGTGAAACAGCTGTGGTCGCAGTCGGCAATGTCTCGCGTGTAATCTGAAGATGGTGGTTTGTTCCTGCCGTCGCGGACTGCTTCGTTCTTCAAATATATCTAACCTGAAGTCCTGCACGAACATTCCCGCTCTAGGTAATGATATCAAGCATAAAGCAACAAACTCCAATACATAAATAACGTAAATATATTACGCTCAAATGTCCTGTGCTTAAAGTCATTAACACAGAGAGAAAACTAGTGCTGTACATGCAGTGCTACCACATCTACACTCCAGGGCCTCTCCCGCAGTACAAACATGGTCGTGTGCTTCCTCTCTCCATTTTTTTTAACAGAACTAGAGCTTAGATGTCTTCTTGCAGCGATCCTTAAACACCTCCCTAGTTCACCGACACTGTATCCAGCACCTACAGGTTTCTGTGTTCCTGTGCCTGGCCAGAATAACCGACAGACAAAAAAGGCGTGTGGCTTTCAGAGCATCCAGAGCTTTCTGCCCAGGTTAGTTCAAGCAATTAAGCATCAACAAATGAAAGTTCCACTTTCCTATCCTCCACATTTAGCCCCAAACAACAGTCTTCCTTTCAACTTTCCTACCAATGTCAAACACGGACATTAACAGCTAAAAATACAAGAAAAATCACGACAGAAATGAGATGTTTATGGAGAATACTAAATATAACCTGATGAGACAAGATCAGAAATGACGACATCGGGGAAGAGTTTGAATAACACCCTCATTAAACTACACGCACAAACAAAAGGTCAAACAGTTCAGACATATTACACGACTACAACCAGGCAGTTCAGCACAGAAAACGCTCACTCTAAGAACTGAAGGAAAACTGAGGAAGACTTCGAACAAACAGGAGACTAACAGAAGGAATAAGAGAAACCTTAAATATCATCTTATATGAAGCAAACCGGCCAGCCATGCCACGAAGCATCATACGTGAGTTAGGTGACAAGACAAGACAAGACAAGGCAAAACAAGACAAGACAAGACAAAACAAGACGGCAGAAATGAATCCTTACTCCTCCAGCAATGTTTAAGACTAACTATGTCTTTACCTTCTGCAGTATTCAAGTTTTGTATTGGTACTAGGTACAGAGTCGTACCACAAGGGTGTGACCCACTGTTTTCTCCAGCTTATCACGGCTGCCCATAACTTTTGCTTCAAGTCCCATTACTCTGCCAGCTCCAAAGATGTAAATCTCATTTGGGTTGTATATTCTTTCTGTAGTACATTTTCCAAAACGGGAAGTGGGGGGGGGGGGGGGGTCGGGTCCCAAATCTCATTCTGGTAGACTATATCATTACTGCTCCACGGACCTCCACTTGACCCTTCATGGACCACTGTTCTAGAGTTTGGATCCAACTACACTGTATGAAGCTTTTTTTTTCCCTAGAGACTGTCCAGCAGACTAAAGCAATGGACCTAGATCACGGGCAGATGACATAGGACAGCCTGAAAAATCTAAAGAAAACCGTACACTTCATCCCTGCAACAGGATTTCACATTTATATTAACCCAGCAGTTGAACGTTCCATGGCAGACCTGGTCCCCTTATATTTGCTAACCTAGGCAATGCTTAGACACCATCTCATCACTGACTACACAGCTTATCAATCTTGACAACAAATATATTCTCCTTTCTCAACACTGACTGGCAAGAAGAAACTCAATGTCTGACTTTTAATGGAACTAATTTTAAATATGATCATACCTTCCTGTTGTAATCCTATCAAACACTGTCCAGCACTCTCTTTAAACTGTTATGTTCTTCTCTAACTTGATTAATACCTGTCTTCACTGCCTACACTAATGGATAAATTTTGCCTTCTCTATCACCCATAAAGGATAATATTTATCTTATTTCCCACCAGTTATGGATAACATACCATTAATGGACAACATCTGCATTATCTATAATCATTAATTGATAATACCTGTCTTATATATCAATAATGGATAACATATGTTTTATCTACCATCAATAATGGATAGCATCTGTCTTATCTACCATCAATAATGGATAGCTCTTATCTACCATCAATAATGGATAGCATCTGTCTTATCTACCATCAATAATGGATAGCTCTTATCTACCATCAATAATGGATAGCTCTTATCTACCATCAATAATGGATAGCTCTTATCTACCATCAATAATGGATAGCTCTTATCTACTATCAATAATGGATAGCATCTGTCTTATCTACCATCAATAATGGATAGCTCTTATCTACCATCAATAATGGATAGCTCTTATCTACCATCAATAATGGATAACATCTGTCTTATCTACCATCAGTAATGTAGCGCATCATTTCATTTTGTGATTTGTGATAACTGACTTGATGTACAGAACAAAAAAACAAAATAAAAAAACACACAATTCAGACAAAAGGCTTACACATATAAGTAGAAGAAATGTAGCCAGAGAACAAGTGAGGAGTGAACTTAAATAATCTCTAAGTAAATGAGCAAATACCTGGACATGACAGTGAGGGGTGCCTGCTACTTAACTATTAAGTATGAAAGAGTGAATCTTTGTGTTTTATTTTTGTTGAAATGAACATAGCAGCATAAAATAAGTCTACAATTGTATGCATATATATAGGACATGCAATGAGAAGAGGGGGCATTGAAAATATTATAACAACAGGAAAAATAGAAGGAAGAAGATCAAAAGGAAGACCAAGAGAAATGATACTGGACAGTCTGACGGGATGGTGTGAGAGGAGATCACCAACTGAACTGATGGCCTGCATGAAGGATCAGGTACTCTGGAGAAACATAATAGCCAATGCCAGTTGGCACGGCACCTGATGATGATGATATATATATATATATATATATAACACTGTAAAATTGTGGGAGTAACTTTACATATAAATATAGTATGAACAAGCATTTGCTTACTGTAAGAAGCCAAATTTTGATACACAAATGGTAAGAACAAAGCTTACTATAGAATCTGCATCTACTAAACTTTCATGGTTACTGAGCTAAATAAGCTCAGTCACTCTCTTAGGACTTATTCCCTCGTCTCTGCATGTATTTTCAATTCCCAGTCTGTCCCTGCCTCTTTGTTGTCACATTCTACTCCCATGCAAAACTCAGCAATTCTGTTCTTACAGATAAGATATAATCCATTTGAAGGTAATTTTCTATAAGTGAATTATAGATTGGTGTCGTCTTAATTTGTGAAGATATATAAGACTGCACCAGCTATGGAAGCCAGCCAAGTATGCAACTTTGCATTGTCTTTACTTCTGCAGCTTTTCTCAGTACAGCATAATTCTGCCAACACAACTGTAAGTGGCTACTGCATTATTTCCTTGGCCATAAACAAGCAAAATGGGCTTTACATTTTCCCCCCCACAAACCAAGAGACAAATGGATTATCTTTCATACATTAAGCAAATTTACCTTAGTGGGTGGCAAATGCAAATGTTTCCTTATTCAAGAACTGTACAGTAAAGGTCCACTGATATTTTTTTTTCATAAATAGTTCTCAGGAAATTTACCAAAATAAGAAAAACTGAAAAAATTCATATAATCAGGAATTTACCAAAAGGATAAACTGTAAATCTGCTTTGTTTTCAAAAATTTTATTTCAACGGAGAATAAAAAAATAATATATCCAGAAACTTTACCAAAAGAGGATGTGGAAAATTTTAATATATCCAGAAACTTTACTAAAAAGTGGAACTCAAAATCTGTTAATATATTCAGAAACTTTACCAAAAGGGGAACTGGAAAATTTTAATCTATCCAGAAACTTTACCAAAAGAAACAGATGAATGCATTCCCTACTATTCAAAATATTGTATTTACTTGTCCATTTCAAGTGTTAGAATCTTCATAAAACTGTGTAGATATCTACATCATATTGTAGATCTACCAAGTTAAGCACTTAGAGAGTGGAGTAAGAGAGGACAGCAACCATCAATAAATCTGTGTCAGGTTTCAGCACATGTGTACACAGTACAGGAACACACATCTGTTTACATAACCTTGGTCTGCCACTTCAGAAGTTTCAGTTTCAAAAACGTGTGGTTTTATTTCCTTCCTATTACCATTTAACTGGCTTTAGTGTTGACACAAAAAGAAAGATTTTTTTTAAACAAGGGAAAGAAAGATTTTAAGAAAATGATAATCTATAGCTTAAGTTTGTTGCACTTATATGTGATTTGAAAGAACAGGTGTGGTTCTGTATAGTTAAAGCAAACAAAAAAAAAATCTGAAAGAGGGACACTGTGCCCAAATAGGAAGTGAAAACTATTTTTGAACAGGACACAATCCACTCGACCATACAACATCCCCATGTAAGTTTTCGTGATTCCTTCACGTAATTGTTCCTTCTGCTTAAATATGAATGTTTTCCCCAAAGATGTTATATAGTAAAGGATCCAACTTTCTGTCGACATTTGTCCTTTTGATTCAACACACTATACTACTATGCCGTGGTTTCTGTAAAGTCTTCTACTCTTTATAAAGCCCTACAGTTGTCTGGTTGTGGAGGAGAGTATGCCGTATTTGGTTTAAAATGTGCTTACAGAAGGGATTTTTTTTTTAAATTTTCAAAGTGGAAAGGTATTCTGTATATTCTTTACACCTTCAAGTCTCCGGGGCCCACCCCAGTCTCTAAAAATGGGTACGAGAGAAATCTTGGAAAGTAAATACGCCCAGGCGTGATACTTGACCAAACCACACTTTCACGTGCCGATCGTCTTGGAAATACGGGCCTAACATCGTATCCTTAGTATCCTTCAAGGGCTTGGAAACGGGGATTTCACCTTTAGCTTTTTTTTTTTTCGTTCAGACATCTGCTGGGGGTATTCTCAACTCTGCATTCATAAATTTTCTATTCAACTTCAAATATTATCTAATGTATGTCACTCAGCTTAAACTTGTGATTAAAACGTTTCTCCACTTCATCTATTAAGCAACACAAAAAAACATGACATTGATTTCTCCGACCTTTGAACTCTCAGAGGTCACTTTCCTGTTATGTTTCTAAGCGCCAAACAACCACGTTTGCCGGGTTCGTTCGCCACAAATCCCCAAGTATTTCGAGTTCTATCCTAACACAGGTGTCAACATGGTACCTCCAACCTCAACCATTACAATATTTACGCCGTCTCCTTCTGTCAGCCATGTATACAACATTTCAGTCTTGGCTTACCTTTTTGTGCCGCCGTCGTGGTCGAAGTAACCAAACACACCAAGCAGACGAAGACGGGAGTCCATGCCGCTTCACTCAGCATGGCTGCTTAATTCCTTTCAGAAACACAACTCTCCTTGTGATAAATTTGCAATCCTCGATGAAAATTATAGTCATGAAGGGATATGTTTTAACAAGAACCGGTGCCTTTCCGACATGAAGGTAAACTGGTTTGAGAACACAACTTGAACTGTTAGAGAAGTTGTCGTCTGCCCGATCGTAGGCGGCTCGATTGATCATGCCTGGCTCTTGCTGCTGCAAGCGCGCTGTGCGTATCTCCGCTGCGCGTTGCGCGTCAGGCGGTGTAAATCAAATGGCGAAGTTCAGTACGAGACGGTAATAGCGGTTGGTAAATTTTTTTTTTTTTCGGTTTCCTCCCTGCATTTATCTCATGCTGTCAGGAACATAATTATTGTCGCTATAACGAGAAGTTTCTAGGTCTTCTCTATTACTTTCTCTAACGTCTTGTAAAATTCTTCTTTGACTTCATTCTCTGTATCTTCTGTTGGTGCATGCACATTAATCGTTGTTATATTTTTCTTTATTCCTTTGATGCGGAGGCTGCTGATTCTCTTCACTGAAGTCCATCACTAAGTCCCAAGCTTTTCTCTTGACAGAAAACCTGTCCCAAGTTCGTGTCTTATATTGGTAATACCTCCGTATACTAGTACCATTTCTCCTGTGACTGTTGTATCTTCTCCAACCCATCTGATTTCCTGTAATGCTATAACGTTAGAGAAAGTAATAGAGAAGACCCAGAAACATGATATACTGATAATACTATGAGATTTCAAGGCAAAGATAGGAAAGGAAGAGTCACACAGACATATCACAGGAAAAGAAAGTCTGCAGGAAACATCTAATGATAATGGATGGAGACTAATAAATATGGCAGAAGCTTATGGAATGAGAATAAACGGCACACGTTTTCAAAATAAGAACATCCATAAACAGACATGAAAATCACTCGATAAACTAACATGCAACCAGATAGACCATGTTTTAATTGATACCAAGCAAACAACAAACTTCAGATCAGAAGTTCAGAGGGGCTGAATGCAGCACCGACCGTTATCTTGTTGGAGCTACATTAAAATTGAGACTGAAGAAAAAAATTTTATAGTAAATTAAATAAAAGCTCTGTAATAAATAGAGATGCTTTGAAAAGAGAAGAAACTAAAGAAAAATTCAGAAAAGAGCTAAACCAGTATGATAAACACAAGAGGGAATGAAGAAAATAAAAACGTTGATGACAGATGATAAGATATAAAAACCATTATAAAGAACACAGCGGAAGAATGCCTTAGAGCTGGTTCGATGGAGTCTGCAGAGGGGCAGTCATAAAGAAAAGAACAGCAAGACAGATATGGTTGAATGACACGAAGAACAAAACAAATGAGGAGAAGTACCACACACAATGTAAAGAAATGTTAAAAGTTATTCGTCAACAAAAACGTCAGTATATGAAAGACATGGTACGCGAGATGCAGACATGCCATCAAAATAAGAAAATCAGGGACTTCGATAAAGAATTGCTAACAGCAAAGGAAGGGTATAAACAACCTCTGCAAAGCTTAAAGGATAATAATGGAAACATGATAAATAATGAAGATAAAATTTGTATCAGATGGAAATAATATTTTGAAAAACCACTAAACTGTGAAGAGCCTATAAGCACATTACCATGCGAAGAAATACAGACTTGTGAACCTGAAATAGAGGAACCAGACTTAGAAGAAGTCATCTACAGTATCATGTTTCTACGAAACAAAAAAGCAACGAGTTCAGATGGAACTGCTGCGGAATTGATATGTGCACTAATACAACAAATATGGAGAGAAGAAAAACTCCCTAGTGAATGGAGAAAATCATTACTGATCCCAGTATTCAAGAAAAGGTGATAAGAGCAAGTGTGAAAACTACAGAGGAATATCATTACTACAAACAAGCTACAAAATACTATCTATTATACTTTTAAATAGATTAAAACCATACAGCGAGAACATACTGTTCTTTATGTCATTCAAGCAGGTTTTAGGAAGAATAGATCAAGCATAGACCAAATATTGTATCTACGTCAAAGAGCAGAAAAGTACTTGGAATATGGAAAAGAAGTACATAATATCTTCGTTGACTTCAAGAAAGTTTATGACAGCATAGATAGTAGCAGTTTATGAAAATTATGAAAGAATTTGAGATATTTAATAAAGTAATCAATCTAATAAAGTAATCAATCTGACCAGATACGTATTGAGGAATCACAAAATATAGTAATACATAAAGGAATAAAGTCAGAACTCTTCTATATAAGAACTGGTTTTAAACAAAGAGATACATTATCTCCATTACTATTCAACCTAGTACTTGAAAATGTCCACAGAAAAGTGAAAGAAGAAAGCAGTACAGAAGAACAAGCTAAAATACAAAGATAGCTGGTGACATCGACATAGTTTGGGAAACTAAGTTATCAATACCTGCATACACCTGAGAGATGTGGCACTAAAAGTGGGCTTGACTATTAACCAAGATAAGACAGAGTATATGAAGATATCAAGAGACCAGAGGCAAAATGATCCAGATTATATCAATGTTGGAGAGATGATTATTAGGAAAGCAGAAACATACAAATATCTAGGCACAACCTTCAACAGAAGCAACACAGTAAGCGAGGAAATTGAAAACAGAGTACAAATAGGGAATAAAATATACTTTGCCTTGCAACACCTGTTAAAATCAAAAATCATGTCCAAAAACACCAAAATAACAATCTACAAAACTATAATAAGACCAGCCATCATGAATGGATCAGAAACGTGGAGTACAACAATTGCAGATCTTTGAGAACAAGATCCTAAGAAGAATCTTTGGTCCCATAAAGGATACCAACAGTAGAGAATGGAGAGCTAGAAAGAACACTGAACTGAACAGTTTATTTAAATCCCAAAGACTTATAAATGTCTTGAAACTAAACAAATTATGCTGGCTGGGACATGTAGAAAGAATGGAAGAGAACAGACAAATGAAAATGGTGTATGATGTACAAGAGATGAGGGAAACAAGACCAAGGGGTAGACCAAGACAGAGATGGAAAGACCACATAGAAGAGGATATAAAAGAAATTGATGCCACCAACTGGAGAGAGAAGATTAGGAATAGAGAGGAACGGAGGAGAACTTTATCTGTAGCAATGGGCCTTAATGGCTCGGAAAGCTGAAGAAGAAGAAGATAACAAGAAGTGAACTGCATTCATGTTGTTTCTTGATGTTTTTTCTCGGTGTTTTGTCGATTAATTTCCCTTCTGTTAGACACCCTTTTGTGCTCCGCGACAAGGACGTATTTATAAAAACAACTTTGAAATTATTAAGATTTGTCAAATGTTTTGTTAATTAGGTGTTTAATTTTAAAAACAAATGGTTAATCAAGGAGATGTGATCGAAAAAATTACATCTGAAGTGTAATTTGCGGACGCTGTACCTTCTTCTTCTTCGTTTCATGGTTCAAGCCTCAGATATCTATATTAAACGCCCGAATAAATTGTGCACTCATTCTTTGCACCCCCACAGTTTGTCTTCCTGTGTAGCTCCGTGCCGCCAGAGCTGGGCTAGGGGTTCTCGGCAGAGGGGGAAGGCCTGCAGGATATGCTCTGAAGTATGAATGCCCGTTTTGCATGTGACAGTCCGGGGTGACACATGTGTGCTTGCAATCAACATTGTCCCATTAACACTCAGAAGATAATGGTTCGTTCTTGACATGACAGTTGCAGCACGTGATCGTTAGATTGAAGGGGAGAGGTGGATGTGCTGGTCAGTCCATAGCTTCTTGTACTTACGCTTGATAACAGTTCTGGCTTAAATGTATAGGACAAGATGTTGATGTTGTTGCTGCCTGTTATCGTATCCGTAAATCTGTCCGCTTCTTCTTTTCCCAGCAGGCCACAGTGTTATGGGATTCAGTAAAAGGCAACTGCCTTTTCCTGAGAGAGCGGACACCGTAGCACTGATGTGCCAGGAATCAGCAAGGCGTGCTGACCTTGCGGTCAGACTCAGAATATTAAGTAAATGTCTTGTGATATCATTGCATCTCAAACTAAACTTATCTACCAAAGATACGTGATTATGTTTGGTTAGCTAGTAAGTTCAACGAACAATCTAAAGACAGGCATCTGATTGGTCTATCGGTTTCTTTCCACAAGCATCTTGGCCACATTCAGTGAAATTGTTATTAGAACTCTTAGGTTAGTTTAGGGCTGAGAGCTAGTGAGGGAAGAAAGACCCTCTCTCTCTCTCCCTTTCCCTATCTGAACCCTTTAGGTGTCCAGGCACATGGGGTTTCCTCAGGGGTTTTCCACAAACGCCTACCATTCGCCTTTTTTGCTCTTGAGCAGGTGAGCCCTCTGTTACTCAACATTCTCTATGTTGTTCTTATCCATAGCCCCTTATGCATGTACCCTCGAAGTGCTATGTTTGAAATGAGTCACCAGTCATCCGGAGCACAAGTCCCAACCATCGCTAGCATCTTTCCTCAATAATTGAAGTCAATGTCTTCATCTTCATTTCTATCACAAAGATGTTATTTATTATGGTATTTTGCCAAAATAAAGAACAATATACATGTGGGGAAATTCTCAAAACTATAGGGTGCGCAATATGTCGTTCCATGATTTCAAACAATTGTTACACAAACATTAGTTTAGATAAAGAAACATTTTTTGTTTCTTTTTCAAATTTTACCTCCACTAAATAAGTCTCTTTTGTCCATTTCCTGTACTTCATCACTGTGTTGTCCCGAGAACGTGTAAGTTATACTCTGTTTCTCGCCACGTCTTCTCCAACATCTCTGTAGACACGGTCGCTAAAGTGTTAAGTTATTCTTGCCGTTAAAGTTTTAATTTCAGGAACGGATAAGCTGAACGCTTCTTTATTAGGATATCTGTGTGTGTGGATGTGTGTGGTGCGCGCGCACGTGCGTCCGTGTGTGCTTGCGTGTAATGTCCAGTCTACATGGTGGCTACATTTTTGGCTCACTTCTTCCAGCCCTTCGCTTTGGACAGTTTACATTCAAGAACTGACAAACAACTACCCCCCCCCCCTCCTTTTTTTCAGAAAAAAAGCTGCCTAATGGCTGATTGTGTTGTGGTAAAATTCGCACACAAAAAAAAACAAAAAAACAAAATCTATGCCTCTGTGTAATAAATGTCTGAAACCTAGGATATACTTTATGATTACTAGTATGATAGTACACAGCAATAAAACACATCTCTCCGCTAGATCATCAGAATAACATCTCTTCACGGTGTTCATTTCATCGCGCTGTCATTTAATAAGTATATGAAAGTAACAGGTGAACCTTCTACATCAGGGGTTCCCAAAATTTTCCAAACTGTGGCACATTTGATAACACAAATTTCTGTCAGGTCACACCCGTTTTCTTAATGCTGGACTCATGTGCAGTTAACAATACATTTTTAGCATTTTCAAAGAACTTTCATTTATTATCTCATTACAAAAGTTATTACAAAGTACAAAAACAAATTAAAAATGTAAGGACTTTATTTAGAAATAAAAACTACTTCAGCAATCCGACGCTAGCTTGCAAATCTTTTCAATCCTTGCTTTAATGTTTGGGCATAATCTGTCATCTTGAGACCACAAGATCAAATGAGAGAGAAGTGAAAGTGACTATCGCGAAAAGAAATGTCTTCCGTTATGTGCTTCCGTATAAAGTCCAAATTCAAAAAAGTTTAAAAAGCTAAAACAATACGTGAGGGAACTGAAGAACTACCGTGAAATGGAATTATGGTAGCGTAAAATGAATGTGTTTCTGATGAGGTCTAGGAAAGGGCAAGACAAGAATCTGTGAACCTACGAATCATGTCTAGGAAATGGAGGTGGACTGGCCACACTCTGAGAAAACCCGACACCAGCATAGCAAGACAGACATTGACATGGAATCCTCAAGTGAATAGAAAACGAGGAAGACCAAGACTTACTTGGAGAAGAGAAATTATGACAGTGCTCAGAGACAAGGGATACACATGGAAGGAAGCAGAGAATAATTCCAAGAACAGGGATGACTGGAGAGCCTTTATCCGTGGCCTATGCTCTCAGTGGAGCGAAAGGTGATGATGATGATGATGATGATGATGATGATGATGATGATGATGATGATGATGAAAATGAACGTGATACTGATTGGAGTAATAGTTTATTGTTGTTGTTGTTGTTGTTGTTTCATTCAGGTGGCATAATTTTACAGCACATTTTCAAAATCCCTGCTCTAATATGTTTGATAGATAAAGTCCTCTGAGACCTCTAGACTCTAGGAACAGATAAACTTGATTTCTCGAGGTATCATGACGACATTAGTTGTCGTTGCTGCCACAGACTGACTGAACGAAGTAGAGGCTGTGGATGTTTATATAATAACAAGAAAATAAGAATGATTAAATAATAAATATGTAAACTAGGACCAAGTAAGAACAATAAATAATAAATGCATATTATAAATTTTATAACACAAATGAGATTATACTTCAGTGTAAGATGACAAACTACAGAACTGAGAAAACACCGTGCAGATGTTTGAAGGTATAAGGGACATTTGTACACTTTTATTCCTTTAAAACAGAAATGCAGATGAGGCCACTGACAACAATTATTGAGGAAAGACGCTGGCGATGGTTGGGACATGTGCTCCGAATGACTGACAACTCACTACCAAAAACAGCACTAAGATGGGCACCACAGGGGAACAGAAGTAAGGGTAGACCAAAAGAGACATGGAGAAGAACAACAGAAAGGATGTTGAGCAATAGAGGGCTCACCTTGGCAAGAGCAGAAAAAAAGACGAAGGACAGGCATTTGTGGAAAAACCCTGTGGAAGCCCCATGTGCCCTGGGCACTTAAGGTTCAGAGAAAGAGAGAGAGAGAGAGAGAGAGAGAGAGAGAGAGAAAGATTCTTTTAAAAATCTTTTTCTGGAACCCCAGATTTTAAGATTGCACATACAAAGTACCGGAACAATGGAAAACGAACGGAAGAAATAATGAAAATAATAAGAATGACGCAGTCAAATCTTTGTCTCAATTTAGAAAATACCATCATCATGTCCTTGCCTGGAGGCATCAGCGACCACGTTTCTCCATATTTTCCAATCTTTCACGTTTTCCGTCAGTTTTATTGTGCTTCTTCCATGCCATTTTCTCAACCAATCTAAGATTTTCTTTCTTTCCTGCCTCCTGTTTCCTCTGTTGTCACGATATCTTCGTTTCCTCCTCTTCTCATTACATGGCCAATGAACCTTGACTGTCTCCCCTGTAGTGTGTTTATTAAGGTTCGTTTCTCACTGGATTTTCTTGGGTGTTCTTCATTTGTTATTTTAAGTGCCTGTGGTATTCTTAACATTCTTCATTTGTTATTTTAAGTGCCTGTGGTATTCTTAACATTCTTCATTTGTTATTTTAAGTGCCTGTGGTATTCTTAACATTCTTCATTTGTTATTTTAAGTGCCTGTGGTATTCTTAACATTCTTCATTTGTTATTTTAAGTGCCCGTGGTATTCTTAACATTCTTCATTTGTTATTTTAAGTGCCTGTGGTATTCTTAACATTCTTCATTTGTTATTTTAAGTGCCTGTGGTAAACATTCTTCGTAGGAACCACTTTTCTGTTGCCTCCAATGGTCTCGTGTTGTTTTTATTAATGTCCTCGTTTTTTTTCCCCTGTCATTAACAAAAAGAAAATATATCATACGGAAAACTGTATGTGAGCTACATTCTATGTTAGAATAGGGGTCATAATAGTAATTGAGGTCAGGGTAAGACTTAGCTCTCTACGTTAGCTCTGCCGGAATGAAGCAAGTACCCGTTTCTACAGCTTGGCGAGTCCAACAACTGAGTGTAGGCAAGTATACTCTGTGTTCAGACGCAGTTTATCGTGCAGTATAGACTGGAATGTGATGGGCGGGACTGGATACCAACTGAAAGACTGAGTCACATAACGTCTTAAAATATTTCATTCATATCAGAAGGCATAATACAATAATGAAAACCATACTAGACGGAAAAATAGAAGGGGAAAAAAAGCAAAAGGGAGACAACGATATGGATTGGTGGAAAAAATATATATATATAAAACATGGACTGGGTTGAGCTAGGCCAGGTGATTTATGAAAATGAAGAACAAAGCAACCTGAAGGAATATTGCAACCAAATTTCCACGGGGAGAGGGACAAGGTGACGTAAAAGAAAATGCAACTGTAAATAAACCGCTAGTGATTAAAAATTAACTGCATAGTGTTAGTATAGGAAAGTTTAGACACAACGCATAGACGTGAGAGAAATAACATTAGTAAAGGAGTAACTGAAAACAGATTCGGACTCTGGATGAAGTAACGCCTAACTATAACAGCGCAGTAAACACTCGACCACGAGACAGTCTTGGAAGGGTACATAATGAGGAAAAGAAAGAGAGGGAGACCAAGGCGAAGATGACTGCAAGACATCGTTGATGATCTGCGAATGGAGGCATCAGCAGCAGAGCATCTTGCTCACAACAGAGAGGTCTACGGGAGAGCTGTTAGGGAGGCAAAGTTCCGCAAGGGACATGCAAATGACTGACTGATTCGCAAATGACTGACTGATTTTTACTACAGACATATATAGTGCACTCTGCTGTTCACTGATTGAACACATTTGCTGATTTCAGTCTCACTACCGCTGTTCGATTAGGCAATCACCAACTCATACCTGATACGCTAGAGTCAGGGTTAGAGAACCATAGCTGATCAAGACCCTGTCCCACTTCTCCGTTAGTATCTCCAGTAACAGGCCTAGCCTGGCTAACAGGGCAGGGATCGCCATAGTCTCCACGATGGTGGAGTCTGCTAAAGAAGTATTGCACACACCCTGCTTTTTAGCTGCACTCCGGGACTGAAAAATAGTTTCCATAACCCGCTCCCAAGCCGATATGATGTTGTGACTCAACATCTTCACAGCATCGGCTGCAAAGAACATCATTTCGTAATTACAGGGAGATAGCACAAGACAAGACAACACTAACATGTGTCTGCTGTCTACGGCTGCACAGACAGGACACATCACGTTTATGACTCGCTGTCTTGGCAGGTAAGCAGATCGCTGTGAACTGTGCTACTCTTACGCTCATTTTTGTTGTTGAAATAAACTGCAATGACTGAGGATCGGCAGGAGAGTGCACTAACTACTACGCCATTGCGGCATCTGGTTCGAAGTTGCCATTCTGAAATACCTGGTTCGATTTCGTATTCAGATGGGTTTTTTTTAAACCACCGCCTGGTACTAGATCAACCCGGCCTCAAAACGTGGGTGCCTGACCCTAGGAAAATAAAGGCACCAAGGACAGGTTCTGGCATCCTAATCTCAAACTCATAGAAGCCACTAACACTTCACACCCCAACGGCATGAAAATGCTACGGGACTTGGAGAATGACTGATACAAGATTGCAGGTGGATATGGGTGTATTCAACTCCTGAAGATAAGCGGTGGTCTATTTTTATTCATTGTTTAATGAAGAATTTTTTTAAAAGTTGTTCTGTTGGAATACTGGACTGTTCTTCTTTTTCATTCTATTGTGCTCTTCTCGTGGTCTGCTGTTGCCGTTTCTGCCCTCTTTTCTTGTAGGTAAAAATATAATCCACACCCCCATGTTCTCTACTTACATGGAAACGAAGAACAAGCTTACATTACGAACTGTAGGTGAAAGAAAAAACAAAGTGTGTAGGAAGTTTAGTTGTATTAATTAAGAATCCTGCATGTTGAGATATTTCAGTTTTATTTCCTCGCCAGAGAACAGAAAAAAAAACGGGAAAATAATAATAATAAATAAATGATGAAGCAAGATAGGACATTATAAACGAAGAACAGAAAAAAGGTCGTCTAATTTCCGGTCCCATCGCCGAGAGCCACGTGTTTATTGTAGAATAGTATGCCTCGCCCTACAGGCTGATATATTTATTCTTCATTTTCTCTCCCATATGGAGAGTAAAACAGGTCACTATTGAAGGCTGTCTTGACTTGTCTTCGTCACAGGAAATGACCAGGTCACTATGGAAGTCTGTCTTGACTTGTCTTCGTCACAGGAAATAACCAGATCACTATGGACAGACTGTCTTGACTTGTCTTCGTCACAGGAAATGACCAGATCACTATGGACAGACTGTCTTGACTTGTCTTCGTCACAGGAAATGATCAGGTCACTATGGACAGACTGTCTTGACTTGTCTTCGTCACAAGAAATGACCAGGTCACTATGGACAGACTGTCTTGATTTGTCTTCGTCATAGGAAATGACACTGCGGTGGCTTTCAATACTAATTAGCCGACAGTTATTTTGTTTTCAAAATCTGATTGTTTACGTTAGCGAAATTTGTAAGCCAGATTTTCCTAGAAAGTAAACAAGAAAACAATATAACAGCAAAACGGGAACTAATAATAATTGTGCACTACGGTTCCTTATTAAACAAGAATAAAGGAGCAGAATTTATTCACGAGTGAGAAGTACAATGATCTGGTCAAACAACTGAGGCAGATGGCATGAGTCAAGGTCAGCCAGCTAAGGCAGATGGCAGGAGTCAAGGTCAAGCAACTAAGGCAGATGGCATGAGTCAAGGTCAAGCAGCTAAGGCAGATGACAGGAGTCAAGGTCAAGCAGCTAAGGCAGATGGCAGGAGTCAATGTCAAGCAGCTAAGGCAGATGGCATGAGTCAAGGTCAAGCAGCTAAGGCAGATGGCAGGAGTCAAGGTCAAGCAACTAAGGCAGATGGCAGGAGTCAAGGTCAAGCAGCTAAGGCAGATGGCATGAGTCAAGGTCAAGCAGCTAAGGCAGATGGCAGGAGTCAAGGTCAAGCAGCTAAGGCAGATGGCAGGAGTCAAGGTCAAGCAGCTAAGGCAGATGGCAGGAGTCAATGTCAAACAGCTAAGGCAGATGACACGAGACAAGGCAAAAAATGTTAGCTGAAGAAGTGGTAGCGAGAGGATTCGTAGAAACATCAGCATACGACCTATATAAGCAACTGGGCATAATGGGACAAGCAAGAGCAATGGCACTGAAAAGCTCTTAAGAAACAGCAGAAAAGGCCTCATGCTGGCTGTGGAGCATGAGAGATAAGTATTGAGAACTTAAGTAATTCCGGTTGTCACGTCCAATACTGGTTCCCTGAGGCAGAATGGGTAAGATACACTCTAAGATGCAGTGCCACTTGGTATGGAGTGGTTCAGTTTAAAAGAATAATAATAATAATAATAATAAGAAGAAGAAGAAGAAGAATTCACAGACCCCTAAGAGTAATGACCCAGGCCAACCATCAAATTCCCACCCCCACCACACCACCCTCCCAGAGTGTCAGGAGTTTAACAGGATTTAAAACTTTTTCTAGGGGGGGGGGTGAGGCGGTTGGGGGGGGGGGTGGTTCTTCCTCTGATGATCTAAGGAGTTGTTCCGCTCTCTATAGATGAGGTAGATAGAGGTGTATGGTGCAGTTTTACAAGGTGGCAGAGGGAGTGAATAAAGTGAGAAAAGTGAGAAAAACCGAATAGAATGTATGAGAGCGAGATGAGAATGTGTAAATAAAAAATATACAGCATCCGATGTTTCGGCGTGAGCCTTTTTCGAGGATTACATACACAAACGAGACAAAAACGTATAATTAAACGAAAAACTTATCTTAATGTGGCATCCTCCAAAAGTAGGAAACACAAAGAAATGCGTGTCCACTAGACGAGGCATAGAGACCACGCGAGGTCACACAAAGGATAAGCCAATCGGGCCAATCGTAAAGGAGAGGTGGAGAGAGGGAGGAAAACAGGTGGGGGAAAGGGCAATAGAAACATGATAACTGCTAGAGAAGGTATCGGGGGGAGGGGGAAACGGAGAGATAATGAATGAAGAACATGAACAAACTGCAGGGAGAAAATGTGAAACTGGTGAATAGGACAAAACCCAGTACACCCATAGAAGAGAATGTGGCGATAGGAAGGGGGAGCTATGAGAAAGAAACAAGAAAGCAGATTATAAATCACAAAAAAAGGAGAAAAAAGTGGAGAACTAAAGAAGTTAAACGAAGCTGACGACATTGTTAATTCCTGCTGGGTGGAGACAGCCAGCCTGGAAAATAAGGCGTTGTTCTAGAACCCTCCAAGATCGTACATCAGCAGAACAAGTGCGGATCGCACTAACAGAAATGTCCTGTTTTCCCCTGTGGTTGCTATGGCAAAAATGTTTAGCCACAGGTGTCCAGGCTCTCTTATAAGCATCTTTAAGATGTTAGAGAAAACGATCCCCTAAGTGTAAACCGGTCTCCCCTATATACTTCATACCACGTTTGCATACAATAGCATAAATAACATTGCATGAAGTGCAGGTGAAACCTTCCTGAACTAAGAACGTGGACTTAAGAAAGGATATCTGGCTAGCCTCGACAACAAACGGGCAAGTGTTGCATCTACGGCGTCCGCAACGTCTGGTACCATTAAAAAGTGTCATCTGTCTTAAGGCAACTTCGAACTAAAAGATCCTTGAGGTTCTTGTCCCGTCTGTAGGCCACCAATGAGAGTTCCCCTGAAAGTTCACGTATATCAGGCTCGGTCTGGAGGAGATGGAGATGGCGAAATAGTATTTTTAAACTGCCAAATTATGAGAGAGGTGCGTGAGTACCCGTTTAACCCTGTCCGAGCTACAGTTCAGTTTAGGAGTGAGGGCTTGTTGCAACGATATATGGGTGATGCGGTTCCAAGATGACGAGAGAACATGTCCTGGATAGACGTGTTGACGGAAGAAATCTAGCATTTTATGGCCTTGATCCTGGAAATCAACATCCTTAGTACACAAAAGTTGCAACCTAAGAAGCTGGGAAAAATGAATAGAGTTCTTGCACGGTCCTACGTCTAGTGGACACGCATTTCTCCGTGTTTCCTACTTTTGGAGGATGCCACATTAAGATAAGTTTTTCGTTTAGTTATACGTTTTTGTCTCGTTTGTGTATGTAATCCTTGAAAAAGGCTCATGCCGAAATATAGGATGTTATATGTTTTTCATTTATACATTCTCATCTCGCTCTCATACCTTCTATTCGGTTTTTTTTTCTCACTCCCTCTGCCACCTTGTAAAACTGCACCATAAACTATAATCTACCTTTATTATTAGAACCAGTCTTACTTCAGTCCCAATCTCTTTTATCTACAGTAGAGAGCTTGATGCATACATAATGCTCTAGCGCATGAGTACAAGGATGGATTATAAACATGAAACTAGTACGAGTTTCACAGATTTTATAATATGAAGAGCTCGCAGTCAAAAAGCTGCCTGCATAAATAAAGCGCTCTGCACAGCACGCACAACAGCTGTATTCTGAATAAAATGTCATAAATAACAGGCAATATTACATAGATAATTTTAAGGCCACGCAGTCTTTAGTAGGAGCTAGGCTGAAATAGATTTCTATTACAGAATGCAAGTTCGGTGATGTTTCCCTTCTACCCTGTTGTCGCCCGCTGATGTTTATGTACTCGCGGCCGTAATCTGTGCCAGGAAATCACCCCAGCATCCACCACCCCTCCTAGAAGAAGAAATAGGAAACGAAACCCGAAGTCAGAAAACGAAGATGAAGACTTTCTTCTCATATTTTGTTATCAGACGTCATGGACAGATCTGTCTCAAGCACAACATTAGAAAGAGAGAGGGCGTGCTACGTTGGAGGTTCAGACAGACAGGATCCTTTCTTAGGAATCCACTCTGAATCCTCAAGCACTCCACTCCCCATCCGACACGATGCTTGCGCTTCCTCGTCATCACGCCGTCTGCTGCATAGAGCAGTAGTTTAACAGCCGCAGACAGCTGCCTAAGAACAAGCTCAGTGAAGAGCTACGTGTTAACAACGGTTTCCATTTTCAAAAACACAGAACTGAGCCTACTTCCGACACACTTTTACGACTTCTAAAAGTACACAAGAAAGATAACTCCGTGTGTAGGATATAAAATTTCGGGTGGAGATATCTGCATCATAAAAAGCAATTATTTTGAGAATTCCATAGTCATTTCTCTACCACACATTCAGAAAATTCTTAACATTCCACCATGAGTCGCTTATACAGTTTTTTTGTTGGTGTTGTTTGTTTCAGCTTATTATTGGTATAGTTACTGCGTAATTTCTTATATCTTATCTTATATCCTTCCCGTGCTGTTAAACGTCACATAGGGCTCGCAAAGTAGTTCGCCAATTTTTCCTGTCTTCGACGAGTCCTTCAACCCAATCAAGGGATTTTACGCCTGTTAATCTGGCCTCTAGTACACTGGTTAATGAGGGAGGAAACATCAGACAAACGCAGAGGATTACAATGGACCCTTGACACAGTGCTGGAGGACCTTGACTTTGCGGACGACATTTGTCTACTATCAAACAGCCACAAAGATATGCAAGATAAAATAAACAAACTAACTCAGAATGCAAACAACATAGGACTAAAGATCAACGTAGGAAAGACAAAGTTAATGAAGCAAAATGTGAACAACAGAAATGTACTCAGAGTAGATAGCAAGTTAGTGGAGGAAGTCAATGAATTTGTATATCTTGGCAATAGATTAGTAGAAAATGGAGACAGCACAAAGGACATCAACAGCAGACTTACTACAGCAAACCAGGCTTTTGCAATGCTACAGACTATATGGAAATCTAAAAAACTAAGCATAAATATGAAAATCAGGATATTTAAGAGTAATGTTCTAAGTGTACTACTCTATGGAAGTGAATGCTGGAAAATCACCAAAACCATAGAAAACAAGTTGAACTATTTCCAAACTAAATGTTTACGAAAAATTAGACAAATATTGTGGCCAAACACCATAAGATTATTGGCAGAAATGCAGATGAAGCCACTGACAACAATTATTGAGGAAAGACGTTGGCGATGGTTGGGACATGTGCTTCGAATGACTGACAACTCACTACCAAAAATAGCACTAAGATGGACACCACAGGGGAACAGAAGTAAGGGTAGACCAAAAGAGACATGGAGAAGAACAACAGAAAGGATGTTGAGTAATAGAGGGCTCACCTGGGCAAGAGCAGAAAAAAAGGCGAAGGACAGGCATTTGTGGAAAAGCCTTGCGGAAGACCCATGTGCCCTGAGCACTTAAGGTTCAGAGAGAGAGAGAGAGAGAATTTGGCCTCTCTTAACAATGTCCTCTTCAGAGTTTCACTCAGTCTGCCTTTTTTTTTTTGTTGTTGCCTGTTGTGTTCCACTTGATAGCTTGTTTTGGGATTCTCTGATCATTTCTTCTCATCAAGTGACCAACATATGCGCATAACTACTGACGACCCAATTTTAGCCATAACTTTGATGTTCTATAGCTTTTTAAAATGAATGAATAAAATTTTCAAATTGCACACAATAATACCTAAGGGATTAAAAACTCACTTGACGGTTTCTTGCATCTGTGTGACGAGAATCTGTTAGTCCCAGGGGTTCTCAAGTTAGTATGGTGTCGCTTGCAATCGATCAGAGACTGGCACATCCTGGGCATAGATGCGATCAGATATCAGATGTGCGCCTGTGGGATGGCTGCCCACTCTTCCTGGAGTGCCTGCCACAGATCACAACGATTGGCTGAAGAAAAGTTTCGGCGACAAACACGTCTTTGCAGCTCATCCCACAGGTGCTCGATCGGATTTATGTCTGGAGACAAGGATGGCCAGGGAAGGGTGAGAATGTTGTTGGCAGTCAGGAACTGTGTACTGAACCGTGCAGAATGGGGTCTGGCGTTGTCCTGTTGAAACACAGAGCTTTGCGCAGCCAAAAATGGAAGGATATGGGGTCGAAGAATTCATTGACGTATCTTTGCGCATTCAAGCCTCCTTCAGTCTGCACCAATGGACTCCTTCTGCTGAAATTGATCATTCCCCATACCATTATACTTCCACCACCATGCGGCGGAGCTTCATCAACGCAATTTTGGGCAAAACGTTCATCTGGCCTACGGTAGACCCTTCTCCGCATATCATGGCGGTGCAACAAAAAAGGAAGATTCGTCACTAAACCAGACACGTCTCTATTGATTTTTCAGTTGTCCAGGGCCGATGCTGGTTGGCCTTTGGCCATGGCGTCTCGTTAAGACAGGACCTCGGTGAGGTCGTTGTGCCACCAGTCCAGCTTCACGCAGCCTATTCCGGATAGTCTGATCAGACACACGACGTCCTCCAAGCAATGACTGGGAAAAAAGTTGTGCTCACCTAAAAAATCACGACTTTTCCATAAATTCAACGTGAGTTATGTTTTTAGAAAATGCGTGATTAGCAAGGGCAGCTACTGCGATCTGACTATATACAAGAATAGCAAACTTCACGCTAAATCATGCACTTGATATCTTGGTGACAATTTTTGGTTTGGTTTGAGATACCCTGGAAAAAAAATATTTGTCATAATATATAAAAAAAATGAAGCTTATATAAGCTACGCGTTTCTATTTTTGGACAATATATATTACAGGGCAAGTGATAGGCTGTGAAAACGCTGTTCGTTTACTGGCTTGACCTTGACCTTGTTTTGTGGTGTATTTTGATTGGGTTAAAAAACGCAACACTACTGTAATCGTAATGGACACCACATTTCAAACTTGTATCAAATTTTTATTTTACGGAATTAATGTTTCAATCTTGGCATGAAGAAACTTTAAGACTTTAACAATGAAATAATGTTCATTAAATTTGGTTTGGAATTTTATTCTTTGCGACTGAGTCCTTCGTTTCAGTTTGGTGTATGGCCTCCTCTGGCCTGTATCAGAGAACGACATCTCCTTGACATGGATCTAATTAACCGTTGGATCTGTTGTTGTGGGATGGCTGCCCACTCTTCCTGCAGTGCAAGAGACAACTATCGGAGACTGGCTGGCGCCACGTCTCGCTGGTGGACTTGTCTGTGAGTTCATCCCATAAGTTGGGTTCATGTCTGATGACATGCATGGCCACGGAATGGTCTGGACGTTGTTGTCAGCAAGGAACTGGGTGGTAAGTTGTGCCACATGAGGTCGAGCGTTATCCTGCTGAAAAATTGACCCTGGTGCAGCCAGAAGTGGAAGGAGGTGAGGACGAAGAATTTCAGCGACGTATCGTTGGGCATTCAGACGTCCTTCAATTTGCACCAGGTCACTTCTTCCCATGAAGTTGATCGTCCCCCCACACCAGTACAACTCCACCACCATGTGGAGGAGCCTCATCCACGCAGTTCTTAGCGTAGCGCTCATGGACCTTACGGTAAACTCTTCTCTGTCTATCGTGTCGCTGGAGCAGAAAGAATGATTCATCACTAAACCAAACCCTTTTCCAATCATTCGCAACGGTCTATTGACGATGCTGGTTCGCCCATTCGGTTCTGGCGATGTCGGTCCGTAAGAACAGGACCTCTTCTAACCCAAAGAACAGCGTCGTGCAGCCGGTTCCTGACCGTTTGATCTGAAATTCGACGAGCTGCTGTCATTGACTGGACTGTTGAGGACGCAGATCAAATCGATTCCTGAGGTGACGCAGCCGTATGAAGCGGTCTTCGGCAGGAATTGTGACTATGGGGTCTTCTACTGCGCGGCAGATCTGCAACTGAACCAGTTTCTTAAAATCGTCCCCAAAGACGACTAATGGTGCTTCTAACTACATTAAGTTGTCTGACCACTAAACTTTGTGACTGTCCAGTCTGTAAACGTCTAATAATGGTGAGTCATTGTTCTATATTGCGATGAGCCATACTTGTGTATTGAATTTTCAAATGAATTGATTATAAGAGCGTAAATCTTTTATATGTATTCAATAACATGGTCAGCGAGTTTTGTGTTCAGTAAGTTTCACGGGATTCTCGTGAACCTGTCATGAGTTATTGTCAAAAATGCTGTTTTGACTAATGTCGCTTCTGTGCTCATGAATCATCTGCTCCGTACAATGCAGGTCAGCACGTGAAGTTGACGTCCAAGTGAAGGCGCCGTCTAGTTTTAGTGATCTTATTCTTGTGAGGGAGGGGGGTGAAGGCGCCGTCTAGTTTTAGTGATCTTATTCTTGTGAGGGAGGGGGGTGAAGGCGCCGTCTAGTTTTAGTGATCTTATTCTTGGAAGGGGTGTGTGTGAAGGAGCCGTCTAGTTTAAATGATCTTATTCTGAGGGGTGTGTGTGTGTGTGTGTGTGTGAAGGCACCGTCTATTTTAAGTGATCTTATTGTTTGGGGGTTCAACAGAGATGCACTGTAGAAAATCCTAAGATGGCATGGCCTCCCCCACAAGATAGTAAATGTAATTAAAGCCCTATATGAGGGTTTTCAGTGCAAAGTGATCTGTGGAGAACATAACTCCAGCAGCTTTAGGGTACAAAAAGGAGTGAAACAGGGATGTGTACTATCACCAACATTATTTATCTTGGCAGTAGACTGGTTAACGAAGGAGGCAACATCAGACAAACGCAGAGGATTACAATGGACCCTTGACACAGTGCTGGAGGACCTTGACTTTGCGGACGACATTTGTCTGTTATCAAACAGCCACAAAGATATGCAAGATAAAATAAACAAACTAACTCAGAATGCAAACAACATAGGACTAAAGATCAACGTAGGAAAGACAAAGTTAATGAAGCAAAATGTGAACAACAAAAATGTACTCAGAGTAGATAACAAGTTAGTGGAAGAGGTCAACGAATTTGTATACCTTGGCAGTAGAGTAGTAGAAAATGGAGACAGCACAGAGGACATCAACAGCAGACTTACTAGAGCAAACCAGGCTTTTGCAATGCTGCAGAATATATGGAAATAAAAAAAAACTAAGCTTAAATATGAAAATCAGGATATTTAAGAGTAATGTTCTAAGTGTACTACTCTATGGAAGTGAATGCTGGAAAATCACCAAAACCATAGAAAACAAGTTGAATTCTTTCCAGACTAAATGTTTACGAAGAATTAGACAAATATTTTGGCCAAACACCATAAGAAATAACATCTTACTGGCAGAAATGCAGATGAAACCACTGACAACAATTATTGAGGAAAGACGCTGGCGATGGTTGGGACATGTGCTCCGAATGACTGACAACTCACTACCAAAAATAGCACTAAGATGGACACCACAGGGGAAAAGAAGTAAGGGTAGACCAAAAGAGACATGGAGAAGAACAACAGAAAGGATGTTGAGTAATAGAGGGCTCACCTGGTCAAGAGCAGAAAAAAAGGCGAAGGACAGGCATTTGTGGAAAACCCTTACGGAAACCCCATGTGCCCTGAGCACTTAAGGTTCAGAGAGAGAGAGAGAGAGAGATTGTTTGGGGGTGGGGTGTGAAGACGCCGTCTAGTTTAAGTTATTTTATCATTTGGAGGAGGGGGAAGACGCTGTCTAGTTTAAGTGATCTTATCGTTGGAGGGGGTGGGTGGGAAAACGCTATCTAGTTTAAGTTATCTTATCATTGGGGGGGGGGCTGTCTAGTTTAAGTGATCTTATCGTTGGGGGGGGGGGGAGAGAAGACGCTGTCTAGTTTAAGTTATCTTATCGTTGGGGGGGGGGGCTGTCTAGTTTAAGTTATCTTATCGTTGGGGGGGGGGGGGGGGGGGGAAGACGCCGTCTAGTTATATGCAGGAAAATCTCTACCGTAGAGAGCGGAACAACAACACAACTCCTTCAGATCATCAGAGGAAGTCCCCCCCCCCTCAGACAAGTGTTTCGGCCCTTTAAACTCCTGACACTCTAAGGGGGGTGGGCCCCTCTGGGTTTAACAGTCAGCGACCCACTGCTGACTTGCCTGGGTAGGCAAACATGCGATGAAGACCTCGCCCCAGTCTTCTTGATACTCCCAGTAACAGGCCCAGCCTGGGTAACGTGACACTGTTAGTCACAGTGATCTTTGCACACGCCCCCACTTGTTAGATTCATACAGGGACAGAAAATACATAATCACCAAACCCGCTCCCATACCGATTCGATGCTGTGCCTCAACATCTTAACCATATTGGCTGTAAAGAAGCTCGCAGTTCCATTGAGACATTTTGTATCTTGGTGTACTAATCTAATGGGTATATTTATTACATTACAGACCCAACATTCTGGAAGGACTGCATGTTAACCAACACTACATACCCAACATTCTGGAAGGACTACATGTTAACCAACACTACAGACCCAACATTCTAGAAGGACTGCATGTTAACCAACACTGCAGACCCAACATTCTAGAAGGACTGCATGTTTAACCAACACTGTAGACCTCGACATGTTTTGAATATCAGTATATCCCCGCCAGGTGAAAGGTGGTTGTCCATCCAGTCCAGAGTCAGACTTTCTCACCAGAAAACCTCAACGTGATTTGGATATGAATATATTCCTGTCGGGTGAGAGGCTGCCTATCTAGACTGCACTGGTCAGTGTCTCTGATTTCAGCATTTTGTGGTCGTGGCCGCTACCCTTCCTAGTTGTGACCAGGACGAAGCTTTTGCCGAGGAGGATGAATCCTCGCCACTAGTGAGTTTCACCCCTGGGTTAAGCCAGTTTAGACATATTGCCTTGTCTCGTGAATGGCACAAACAATTTTCGGAAGGCAGAGAAAGCGTGAAAGATCATAACCATCGGCTGGATTTTGCACCAAGACAATGCGTCAGCCATAGCCATGTCTCTGAGGCAGTTTTTAGCAAATCACGTCACTGTGCTCAAACACCCACCATATTCACCAGACCTGACTCCCTATGACTTCTACCTATTCCCAAAGATGAAGTTGGTGCTCGAGGAACCCATGTTTTCTCAGTAGAAGATGTGAAAGCAAAAATGATGGAGGTCTTCAACAGCTCTTCAAAAAAGATCCACAGAATTGTTATGAACATTGACAGCTTCTTGTCAACTCAAATAGGAACTATTCTGAAGGAGACTGACCTTAATGTTCTCAGCTTGCTCATTAAAATGAGATACTGGTACAGTCTGCGTGGATGGTGCACACCTTGTATATGCAGTGACAGCGTTAACTGACAAGAAACTTTTGGAGGTCGTCACTTACCATAACCGATTTACATTATCAAAAAGCCTAGTCAATAACAACCAGCGAAACTGGTCAGTTTGCATGGTGGAGAATCTGCCAGTTTTGACTTTGGTTCAATATCTGAGCATTTTCTACAGATTAAATCTCACTAAAAATAAGGCGGGATAACACAAATATTTAAATCCTCGCTGATGTTCATAAAGTACATTTAATTCTAAAGTGGAAAACAAGAAAGATATAAAGTACTTCTTCTTCGTTCACTTCTACCACCAAAACCGCACTGTGACCCTACTGAATTTATGCTTGTGGTCTTTGTTAGGTCCCGTGGTCTCCTGTGTGGTCCCCGAAAGGACCACACGAGATCCCCGAGAGGACCACAGGGGGTTAAGAGTATCGCAGGGCTTTAGCCTGTATTCTTATATAAAGTACTGAATGTTGTATTAAAAAAAAGTTTTTCAGAAAGCATTTCAAGAAAGGTGAAAGTGTTGTACTGGTCTTACCACGATCACTGGTTATATTTAAAGTCTAAACCTGTTTAATCAAAAGAATGGACTGATTGTAGCTTTTTTTTAATACTGCTTTGTCAGAAATTGTTAGACTAGAATGAATGTGAGAATATAATACAAGTTTATTGGTTGTATTTACATCAATCAGATTGCGGAGTGCATGGACAGGAGATTATTTGTGAATTATTAAGTTTTGTTGGCTAGGTCTGGTTGTATGTCTGTGAGGTAGCTTCTCTTTGGTACCCTAGATCTAGACCACAAGGCTGGTTTTGGTTTATGTCTATGAAGTAGTCTCTCATCTAGCACCCCACATCTAGATCATTGTTTACTTATGCCTACAGCATATACTTCAAGGACTGTGTGGGATAGTATCAG
The DNA here is from genome assembly GCA_009760885.1 of Achatina immaculata. Taxonomy (NCBI): domain Eukaryota; kingdom Metazoa; phylum Mollusca; class Gastropoda; order Stylommatophora; family Achatinidae; genus Lissachatina; species Lissachatina immaculata. The sequence goes on along the minus strand of CM019715.1, from coordinate 3,617,978 downwards.
TTAACACTGATCAGTTTCCTAGCATGCTGGTAAGTAAAATGTAGTTAAGGTTTACACATTAACTTTGTTACACAATGTGATATGATTTGTAAGATAAACATATGAGGGGAAAATACAAAGAAAAATATGCCTTAACTGTTATAAGAAAAAACACAACAGACCTGCAAGAAGCAACAAACATCACCACCACCTGCTAGACAGTAATGACCGAGCCATCATTTCCACTTTGTAACAAACACAAGTGACTGACGTCACACGTAAACTAATTTTTTAAATAAGTTTGGCAGTTCTTCCCTTTGTGTACGTGGCTAGGTATTTCAAACTGTGGAATATGCTCTCCAAATCTGCATAACTTATGAAACGTTGAGACATACCTACTGGGTCAGTGAGGTAATTCAAGATGCCAAGCTGAGGTTCTATACATAAATCACAAGAGCAAGTCCAGTTCACCCAAGAGACATAACTGTATATAAAGACAATCCTATAAAAAGCACACAAAGGAGGGGACATCACCATCATAGCTTGAAGAAAATCCACATGTGAGTTTTTCCCCCTGGTAAGAGAACCTTGTGTAAAGGAAGTAACGGTGTTGGAAAGGTCAGAACACACAAGCTTCTGTCAAGACCATACTCAAATGCATAACAGAAAAGTTCTACTACAGTAACAGTCGTAGTACTAACTACCTGGAAATGAAAGGACAGTGCATCAACCATCCAGAAAGCTGCCAGATATCCCTACCAAGTTTGCCTTTCGCACTGATTAAATGCTCAAGCTACAATATCAAGTTATATAATTTCTATTTTTGTCACCTGTTTTCTATATAAAGAGAAAGAACTCCAAAATGAATTTGCTGAAAATTTTTGAAACTATATTAGAAGAGGATATAAAGAAATCGGTGTCACCAACTGGTGGAGGAATGTAGGCAAACTATATCTGCAGCAATGAGCCTTAATGGATCGGAAAGCTGAAGATGAATATTAATTAAGTGCCATTTATCAAAATTTTCCGATTACAGATTTAAGTACTTGTTCTTCTTTCAGTACTGTATCATGTGCAAAAGGCTCTGCCTAGATATCACATACCGGGGTCATTGATGACCATGTCTTTCCTAGTTTCTTATCTTTCATGTTTTCAATCACTTTTGTTGTGCTTCTCCCGCGCTATTTTTTATCAATCCATCCAAAATCTTCTCTCTCAGTCTAGCTCTTCCTTTCATGCCTCCAATTTTCCCTGTTGTCACATTTTTTTTATTCCTTCTCTTCTCATTATATGCCCAATGAACCTTGATTGTCTGCCCCTGTAGTGTGTTCATTTCTCATTGGTTTTTCTTACGTATTCTTAACATTCTTCGTAAGAACCACATATCAGCTACCTCAAATGCTCTCGTTTTTGTTAGTGACCATAATTCACTTGCATATAGTAACACAGGCTCGATACAATACAGCAACCAGATACAAAGAAAGCTAACAGGAGAAGAAGAAGAAAGCTTACACAGCATTAAGTAAAAATGATATTTACAATTGTTCTCTGGTAACAGCGTGTTAATGAGCAGTGTGGAACATTTAGGACATTTCATAACAGAAGAAGTTTTTAAGAGGAAAGCAACAATAAAAATAAAAAAACACAAAAGCAATAAACTGTGATACATTTTTTTTTATATACTTGTAAAATTAACAGTACTGTCACAAAGATTATCTAAGATCATGATGATGTGCAGTCTATTAGACAAAATGCGATAAGACAACAGGCATTTGTTACAATAAAAGTTTCTGTGGCAATGTTAACAGCTACATCTTATTACAAGTAGTCTATCACTCTTCCATCAAATATTTCATAAAAATTTAATCACATTTTCCCACCAAATATTTCACAAGAATGTTGTCAAATGGTGTCCTCTAATGAAATATTTCACACGAATTCTAAATTTCATACGACTACTGCATGGAAATGAGCTATACACATTACATACTGTATCAAAGAACATGCTTCACAGAAACTAACAACAGATAACTGATAACCTGGCCTTCACTAAAAGAACTGCGTTCTGTGTGATCTTAGATGTCACGTATGGAAACAATGGAGAATGATAGTTGATGACAGTTACATTAATGATGGTGATCAGTCATCATCTTCATCAGTTTGCTTTTTCTTCTTCTTCTTCTTCTTTCTCTCACTTGCATCGCCGCTGCCTGTGGAAAAGAAAGATACTAATGAAATGAGAGCTCACTAACAGCATCATCTAACACAAGTGACAAAAAGGCAGAAAGAGAACGCCAATGATATTATAATTATTATAATAATTTCATATATGCAAGAAATCTTTTTCCCTAGTAAACAATATACTAAAAAGACAGTAGGGGCTACTGGTAGTCTTAATTCACAAACTAGCAAACAAATCCCATAACACACAAACATTTTTTTTTACCATTCATTGTGGTTGCTATGTTTTATTAGGAATGATCCTATGCCTGTTTTGAATATTTATAGCAAATTAAAATGTAACCCCCAAATCTTCTTCTTCTTCTTCTTCGTTCGCACTGTCTGTCTATATCTGCAGTCCTGTCTCTTGGATAAATTTCACTGTTTTTTGTAACTCATGTATGGAACCGTAGAGCTTATCTTCTTTAGTGGTTTCACTGGGCCAGTAATTATTTCTCAGTGTCTCGTAGTTGATGCAGTTCTGGAGGATATGTTCCACGGTTTGGGGCACCTGGGCACATGTACATAGATTAGTAGTACCAATCTTAAACTTTGTATACATATGACTTCGGAGTCGACTGTGTCCTGTTCGGAGACGGAAGATGGTGACTTGTTCCTTTCTGTTTAGCATGTGATAGTCATCATGTGGTGGTGTTTGTGGCTTCCTGTAGGTTTTTATCATGCTTTTCTTCTGATTATAGGTGACTGGTATATCTGGTTGCTCCATTTCAGTGCCCTCTTTGGCCAGATGGTCAGCTTTCTCATTGCCTGGTATCCCACAGTGGGAGGGAATCCATTGCAAAGTGACTCCATGTTGTAAGCCAATTTTTGACAAGGCATCCTTAAGGTCTGGTAGTTTGTTGCACTGAAGAGCCTCCAGTACTGATCTTGCATCTGTGAGAATTACTACAGGACATGTATCAATTCTGGAGTCTGATAGTTTTTCAACTGCAGCAATAATTGCCCGAACTTCTGCATCAAAGTTGTTGCAGTATTTACCAGTGGGTATGGAAATCTTGTCAATGGTGTTGTTTGGATATTCAATATATGCTCCTGCCCCACCATTCTTTATGGCATTATGTGCAGATCCATCTGTATACACACGTATCCAGGTGTCACATGGATATTTGTCATCTAGAACACTAAGTGTGGCTGTTGATCTTACAAGACTGCTCTACATCTCACCATTCTGCACACCTTTCACTTCAGTCTGAATAGTTATTTGTGTATAATCTGCTTCTTTCCATGGTGTATGCTCTGGTACAGATGATAATGGAGTGACTACAGTTGGAAGGTCTGGTATCAGCTTACGCATACGCTTGGCCTGATGAATGAAGCTGCTTCTTTTAACCCGTCCTAATGCCAAGTTATTGAATCTCTCCTTCAGGGGATGGCTTACAGAGCTAAGGAATTTTTCTCCCATGGTCATGACCTTTGTGTCTCTACGTTCCTTTAGCGGTTGAACACCAACTATTTTCTGCATTTCTACTATTGGTGTGGACCTCATGGCACCTGTGATAATCCGTAGTGACTGATTTTGAACCTTGTCTAGATTATGCAGCGTAGTGTTTGATGCTGTGCACCAAGATGTTGAGCCATATTCTAAATGTGGTAGAATACTTTGCTGATATACATTCTTGAGGATTCTTTCACTAGCTCCCCATGTAGTCCCACTCAATTTTCTTAATATGGCTAGTTTTCTTCTGGCTTTTGTTTCTGCACTGTTGATGTGTTGCTTCCAAGTCAGTTTTGAGTCAAGAGTCACTCCTAAGTAAGTGGGTTGGTTGTCCATCCTTAAGGGTATTTCATTTACAAAGATCTTACCTGCTTTCTGTTTAGATGAGAGGGTGAACAGAGTGGTACTTGATTTCTCTGTGTTGATACTTACACACCATTTGTTTGTCCATGATGTCAAGATGTCTGCTGCTCTTTGAAGTCTCTGTGTAGCAACTGTCGCATATTCATCTGTACACCACATGACCAGATCATCTGCATACAGTGCTGCTTTGATTCCATAGGGAAGTTCCTTGACCAGGTCATTAATGAATACAAGGAATAGTGTAGGCGAAAGGACTCCTCCTTGTGGTACACCGTGTCGCAGAAGTACTTTCTGGCTTTTGTGTCCATCCATTACTACTCTAGCTCTTCTATTGTGTAAATAGGACTTTATCCAGTTGTACAGTCTTCCATTCACATTGCAGTTTCTTAGTTTCCACAACAGACCTTTTTTCCATACTTTATCAAAGGCTTTCTTCAGGTCTATCCACGCTGCTAGTACAAGGTTTTTCTCTTGGAATGCATCCTCAATCTCTTGAGAGAGATAGGTCACTTGATCTTCCGTACTGTAGTACTGCCTAAATCCTGCTTGTTGTGGAACGAGAAGGTTTTCACTTTCTAGGTACCATTTTAGCCTCAGGTCAATGATGCGTTCCATCGTTTTGCATAGGCAGCTAGTGAGATTGATTGGCCTGTAGCTGGAGGTAGTATCACTGTTTTTCCCTGGTTTTAGCAGTGGTACCATGCTTGCTTCCTTCCAGATTTGAGGTAACTTACCTGTGCTCCAGCACATATTGAAAATATCCAACAGCTTTCCCATTGCTGCCATTCCCAGGTTCTTGATCATTTCATTGGACACTCCATCTGGTCCTGGTGATTTCCTTGGTTTCAGTTTACTAACTGCTAGGTCTAACTCACTGCGTGTGATTGGTGCATCCATGACCTCCACTTTTCTGACTTGTTCCTCCTCTTTCTGTGGCTCGATGCGCACTGTACGCTCCTTCTCTGGATGGATATCAATAACCCCCAAATAACTACAGCTGTTTCTTTAAAGCATTATAAACAATTCGTAGTAAGTTATAGGTTCTAGCCTGAGATGTCTATATTTACTATCCAGATAAATCGTGCCGTCGTTTGGAGATCTTACTTTGGGCGCCAGTGTTCTAGAGAGACCACTCTGTGGTAGAGCTGGAGTCAGGTTTCTTAGTAGAGGATGTATTCTGAAGAACTGTCTCATATGCACGGTTTGGGGGTGCATGACACTGAAGGTTCTAACCTTGCACTTGAACACACCGAATCATAGGAAGACAGCAGCTAACTAAAGTCCGTGGCAGCATAGACGTGCCAAGACATTTTTTTAACAATTCATGATAGTTTAAAGCAGATATTCACACAAAATGGCGTCAATAACAGAGACAGAGATTCACACAAAATGGTGTAAATAACAATATTAACAGATGCAGATATCTGCACAAAATGGTGTCAAAAACTGACAACACTGAACAAAACAAATATTTACCTTGAACCTCAAGAGTTACACCGTCTGCATCTTCTGCATGTTTCTTTGCTTTCTTCTTCTTCTTCTTTGGTGACTCTGCTTCCACTGTCTCTACCTCCTCGTGCTCAACCTCTAGCTTTATCTTCTTGGCTTTGGCTGGTCTGGGCGTATCATCTTCCCCTTCGTCAGGTTCTTCTGTTAGTTTTCTCTTCAGTGGTGCTTTCAATGTTGAATCGACAGCTGGGTTGAATACCTTCACCTCACTGTAAGATAAAATAAAATAAAGGTAAAGATAAAATTCTTGTTTCCATGCCATTAAGCCATATTGGGGAATATGGTGTTAGGTCCCTATTTTTCATGACCTTCAGCACATGAAAGTGTTGATGTGGTCAGTATCATGCCTGGCCACATTTACCTTGCCAGATTTCTCTGGTACCCATTTTTAAAGGCTGGGTGGATCTGGTATTTTTTTGGTGTGTACTACTCTAAGATGGATGTCTGAGTGGCGAAGTGGTTAGTGCACTGGTCTCTCATGGCGAAGGTCGGGGGTTCGAATCCGGCCGGCGGCACCCCAGTCACCCAGCTGTAGAAATGGGTACCCGACTTCTTCTGGAGTTGGGGAAGGAAAGGCAGCCAGGCGTGATACTGACCATATCACCCTCTAGTGTGCTGACAGGTCAAGGAAAATATGGGCACTAACACCATATCCCTATGTGCCTCCAAGGCATGACAGGGTCACCTTTACCTTTACCTACTACTCTAAGATAATGACAATATATTTAAGTACTACTACAGGTAACAAACACACAAATGAATTATTAATATTTGCTATGAAATGTCGTAACCAGCTTATGGAATACTGAAAATACTCTGGCCATGAGATGCAATGCAGTCGGTACCTCTGAGCAAACAAGTTAAAGTGAGAGCACATGACTCAAAACGGCAACTGAAAATGGGTTGATCATTTATCCCAAAATGAAACCAACAATATTTCTTGTACAGTCTGGCAATGTACTGGAAAAAAAAAAAACTAAGACCAAGACAACCTGGCCATAACCACCACTACACACAGAGACTGTGTGCTTACTGTGAGGTGAGGCCAAGTTATTGCTGCTCTATGGAGAAGACACAAGGCATATTGGGAACTGACAGTTTTTGTTGGTCAACTGATGAAATGTGTAGTACATTTAACTCTGGGTGGAACTGGGTGGAAAACTTAAAAATTTAAAATGTAAAAACTTAAATTTTACCCCCCTATCATGATATTCAACTTCTCCCTTTATCAGGCATGCTTAAATACTAGTTTAACTTTGGATTCAGAAGAGCACTAGCTGGTTAAGTGAAAAGTTACATCATGTTTTCAACGAAAGAAAGTCTGAAACCTTATATGGCTGTATCACTGGGAGCAGCATATAACAGAACAGACCTTTTAGGGCCAGCGCGGGTGGAAAAAGTTAAAGTAACATGATTCCACATTTTCTGCTATCAGTTATCAATATGAAATATTATGTATGAACAATACACATAAAATTTTTTAATAAAATAATTAACAGCTGTTCTTCTGCTCTATATTACAGAAAACCAGAGTACATTATCCGAAGAAACAATGATTTGCTCACCTGACATTTGTGTATTTTTCCTGTTTCATCTGGAATTTTCCAGAACCACTGATTTTACGAGCCTGGAAAAGGAAAAAAAAAAACATAAGAAATGTGCCATGTCAGCATCAACTGTATATAGTTCTCTCCAATCACATTCTGCAACATCAGTATCAAAGATGCAGTATTCAGACTGAATAAGGTAGTAAACAGAGACCCATAGATGACCATGACCCTATTCTTCTTCTTCAAAAAGACTAGTTTCACCAGGTGAATGGAGATGAAGAGGAAGTATAACCTGGTTCTAATACATTCCCTGGTGAAACACACATGGAGCAGCCTGGATATAAACCATAACAAAGAACAACCACTTCACTTTTTAGAGTGACCACAGAATGAAAGATCTTCCAACAGAGACTACATCTCAAGCTAAGAAGATTTAGCATGACCTGTTATGTAAACACTGAGACAGTGAACGACAAATATAAATGTAAAGAATCTATTTTTATCTTTCTTCTCTGCAGCAACACATTAAAAAAAAAAAACAACTTTTTTCAAAACCATAACAATGGAGTCATGAGTATTGAAACACAACCGACAACAATTTCAGTGAAGTTATGAAAGTACCAGAGTCTGAGACAGAAACTCAGAGGCAAACAGGCTGGAAGCAATGGATGCAGTCAGGAGAAATATATCACATCTCAAGTATTCACAGCAGGGCAGTGGAGACTACAGTATACATCTGCTATCTGGTAGGCAGCTGCAGTGTTATGCAAAACCCTGGGACACATTATTACAGAATATCCTGCCTCCCCTTAACAAACTGACAACTGTGAGCAGTTTACTGTCATGTGCCTCACCATAATCATGAACAGCATTTTTCAGGTCCATCTTGTGATATCAATACTATATTGTGATAGCCACCCTCATTTATGCATGTGAAACCTGGAAAACAACTAATGAAATAGATAATAAATTAGACTCCTTGGAAAACAAATGTTTCAGGAAAATACTTGGTATAAAGTGGAATGAATTCAAGAACAGCGCAGAGATAAGACAGAAGAGCAAACAATAACCTGTCTCACGTGTTATCAGAAAAAGAAGATTGACATATGTCAGTCATGTGATGAGAAGAAATAATCAGAGGATCCCCAAACAAGCTATCAAGCGGAACACAACAGACCGAAGAAAACTAGGTCAACCACGTAAAACACTGTTAAGAGAGGCCAGTTCAATGGGCATAACATCCCTTGATGAGATTGAAAAACTCGCCGAAAACAAGAAATCTTGACAAATTACCAGGAGGGCCCTACGTGACATTTAGCGCCGTGCGAAGGATGTAAGATAAAATAAGGGTAATCTCACTTTGTTTAAAAGATGCTTTCAGACCTGGACGGTTGTCTAGTACTTCTGCCCTGAGAAGACAGTGTGATACCCGCTATACTACTTCGAACCCAACAAACTTGTAGCAAAATAAAAGAACACATACAGTCTGACAAGCAACAAAGACAAAACTCACAGCTTTCTCATCCAGGTTTCTGATTCTGCTCTCCAACTTGGCTCTCTGCTCCACTCCCAATGTGCTATCACTGTTCTCGCTCAGGGCATCAACTCGGATTGCAAGGGAAGCTTTGGCTGCAAGCATTCTTGATAACTGCGGGCAAAGGAATTTACTTGTCTTTACATTGGGCAATAGCTAATCCTCCTACTGTTTTATAAGGCACAAAGAAATGATATTTACTCTATGATGGACAACACATCATTTTACAGGACTATAAACTTTATTAATAACTATATATCAATTTATGAACTGTAAAGCCAAAATGAAATCATATAGTATTTTATACACTGCTAGGATGAACAAGATAAGTAGTATTCTTATGTTCTGTTGTGCTAACAAAAATTATGTAGTGTTTAGCTAAACTAAAGTGATGTAGTGTTCTTATCACTCATTCATTCATTTGCATGTCCCTTGCAGAACTTTGCCTCCCTAACAGCTCTCCTGTAGGTCTCTCGGTTGTGAGCAAGATGGCCTGCTGCTTATGCATCCATTTGCAGATTGTCAACGATATCTTAAGCCATCTTCGCCTTGGTCTTCCTCTTTCTTTTTCCCATTATATACCTTTCCAAGACGGTCTTCTCTAGATTATCACAAAATATTTAAATTTTCTCTCTTTAATTCCCTTTACTAGCCAGCCTTCTTCAATATTAAGTTTTTGTAGTATGGATATATTTGTTCCTTTTTGTGTCCATGATATTTGAAGAACTTTTCTGTAGCATTTACATTCAGAGGCATTTATGTGTTTCTCAGCTGTTTTGTTAAGTGTCCAGGTCTCACAGGCATATGTTGTGATGGGAAAGATGCATGCCCTTAAAAATCTTATTTATGTTCTGTAGAGTTAACAAAAGTTATGTACTATACCACAAGGCTAAACAAAATTTATACAGTATTTTTTCTTCTCCGCCATCGAACTCTTTCAGACATCAACTTTGATATCTCTGAAGGATGCTGCTGGCTGTTAAGATCACCACTCAGCTTGTCATGGACTGTTACATCTTACATCCTTCCCGTGGATTCTTTACAGATGATAGCCAAAAGCACCATCTCGGTTATCTCAATCTGTCACTACCACAGGTGCATTCTTTGGATTGTGCACATCTTGAGATTGTTAAACATGTGCTATCTCAATCTGTCACTACCAGAGGTGCATTCTTTGGATTGTGCACATCTTGAGATTGTTAAACATGTGCTATCTCAATCTGTCACTACCACAGGCGCATTCTTTGGATTGTGCACATATTGAGATTGTTAAACATGTGCTATCTCAATCTGTCACTACCACAGGTGCATTCTTCGAATGGTGCATATCTTGATCTTGTTAAACAGTGCTGTCTCAATCTGTCACTACCACAGGTGCATTCTTTGGGTGGTGTACATCTTGATCTTGTTAAACATGTGCTGTCTCAATCTGTCACTACCACAGGTGCATTCTTTGGGTGGTGCACATCTTGATCTTGTTAAACATGTTCTGTCTCAATCTGTTATGGTTTGTTCTGAGTCTAATGTAGTACTCTACTACAATAAAGCCTAAACTGCTGAAAAAAAAAAAGTTATGAAGTATTTTAATACGAAGAAACTTAAATGTTCTATAATTTTTAGGTCCTGCATAACTTTACAACTGATGTTCTACGCAAGCAACTAGAAATTAATAAAATACTGAATGATTTCTTTAATATCAACTGAAAAGAAAAAAAAACAACAACAACACACACAACAAATGACTGACCTTTCCTTTATTTTTTGGCTGAGCCCCGCCAACCAAAGAAGCGTGGTAGATCAGACCATATTTGGGCGTGTCATGCTTTGTTTTGAGTGCCCTGAAAAGTGCCTTCTCTGCCCCCAAGATCTGGACTGTTGATGATGGGTGCTTCGCCAAATTCAACAATGAACCTGAAATGACCAACAAAAAAAAAAAGGTCGGAAAATTATGCAACACGCTATGGAAAACAAACCAAGTAATATTTACTTCTGCTGCACAAGTCCTGTCAAGTATAGACTGGATACGCTATAAGAAAGCATAACGGTAAAATGTAGAAACCCCATCTTCATGTCATTAAGGCATACTGGGATACAGTGTTGGGCGGGCATTCGCATACACACACACACCATTAATTTATAAAAAAAAACTCATATTAATAATAATAAACATGGTCTTTTAAACTAATAATACGGCTATATTCAGAACAGAACAGAATCTGCCTCAGAGGTAGTGACGAATAGGAAATCCTCACTAATAAATCAGGGTCAATAAAAGTTTCCATCATTGGCGGAGAGTCTGTTCCACAATATCTTCTAATAACAGCTGGCGGGTGGGGTGAACAACGTACCACACATGGAATACACACCTGCATGGGCAATCAACCTTGCACCAACCAACTCCCCAACCAGCACAGTCAAATTGGGAGCAACCATGGCCATTCGTTCCTTCAGGTAGCTGTACAGTTCATCTCTTGTCTTGGACATTTCAATAACCTGTTTGAATAAAGCATCATTTTATTATACCATCCAGTACTTACTTTAAATAAGCCGTTCTTAAATGACAGAGGTTCAAGATCAGACTCTGGCGTAACTGCATTCACGACAGCCCTGTGTAAGCTCTGCTGCATCCATCCAAGAGTATGTTTGCTAACAGTTCCCATCAGGTGTTGGTTCTGTATGATACGTTTTCTGCCACACAGTTCAGATTGCCTGCCAGCACCTTTGCCCTAGCTCCAGCAATCTTTTCATTATTCTTTCATTCCCGCTCTTCATTTTCCCCCAGTCTTTCCAATACAGCTTTAGCAATGTCACCCTTGTCTATTTTTGGCTTGCCATTTATTTTAGCCTGTCAAGCAAGCCTATCTGCCACCACCCACCCACCCAAAATGCCATTTCTTAAATGACAATAATAGGGGACAGTGAGACAGTACTTAAGTTGAACTGTTAGGGACCTACTGCTAACTGCCTGTCACAGGGTTAGTGAACTGCTACTGATCAAGACCCTATTACATCACACAGTGTTCCTCATATCAAACAGCAGTTTAGCCAAGTGAACAAGGGGTGGAAATGGAAAAACTAACGCTGTCATAAAAATGTCATGCAAATATGTGTCTTCAACAGAAGAGCCACAGACACCACATCATGTCTCCAGAGTTGCCAGCTATACAACCCACTCAGGCAAGAACCTGACCAGATCCCAGCGATACAGGAGAAGCTCTATGGCGATGGTGAAACCCAAGGATAAACCATCAAATCTGTGAAAGAGATTGGTGTTAATGTCTGAAAGAACAAAGAAGCATTTTGCAATAAAAAAGCAGATTTCCTGGCCTGGCCGTGTAACTGTGGGACAACACCCTTTGGTAGGAGAAGCACACAGGACAAGGAAAAAAACAACAATAATGTGACAATTAAAGCATATAATAAAAAATAATAAAAGCAGAAAGATAAAAGAATATAAAGATGACAGAAGCATCATACTGCCAGTGTGAAGGTGTAGAAGATTACAAGATAATCACAGAGAGAGAGAGAGAGATGAGGGAGAGAGAGGGAGAGACAGAGAAGATCTGGATGTGGTGAAAAAAAAAAAAAATGAAGTCAAACTTCACAAGATCCACTGTGCCAAAATATCAGAATATTGTAAATATACATAAGCCCAAGTGTTTTATGTTTGGCCCATGGAACAATGCAGGACAACTACTCCAGAGACATCAACAAGCTGTTAATTACAGTAAACTCTGCTTTCTCTGTCTTTGGAATTAAACTTTTTTCTCTTTATAAATGTGAAATTAAATGAGATTTCTTCTTCGTTCTCCCTCAAGAGGATGTTGATTGCAGTTATATGCCTTTTTGGCCCAACACATCCAACTTCAGCCTGGCACACTTTTAGGACCAGGTTCACCTTATTGTAATCCCTGTTCATTCACCCAAGCTACTGTCTCCACAGGCACCTTTGGGAGATAGAACAGGGCCGTCGCTGGCTATGGTTCACCAAGCCTGACACCGCAGTTGGATATGGTTCACCAAACCTGACACCATGGCTAGCTATGGGTTAATTAAACCTGACACCGTGGCTGGCTATGGTTCACCAAACCTGACACCATGGCTAGCTATGGGTTAATTAAACCTGACACCGTGGCTGGCTATGGTTCACCAAACCTGACACCGTGGTTGGCTATGGTTCACCAAACCTGACACCGTGGTTGGCTATGGTTCACCAAACCTGACACCGTGGTTGGCTATGGTTCACCAAACCTGACACCGTGGTTGGCTATGGTTCACCAAACCTGACACCATGGTTGGCTATGGTTCACCAAACCTGACACCGACCAATATTTCAATCAGCTTGAGACTGTAACTTTATCCCAGATGAGATCAAACAGACGAACTGTTTCAATTATTAGCCAAAATACTGCTAAGAATTGGACTAGGATTTTTATTAATCGTGACTTCTTCAATGGCTGTGACTATATATTTTTATTTACCCCCAATTTATAAGCATGTTTTTTAAAAGATTTAATAGTAATATTGCCATATGCAGTACAGAATAGAATCTGCCTCAGAGGTAGTGACGAATAGGAAATCCTCACAAACATGTCAGGGTCAATAAAGGTTTTCCATCACTGGCAGATATTTCTGTATCTGTTCTAGTAGTAGTAATAGTAGTAGTAGTAGTTGTGGTTTCGGGAGGGAGGGGCCCATGCTGAAAACCTCATTCTCAGTTACACCCTTGCACAGATAATAAACCTACACCGATCATCTTCTCCAACCAACATATTCAAGCAAGCCTGGCCTCTGAAACAATGCAGGACAACTATAACAGAGACATCAACAAGCTCTTAACAGTAAAACATGCTTTCTCTGTCTTTGGAATTTTTTCTTTAAACTCAAAATTAAATGAGATTTCTCCTTTATTCTCCCTCAAAAGAGCACTGATTGCAGTTATGCATCTTTAGGTCCAACACATCAAACTTAAGCCCTGTGGTTCATCTTTTCATTGCGATTCCTAATCTACTTGGCCAGGGTAATGTCTGTTTTCAGGGGCACTACTGGGAGGTAGAACAGCCTCATGCCTGGCTATGGTGCAAGCAGCCAGCTATGGATATCTGACCACCATTTCATTCAGCTTAAGCAAGCACTGCATCTTCACCTCAGATCAGGTCTAAGAAGCTGAAACATCAACAGCATATAGTCAAGCTGTTTCAAATCTTATGAGATGCAGCTAAGAATTCAACCAGGATTTTGATTAATTGTGACTTACTCGATTGCTGTGTCTCCTGGCTACAAATGATGACATTCATTCATTTGCATGTCCCCTGCGGAATTTTGCCTCCCTAACAGCACTCCTGTAGGCCTCTTGATTGTGAGCAAGATGGCCTGCAGCTGATGCATCCATTTGCAGATCATCAACGATGTCTTGCAGCCATCTTCGCCTTGGTCTTTCTCTTTCCCATTATGTACCCCTCCAAGACTGTCTTCTCTAGATTATCATGATGTTTAATGTGTCCAAAATATTTAAATTTTCTCTCTTTAATCCTCTTTACTAGCCAGCCTTCTTCAATATTAAGTTCTTGTAGTATGCACATATTTGTTCTTTTTTGTGTCCATGGTATTTGAAGAACTCTTCAGTAGCATTTACATTCAAAGGCATTTATGTGTTTCTCAGCTGTTTTGATAAGTGTCCAGGTCTCACAAGCATATGTTGCGATGGTGACATTAATCTATATAAATGTTGTCATTTAAACATTTTACATTAATAATTATACATGCTGTTTTATATAATTAATAAGTCTTGCCATGTGTTATACAGAACAGAATCTGCCTCAGAGGTAGTGACGAATAAGAAATCCTCACTAATAGATCAGAACCAACAAAAGTTTCCATCATTGGCAGAGACTTCTGTATCTGTTTTATATGTCTAAAGGAGGAGGAGGAGGTGGAAGTGATGGGGGAAGAGGCCCCCATCAATTACACACCTGCGTGGACAATAAACCTTACACTAAACAGAAGCCACGGGCCACCATGTAACTATGGGAAAATATGCTACTTTGTCTTCTGAATTAAACTTTTTTCCCCTTATAAACTCCTTGAAATCAAATGAGATTTGGTATTTTAAAAAAAAAGAAAAAAATTGAGATGTCAGAAGGAAAAAAAAAAACAATATTAAGCTGGTAAAATTAAATATCAGAAGAAAACAATCAAAAATAAAAAACCACTTAGCCACAAGAAACTAAATCACTAATTATTCACAGACATGTCATTTCAAGTCTTGAAGAGAATGAAAGTAGAATTACAGAGAACAACATTACAAATAGCCCACTACCTGGTCACACAAATTCTTGATGTTGAAGATGTCCTCTGTGGAAATCTCTGTACCCATGGAGATTTCCGCTGCCCACTTCAGCTCCTTCTCCAGGTGTTCGGGCAAAATATCTGACAGATCTGTCTTAGATGCATGTATCCGATCACCTGTATCACAAGATCCAGATAAATACATTTTATTAAAAGTTGCTCCTGGCCGACCTGGTCACGTAAATGTCAAAGTACTATTAAAGATGTAACCTGTCGAGTGATCTTAAAGTACAACCTGCTGGACAGTGATGAAATTTTTAAAAAGAAAAAGATCGCCAGAAAAACCTGCAACTACCAAACTCCTCTAACTCACAAACTTGTTTGGAGAAACACAACGGCTTAAAAAGACCCATACATTCCACTATCTGGCACAAATGAAAAATGGTACCTGACAGTGTTAGGACAAACCACCTTTGAAATCACAGATTGTCTGCTGGAAGAAGACACACAAAGGAATACAGTGCAACATGATTATCAATATAGGAAAGAAAGAAATAGAATCCAGGTGAATGTCCCATGCATTTGTGCCTACTTTGGAAGCAAGCAAAGACTGAAAAAAAAAAATTACACTCCAAACTTGCCCAGTTGCAAAAGGCATTTAACTTATATAAAAAAAACTATATAAAAAATAATAATCACATGATTTCGTTCCATAGTTTGAATATATATATATATAATCACATGGTTTTGTTCCATAGTATGAAGTATTATTTTAGACTGCTTTTAGCACTAAATAGAAATATAGGCATCACTTCATTTCACAGTAAAATATGACAGCTGTGTCGTATGAAAACAAAAATGCCCATCTAGTCTTGTGGGGTTGTTCAGTAAGGCTAAGGTTAAGCCACATTCCAGTATAATACCACATTGAAACGGAAACAGATTTTTTTTAAAAAACTACTTCCTGCTGATTAATTTAACCCAACTCAAGATAATTCTCAAAAGTTGACTTCCATCTGATTTGAACTAAAATTTAGTAAACTTTTTGGTCATTTGTTTGTTCACATTTTCTTCACTTGTTTTTAAAATAAGGATATGTGTTGACTGTTTACACAACGTTAGCACTTGGAACTAGTTTTGTTCCAAACCTGGAGATCCAGAGAAGAACGGAAAATCCCCAGAGCTGCATACAAGGACAAAGCCTGAAATATGGCACTTGAGCAAAATATGGACAAAGTTGTAGCAACTCTGCCCAATAAAGGTGCTTCTTGACTTGCGGTGATTCGAATTACAATATATTTTGAGTTTACAATGGTGCAACAACGATGCACTTTTAGTACTGTATATTTATTGCTATGACAAACTTACACCTTACATCCTTCCCGTGTCGTTAAACTTCACATAGGGCCAGCATGGTAGCTCGCCAAGATGTCCTGTCTTCTGAGAGTCCTTCAATCTCATCAAAGGATGTTATGCCCACTGAATTGAATTCTCTTAACAATGTCCTCTTTAGAGTTTCACGTGGTCGACCTATTTTTCTTCGGCCTCTTGTGTTCCATTTGATAGCTTGTTTGGGGATTCTGATTGTTTCTTCTCATGAAACGACCAACATATGTCCATCTTCTTTTTCTGATCACCCATGAGACAGGTTGTTGTTTGCTCATCTGTCTAATCTCTGCATCGTTCTTGAATTCATTCCATTTTATACTGAATATTTTCCTTAGTCATTTGTTTTCGAAAGAGTTTAATTTCTTGTCTATTTATTCAGCTGTTTTCCAGCTTTCACATGCATAAATGAAGGTGGATATTACATCTGAATTGAATAATCTTAACTTGGTTTTTGTGCTTATAACTTTTGAACGCTGTATGTTCTCAAGATTCTTGAAGGTTAATGCAGCTTTGAGAATTTGAATTCTAATTTTTTTTCTGGTGAGATAAGAAAAACGGTTTATTTCTTCAACAGCTGTTCCTTCTACATTTGTCTGTCGTTAATGAGAACCTTCATTATTTTTGTTTTATCCTTGTTAATTTCAAGTACTATTTTACTAGCCATTGAAGACATGGTTTTTATTTGCATTGATTTTATATTGTCGCTGATAAGAGTTATGTCATCTGCAAAATCAAGATCTTCCAGTTAACTTCATTTACCGTATTTTCAACTAACAATCTGCACAATGACCCCACTGTTAAGTATTTGTAAAGCACGGACAGCACTGCTGCACCGAGGACATCACAAAGCACACGAGAAAGCGCATATACTCATGAAAACCTTCCAGTCTGCAAGTGCACAAAATGACGGTCAAACAATTGCTTGTGTTGAGGCTGAAGTAACAGCCAGGAAAAATCTGTTCAGAACATTTTCACTTGAATCTGAGACGGCACGATGAGGCGCACCAGGATATATAAATTGATGTGCATCTGAATACAAGTTCCATGGAAACTAGATTACACCATGATGAAATCAGGTGAATTAAAAAAAAACAAAACAAAGTAATGCTACATACCCATGACTTTCACTGTTCTTGCGTAAGCCAAGTTGTCTGTGATGATTTTTGACAACTCAGGAAAGTGCCAGCCGTACCACTCTCTCAACCTCATGATGTAATTGTTCAGCTCTTTATCCACATCATCAAGAAGTGCTGATGAAAAGTAAATGAGTACATACTCCCATCTCATTATATTACAAAAGTAAACAGGTACATACTCCCATCATTTATATTACAAAAGTAAGCAGGTACATACTCCCATCATCTATATTACAAAAGTAAGCAGGTACATACTCCCATCATCTATATTACAAAAGTAAGCAGGTACATACTCCCATCATCTATATTACAAAAGTAAAAAGGTACATACTCCCATTATCTATATTACAAAAGTAAGCAGGTACATACTCCCATCATCTATATTACAAAAGTAAGCAGCTACATACTTCCATCATCTATATTACAAAAGTAAACAGGTACAAACTCCCATCATCTATATTACAAAAGTAAACAGGTACATACTCCCATCATCTATATTACAAAAGTAAACAGGTACATACTCCCATCATCCATATTACAAAAGTAAACAGGTACATACTCCCATCATCTATATTACAAAAGTAAACGAGTACATACTCCCATCATCCATATTACAAAAGTAAGTGAATGCATACCCCCCATCATCCATATCACAAAAGTGAATACATACTCCCATCATCCACATTACAAAAGTAAATGAATGCATGCTCCCTTTATACAAGTCACTCAAAAAAAAAAAAAAAAGATTTAAAACACCCATTATTACCAAAGTCACAAAAATGAATGCATATCTTCCTTTTAAAAATAAAGATCATTCATACTTATTTAACAAAGAAAATAACTATATATGCCACTTATCATAGCTACAAACTAGATCTCATTATCAATTTCAGTGAAATGCAAATGAATAAGTAAGTGGGTTCCACAGACAATGACATCAGAAACAACATGGAAGATCTATCACTTGTACTTGTACGAACTCCCTGTAACTGTTCTTTGCAGCCAGTGCTGTAGAAGTGTTGAGGCACAGCATCGTATCGGCGTGGGAGCTGGTTATGGTGGTTACTTTTTCAGTCCCGGAGTACAGCTGCAAAGCAGGGGAGTGTGCACTGCTTCTTTAGTAGACTCCACCACCATGGGGACTATGGTGATCCCTGCACCGTTAGCCAGGACAGGCCTGTTACTGGGGGTACCACGGAAAGGTGGGACAGGGTCTTGGTCAGCTATGGGATGCTAACCCTAACGCTGGCATATCAGCTATGGATCGCTGATTGCCTCAAGGAGCGTCTTCACCCCTGGGAAGACCTATTATAATCTGGCGACAAAGCTGTCCTATCCTGTGATTACAGGTGATGATGATTGTACCCTCCCTCAAACATGCACAAGAAAACGAGATGATGACAGCAGCAGGCTGTTACGACATTCCGCATACCCTCCCTCAAACATTCACAAGAAAATGAGATGATGATCTCCCTGTCAGCTGTAATATTATGCTCCGGCAAACTCCACTTAGATAACCATGTCAATTATCAGACATATTCTATTCAGCCATGAAGGGTCTGCAACAAAAGAACTAAGGTTCTAGCACTTCTGTTCCCCCTCAGCTTAGAAAAACCTAACACAAGGTGGAAAGTTACGACAATAAATAAATAAAAACATGAAGCCCATAAACTACACATGAAAACAGCTACAAAACACATAAAAACTTACAGACTGCTTGAACAATCATTGTGTCAACCTTGTCTGGGCTGAATTTCAATCTGTATCTGCCCAAGCTGCAGACAAAACAAAAGTTTTAGACTGGAAACTTCTGAATCCCTGGCTTACATATCTCACATTTTCTTGTTTAGCCCTTACTCTCATATTTATCACTACTACATACATGTACTCTCTCTGAACCTTACGGGTGCCCAAGGCACATAAAGCATCCACAAGGGGTTTCCACAAATGCCTGTCCATCACTCCTCCCTCTCTCTGTGGTTCTTCTCCGCGTCTCCTTTGGTCTACCTTCACCAAGGTGTCCATTTCAGCGCTCTTTTTGGAAATGAGCTCATCTGCTTTGTCCTTCACGCATATTTATCTCACTTTCATTTATCTGACACTCATTTATCACATACATATCTTATCACACCTGCTTCAACTGCTCACCTGTGCGCAAGACCGAGGGACATCTGTGCTAGGTGACTGGCTTCAACTGATGGAGAAATGAAACTCTCTAGCTGGGACCGGATGTTCCTCATGAGTTCTTGGATCGAAGAGTTGGTTACACAGCTAAGATCAAACTCTCTCTGCGATGTGTAACAAAACAGAAGCTTCAGTTACCAGCCATATAACAGATAATCACTGTGATAAACATACTCTCATCATATCTTACATCTTTCTCGTGCCGTTAAACGTTACATAGGGCTCACATGGTAACTTGCCAAGTTTTTCTGTCCTCAGCAAGTATGATTTATCTTTGGCAAGTTTTTCCTAGACACTGTGGCATTGATAACTTTTATATCTCAATATAGGTCTACCATGTGGCCTTCTTCCTAACATTAATCTTACCATGGGTATTCTCAAGCCCTTACTTCTTATATTTAATACAACTAGAAACGTTATTTATCTTACCTACACCATCATACCTCCACAAACATCTCACCTTCAGCAGTTTCCCAAGTTTAGCATCTGCTATGGCCAGTTCAGCCTCTGCATCCTTCAGGACATGTTTCTTTATGAGACGTTTCAAGTTTTTGTTAACTTTGTCATTCTCCACAGTCAAGTTTGCTGGAGACAGGAAAATTGACATAAATATTAACAATCCACAAGGGAAATGGACACTCAATAACAACCTCTGTCCTCAAACAATGATCAACAGAACTAGGAAAAGACAACTTTAAAATGAAAGGAAAAAAAAAACCCAATTTAAAATGTACAGGAAACATAAACCATACAACTCTAGCCAGTTATCAATGTATCTGCACTTATTACCTGACCCGAGTACAATGATACACCCTTACTTCTGTTATTTTTACAGAACCCAGTTAACAAAAAACAAAAAAAAGTTAAATCGAAACAATTTCAACATTCTATATTACAACTGCATTAAAATAGTTATAAGATTAAAAAAAAAAAACTATGTACCTGCAATTGCCTCATTTATGTTCTCAAACTTTTCAAAGTGCTTGAGTTTCAGACTGAAAGTAATCAAAGGCAAAGGTACAGGATTAGCATCTACAGTCTTACTTGCTTTAACCATCAGTAACTACAATATTATGTCACTTTTTAACTCTTCCCGTGTCGCAAAAGAAAACAAAAAACGCGGACATTCCTGTCTGTGCCACATACAAAGCATGGGTCTTGATATGTATATGGGGATAATTGTAAAAGTGAATATAACCAATTATTTTCATGTTAAAAGTATATGTATTATGCATCGAAATAGCTGTAAATGTAAGAAGATTTCATAAATGAGTTTTTTAGGAAAAAATATACAGTGTGATGATTTTAGCTGATATATGTGTACTACTTTACCAGCAATGTCTAGATCTACACTTTTTTACACTACTTACCATCAGCAATATCTAGATCGACTTGTCGCCGTATCCGAACTTGTCGTGTGATGATATGTGGCATATATAATGTCCGAAATAACTTTCTAACTACTTTTCCAATCCATTTAATAGTCTAGATCTACCTGGGGTACATTCATGAACAGTGGTCTAGTCGTAGGTCTTGCCTCCGAAGTCACACAAAAGTTGCATATTTTCAATCAAAACATCGATTTTGACTGCCATTTGACCCCCGCTTTCAAAATGGCAACAAGGGTCACCAGACATGCGCAGATAAAACGTGTACAATCAAAAGTTACATTGGTTTTTACACTGAAACAAACCAAAGGCCATGGCACGGGAAGAGTTAACTACCACTATCATGAAAACAATGCTGCTATACAGGAATCTGTACATACAAATAAAATGAGATTTCTTAAAATGCTCTATTTAATCGGCATATACAGCAGACACCTGGATTCTAAGCAAATTAAATTCCAAAGTCAGAAAGAAGAATACATGCAGGAGAAATGTAGATCTACAGAGAATTAGGCCATTATGTCATATGGAAAATGAAAAGAACAAATGCACAATTATCTGAACAACTGAAAATGTGATGTGAACTTCTCAAAGAAATAAGGATCAAGAAAACAAAATATTTTGGCCATAAAAAATAAACATAACAATATACTGAAGACCACACTAGAAGGAAAGATGGAAGGAAAAAAAGAGCAAGAGATAGACGGAGATGTAAGTGGGAAGACAGCATGTGAGAATGGACAGGATACAGCCTAGCTGAGTGCACCATCAAGCCAAGGGTGTGAAGAAACCGGAGACTCATTACTGCCAACCTTCATTCTAAAGATGGCACATGATGATGATGATACAGCACAAATTCTGCAGAATGTCATTTGGATTCCACAGCCATTTTGACAGGTCTCATGTTGCATGAAGTGTGGTCTCAGCCTTAAGTTTATGGCAGATGAATTTGTAGCCTCTTGTATTTCAGTAATGAGAATAGATGGGTGTATGGTTCAGTTTTACAACAAAAGATAAAAAGAGCAAGAAAAATGGACAGAAACAAGAATGGCAGACAAGATGAGTACATGTAAATGAAGGACATAAAACAATTCAATATTTCTCCAAAAACCTTTTCAAGGATTACATACAAAAACAACACAAAAGATTAAAAACTAAAAAAAAAGAATGAGAATTAACAATCACTATATATAGTTTTAATGAAAAATATATATAGTTTTTATCTGTTGTGTTGTTTTTGTATGTGATCCTTGAAAACGGCTTTTGTGGAAATATTGGATCGTTTTATGTTCTTCATTTATATGTACTCATCTTGCTGTCTGCCATTCTTGTTTCTGTCCCCTTTCCTCGCTCTTTCTATCTTTTTTTGTAAAACTGAACCATAAACCTCCATCTACTTTCATTACTAGAACCAGTTTTACTGTAACTGTCATTTCTTTTATGTATTTCAGAGACATTCAAGATTTCAATAACAGATCAATAAAAGATTTTTACTAAAGTTTACATGAAAAACAAAATACTCTGTAATCATACTCTAGCAACAGCTATGTTAGCTTAGCCTTGGCCTAGTTATACATTCACTGAACAAGGAAGAACTCACACTTTGGATGCTTTGTCTGGATTTTGAAACTCCTTGTAAAGGTTGTCAATGTTCTGTAGCTTACTCTCATCCAGAAGCTTCAAACAAACAAACAAAATCTCAATCTCTGCTAAATCTGAGTACATTGTTCATAAGGATGCATTTCAAATAGATTGTACTTAAATAAATGCAAATCTAAAAAAAAAAACAACACAACAATAATCATGCAAGTTCAGATTTTAGACATAAGCAACTATGAAATATTTGCTATCTCTTCTTAATTTCCACGCTTTGTAAGACAAGAATCATTTTAACCTGGTACAAAGTAAGAAAAAGTGACAAAGCAGACATGAGATCTATTGCAGCCAATCTTCCTTGTGGAGACAGCACAATATTCTGCAGAACATAATTTGCTTGTAGCAAACATTGAATTGTCTTGTCTTGTATCTCTCTGGAACTGAGAGCTGGTGTTCTTTGCAGCCAATGATATGAAGATATTGAGGCATAGCAATGTGTCAACTTGGGAGCAGGTTCTGGCAGCTATTTTTTTTTTCAGTCCTTGAGTGCAGCTAAAAACCTGGAGGTGTGCAAAACTTCTTTAGCGGACTCCACCACCATGGGGACTATGGGTATTTCTGCCCCATTAGCCAATCTAGGCCTGTTACTGGAGGTATCAACAGAGATGCAAGACAGTGTCTTGGTCAGCTATGGGTCACTGATAGCCAAAATGGACAGCATCTGTGCTGAATATAGATCTTCAACTAACACTTTCATCAATATTATCATGCAATCCCCATTTTTTTGTTTTCCAAATTATGTTCTATTTATGTATTTTGGGACTAAAGTATAAATGTGTTATAATTTTATGATATATACTTTTCCAGCATTACTTTCAAAACAATTACTACAGAGCATATCAACCTGGAAATAATACGATACTTCTAAAATAGTGTCTTAGCAATCAAGTTAGTAGGAGATGAGCTGTGTCAGTAATCACACCCTTATCACGGTAAGTGAACTAAAGCTGATCAAGACTCTCTAAAAACCTCACCCTGGATGATTAATGTAACAGATCTGTGATACTACATTCATGAGTGCTGACTAAAGTGTTGCCTCTCAATATAAACCTGGAAGACAGTTTTCTCCCCGAAACATTGTCCACGTCGTCTACATCAAACTGATATTAGAGTACGTGTTTATGATAATAGAATATTTTATTTAAAATTTTTAATAATAATGATAATATACCCTGCATTACTTAAACAATTATAAACAGAGGGTATTAAAGGCTTCTTGCACTTCAGTTTCTCCGCAAAATCATGCAACATTTAAACTTCGAAATCTGGGAATTAAAATGGCAATCAAAATACGCAAAAAAATGTAACTATCTTAAGATATGCAAACATATCGTGATAAAAACAAGGAGAATATTTTATACTAACCTTAAATAAAGCGTAGCCTGCCGCTGATTCAAATAATACAAGCATTTTTAAAAGTTCAATGCTCCTTCTCAGGCCTTGTTGTTCAGCACGTGTAGATATAACCGGAAGCTCATTATAAGCCGCTTTTACTTTGGCTATCTTCACGGTAAAGTTGATGATCAGTTTGGCGATTTCTTGCTTCACTTTTCACTCGGAATATTTCATTCTTGCTTGATTGAAATATTTTCATTCTTGCGATGTTTTATACTCAGTCCATTTATATCCTGTCAGCTATAGCACTATTATTGGAGAAGAATGCATGAAACAATTTATCTACAGAAAAAGTGACATTGATTTTTTATTCGGAAGCCTTTGTGACTACTACCACGTCAAGCATGCGAATGGAAACTGAGGCTGTGTCGGCAGCAATGGAATGGTTAGTTGCTCATGATGTGGTTAATGGTGTTATTGTGACGGATTCACAACGTATGTTTCGTACGACACAGAGGAATTTGCTTCGAAAAGAATGGATTCATCTATTAAGCCAGTCAGCTGTGACAAGCCTAAAGTGACTTTACTGTTCAGGACGTGCGGGGGTACATGGCAATGATGTGGCAGAGAGACTTGCTGGACAGACTAAAATAAATGGCAGACTGACAATGGACAAACGGGACTTTGCTAAGGATGTACTGGACAGACTACGGGAAAATGAAGAGTAGGAGTGGAAGAACAATGTAGCTGTGAGGAGACTACTGGAACTAAAAAGTAAAGATAGTCCCATAGCATTTCAAATGCCGTAGGGGGTGAAGCGTTAGAGACCTCATTATGCTGGGTCATCAGCGTATGAGGTAGGGTGACCAGTTCCTTTCCTCGCTGCCTTTACTTCCCAGATTTTCTCTGGTACCCATTTTACGAGGCTGGGTCGACCTCAGAGCCGTATTGGTCGGAAAAAAATCCCGCTCAGCTGGGGATTCGAACCCTCGACCATTTGGTTGCTAGACGAGTGCTCTAACCACTACGCTAGCCGGCCTACTGGAACTAGGACAAATTATTAGAGGCGCTGGCAGAAAATCAGAACTGTATAGCAGAAAACGCATCGTTAACAACTAACATTTGACAGGGACTGTCAGCAAATATACTCTTGGGTGGATATATGGGGTTGTCCGGAATGGAATGAAGCCGGAGTCTGAATTTTGAACTTTGAACATTCTAAATATGGATTTAACTTGTCTTGTCTTGTTTCGTCTTCTGCCTCATAAACCTTTAAGTGAAGATGGGACAAATAAACGTCACGAGAGAGCTCAGCGATTTGTTTTATACAACTGGATATACAACTCTTAACGTATCAAACGACACACATGACCTATGAATATGTTCTGTAGTAAGAAATCTTGACCGTGATGATTTACTTTGAAATGACACAATGCCTGCTTTTAGCATTTACAGTAATTTAAACTTTTAAACGCCCAACTAAGAAACAAAACCAAAGGACAATGGTTTTGTTTTTGTTTTTTTTAGAAAAGCAATGTAAACAACTTATGGTATGTTAAGAGTTCAAGTTTCTGTAAATTCCTTCGCTCACCTCTTGCGTGGGTAGCCTCACACCCCCCCCCCCCCCCCCGTAATTCTTAGCATGAATGTTTGCTGTGGTTTACTGTACGAACCATTTGACTTGTTTCTGGCTGTAGCGTAGTACTGATGCTACTCCCTTTCTCCTGATGGTGTCATTTCTTAGTTCATCTCTTCCTTATTATACAAGCATTAGGTCTTCTCTTTAAAAATCTCATTTCTGTCGTGATGATTTTTCTTTTGTTTTTAGCTGTTAGTGTTCATATTTGACACTGAATGCAGAGAGTTGGTAGGAAAATTGTGCTGTACAGTGCTTTTTCTATAATATATTTTTTATAATGTATTTGTCAGTAAAGGTATAATCTAGGAAAAAGTAGGAACAGCTTTATTATTTAACGAGCACACAATTGTGACGTTTCGGTGTGAATATTAATCATGCAATAACACACAGGGCGAAGAAATAGAGAGAATACAAAATATAAATTCACATGAATGCTATGTAAAACATAGGAATGGAAAAAAATTAGAATAAATTAAAATGAATGGAGCACTTAGCTGTGACTTGTAAGAGGCTGTGGCTTGTAAGAGGCTGTGGCTTGTAAGAGCCTGTGTTCAGATGTGCGCATGGTGGATTGCAGAGAGTGTTTAGTAAATGGATATTTGTGATAGGTGGGTCATAAATAAGGAAGGGGGCCATGGAATGGGGAGAGAGTGGTGGAATGGTAATCTAGCCGGGAGAAGGTGGAATATGTGATTATAGGTAGGGTAGAGGGGTTGTAATCTGATGCTGTGAGGAGGTTCTAAACTATGTATCCCTCCCGGCAAATGAAAAAAATGCAATTAGGGTTGCCTTGTGGCGCCGCTGTGAAAAAGGTGATGGAAAGGATAAAGTGAAGTTTAATCGGTATGCCCAGTAGTCTCGCGGCAAGAGCCACTCATACCACAGCACCTCTGCTCTAGAGGCCGGCCAGGTCCGATATACACCCATATTGGTGAAATATGCCTAAACCAGCTTAAACCAGGGGTGAAATTCGATGGCTACGCATATCGTGGTGCCTCCGCTCTAGAGGCAGGTCACGTTCTAAATACACCCATACTGGGATAATACGCCTAAACCGGCTTAACCCAGGGGTGAAACTCACTATTGGCGAGGATTCGTCCTCCTGGACAAAAGCTCCGTCCCGGCCACCACCACGAAGGGTAGTGGGCCACGACCACAAAATTCTGAAGTCGGAGACACTGGACCAGTGCAGTCTAGACAGGCAACCACCTCTCACCCGACGGGGATATATTCATATCCAAACCACGTCGAGGTTTTCCAGCGAGAAAGTACAACTCTAGACTAAACTGATGCAACGAAAACCATAGTGTCACGCAATGCCGCTTCTGTGACCCACCGAGAATACAGGCCAAAGCCCCGCGATACTCGAGCCCCCGTCCCAGATGAGACTATCGCGAGAACCACAGGAGAAAATTCAATAGTATCACAGGGCGATCTTGATGGTAGGAGCGAACGAAAAAGAATAAGATACCGAGTATTTTCCTTAGGTGAGTTTTCAAAAGAGAAATGAAGAAATACAACATCTAATATTCCGGCGGCAGCCTTTTTCAAGGATTACATAGAAGAACAACACAACACAACACATAAAGAACACAGAAAATACATTAAGAAAATTTGGCTTTTTGGTATCCTTCATACATTTCTGTTGACTTTTATTACGTCAGTCAGTCAGTCATTTGCATGTTCATTGCGGAACTTTGCCTCTTTAACAGCTCTCCTGTAGGCTCTTGGTTGTAACCAAGATGCCCTGCTGCTGATGCTATTCGCAGATCATCAACGATATCTTGCAACCGTCTTCGACTTGGTCTTCCTCTTTTTTCTTTTCCCCATTATGCACCCTTCCAAGAATGCCTTCTCTAAATTATCATGAAGTTTAATATGCCAAAATATTTAAGTTTTCTCTGTTTAAACCTCCTTACTAACCAGCCTTCTTCAATATTAAGTATGGATATTTTATTACCAGAACCTGTTTTACTTTAGTCGTCATCCATTGTAACTAGTTTTCATAATTTTGTGATGCTATTCAACTCAGATAAAACATGGAAGTATATACATGAAAGACGAGCAGTCAAATTAGACATGTTGAATGCAAAAGCAGATCATGAAAGAGATTTGGCAAAAGCAAAATACAAAGACATAGACAAGAAAGTAAAAAGTTCAGCTAGAAGGGATAAAAGAGAATACATAGACAATATGGCAAAAGAGGCAGAAAAAGCAGCAAAAACAGGAGACAGCAAAACTTTATATAACATACAAAAGAGGCTAACAGGTACTATTACATCTAAAGAAAGACCAATCCTTAGCAAAACTGGAACACTATTAACATCAAATAAAGACCAAAAGCAAAGATGGGCTGAACACTTCCAAGAAATACTCAATCGACCACACCCAAAAGAATTGTTAAACCTTGAAACTGACTTACCAGCCCCACAACTAAATGTCAACCTAGATGAAATTAAATTGCATGAAATTGAAACAGCAGTGAATTTAATGGCTAACAACAAAGCTGTAGGTGAAGATGAAATAACAGCCGAGATGCTAAAAGCTATCAATAGTGACAACATGAGACAACTACAGAGAATGTTTAATAAGATTTGGAAAGAAGAAAAGGTCCCTTCTAATTGGAAGAAAGGAATCATTGTTAAAATACCAAAAAAGGGCAACCTTAGTGACTGTAACAACTGGAGAGGAGTAACCTTAATATCAGTTGTGTCAAAAGTATTTTGCAAGGTCATTTTGAATAGACTCAAAGATATAGTGGATACTGCAATGAGAGAAGAACAAGCAGGATTTCGAAAAGGGAGAAGCTGTCTCGACCAGATCTTTACTCTCAGAATAATACTTGAAGAACATATTGAAAAGCAGAAACCATTAATACTGAACTTCATAGATTTTAAAAAGGCATTTGATAGCATACACAGAGATTCATTATGGAGAATTTTATGTCTATATGGAATACCATCTAAAATTGTCAACATCATTAAGGACTTATACAATGGATATGGTTGTGCAGTCAAGACAGAAGAAGGGATGAGTGAATGGTTCCAGATTGAAACAGGCGTGAAACAAGGATGTATACTGTCTCCTTTACTTTTTGGGATTACAATAGACTTCATAATGACAAAATGCTGCACAGGTAACACAGGTATTGACTGGGTACATGGGACCCAACTAGAAGATCTTGATTTTGCTGATGACATAACTCTTATCAGTAATAATGTGAATTCCATGCAAGAAAAAACAGATAGCCTGTCTTCACTGGCTAGCAAAATAGGACTTGAAATTAACAAGGACAAAACAAAAATAATGAAAATTCCCATCAATCAAAATGGAAAAATACACATAGAAGGAACAGATATTGAAGAAGTCAATCAATTTGCATACCTTGGCAGCTAGTAGACCAGGATGGTGACACTAGAAAGGAAGTTAGGATCAGAATTGCAAAAGCAGCATCAGTCTTCAAGAATCTTGAGAACATATGGAATTCAAAAGTTATAAGCACAAAAACCAAGTTAAGACTATTCAATTCAAATGTAATATCCACCCTCATTTATGCATGCGAAAGCTGGAAAACAACTAAAGAAATAGAAAATAAATTAGACTCTTTTGAAAACAAATGCCTAAGGAAAATACTCGGCATCAAGTGGAATGAATTCAAGAACAATGCAGAGATAAGACAGATAACTGAACAACAACCAGTCTCATGAGTGATCAGGAAAAAGAGATTGGTCACATATGTTGGTCACTTGATAAGAAGAAATGATCAGAGAATCCCAAAACAAGCTATCAAGTGGAACACAACAGGCCGAAGAAAAAGGGGCAGACCGCGTGAAACTCTGAAGAGGACATTATTAAGAGAGGCCAAGTTAATAGGCATAAAATCCTTTGATGAGGTTGAAAGACTCGCCGAAGACAGGAAAAATTGGCGAACTACTTTACGAGCCCTATGTTTCGTTTAACGGTACGGGAAGGATATAAGATAAGATTCAACTCTGTTTTCACGAGAATAGAAAAAATAAGTTACAGGAAATTCCATTGTTATTTATCTGTATTTTTGTGCTTTGAGTATGCATTTCAGTCTAATTTTTTGCACTAATAACACAATCAATCTATAACAAAATACTTAAAAAAACAAAAACAAAAAACGTAATTAGACGTTATAACGAGGAGCAGACAGAACCACAAAAATAAGATTTTTAAGGGCAAGCATCTTTCCCATCGCAACATATGCCTGTGAGACATGGACACTTTAACAAAACAGCTGAGAAACACATAAATGCCTTTGAATGTAAATGCTACAGAAGCGTTCTTCAAATATCGTGGACACAAAAAGAACATATATATCCATACTACAAGAGCTTAATATTGAAGAAGGCTGGCTAGTAAAGAGGATTAAAGAGAGAAAACAATATTTTGGACACATTAAACATCATGATAATTTAGAGAAAACCGTATTGGAAGGATACATAATGGGAAAAAGAAAGAGAGGAAGACCAAAACGAAGATGGCTGCAAGACATCGTTGATGATCTGCAAATGGATGCAGTAGCGGCAGGCCATCTTGCTCACAACCGATAGGCCTACAGGAGTGCTGTTTGGGAGGCAAAGTTCTGCAAGGGACATGCAAATTAATGAATGAATGAATGATCGCCTTGTTGTTTCGATCTTTATGAACTAGCAGTGTAAACAGTAAGCTGTGCTCGCATCGATAGTATCTTTGTGCTCAAGGATAGCCTTTTTTCAATATGGCATCAGTTGCCAGTTGTTAGCTCGCAGCTACAGGGAGATCCACCACCAACATATTCTGTGCTCTGTATGTCAAAATATTACGACAACCAACAAATGTTCACTGCCACAATCTTTACGAAATAAATGAGGGATATTAAAGAATAATTAATTACATTTCGTTCTAAAAAGAAAGAGAAATGAAGTTATCTCACTCTCTATCATGCGAGTGTTTTCTCCCCTCTTATAGGAACTAGGAGTTACGCCGCTTCTATTTCAAAATGGCGAGCACGTTCGCAAATCCGACGCAGTTGTTACCTTTAGGTAAATTTATTTACCTTCTTCTTGACACAAAAGGAAACATACAGCGGATGCATGAATAGCAAATCCAATTAGATTAAATTCTGTTTATGTTAAATAAGAAGATTTTGGTTAAAGCTCTACTATCTGCATATTTTAGCCGTATACTGGCTCGCTGGATTTAATGAATTGTTTCATACTTCATATCTCTCTCTCTCTCTCTCTCTGAACCTTAAGTGCCCAGGGCACATGGGGCTTCCGCAAGGGTTTTCCACAAATGCCTGTCCTTCGCCTTTTTTTTCTGCTCTTGCCCAGGTGAGCCCTCTATTGCTCAACATCCATTCTGTTGTTCTTCTCCATATCTCTTGGTCTACCCTTACTTCTGTTCCCCTGTAGTGTCCATCTTAGTGCTATTTTTGGTAGTGAGTCATACTTCATATACAGTACATTTAAGTGTTGAAGGGACAAGTAGGCATCTTGATACCGATTTGCTTTATATATTGGGATATTTAAGATTTCTGTTATTTCCTCCCTCCTTCTCTTGCACAGGTGGCATCTTCCTCTGTTACCTAAGAATCTTAGTGTGAATGTTTTCTGTGATGTACAGTCTGGCGGTAATCGTGTACCGCGGCCAAACCATCTGACTTGCTGTTTCTGAATGTAGTGTAATACAAGTGTTATTCTAACCTTTGCCCTGATAGTGTAATTTCTTATATGGTCTCTTCTTTCACCTTTAGTGTTCTCCTTAAACATCTTATTTCTATCACGATTTTTTTGTTTGTTTTCGGTTTTTAGTGCCATATGTGACATTGATAGCATAGAGTTGGAAGGAAAATCATGTTGTACAGTGCTGTTTTTGTTGTGATATATTTGTTTTTCAGTAAAGGAGTCATTTGTCCAATGGCCTGATTTGCTTTATTGCATCTGTTCACAATTTGGGCATCAGTTTTCTCAGAGGATGATATTATGCTGCCTAGGTATTTGAAATGTTTCACTTGTTTCAAGGACTGGTTGTCCAGAAGGATCTTAATTGAGATTTCTTCTCTTGCTGTGTTCATAACTTCCATTTTTTTCACCATTGATCGTTAAGTCTTTTACTTGCTAAGTTATCCTTGTTCTGCTGTAGGTCTTTCTCCGATGTGGCTACAAGTGCTTGACCGTTGGTAAAAAATGAGTTGTGAGTTGATCATTGTACAAATAAATTGTAATGACCAGTATTGTTTCTGAGCAGGACAGTGTTACAATTTTTATTATATTTCTTTATAAGTATTTCAGTGAATAACCCTGTCCGATAAAAAAACAATTGGACGTCTACAGAAACGGAAGCAAGGGAAAAAACAAATGCAGATGGAAGGAGAAATGCTTATCAGGAGACTAAGCCTATGAAGGTTGTGGATGAAAGGCAGCTGCTGGAAGTCCCCAACCTGACTGCAGACCTCCTGGAACCTAAACACAAGATGCAGATAGGCAGCTGGAGTGTAAGAATACTTAATCAGACTGGAAAACTAGCACAAACCATCAAGGAAATGCACAGATACAAACTAGACATATCCTATAAATGAGAGATTACTATATGCACACTTCAACTCAAGATTCACGAAGCTGTCTATTATAGTTTGTTATGCACCAACAGAAGCAGCTGAAGAAGAATTAAAAGAAGATTTTTACAACAGCCTCCAAGCCACAATAGAAACAATACCCAAGCATGATATGCTACTCAGCTTGGGCGACTTCAGTGCAAAAGTAGGTGAGGGAAATGAAGATAGAAGAAGAATCATGGGAAGAGAAGGAATCAGAGAAATAAATGAAAATGGAGAAAGACCGCAGTTTCTGTGAAGAAAACATGATGACCATCGGAGGGACCATTTGGAGGTCCCCAGATAAAACCACAGAAACCAAATCAACCACTTACTAATAAACAAGTGGAAACGGTCACTACAAGATATGAGAGCAAGGAAAGGAGCAGATGTAGGAAGTGATCACAACCTTCTGATAGCAAAAATAAAACTAAAATTAAAGAAATCCAAAATCAGAGAACACAGAAAGGTGCGCTTTGATACAGCAAAACTGAAAGAGCAGCAAACAAGGATTGAATTCTCAATAGTACTTAAGGACCGTTTCAGTGTCCTACAAGACGAAGCAGAAATGTCTATACTAGAGTGAAACACTACAGAAAACAGCAAAAGGTGTGCTGGGATATCGGAAACAGAGAAAAGAGGAATGGATAAGTGAGACCACATGGGAAAAGATAGAGCAAAGAAAGGAAATTCAAGAAAAAATTACTGAGCACCAAATCACAAAGGCTAAAAGAATAAGTTTTAAGTAGTTATGCACAAAAAGACAAAGAAGTGAAGAAATCATGCCGTCAAGATAAATGTCAATACTATGACAACTTAGCAGAGAAAGCAGCATATGCAAATGACATGAAAACCATATACAAAATCACAAAGCAGATGACAGGTAACTTCAGCACAAGATGTGAGAGTGCAATAAGGATACATAAGGGACAATTGATCAGTGGAGAAAGAGAAAAAAATTGAGAGATGGAGGGAACATTTTAACACCCTGCTAAACAGAACACAAGCAGCACGAACAATAGACATACCTGCAGCAAAAACGGAACTAAACATCAGCACAGGACCAATGACAATAAGTGAAATAAAAGAGGCAATAAAGAAGCTAAAATTAGACAGAGCACCAGGTCTCTGACATGTTAGTTCTAGCCAGGTATTCTAGCAGTGTTTAAGATGTTAGTTCTAGCCAGTGTATTTTGCTGAGATGTTGAAAGCAGAAGAAACAGAAACACCAAAACAATTCTGCCGGATACTACAAATTTGGGATATAGCCAGTGTATTTTGCAAGTATTTGACTTGCTAGTTCTCATCAAAATATGCCAGCATGTTGTTCTTATCAACATGCATTAGCAGTGTTTGACCCATTAATTCTTATTATCCAGAGGAGTGGAAAACTGGCCATATAATAAAACTGCCAAAGAAGGATGACCTCAGAGATTGTGGGAACTGGAGAGGCATTACCCACCTGCCACTCACCAAGTATTTTGCAGAATAATCATCAACAGAATTTTACCGGCACTGGAGGGAAAACTTCGGAAAGAGCAGGCAGGATTCAGGAAAGGAAGATCATGCATAGACCACATATTTGTATTTAGATAAAAGAGCAGGCAAATGAATGGCATAGCACAACATATGCACTGTTTATAGATTTTGAGAAAGCCTTTGACAGTGTCAATAGTGATGCACTGTGGAAAATTCTAAGATGGCATGGCCTCCCCCATAAGATAGTGCCTTCCATTTGAGATACTGGTGTCCATCTGTCACTATGTGCCCATTTTAGCCTATTACTTTTTATTTCCCATCAACATAGTTTGTTAGTGTTTGAGATGTTAGTTCTAATATATGAGGGTTTTCATTGCAGAGTGATCTGTGGAGAAAATACCTCCAGCAGCTTTAGGGTACAAACAGGAGTGAAGCAGAGATGTGTAGTATCGCCAACATTATTTATCTTGGTAATAGACTGGTTAATGAAGGAGGCAACATCAGACAAATGCAGAGGATTACAATGGACCCATGACACAGTGCTAAAGGACCTTGATTTTGCGGACGACATCTGTCTGCTATCAAGCAGCCACAAAGATAATGCAAGATAAAATAAACAAGCTATTTCAGAATGCAAACAACATAGGATTAAAGATCGTCGTAGGAAAGACAAAGTTAATGAAGCAAAATGTGAACAACAGAAATGTACTGAGAGTAGATAGCAAGTTAGTGGAAGAGGTCAACGAATTTGTATATCTTGGCAGTCTTATATATCTTATATCCTTCCCGTGCCGTTAGACGTCACATAGGGCTCGCAAAGTAGTTCGCCAATTTTTCCTGTCTTCGGCGAGTCTTTCAACCTCATCAAAGGATTTTATGCCTGTTAACTTGGCCTCTCTTAATAATGTTCTCTTCAGAGTTTCACGCGGTCTGCCTCTTTTTCTTCGGCCTGTTGTGTTCCACTTTATAGCTTGTTTTGGGATTCTCTGCTCATTTCTTCTCATCAAGTGGCCAACATATGTCCATCTCCTTTTCCTGATCACCCGTGAGACTGGTTGTTGTTCAGTCATCTGTCTTATCTCTGCATTGTTCTTGAATTCATTCCACTTGATGCCGAGTATTTTCCTTAGGCATTTGTTTTCAAAAGAGTCTAATTTCTTTTCTATTTCTTTAGTTGTTTTCCAGCTTTCGCATGCATAAATGAGGGTGGATATTACATTTGAATTGAATAATCTTAACTTGGTTTTTGTGCTTATAACTTTTGAATTCCATATGTTCTCAAGATTCTTGAAGATTGATGCTGCTTTTGCAATTCTGATCCTAACTTCCTTTCTAGTGTC
The DNA here is from genome assembly GCA_009760885.1 of Achatina immaculata. Taxonomy (NCBI): domain Eukaryota; kingdom Metazoa; phylum Mollusca; class Gastropoda; order Stylommatophora; family Achatinidae; genus Lissachatina; species Lissachatina immaculata. Next base: position 3,582,932 of record CM019715.1, on the reverse strand, counting down.
ACCATCCTGGTCTATGTAGCTGCCAAGGTATGCAAATTGATTGACTTCTTCAATATCTGTCCCTTCTATGTGTATTTTTCCATTTTGATTGATGGGAATTTTTATTATTTTTGTTTTGTCCTTGTTAATTTCAAGTCCTATTTTGCTAGCCAGTGAAGATAGGCTATCTGTTTTTTCTTGCATGGAATTCACATTATTACTGATAAGAGTTATGTCATCAGCAAAATCAAGATCTTCTAGTTGGGTCCCATGTACCCAGTCAATACCTGTGTTACCTGTGCAGCATTTTGTCATTATGAAGTCTATTGTAATCCCAAAAAGTAAAGGAGACAGTATACATCCTTGTTTCACGCCTGTTTCAATCTGGAACCATTCACTCATCCCTTCTTCTGTCTTGACTGCACAACCATATCCATTGTATAAGTCCTTAATGATGTTGACAATTTTAGATGGTATTCCATATAGACATAAAATTCTCCATAATGAATCTCTGTGTATGCTATCAAATGCCTTCTTAAAATCTATGAAATTCAGTATTAATGGTTTCTGCTTTTCAATATGTTCTTCAAGTATTATTCTGAGGGTAAAGATCTGGTCGAGACAGCTTCTCCCTTTTCGAAATCCTGCTTGTTCTTCTCTCATTGCAGTATCCACTATATCTTTGAGTCTATTCAAAATGACCTTGCAAAATACTTTTGACACAACTGATATTAAGGTTACTCCTCTCCAGTTGTTACAGTCACTAAGGTTGCCCTTTTTTGGTATTTTCACAATGATTCCCTTCTTCCAATTAGAAGGGACCTTTTCTTCTTTCCAAATCTTGTTAAACATTCTCTGTAGTTGTCTCATGTTGTCACTATTGATAGCTTTTAGCATCTCGGCTGTTATTTCATCTTCACCTGCAGCTTTGTTGTTAGCCATTAAATTCACTGCTGTTTCAATTTCATGCAATTCAATTTCATCTAGATTGACATTTAGTTGTGGGGCTGGTAAGTCAGTTTCAAGGTTTAACAATTCTTTTGGGTGTGGTCGATTGAGTACTTCTTGGAAGTGTTCAGCCCATCTTTGCTTTTGGTCTTTATTTGATGTTAATAGTGTTCCAGTTTTGCTAAGGATTGGTCTTTCTTTAGATGTAATAGTACCTGTTAGCCTCTTTTGTATGTTATATAAAGTTTTGCTGTCTCCTGTTTTTGCTGCTTTTTCTGCCTCTTTCGCCATATTGTCTATGTATTCTCTTTTATCCCTTCTAGCTGAACTTTTTACTTTCTTGTCTATGTCTTTGTATTTTGCTTTTGCCGAATCTCTTTCATGATCTGCTTTTGCATTCAACATGTTTAATTTGACTGCTCGTCTTTCATGTATATACTTCCATGTTTTATCTGATATCCATGCTTTTCTATTTGGTTTTTCCAATCCAGCGCTTACTTTTGCTGCTGTGATTATGGCTGTGCTGTAAGAATTCCATAACTCATCTATACCTATCTCCTCAACTTCACTGGGTGTTTTGGAATGATTGGCAAGTTCCTGATTGAAATTAATGTTAGTATTTATATATCTTGGCAGTAGAGTAGTAGAAAATGGAGACAGCACAAAGGGCTTCAACAGCAGACTTAATAGAACAAACCAGGCTTTTGCAGTGCTGCAGTCTATATGGAAATCTAAAAAACTAAGCATGCAGATGAAAATCAGGATATTTAAGAGCAATTTTCTAAGTGCACTACTCTATAGAAGTGAATGCTGGAAAATCACCAAAACCATAGAAAACAAGCTGAATTCTTTCCAGACTAAATGTTTACAAAGAATTAGAAAAATATTTTGGCCAAATACCATAAGAAATAACATCTTGTTGGCAAAAATGCAGATAAAGTCACTGACAGCAGTCATTGAGGAAAGATGCTGCGGTGGTTGGGACATGTGCTCAGAATAACTGACAACTCACTACCAAAAATAGCACTAAGATGGACACCACAGGGGAACAGAAGTAAGGGTAGACCAAAAGAGATATGGAAAGAACAACAGAAAGGATGTTGAGCAATCGAGGGCTGACCTGAGCAAGAGTAGAAAAAAAGGCTAAAGGCAGGCATTTGTGGAAAACCTTTGCAGAAGCCCCATGTGCCCTGGGCACTTAAGGTTCAGAGAGAGAGAGAGATTTTAGTAAATATAGTCTTCTATGCTATTTCATTCTCGAGTCACATTCTTTATTTATAGGATTTCTCCTGTGTACAAAGATGCACTTGAGGCTTGTGACTGAAGATTATAAATTATTGTTTGTCTGATAACCATAGAATAGTTGCTCTCAGTGTTTTCTCCACATAACCCTATTTTCCCTGCGTTCTTGGCCATTGGTCCAGATTCAGGAATTTGTAAATAACAGAATGTTGTCATTTCTTTAATGAATGTAGTTTAATGCTGGGCTTGTAAAATGTATATGGAGGAATTTCATGTTTTTATGAAGACCTGTGTTGTTTGTTATTGCCTGAAGACTTGTCCTTCCATTTGAGATACTGGTGTCCATCTGTCACTATGTGCCCATTTTAGTCTAGTACTTTTTATTTCCCATCAACATAGTTTGTTAGTGTTTAAGATGTTAGTTCTAGCCAGTGTATTCTAGCAGTGTTTAAGATGTTAGTTCTAGCCAGTGTATTCTAGCAGTGTTTAAGATGTTAGTTCTAGCCAGTGTATTCTAGCAGTGTTTAAGATGTTAGTTCTAGCCAGTGTATTCTAGCAGTGTTTAAGATGTTAGTTCTAGCCAGTGTATTCTAGCAGTGTTTAAGATGTTAGTTCTAGCCAGTGTATTCTAGCAGTGTTTAAGATGTTAGTTCTAGCCAGTGTATTTTGCAAGTATTTGACTTGCTAGTTCTCATCAAAATATGCCAGCATGTTGTTCTTATCAACATGCATTAGCAGTGTTTGACCCATTAATTCTTATTATACTTTTATTATTATATTTTGTATATGTATATACTAGCAGTATATGACTTATTAATTCTAATTAACATGTTTTAATAACGCTTGAATCTTATTCAGCATTCTTTGTGTCACACCATCTATTTGCATTGAATAAGGTGAACCAAGCAGTTTTTTCCCTACTTGTCTGAAGGGACTGTTTCTCTGGGAATGGGTGAGATGGACAAGCTGGCAGAATATATAATTATCCATGTTCTGATATAGGTCTTTTCTCTGATGTGGTTATAAGTGCTTGGTTGTCAGTGAATAAAAAAGGAGCTCATTTATTTATACATTTTTTTTTGTGACTTTGATTTCAGAGTTGGTGGACAAGTGCATTGGGTCAAGGATTCACATCATCATGAAGAATGATAAAGAGATTGTGGGGATTCTTTTAGGATTTGACGATTTTGTCAGTATCCTTTGATGATGAGTTTAGTTTGTTCACATGTATTAAATTTACAGGGAGGCGGTTCTCTAGTTTGTTCACATATATTAAATTTACAGGCAGGCAGTTCTCTAGTTTGTTCACAAGTGTTAAATTTGTGGGTAAACAGTTCTCAAGTATTAAATTTACAGGCAGGCAGTTCTCTAGTTTGTTTACATGTATTGTGTAAGTATAAACACAGAGAAATCAAGTACCACTCTGTTCACTCTCTCATCTAAACAGAAACCAAGTAAGATCTTTGTAAATGAAATATCTTTAAGGATGGACAACCAACCCACTTACCTAGGAGTGACTCTTGACTCAAAACTGACCTGGAAGCAACACATCAACAGTGCAGAAGCAAAAGCCAGAAGAAAACTAGCCATATTAAGAAAATTCAGTGGAACCACATGGGGAGCTAGTGAAAGAATCCTCAAGAATGTATATCAGCAAAGTATTCTACCACATTTAGAATATGGCTCAACATCTTGATGCACAGCATCAAACACTACGCTGCATAATCTAGACAAGGTACAAAATCAGTAACTACGGATTATCACAGGTGCCATGAGGTCCACACCAATAGTAGACATGCAGAAAATAGTTGGTGTTCAAGCGCTAGAAGAACGTAGAGACACAAAGGTCATGACCTTGGGAGAGAAATTCCTCAGCTCTGTAAGCCATCCCCTGAAGGAGAGATTCAATAACTTGGCACTAAGACGGCTTAAAAGAAGCAGCTTCATTAATCAGGCCAAGCATATGTGTAAGCTGATACCTGACCTTCCAACAGTAGTCGCTCCATTATCATCTGTACCAGAGCATACACTTTGGAAAGAAGCAGATTATACACAAATAACTATTCAGACTGAAGTGAAAGGTGTGCAGAATGGTGAGATGCAGAGCAGTCTTGTAAGATCAACAGCCACACATAGTGTTCTAGATGATAAATATCTATGTGACACCTGGATACGTGTGTATACAGACGGATCTGCACATAATGCCATAAAGAATGGAGGGGCAGGAGCACATATTGAATATCCAAACAATACCACTGACAAGATTTCCATACCCACTGGAAAATACTGTAACAACTATGATGCAGAAGTTCGGGCAATTATTGCTGCAGTTGAAAAACTATCAGACTCCAGAATTGATATGTGCCCCATAGTATTTCTCACAGATGCAAGATCAGTACCGTAAGCTCTTCAGTGCAACAAACTACCAGACCTTAAGGATGCCTTGTCAAAAATTGGCTTACAACACGGAGTCACTTTGTAGTGGATTCCCTCCCACTGTGGGATGTACCAGGCAATGAGAAAGCTGACCGTCTGGCCAAAGAGGGCACTGAAATGGAGCAACCAGACATGCCGATCACCTATAATCAGAAGAAAAGCATGATAAAAACCTACAGGAAGCCACAAATATACCACCACATGATAACTATCATATGCTAAATAGAAAGGAACAAGTCACCATTTACCGTCTCCAAACAGGACACAGCCGACTCCGAAGTCATATATATACAAAGTTTAAGGTTGGTACTACTAATCTGTGTACATGTGCCCAGGTACCCCAAACTGTGGAACATATCTTCTAGAACTGCACCAACTATGAAACAATGAGAAATAATTACTGGCCCAGTGAAACCATTAAAGAAGATAAGCTGTACGGTTCCATACATGAATTACAAAAAACAGTGAAATTTGTCCAAGAGACAGGACTGCAGATATAGACAGACAGTGTGAAAGAAGAAGAAGAGTTTACATGTATTAAATTTACAGGGAGGCAGTTCTCTAGTTTGTTCACAAGTGTTAAATTTATGGGTAGACAGTTCTCTAGTTTGTTCACATGTGTTAAATTTATGGGTAGACAGCTCTCTAGTTTGCTCACACATGTTAAATTTACAGGGAGGCATTTCTGTAGTTTGTTCACATGTGTTAAATTTACAGCGAGGCAGCTCTCTAGTTTGTTCACATGTGTTAAATTTACAGGGAGGCAGCTCTCTAGTTTGTTCACAAGTGTTACATTTACAGGGAGGGAGCTCTCTAGTTTGTTCACAAGTGTTAAATTTACAGGGAGGCAGTTCTCTAGTTTGTTCACAAGTGTTAAATTTACAGGGAGACAGTTCTCTAGTTTGTTCACAAGTGTTAAATTTACAGGGAGGGAGCTCTCTAGTTTGTTCACATGTGTTAAATTACAGGGAGGCAGTTCTCTAGTTTGTTCACAAGTGTTAAATTTATGGATAGGCAGTTCTCTAGTTTGTTCACAAGTGTTAAATTTACAGCGAGGCAGTTCTCTAGTTTGTTCGCATGTGTTAAATTTATGGATAGGCAGTTCTCTAGTTTGTTCACAAGTGTTAAATTTATGGATAGGCAGTTCTCTAGTTTGTTCACAAGTGTTAAATTTACAGGGAGGCAGTTCTCTAGTTTGTTCACAAGTGTTAAATTACAGGGAGGCAGTTCTCTAGTTTGTTCACAAGTGTTAAATTTATGGATAGGCAGTTCTCTAGTTTGTTCACAAGTGTTAAATTTATGGGTAGACAGTTTTCTAGTGTGTTCACAAATGGTAAATTTATTTACATGGATGTTCATGTATATTCACAAGATTAATATGAAACATGTGATTCTTAACATTAATTTTAGATATGGTGCTTGAGGATGTCACAGAATTGTAAGTATTTTGCATAATAGCACCATAACAACATACTTAAAACATATGGGTATATATGTGTCAGCAGAAAGGCCTGGAAACAATGGTGACCATTCTGTCTTGATGCTGGTAACAAGGACTGGGTAAGACCTTGTCCTGCTTTTCCATTATTGCTCCTAACAACAGGCTCAGCCCGGCCCTCCCTGTGGTGGTGAAGCCTACAAGGAAGCTAAATTGTTTGGGTCTATTTTTGATCTTCAAGCTAGGCATCCCCTTGCCAGACTTGACCAAGGCCCTGTCCCACCTCTCTGTTGGTATACCCAGTAAAGGCCCAGACTGGCTAACGGGGCAGGGATCGCCATAGTCCCCATGGTGGTGGAGTCTGCTAAGGAGGTATTGCACAGCCTGTCTTCTAGGTTCACTTCAGAACTGAACAAAATACCTGCCGTAAATTGTCCCCAAGCCAACATGATGCTGTGCCTCTATATCTTCACTGCATCGGCTGCAGAGAACAGCAGCTCGCAGTTCCAGGGAGACTGAAGAAGAAGACCAGACTTGACATGATGTTTGTGTCTCATCACCTTCATTCTGTCAGGTGCTAGCAACATTCTGCTTGTGGTTCCTGGCAGGTCAAGCATCAGGGAGTCTTTCCTGTGGTTAAGAGCAGCGTGGAGTTTCTAGGAAGGGGTGATGTGTCCGCTTTGCTTGGTATTATTACTTATAGGACAGAAGATAGAAATTCTGGCAGCAGAGAAAAAGATATTCCGGCAAAAAATGGCCATGAAGACAAAGTGAAAACTTGAACATTGTATGGTGGTAAAAACTTGAACATTGTATGGTGGTAAAAACTTGATATTTTAAAGTTGGTCATATATTGAAATCCTTGTTCCCTGAAACTGCAGACTACTGCTCTTTGTAGGTGACTCTCTGAAGATGTTGAATCATAGGTTTTGTGTTGGATGGGGAGCTCTGTGCTTGAAGTCCTGGAGTGAACCACAGGAAATTACTTACATGGCAAACTACAACATAGCCCCTAGCCCTTTAGCCAAGCTGGAAGTGAACATCTTATTACTTTGAGCACCATCATTAAGTGGATCAGGGTCTTGACCAGCTCTTGTGACCAGTGTCAAGTCTTTTAGGATAGATATCCATATATGCATTTTAAAATGAGATTGACACATGCTAAAGACCTGCACCATATACAGAGACCTCAGAACCCAGGTATGGCCCCGAGAGAGAAGCATGGGGGAGAAACTCCGGGGTTCCAGTGAGGACCTCATGCTGACAGCAGGATTCATGAAGGCAGCCCAACTTCCTGTTTAGAAAGCTGAATATAAGAAACGGAACACAGAAGAAGAAGAAAAAAATGAGATAAGCCTTCATGAAACTGAGAAGAGTAGAAATGAGAGCTAAACTAGTGAAGGCATAGTCTTCTACAAGGGATGATTGATAAATTCTCGGCATAAGGTACAACAGATTATTTGTGGACAACTTTTTTGGGTTATTTCTCAACATAGTCCTTGCAAGTTTATGCACTTAATCCAGCAATCCTGGAGCATACGGATCCCTTCTTTGTAAAAGTCAACACATTGTGCCAGTAGAAAGTGGTGAACGACATCATCTGAAGCAAATTTGCCACTGAGCTCCTTTTTTAGTTTGGTAAACAGGTAATAGTCCGAAGGGGCCAAATCTCGGGAATAAGGAGGATGTTCAAGAAGCTGGAAGCCGCATTCATGAATGGCAGCCATTGCCACCGCCGTCTTTTGAACTGGAGCATTGTCTTGATGAAAGATGACTCCTCTCGTCAATTTCCCTCGACGCTTTTCCTTCAGTTTGACCCGCAGTTGGTTCACAAAATTATCACAATAGGCCCCGGTTACCATTCTGCCCTTTTGAAGATAGTCTACCAATAGCACACCTTCTGAATCCAAAAATTTTGAAGATAGTTTACCAATAGCACACCTTCTGAATCCCAAAAGATGAAAGCCATCACTTTGCCTGCAGACAGAACCACCCTTGCTTTCTTTGGAGGTGGGGAATCCATGTTTCCACTGCTTTGACTGTTCTTTGGTTTCTGCTTGACAATGATAAACCAAAGTCTCATCCATAGTCACAAATTGCTGAAGAAACTTTTCAGCAGAAAAATGGACAAGATTGTCTCTTGACATGTTGAGATACTGTCGTTTGTGATCAGCTCCAAGAAGTCTCGGGACCCTTTGTCATTTGAAGATTATTGTGAATAATGGCATGAACACGTTCCTGGGAGATGCCCAACTCAGTTAGTTGTCGATCCTCCATTATCATGTCATGGATTCTGCCGGTGGTTACCATTCTTGGTCTTCCTGGATGGGGATCATCTTCCAGACTTTCCCTTCCATGTTTGAATTGAGCTGCCCATTTCTTCACAGTGCTGTAAGAAGGGGCACTCTCTCCTAGATTCTCTACTCTATCTTCATGGATCTCCTTCGATGATAAGCCCTTGATGCAGAGGTAACGAATGACTGCTTGATGAGAAATTTTATCCATTTTCTCAAATTCTGCCACCCCTTACCACTTCAGTAGCCTGTTAAAAAAAAAATTAGTTGCAGTTAATTTCTTGAAACTTAGTGTTTAATCTTACATTAACCTGATCTACAAATGCACCTAACATCAACTGTGTTTTTTTCAAGCATTTGTACCTTGTGCCGAGAACTTATCAATCACTCCTCATATCTATTTAGTTTTGGTAACATGTTGTTATGTTCCTCCACAAGTTCCCAGTTTATCTAGATTTGTATCATCAAGACATAGTGAAATTAGAGTCATAGAGTTGGGAGCCTGTTTTGGATGAATTCAGACAGCATTATTTATGCTGTGAGGGGGTAGAGGACACAACAAAGAACAAATATATCCATACTACAAGAACTTAATATTGAAGAAGGTTGGCTAGTAAAGAGGATTAAAGAGATAAAACTTAAATATTTTGGACACATTAAACGTCGTGATGATCTAGAGAAGACCGTCTTGGAAGGGTGCATAATGGGAAAAAAGAAAGAGAGGAAGACCAAGGCGAAGAAAGCTGCAAGACATCGTTGATGATATGCAAATGGATGCATCAGCAGCGGGCCATCTTGCTCACAACCGAGAGGCCTACAGGAGTGCTGTTAGTGAGGCAAAGTTCCGCAAGGGATGTGCAAATGAATGAATGGGGGTAGAGGTGCAGACATCCAGGACTTGGGAATGAGGGAATGTAAAAAGAAATATAAATCTTGAGAAAATGAGGGAATGTAAAAAGAAAAATAAATCTTGAGAAAATGAGGGAATGTAAAAAAGAAAAATAAATCTTGAGAAAATGAGGGAATGTAAAAAGAAAAATAAATCTTGAGAAAATGAGGGAATGTAAAAAGAAAAATAAATCTTGAGAAAATGAGGGAATGTTACTTTAGAAAAGAAAAACAGCTGGGACATTTGATGATCTGTATAGTGCAGGGTAAGGAAAGACTATCATCCACATTACATCACGGAACACGCTTCAGATGTTTGCCAGTACTTCTGTAGTCCATTGTTTTTGTTACCAAAGTGACCCTGTTTCATGCCTTGAATGGCTTGGTAAAAAAAATTATACGTTTTATTTTGGCTTTTGAAGATTCAAAATTTAAACTACAGTTGTAAGCTAAATAAAGGCTTTACATTATTTCCTTGTCAGAACAGCAAATGTGTTTATTATGAAGTTGTTTGTGTGGTCTTGGCATTTTTTAGCCAGGTAAAGTACATAGCTTTTCAAGATAATACATGTGGTCTGAATTTTTCTTTTCTATGTTTTCTTAGTGAAAGTACACCAGAAGGCAGACGAGTGACAAAGTTAGACAAGCTTTTGTTAAATGGGAATAATATAACAATGGTAAGATGTTATTTTAAAATTCAGAATTTTTTTTTCCTACTAAAAAAATATTTTCACTATGTTGGCTGAAAACAGAAGTTAGACAATCTGATAATCAGTGGAAAACTCGAGGAAAAATGAAAGAAAGAGATGCGAAACACAAAAATTTATCTTAACAGACAGACCAACTGGCACTAGAGAAGAAGAAAGCATAGAATGGAAACGTGCGATTGCCAGTACTTATCGTATGGTACATAATGAATGGAATGTTCATTTTAGATGATGAGCTATGATTTGGTAGTTTGTTTCTTTCAAAAGCTTTTCTTTTTGTCGTCAACTTCTGGAAGCAAAGATGACCATGTTGAAAGTGACACATGGAAATTGGGGTTAGCTGTCTCAAACTGGCCAAGACCCTCTCCAAACTCCCAGTTGGTGTCCTCAGCAACTAGCTCAAACTAGTTAATGGGGCAGGGCTTATTGTGGTACCCACTGTAATGACATCTGCTGAGATTTTTGGGCTTGTATTGTGACATCTTCAGCTGTCAGTAATGTCATGCTTACAGTTCCAAGGAAGTATAACAATGTGTTCATCAAGAGTACAGTTCCAAGGAGATATAACAATATGTTCATCAGTAGTACAGTATTGTACATCAAAATCAAGAACGAGAGTAGTTCAGTCTATAACAAACTAGCATGTCATGCTAAAGGGAGTGGATTGAAGCTTTTGGCCATCACCTATGCCAGTTCATGACAAGCTGTATGGAGATCTTAACAGCCTAAGACAAATGGCAGCATTCTTTAAAGATATCCAGGTTAATGTCTGAAAGTGTTCGATGAAGAAGAGGGATTGAAGTTAGCTGTAAAAATTGATGCCAGAAACTTGTGGAAGGAAAAATTCAGACGCTTTTCGTTGTCTGTCTGATGGTTTTGGAGCAAGCAGATGTTGCTGTTGTGAAGTTGCTGATCATCATTTTCATGCACAGCTTCATTTATGATTGATTCTACCAATAATAGATCCCCATAATCAAACAATAACGGCAAGAAATCCTAGGTCCAGTCTTACTTTCACTTTCGTCTTTATTATTGATCATTTTCTCTTCAAATGATGCCATTCACAGTCACTAATTAAAAAAAAAAATTGCCCTAGAAAAAGGAAATGCAGGGTGAGGCATACTAGAATAAATTATACAAACATTTACCAGTGCATGATTGTAGGACATCATTTCAGAATTGTATCAGCGGGTTTTCCAAATTGCAGTGAATGAAAAAAAAAAACAAATGGCTTTGAGTTTCTATAATGTTATAATTGTTGTCTTTGTTTCTACCTGTATATTCCTCTCCGTGTGATCTGTCCTTCCAGGAATGTCTTTGTCTAACCAGGTGCCTGCTTTGTGAGTGTGATGTTTAGACTTTCATTGCTGCTTGTGCTCCATTGTCTTGCCACCCAGCAAATTCCCCATTTCACAGGAAACAATCTGTATTATTGTACTCTCTAGATTGTCTCATGTTGTTTACTAAGTTCTCACATATTCTGCATAAATAAACTCTAGATTGTCATGTTGTTTACTAAGTTCTCACATATTCTGTATAAATAAACTCTAGGTTGCCATGTTGTTTACTAATTTCTCACATATTCTGCATAAACTCTAGGTTGCCATGTTGTTTACTAAGTTCTCACACATTCTGCATAAAGTCTAGGTTTTTATGTTGTTTACTGAGTTCTCGCATATTCTACATAAATAAACTCTAGGTTTTTATGTTGTTTACTAAGTTCTCACATATTCTACATAAATAAACTCTAGGTTTTTATGTTGTTTACTAAGTTCTCACATATTCTACATAACTAAACTTTGTAACAATTGATTATTTTTCTGATTCACAGCTTGTGCCTGGTGGAGAAGGTCCAGAAGTCAACTGAAACATATCCCATTATGCCTTTTGTTTCATTTCCCATAATGCTTCGTATTTCATTTCCTATAAAACATAGAGTGCATGGAAGACTTTGAGTGTGTCAGAAATTCTGACTGCAGAAAGTTAGTAGCAAGAGTTCAGTTAAAAAATTTTTTTTTTTTTAGGGAGATTTATCCAAAAAGAAGGAAAAAAGATGAGAGAAATGTTTTGTTTTGTTGAATGTAAGGAGCAAATTGAAGAAGACATGTTATATGAGTCATTTCTTGAAGTTATAAAAATCAGACTAAAAAAAAAATGTGAAAAAAAAAATATTTGTTTGACTGTAACAGAATTTTTGAAGTGAGACTTGGTCATTTTTTTTTATTACATGCTTGAGTTTTGTTTTTGTGTAAAAATATTGAGCTGCTGAATAAATGATTAAGTTTAAAAAAAAAAAAAAGAAAACAAAATGTCAGTTTCTTCCCCCCAAAATTTGTGTACTATAATACTTTGTCCTGACGTCGTTGTCGTCGTCTCGTCGTTTTGAGAATGTTGTGAAGCTGTAAATATTGGTTTCTTTGCCTTCTTATATTTTTATTTATTTTTTTTTTGGTCTTTTCCTCCAACCTAATCTTTTATGTTACCCTCCAAATTTTTTTTCCTAGAAACCTGTACGCTGTTTAAGAGAATATGAAGATGGTGAGGGTGTGCAAGAGAGAGAGAGAGAAAGAAATAAATATCATCATTTGATATCATCACCACCTTAAAAACTGCTGAATTAATTTATCTTACCCGAATCCAGGACAAAATGTAAAAATTCTATCTGAATACAGAACAAAATGTAAAAATTCTATCTGAATACAGAACAAAATGTAAAAATTCTATCTGAATACAGAACAAAATGTAAAAATTCTATCTGAATACAGAACAAAATGTAAAAATTCTATCTGAATACAGAACAAAATGTAAAAACTCTTATTTGACTACAGAACAAATGTAAAAACTCTGTAACAATATTTTTATTGTCATACATTTGTATCACAACTATTAAACAAGTTATCAAATAGAACATGTTTTTATATCCACCTTATAGGACACAACAACAAAAAATGCTGAGCATTTAATTTAATAAATAATACAGAAGAGATGTATGGCACAGGACAACAGAAGATGGGAGAAAAATGTGATACAGAAACTAACTAAAGAATATGAATGGTAAAATGCATTTTCAGTAGGAGATAAGATTCTTCCAAACATGATGATGATGACAGAGAAGAGTATTGAGACTTGAAGGTTATTTACAAACGAGGGGTTGATGTGGTAGTTCTCAGGTGAATGAGACAGTGGTTGGCCATCCTAGGTTAGCAAAATATAGTCGACCAAATATATAATGATATCCAAAACGTCACATGTATATGCTGTCTGGGGTACTCCAACATTGCTGGCAAAGAAAAAAGCTGACCATCTTGCAGCAAGGGCCAAAGTTCAAAATTCAGACTCTGGCTTCATTGCATTCGGGATAACCCCATATATGTTTTGCCGCATGCCTCGGCATCCATCCAGGAGTATGTTTGCTGATGGTTCCCGTCAAATGTTGGTTGTTTATGGTGTGTTTTCTGCCACACAGTTCAGATTTCCTGCCAGCACCTTTAATTTGTCCTAGCTCCAGCAGTCTCCTCACAGCTACATTGTTCTTCCAATCCCACTCTTCATTTTCCTGTAGTCTGTCCAATACAGCCTTAGAATTGTCCCCCTTGTCCACTGTCAGTCTGCCATTTATTTTAGCCTGTCCGTCAAGTCTGTCTGCCACATCAATGCCATGTACTCCTGCATGCCCTGGACTGTAGAGCCACATTAGGCTTGTCACAGTTGATTGGCTTAACAGATGAACCAATTCTTTTCGAAGCAAATTCTTCTCAGTCTTACGAAGCATACTCTGTGAATCCGTCACAATGACACCATTAACCACACCATGAGCAACTAACCGCTCCATAGCTGCAGACACAGCCTCGGTTTCCATTTGCATGCTTGAGGTTGGGGTTTTGTTGCTTACTGAAATAGAAGAGTGGTGGCGCAGGGTTTGGGAGCCTTTGAAGTCGCCACTTTAAGCAAGGGCCAACCTCCTCTTCTTTGTTTGCACATTGGCAATGATGCGTGGTAACCTGATTTTTGTGATGCGCCTTTTGGCTGGGCACCTCCGACTTCAGCACCTTTCCTTGCTGGGGTAGACTGTGGTCTTGCTCAGACTGCCATGAAGACAGTGTGGCTGGCCTGGCCAAAACTTTGTTTTCCAGCCTCTGGCGGATGTACTTTCCACGTCAGATCCAGCATGCAACGCTGGCTGGCCAGACGGCTTTGAGACAGTTCCACAGAGATACTCTGACTTTGGGATGAGGAATCTGATGAGTGCTTCAGTGATATCCATTCCCTGCCACCTATAGTCTGCTGGCTATGTTTAGTTTACATCATTCTAATAGCCATTGTTGTAAAGACCCATAGGCTTTTCATGTCCTGATTTTCCTCATCCCTACCAGCTATCTCATGTCCCCATCCGTCTGCCATCCTAACATTACAATTAATGTTGATTGTTACAGGTTTCAAGGCTACAAAAGTAGGTCAGAGTTTTTAAGTAAACAGATCTATGTTCCCTGTCTCACAAAGACTATGTTAAGATAAGTGTGCTCTTAACACAGTTGTTCCCAGGGGGTAAGGGCCAATCCATAAGGAAACGTCAGTTTGAAATGATAAGACATATGATAAGCAGCTGATAAAATAATCTGTGGAAAAAAAACCTTCCTCATACCATTAAATGTCATGAGAATTCAGAGAAGACAGTCTTAGAAGGGTACATAATGGGAAAAAGAAAGAGGGAGACCAAGGTGAAGATGGCTGCAAGACATCGTTGATGATCTGCAAGTGGATGCATCAGCAGCAGTGCTCACAACTGAGAGGTCTACAGGAGAGCTGTTAGGAAGGCAAAGTTCTGCAAAACTGACTGACTGATATACCATACCTACCTCAGTGACTGACTGACATGTCATGCCCACATCAGTGATTGACTGAAATACCATGCCCCCCCTAAGTGATTGACTGACATACCATGCCCACCTCAGTGACTGGTTGACATACCATGCCCACCTCAGTGACTGGTTGACATAACATGCCCACCTCAGTGACTGACTGATATACCATGCCCCCCTCAGTGACTGGTTGACATACCATGCCCACCTCAGTGAAATGCATGTCCTCAGAAGTTGAAGCAAATCCCATTTGTGCAATAGAATATAGCCATTTACAACCAACACAGTATTGGTATTATATAAGCCAAAACACTAAAAGACATCCTGATGCTGAATGCAGAACACTCATGGGCATGTCCTAGGTATAACAAAGCAGCTCTCTTAGACCAGCAGCAGAGCTAGGTCATGTCCAGCATCCAGTCCACCAAAATCATACTCATCTCCTAATGGTGCCCCTACCCTATTCACAAACTGCAGCCTGGCCAAATGAATAAGAAATGAATGAGAAGGCAAACCAGGTTCTAAAAAAAAAAAAAACCATACTGAAGTCTGATGTGCTAGGCCAAAAAAGGTCAGATGTCACAGCCTAGCTACAGACCATAACACAACAACTTTTTGAGGGGAAATGCTGAAGATCTACAAATTGCTATACTCATAAATCATCAGTGTTTCACATGTAAATTTAGAAGTCTTGTAGGATCATGCAAATATCTGGAAAAGGCAGAACAAGCTGGATTTAATCCATCCATGTCCTTTGTCAGCGACTGACCAAGCAAACACGACCAAGTATGCCCTGTAGCATTTTGCAACGAATTCTCTCCGCCTCTCATGGTCTGCAGCCAGCCTTTGTTTGTGCCCCAGCTGTGCTGCATGCTACTCATTTCCGCTTCTATAGTTCTTCACCATGTAGCTTTTGGTTGGCCTCTTTCTCTTTCCCTCAGGTGTCCATCACATGATTGTTTTAGCGATGTCGCTGGGGACTCTTCGGAGCACATGACCAATCCATTTCCAGCAATTTTGTTGTTGTTGTTGCTATTGTGATAAGCATATCTTCTAGTTCACATTGGGCACATAGGTCTCTACTATTTATTGTCTGTGGCCAGTAAATATTCAAAATCTTTCTGAGGCAGGTTGTGTGGAATGAGGATAATTTGCTCATTTCCTTTTCAGTCGTTCCCCAGCTTTCTGCTCCACAGAGGATTATGGGTAACATCTGTTGAGAAGTTTCGTCTCTGTTTTGATCACACTTTAGTTACAATCTGTCATTCCCCAGCCTTTTGCTTCACAGAGGATTATGGGTAACATCTGTTGAGAAGTTCCGTCTCTGTTTTGATCACACTTTAGTTACAATCTGTCATTCCCCAGGTTTCTTCTCCACAGAGGATTATGGGTAACATCTGTTGAGAAGTTCCGTCTCTGTTTTGATCACATTTTAGTTACAATCAGTCGTTCTGACACTCCTGTATACATTACACTGAAATCTGCTCGCAGAAAGCAATTAACAATTTTTTTAAACATAAAAAATAAATGCGGGCATAAAAGGGCTAATGCATATATAATGCCAAAATACACAATTACTTAAAAAAACCACTGTCACAATCCCTTTCTATTATTTGCTAAAGTGTCAGGTTTATTTTATAAAAAAAAACCAACCCAAAACTAGTCAATTTCAATCACAAATGTTGGTATTAATTAAATACAGGAAAAAATGATTTATTTAAGTTTCATTATATGTTCAAGTATTACATTTTTTAAATATAAATTTCATACGGCCATCCATCAGAATGCAAGGAAGATGAAGAAAAAAATGTATAAATGAGACAATTTCTAAAGCTGTAAACAGATAAGATTCTGTTGTTGCTCTTCTCATTTAAATGACAGCCAGCAAAAGTTCAAGACCAAGGTAAAGTCACAGAAATAAAAATCTAGTATTGCTCCTGGACAAATTGAACTAATCAGTCAAACGACGAAGTCTTGTGACCCGAGCGACCTGTTGAAGATCTGTGCGCCTTGACAGCTTTATACTCTAGCGCTAATTGTGAACCAGGTGGGCCAGTAGCTGAACTGCTTTTGGTCCGGATGTCCGTGTCTTTAACCGCGCGCTGGTGTAGATAGAAGCCTGCAGTGACTTTCTCATTTTCCCCATGTGTGCTCTGTAAATCTCTTTTCTGAAAATGTAATCAGAAACGCGTCGGCTGAACTTAATGGAATAATTGAGAACATAAGTGCTGGAGCTAAATAAAATGTAGGACATCTATATGCATGGTGAGGTGCACCGAATTACTGTAAGTGTGTGTGTGTGTGTGTGTGTGTGTGGGGGGGGGGGAATGATATCGTGTGAAGGTCAGTCACAGAATCCGAAAGGGAACACAACCCTGTTTTTTTTTCTTGTTCTGACACGAACTATGGAGTTGTCTGCTCTTGCATCCAGTGTGTCAGTAGATGATGCTGACTGTATTTCCGCTGCTGTAATAAAAAAAAACAAACAAACGATCCAGTAGCTTCAGCAAACATCACTGTAAAGGGATGCACATCTTGCGCTTCAGTCCAGCAGCAGAGAGCACACAAAGGAAATGGAAACCTGACCAGAGGTGTGTAGATGGAAACTACAAGTACCTAGTCTCGCCTGTAAACCCCTTTGGCAGGAATCATATGCACCTTCACATCATTCACAAAACTATTGAAACACGCTGAGGAGCACTTTAAGGAAATGTGGGTCTTGGCTTATCTGCACTTTAATCATAGCAGATGAATAACAATATTAAAAAAAATGACATTTAACTACCTTGACCGGACAGCCATGCCTTGCCTTAGTGACAGAATGAACCAGGTGCTGGACTGGGCTACTGGTTTTAGAGTGCCATGGTAATGAGACATTTGATGCTGTGGATAATGAGGCCTTCCTCTGTGACTGTTTAGCTCTGTCCTATGAGATGTATGTGATGTCATAAAATCATTGCTACACAGTTTTATGATGTCTATACAGCATATCCTAGAACCTTCATCGACTCATTGTTTTTTCACCTATCAAATCCTTGGTGTTGTTCTGAGTTTTTGGGCACTACAGACTGACAGTGTGCATGATGATATAGCAAAGACATTGTGTGAGATTTGGAGAAGATTATGACAGCCTCTGAAGATCTGGAGAGCATATGAGAAATGATCTTCTTTGCAGAATCTGTATCTGAGAAATGATCTTCCTGGCAGACTCTATATTTGAGACATAATCTTCTTTGCATAATCTAGATCTGAGAAATAATCTTTCTGGCAGACTCCAGATCTGAGACATAATCTTTCCCCTGGGAACAAGTGAGTTAAGAAATACTTACCTTAACATAGTCTTTGTGAGACAGGGAACATAGACCTGAGTGCTTAAAAACTGACCTACTTCTGTAGCCCAGAAACCTTTAGCAATCAGCATTAATTGTAACTGTTATTTTTGTAAAATGTAATGTCAGGATGGTGGACGGATGGGGACAAGGAGATCACTGACGGGGATGAGGAAAAATCTGATATGAAACCAATGAATCCAGGACGTGACAAGCCTATGGGTCTCTACAACAATGGCTGTCAGAATGAAGTAAACAAAATAGAGCCAGCAGACTATAAGTGGCGGGGAATGGATATCATTGAAGCACTCATCGGATTCCTCATCCGAAAGCTGGAATGTCTCTGTTGAATTGTCCCAAAGCCATTGGGCCTGATGTGATGAAGGAGATTAAGTACAGCCACCAAAGGCTGGAAAACAAAGTTTTGGCCAGGGCAGCCTACACCACTGTCTTCATGGCAGTCTGAGCAAGACCACAGTCTACTCTAGCAAGGAAAGGTGCTGAAGTCGGAGGTACCCAGCCAGAAGGTGCATCACAAAAATCAGGGTACCACGCATTATCGCCAAATGCATATAAAGAAGAAGAAGAAGAAGAATTATTCTTTCTGGCATACAATAGATCTGAGAAATGATCTTCTTGACAAGACTCTAGATCTGAGACATAATCATTCTGGCATATTATCAGTCAGTCATTTGCATGTCCCTTGCAGAACTTTGCCTCCCTAACAGCTCTCCTGTAGACCTCTCGGTTGTAAGCTGATGCATCCATTTGCAGATCATCAACGATGTCTTGCAACCATCTTTGCCTTGATCTTCCTCTATTTTCTTTCCTGTTATGTGTCCTTCCAAGACAGTCTTCTCTAAATTCTCATGACGTTTATGTCCACAATATTTAAATTTTCTCTGTTTAATACTCTTTACTAGCCAGCCTTCTTCAATATTAAGTTCTTGTAGTATGGATATATTGGTTCTTTTTTTGTGTCCATGATATTTGAAGAACTCTTCTGTAGCATTTACATTTAAAGGCATTTATGTGTTTCTCAGCTGTTTTGATAAGTGTCCAGGTCTCACAGGCATCTGTTGTGATGGAAAAGATGCATGCCCTTAAAAAATTATTTTTGTGGTTCTGTCTGTTCCTCTTCACAGCTTCTTTAGTTGTTTTACTTTTTGAAGAGTGACAGATGTTCTCCTTTTAATTTCCCTCATTGTATCTCTATTATTAGTTAGTAGTGATCCAAGATATTCAAAATTCTCCACCTCTTCCAATTTTTCCTCATTGATACACATTTCAGCTGCCTTGTTTGTTTTGTCAGTTGTCATCAATTTAGTTTTTTTCATATTAAGATAGAGGTTTTGCTGTTCACTGTTCTTACAGACTGACATAATTAGTTTTTCCATTTCTTTTTGTGTTGTGGGCAGTTCTGTTTTTGTGTTCTGGCATGCTATAGAACTGAGAAATGATCTTTTTGGCAGAATCTAGATCTGACAAATGATCTTCTTGATAAGAATCTAGATCTGACAAATGATCTTCTTGATAAGAATCTAAATCTGACAAATGATCTTCTTGATAAAAATCTAGATCTGACAAATGATCTTCTTGATAAGAATCTAGATGTGACAAATGATCTTCTTGATAAGAGTTTAGATCTGACAGATGATCTTTTTTAGATCTGACAAACAATCTTCTTGATAAGAATCTAGATCTGACAAATGATCTTCTTGATAAGAATCTAGATCTGACAAATGATCTTCTTGATAAGACTCTAGATCTGACAAATGATCTTCTTGATAAGAATCTAGATCTGACAAACAATCTTCTTGATAAGAATCTAGACCTAACAAATGATCTTCTTGATATGACTCTAGATCTGAGAAATGATCTTCTTGATAAGAATCTAGATATGACAAATGATCTTCTTGATAAGAATCTAGATCTGACAAATGATCTTCTTGGATACACAACCATGGTAATCAGTGCCAACCTTTGTTTATTAGCCTGCTAAAGGAGCATCACAGCCAGATAGTAGGAATACACAGAGGCAGAAAGAGAATCTTGCCTGACCCTAGTTACTTGGCATCATCCTGGAACTATCAAACTTTCTCCTAACACTTGTGTCAGGGAAAGTAACTCTGAAACTGCAGAAAATCTTTCTAAACTCTAAAACACTATAGAAGTGTGCCAGGTGTCCTGTAAATGCAACTAGAAACTGTTGGCATCTGATGCCATAATAAAGATTTCAGACAACATGACACACACACTCCAGGGTGAAAATGTGCCACCACTTCCTTCGGTTTCCAGAGCAGCTGGGTTCCACCTGCTGGAACATGCCAATCTCTCCCCAGCTGACCAGACTCTTGTTATCACAGTAGCATGTGTACCTAAGGCATCCCATGGAAGTAGTACAGAGCCACAGCCAAGCCTAAATTGGCAAAGATGTTACCTTTCCTATGCAGAAAGTTATTTTCGGCGTTTTGCTGAGATCCAAGTGTTCTTTTTGAAAGTTATCTTTGCTTTTATTGTTACCGATGTATTGAGTGCAGTTAAAAGATAAGCCACCTAAAAGATAAGCCACCTAAAAGATAAGCCATCTAAAAGATAAGCCACCTATTAATGGCTCAAGCCCGCTAACCCACCGCTGTGAAGTAGTGTCAGCAACTGACTGACTTCATATAATGTATCGCACATGCTGGGTCACAGAGGAAGGGGAGACAAGCAAGTGGTGGTTTAGTTTCATTTAGATAGCAACATAATACGTAAGTGTAATAATCGTATGTGTAATGGGGAACTGTGCAGCCATAGTCTGCTTATGCAATTTCATCTCATCTAACCACGCCCTTGGTGACTGGTTAAACAACGGCTGTCCAGTACGTAGGGCAGCAACAAATCCTCCCCGTTCTCATGGTCTACAGCCAGCCATGCTGACACAGTTGTTCAGCTGTGTATGTCCAGCGACAGCGAAATATTGTGTGGTGATCTTTCCTTTCCAACGTTTTTTTTTTCCATGAGAGAAAAGTCAGACATCTTTGGTATCATGACAGAAAAATATAGTATACAAAAAAAAAATCATGATTAAATACGAATAACCACAACCGCTTTCTTCTTCTTCTTCTTCTTCTTCTTCTTGGAGCTGCCATCTGGTGTTATTTGCAGTTTATGCAGGAAAGATGTTGAGGCACAGCATCGTGAAGCCGTGGGAGGAGGTTAGTGTGGATACTTTTTTCAGCCACCGAGAGGAGCTAGAAAAGCAAGTGGGTGTGCAGTACT
This sequence comes from Achatina immaculata, assembly GCA_009760885.1. Taxonomy (NCBI): domain Eukaryota; kingdom Metazoa; phylum Mollusca; class Gastropoda; order Stylommatophora; family Achatinidae; genus Lissachatina; species Lissachatina immaculata. Next base: position 3,561,548 of record CM019715.1, on the reverse strand, counting down.
TCTTTAGCGGACTCCACCACCTTGAGGATAACGGCGATCCCCGCCTTGTTAGCCAGGCTAAGCCCGTCACTGGAGGTATCAAAAGACGGGTGGGAGAAGGTCTTGGTATTTTATAATTGGGTAATACATATGATTTATGTGTGAGTGAAGTCGGAGACACTGGACCAGGGAAGTCTAGATAGGCAACCACCTCTCACCCGGCGGGGATGTCTGCGTATCCTAATCACGCTGAGGTTTTCCGGTGAGAAAGTCCAACCCTGGACTGGATGGGCAACCACCTCTCACCCGGCGGTGATACACGGGTATCTCAAACACGTCGAGGTTTTCCGGTGAGAAAGTCCAACTCTGGCCTGGGTGGGCTAACGCCTCTCACCCAGCGGGGATGCACTGATATTCCAAACACGTCGAGGTCTTCCGGTGAGAAAGTCCAACCCTAGACCAAACTGGTGCAATGAAAACCACTGTGTCACGCAATCCCGCTTCCGAGACCCACCAAGAATACAGGCTAAAGCACCGTGATACTCTGAACCCCTTGTGGTCCTTTCGTGGAACTCGTGTGGTCTATTCTGGACCACACAGGGGACCACGGGACCTAACGAGGACCACATGCGTGAATTCAGTAGGTTCACAGTGCGGTTTTTGGTGGTAGAAGTGAACGAAGAAGAAGAAGAAGAAGAAGATGTGTGAGTAACTACGTATAGTGTATACGATATACTTTTAAGTGACAGAACAGAAATAAAAAAAGTACTAGAACAATTCATAAAAAAGATAATGGCAATAATACATTCACGTAGGGCGCCCCCCCCCCCCCAACACCAACTGTAGGCCTGTGCCAATTAGCCCACGCTAACCCCCCTCCCCCCCAGCCTGACCTGGTTAGTGGCCATGTTTTCCTTGACCGGATGGCACACTAGGGGGTATCTAGATCAGTGGTTCCCAAAGTTGGCGGTTATACCTCCCTCTCTGGAAGTACCGGGTTGACCCACAGAAGCAGCAAGGAGAAAGATGAGCAGCAGCTGTCAGAACTGAGCAAAGTGTTAGGTATGCGATGTGGGAAGCAACGGTGCAACAGCCTCAAAAAGTCTGAGAACCACTGGTATAAATGGCTGAGTTTATGAAACGGGAAGTACTAAGAGTGTAACAGTGAGGAACCTACCTCTTGCTGAGGCTCAGTTTGTACAAGAGGCACAGAGGTAAACTGGGCAGTGTCTGAGCAGAGGTCAGGCACAGAAACAACTTCTGGAGCTCGGCTGCTAAGCTGACGGTCACTGCTGGGGCGGAACTCCAGGCTGTTGCTGGTACCGCTGGTGTTTTTATTTTTGTTCTCCTCTGGTGAAAACAGACAATCAAATTAAAGCTGTACCACCATCAGCACACGATCCTCACCCTGCGCACACTTCCCACTGGCCTCTACAAGTACACTCACAGCTATTACAGTACATAATGAAACTAATGTTATTTAACCCATCTGATGTTAATCTCATATGTTATACAAGCTAACCTGGTTTTGAACCCATACTCAGCATTCATTCATTCATTCATTCATTCATTCATTTGCATGTCCCTTGGGGAACTTTGCCTCCCAAACAGCACTCCTGTAGGCCTCTCGGTTGTGAGCAAGATGGCCTGCGCTGTTGCATCCATTTGCAGATCATCAACGATGTCTTGCAGCCATCTTCGCCTTGGTCTTCCTCTCTTTCTTTTTTCCATTATGTACCCTTCCAAGATTGTCTTCTCTAGACTATCATGACGTTTAACGTGTCCAAAATATTTAAGTTTTCTCTCCCTAATCCTCTTTACTAGCCAGCCTTCTTCAATATTAAGTTCTTATAGTATGGATATATTGGTTCTTTTTTGTGTCCATGATATTTGAAGAACTCTTCTGTAGCATTTACATTCAAAGGCATTTATGCATTTCTCAGCTGTTTTGTTAAATGTCCAGGTCTCACAGGCATATGTTGCGATGGGCAAGATGCATGCCCTTAAAAATCTTATTTTTGTGGTTCTGTCTGCTCCTCTCCACAGATTCTTTAGTTGTTTTACTTTCTTAAGAGCGATAGATGTCCTCCTTTTAATTTCCCTCTTTGTATCTCCATTATTAGTTAGTAGTGATCCAAGATATTAAAAACTCTCCACTTCATTCAGTTTTTCCTCATTGATACACATTTCAGCTGGCTTCCCATACTCAGCATTAGGCCTAAAATAACATTTGGGTAGCGCTGAACTGCCATGTAGTGAAAGAAATGAGGTCAGGCATCTAAAATTAATTATGGGAACTCCTAAATTAATATTAATGAGATGACAGGGTCATCGTGGCATCTAAGCAAAATCTTCGTCATGTTTTTTATTTTCATTGCAAACATAACGATAAAGCAGTTTAATAAAGGCAACCCATTTGAGGTTAAAAAAAAAGAAAGACACGAATAATAAAAAAAACACATTATCGGAATGTATGATCCCTTTTCAGACATTGCAGTGCATATAATTAGTAAAATCATTTCTCTCATCATCTGGCCACAGAGGGCATTGAACTGGAGCAAACCAGATATACTGGTCACTTATAAACAGAACAAAAGCATGATAGAAATCTACAGAAAACCACAAACACTACCACATGAATGACTATGACATGAAAGACCATGTCATCATTTTCTCCCTTGGAACAGGACACAGCTGAAAGTCACATGTATGTAAAGTTTAAGATGAGCAGTTCTCCTCTTTGTACACGTGCCCAGGTGCCCCCAAATTATGGAGCACATCCTCTAAAGCTGCACCAACTATGAGACACTGAGAGGCAATTATTGGCCCAGAGAAACCACCCAAGAAGTGAAGTTCAATGATTCCGTAGAGGAACTACAAAAACCAGTCATATTTATCCAAGAGACAACTGCAGATGAAGATCTCACCCCTCAAAGCTGTGACTGAATGAAATTACTAAAGCTGAAAGAAACGAGATTATTTCATGCATATCAAATCAAAGATTTCATGAAAAATAATGCACAAGAATTAGCTAGAATACAAAAGATGAATTTTTAAAAATGATAGGGCAGAAAATTTTTTTTGGTGCAGTAAAGCATCATTTAGGGTTAAGGCAGAAGAAGAGTTTTGAAAATTTGAAGCAAAGTACATTAAAAGTTCACATGAAAACAATGATGTATAAGTCAGAAAGCAAAGTACATTAAAAGTTCACATGAAAACAATGAGGTATATCAGTCTGAAGCAAGGTACATTAAAAGTTCACATGAAAACAATGATGTATATCAGTCTGAAGCAAAGTACGTTAAAAGTTCACATGAAAACAATGAGGTATATCAGTCTGAAGCAAAGTACGTTAAAAGTTCACATGAAAACGAGGTATATCAGTCTGAAGCAAAGTACGTTAAAAGTTCACATGAAAACGAGGTATATCAGTCTGAAGCAAAAGTACAGTCAGTCAGTCATTTGCATGTCTTTTGTGGAACTTTGCCTCCCTAAAAGCACTCCTGTAGGCATCTCGGTTGTAAGCAAGATGCCCTGCTGCTGATGCATTCATTTGCAGATTATCAACGATGTCTTGTGGCCATCTTCGTCTTGGTCTTCCTCTCTTTCTTTTCCCCATTATGTACCCTTCCAAGACTCTTCTCTAAATTCTTATGGCGTTTAATATGTCCAAAATATTTAAGTTTTCTCTATTTAATCCTCTTTACTAGCAAACTTTCTTCAATATTAAGTTCTTGTAGTATGGATATATTTGTTCTTTTTTTGTGTCCATGATATATGACAGACTTTTCTGTAGCATTTACATTCAAAGGCATTCATGTGTTTCTCAGCTGTTTTGTTAAGTGTCCAGGTCTCACAGGCATATGTTGCGATGGGAAAGATGCATGCCCTTAAAAATCTTATTTTTGTAGTTCTGTCTGTTCCTCTCCACAGATTCTTTAGTTGATTTACTTTTTGAAGAGCGACAGATGTCCTCCTTTTAATTTCCCTCATTGTAACTCCATTATTAGTTAGTAATGATCGAAGATATTCAAAATTCTTCACCTCTTCCAATTTTTCCTCATTAATACACATTTCAGCTGCCTTATTTGTTTTGTCAGTTGTCATCAATTTAGTTTTCTCCGCATTAAGATAAAGGTTTTGCTCTTCACTATTCTTACGGACTGACATAATTAGCTATTCCATTCATTTTTGTGTTGTGGGCAGTAATACTGTGTCATCAGCATATCTAATTTCTGGTATTTCATAACCTCCAATTTTTATGGCATCGTAATATTCTTTGTCTACACCTTTCCTTGGCTGCAGGATATTGTTGATGATCTGCAAATGGATGCATCAGCAGCAGAGCATCTTGCTCACAACCGAGAGGCCTACAGGAGTGCTGTTAGGGAGGCAAAGTTCCGCAAGGGACATGCAAATAAATGAATGAATGAATATCTTCCCTAACATTCCTCATTATATTTTCAGTATACAAGTTAAATAAGTAGGGTGACAATATGCACCCCTGACGGACTCCTTGTTTTATGTCAAACCAAGTTGTTGTTTCACCATTTATTCTTACTGCTGCCTGTTGGTCTAGATACAACAGTGATATTAACTGTTATCACATGTGTTGGAAACCCAATTTTTTACATTATTTCCCACAGTTTCTGATGTACACAATCAAATACCTTCGGATAGTCTATAAAAGATAAATTTAGATTCACATTAAACTCTCTCCATTTCTCTATTATTAATCTTATATTGAATATATGATCTCTTGATCCTCTTCCTTGTCTAACACCAGCTTGGACCATACTGACTTCTTCTATTTTCTTACGAAGTCTACACATTATGACTTTTAATAGAATTTTACTGGTATGACTAATCAGGGCAACAGTACTGTAGGAAAAGTACAATTGCAGAAAAAAAAAACAAATAAACCAAAAAAAAAAAAAAAAACAAAGAATACTGAAAGCAAAGTCTGCTGGAAAAATGAATGTTCATTAACTTGCAGTGAAGAACCTCAAAGGTTCTCATGAAGGAAAAGGAAATAATTCCAATTTCGCTCTAGGAAATCAACAATAAAAGTTGAAAATAAGGAGCGTAAAACTCCACCACCCACCAAGTGGACTGATCTGTGCTTCTTCCAGCGTAAAAGTTGACATTGCTTCCTTATTGAGGGCGCACATCCCCCGCATGAACGCTCTCTTCACGTGCCTGGAATACAGTTTCCGTTCCTGGCGCATGTTCTGCAACTCAGTTCTTAAACTTTCAATTTCTTCATTCATCTGGAAGTATATAGGAGGAAAAGATAACTGATGGCTTGTTACAAAGAAGAGAGATAACTTTATTAGAAGGGAAGACTGAGTTATCTGGGCCTGACTTGCTCATAGAAACTCGCTCTTGTGTAAGCCATCCTGGTTAACAGGTTAGAAGCTGATGTGCTTTCATGCAGCGGTGGTGTCATCTGAGAAGCGGAAATTAAAGGCCACCTCATCCCATTCTTCATCTTGCTCAATATCTGAATCCCACTCTTCATCATACTCAATACTTGAATCCCACTCTTCATCATACTCAATACCTGAATCCCACTCGTCATCATACTCAATACCTGAATCCCACTCTTCATTATACTCAATACCTGAATCCCACTCTTCATCATACTCAATACCTGAATCCCACTCTTCATTATACTCAATACCTGAATCCCACTCTTCATCATACTCAATACTTGAATCCCACTCTTCATCATACTCAATAGCTGAATCCCACTCTTCATCATACTCAATACCTGAATCCTACTCTTCATCATACTCAATACCTGAATCCTACTCTTCATTATACTCAATACCTGAATCCCATTCTTCATCATACTCAATACCTGAATCCTACTCTTCATCATACTCAATAGCTGAATCCCATTCTTCATCATACTCAATACCTGAATCCTACTCTTCATCATACTCAATACCTGAATCCCACTCTTCATCATACTCAATACCTGAATCCTACTCTTCATCATATTCAATACCTGAATCCCACTCTTCATCATACTCAATACCTGAATCCTACTCTTCATCATACTCAATACCTGAATCCTACTCTTCATCATACTCAATACCTGAATCCCACTCTTCATCATACTCAACACCTGATTTAAGATTGTCTTTAACTTGTGCATCTACAAGATCAGCCAGTTTATCCCCCATTCTCTTCATTCATCCTCCTCTGTCTCATATTCACTTAAACTCATCTTCATCTGTATCAGCCAACAAATATAATCATTCCTTACTTACTTCTTTCTCATCCCACCCATTCACTTCACTTATCCTCATGTCTATCTCTAATAACAATACATTAATCTTACTCTGTATCTCCTCTTCATTCCACCTATTCACTTCATTCATCTTCCTCTTCATCACCCCATTCATCCTGCTCTTTATCTGTCTATCCACGTACGCAGTACACAAGTCCACACGTAGACTTACTGATTTGATTTTAATCTCATATTCATCACTGAGCTGTCTGCAGCTATCCTGAATCTTACTTTCATACAACATTTCAACCCTATTCCTCCACTTGTCCTGAATCAGGCCATACCATGCTCTTAAGACTCTCTGTGACAGCTGGTGGTCATGGTGTTGTCTTGCCAGACCTTCTGCGTATTTCTGTCTCATGAGAGAATGAATTTACATAAGATGTAAAACAAAACAAAGCAAAACAAAACAAAAACAGCAGCCATATATAAAGACAAATGGACAAAACAACACACCCACAGCAAAAACAGACGATGAATACTGTAAACTTTGAATAAATTACCAAGTGATAATCTTCTGGCTAAGAATGGGACACTGCAGGCCAAGACATCATCTATACCAGAAGCTGAAAACTAGCCCAGCAGACTTATGTGCCTGCAAGCAATGAGCAACAGATACCACATCACATCCTCCACAGCTGGCGAGTATACAGCCCACTCGGGCAAAAGACCTGACCAGACTGAATCCCCTAACAAGAGAAGCTCTATGATGATACTGAAAACCTGAGAGAACTAATGCATTTGTAAGAGAGATTGGTGTCAATGTCTAAGCGAATGCTGAAGAAGAAGAAGAAGATGGAGAAGAAGAGAAAGGGAAAAAAAATGAATTTGAACAGTATGTGAAAAAAGTTACAAATTAAACAAAAGAAACGGACAAATCAATTAAATAACAGTTTGTCCAGAATGTATGCTGGGAAGACTATCAGTACAACACTGTTTGAACAGTTGAAGCTAAATATATTGTTGAACTGAAACAAAATCATCTGCATTGGTACCCATTCAGTCAAAGGCACTTACGTGTTTCTCAGCTGTTTTGTTACGTGTCCAGATCTCAAAAGCATATGTTGCGATGGGAAAGATGCACGCCCTTAAAAATCTTATTTTTGTAGTTTTCTCTATTCCTCTCCACAGCTTCTTTAGTTGTTTTACTTTTTGAAGAGCGATAGATTTCCTACTTTTAATTTCCCTTACTGTAACTCCATTATTAGTTAGTAATGATCCAAGATATTCAAAATTATCCACCTCTTCCAATTTTTCCTCACTGATACACATTTCAGCTGCCTTATTGGTTTTGTCAGATGTCATCAATTTAGTTTTCTTCACATTAAGATAAAGGTTTTGCTCTTCACTATTCTTACGGACTGACATAATTAGTTTTTCCAATTCCTTTTTGTGTTGTGAATAGTAATACTGTGTCATCAGCATATCTAATCTCTGGTATTTGATAACTCCAATTTTTATGGCATTGTAATATTCTTTGTCTACATCTTCCCTAACATTCCTCAATATATTTTCAGTATACAAGTTAAATAAAAAGTAAGGCGACAATATGCACCCCTGACGGATCCCTTGTCAAACCAAGTTGTTGTTTCACCATTCATTCTTACTGTGCTTGTTGGTCTAAATACAGCAGTGATGTTAACTGTATCAAATATGTCGGAAATCCCATTTTTTCCATTATTTCCCAAAGTCTCTGGTGTTGCACACAGTTAAATGCCTTTGGATAGTCTATAAAGGATAAATATAGATTCACATTAAACTATCTGCATCTTTCTATTATTAATCGTACAATGAATATATGATCTCTTGATCCTCTTCTTTGCCTGAAACCAGCTTGGACCATATTGACTTCTTCTTGTATTTTCTTACGAAGTCTACCCATTATGATTTTTAATAGAATTTTACTGGCATGACTGATCAGGGCAACAGTTCTGTAGTCTGTGCACAATTTTAGATTACCCTTTTTAGGCAGTGGTATGAATACAGTTCTTTATTTCTTTTGGCCAAATACCTGAATGCCGTATCTTTTTACATAGTGCATGATAGACTGCTGCACATTCCTTTCCTCCTGCTTTAATAAGTTCAGCTGTTATCTCATCACATTCTGGCGATTTACCATTTTTCAGATTCTTTATTGCCCATAAAACTTCTTCTATTGTCGGTTCGGGTTCTTTCTCCTCCAATAATAATTCACACTGTTGATTTCTCCTAAACACGTCCATACTGGGATAATATGCCTAAACCAGCTCAACCCAGGGGTGAAACTTACTAGTAGTGAGGATTCGTCCTCCTGGACAAAAGCTCCATCCTGGTCACAACTAGGAAGGGTAGCAGCCATGACCACAAAATGCTGAAGTCGGAGACGCTGGATCAGTGCAGTCCGGATAGGCAACCACCTCTCACCCGGCGGGGATGTATGCGTATCCTAATCACGCTGAGGTTTTCCGGTGAGAAAGTCCAACACTTGACTGGATGGGCAACCACCTCTCACCTGGCGAGGGTACACAGGTAATCCAAAACACGTCGAGGTTTTCCGGTGAGAAAGTCCAACTCTAGATTAAACTGGTGCAATGAAAACCACAGTGTCACGCATTCCCGCTTCTGAGACCCACCAAGAATACAGGCTCAAGCCCTGCGATACTCTGAACCTCTTGTGGTACTCTTGTGTAGTCCTTTTGGGGACCACGGGACCTATCAAGGACCACAGGAGTAAATTCAGTAGGATCACGGGGCGGTCTTGGTGGTAGAAGCGAACGAAGAAGAAGAAGAAGAGGAAAGCAAACCCAGTCCCAAAAATGTGCCAATCCAAAGTTGGATGTGCTTTGCTGAAAGGCACACAGCTACAACACAAAGATAGCGACACTCTATTGAGAGAGTACCCTGAGAAGAAGAATATTGTCTGCAATCGTTTAGAAGCTTGCTATGATCATTTCTTCCTAGGGTGGTGCCCCTTCCTAGTCAAGATAAACTTTCACACATATTTTAATCTGGCGCCCCCTTCTTCTACCTATCGCAGATGTTTCTTTTAACAACTCTTATGAATTTTCACTTAAGACAGTACTACATTCATTAATGAGTGAAAAGTTAAATATGATGCAAAGCAATAGTTCTCAACTCAGCTCTGTTGAACCTGTGGTATCTTCAAAGGGTCATTTAAGGGTCCTTATAGTAATCTAAATCTTCTTCTTCTTCTTCTTCTTCGTTCGCTATACCACCAAGACCGCCCCGCGATCCTACTGAATTTACCCATGTGGTCCACGTTAAGTCCTGTGGTCCCCCGTGTGGTCCTCAAAAGGACCACATGGGATCCCCGAGAGGACCACATGGGGTTCAGAGTATCGCAGGGCTTGAGCCTGTATTCTTGGTGGGTCCCGGAAGCAGGATTGCATGACACCGTGGTTTTCATTGCACCAGTTTAGTCTAGAGTTGGACTTTCTCACCGGAAGACCTCGACGTGTTTTAGATATCAGTATATCCCCGCTGGGTGAGAGGTGGTAGACCACCCAAGCCTGAGTTGGACTTTCTCACCGGAAAACCTCGACGTGTTTTAAGATATCCGTGTATCACCGCCGGGTGAGAGGTGGTTGCCCATCCAGTCCAGAGTTGGAGTTTCTCACCGGAAAACCTCAGCGTGATTAGGATATACATACATCCCCGCCGGGTGAGAGGTGGTTGCCTATCTAGACTGCCCTGGTCCAGTGTCTCCGACTTCAGTATTTTGTGGTCGTGGCCGCTACCCTTCCTAGTTGTGATCAGGATGGAGCTTTTGTCCAGGAGGATGAATCATCGCCACTAATGACTTCCACCCCTGGGTTGAGCCGGTTTAGGCATATTATCCCAGTATGGGCGTGTTTGAGACGTGACCAGTGTAGGTGTATTTCGGACGTGGCCGACCTCTAGAGCAGAAGTGTCGTGGTATGTGTAGCTCTCGCAGAGATACTACTGGACATACCGATTAAACTTCACTTTATCTTTTTTCCTTCACCTTTTCACGTCGGCGCCGCAAAGCAACCATTTATTTCTTTTCCGCATTTTTTCCTTGACCGGGAGGAGCTTCACTCCACGCGCGGCATCCGAAGAGTCTCGCCAGCAGTTTCTTAACCTCTAGGTTAAGACAGTTCAAAAATTTCACCCGATATGAGTACACTTAGGATGTGGCCGACCTCCAGACCAGAGGTGTTGTGATTTGACTGTTTGCTTCGCTTTATCCTTTCTACCACCTTTTCCGCAGTGATGCTGCGCGGCAACCCATTTGCACCTTTTTTCATTGGCCGGGAGGAGCACCGCTCCACGCACAGCAGCTGAAGAATCTCGCCAGCAGCGGTAGATGAACTACCAAACGTGCCACTCATCTACCCTAAGTGTCTGGTTTTCAGGCGCCAGATATTCGCCTTCGCCCCCTCTCCTGTCAGTTTAAACAGTTCTGCCACCACCACCATCACCACGGGAAGGCCAGGAGCTGGACTTGACTGCCAGAGGCTGTTTGAGACGCACGCCGTTGGAGTGGAGATCGAATTCTCCACCCCACCCCCGGCAATAACAGTCCTTAGAACCAGTAATCTAAATGATACTAATACTTGAAAATGTATTAACCTTAGAGATCCTTACACTAGTCCAGATTATACATAATATTTGAAAATGTGTTAAGCTTAGAGATCCTTACAGCAGTCTAGATTATACATAATACTTGAGAATGTATTAAGTTTGGAGGTCCTTACAGTAGTCTAGATTATACATAATACTGAAAAGATTAGGGATCCTTATAGCAGTCTAGATTATACATAATACTGAAAAAACTAGGTGTCCTATTAGTAGTCTAGATTATACATAATACTAAAAAGATTAGGGGGTCCTTATAGCAGTCTAGATTATACATAATACTGAAAAGATTAGGGGTCCTTATAGCAGTCTAGATTATACATAATACTGAAAAGATTAGAGGTCCTAATAGTAGTCTAGATTATACATAATACTGAAAAGATTAGGCGTCCTCATAGTAGTCTAGATTATACATAATACTGAAAAGATTAGAGGTCCTAATAGTAGTCTAGATTATACATAATACTGAAAAGACGAGGGGTCCTAACAGTAGTCTAGATTTTACCTAACGCCGAAAATGTGTTAAGAGTTTTAATTTAATACCAAGTTGTGGGGGGGGGGAAATGTTGGGCACAGTCAATTATTATTGACTTCAAGGATCTGCAACAACAACAACAACAACAACAACAACAACAACAACAACAACAACAACAAAAAACACAACTTGGGAACCACTGATCCAGAGGTCAGGCGCATAACCCCTCCCCTCCCCCCATAAGGAAACTCTACTGCAGATAAAATGAATACATTTTTCCATGATGAATTGCTATGGATTTACATGGTACATTTTAACCTATGGTGCTGAATTTCTAAGTATGGGACTTGGAGTAAACAAATATTTGTCACTTAATATAGGTCAGGAGTTAGCAGGCCTGGTATATACAACATTCCATTATCTGTCCAGGCTGGGTGAGGTTTCAGGTCTATTAGGATGTGGTTGGTAACAAACATTTGATGTAGAATTTTAGGAGAGCCACTACCACTGCCACCACTGCCACCACCACCACCACCGCCGCCGCCGCCACCACCACCACCACTGCCGCCACCACCACCACCACTGCCGCCACCACCACCACCACCACTGCCACCACACCACCACCACCACCACCACCACCGTCACCACCACCACCACCACCACCACCAACACCACCACCACCACCACCACCGTCACCACCACCGTCACCACCACCACCACTGCCACCACCACCACCATCACCACTGCCGCCACCACCACTGCTACCACCACCACCACTGCCACCACCACCACCACCACCACCATCACCACTGCCACCATTGTCACCACCACCATCACCACTGCAACCACTACTGCTACCACCACCACCAATTCCACCACCACTGCCACCACCACCACCACCGCCACCACCACCACTGCCACCACCACCACCATCACCACTGCCACCACCACCATCACCACTGCCACCACTGCCACCACCATCACCACCACCACCGCCACCACTGTCACCATCACCACCACCACCATCACCACTGCCACCACCATCACCACTGCCACCACCACCACAGCATCGCAATCACCACCGCCACCACCACAATCACCACTGCCACCACCACCACCACCACCATTGCCACCACCACTACAATCACCACCACCATTGCCACCACCACTGCCACTACAATCACCACCACTGCCACCACCACCACAACCACCACCACCATCACAATCACCACCACTGCCACCACCACCACAACCACCACCACCACTGCCACCACCACCACAACCACCACCACCATCACAATCATCACCACTACCACCACCACCACCACCACCATCACAATCACCACCACCATATGCCATGTTGACAAGTAAGTACATTTATCTAAAATCTGATGGAACTGAAAGCATTGATCATGTTTATCTCGGACAAGTGAAAGCTATATTAATGTACGTAAACTGTGCTGTTTACAAAACATGCCCTGAAGAAAAAATACTTCTTCATTAAAGCTTACAGCTCTAAAGAGAAAACCAAAGAATGGTTGAATGAAACCCCAAGCCCCAGTAGAAACTATTGATCCTTCTTCTTCTTCCTCTTCTATCTCCCTGGAACAGCAAGCAGGTGTAATATGCAGCCGACGCAGTGAAGATGTTGAGCCACAGCACGGCGTCAGACCAGATGTGGGTTATGGCAGCTAGTTTTTTCAGCCCCTCGGCGGAGTCTCATATATTGGAAGGGGGACGGGACGGGACGCAGTACTCCTTTAACAGACTCCAGTGCCACGGTGACTATGGTGATCCTTACCCCACTAACCAGGCTAGGCCTGTTATTGGGAGTACCAATCAAGACGTGGCTGGTGATTGCCAAATAGGACAGCATCTTCACCCCAAACACTGCTCCTCAGTTACACAAGAAGTTTGTTAGCAAAGTAAAGCTGCTTCACAGCCGCTTTTATAATAAGATCACATCCGCTTTCTTCAGTACCACTTTCTGAGACAAAAAGAATCATTAAAACAAAAGATACGAACACCCACCTCTTTTTGGGCTTCCGCATGTTCAGCTCGTGTGTGATAGAAGGCCTGTGCCAAGGACACTTTGTCTCTCTGTCCTTCGAGTGCCTGTGCCATGTTCTCTATCACCAGATCTTTCTTGTGCAGGTTTTCTTCACAGACGCTGACCATCTCACTTAACTGATTCACTTTCCGTTCCAGTTCACGCTTTTCTGTGCTCACTCTGAAGATTTTTTAAAAAAAAGAGCTGATTATTCTTTATCTAATCTTTTCATTGGTTTTCATGACATATAACTGGATAGTCCCTCTGTTTTGTCCAAGATTTCCCTGACAAATAACTGGATAGTCCTCCGTTTTGTCAAAGATTTCCATGACATATAACTGGATAGTCTCCTGTTTTGTCAAAGATTTCCCTGACAAATAACTGAATAGTCCTCTGTTTTGTCAAAGATTTCCATGACATATAACTGGATAGTCCTGTTTTGTCAAAGACTGCCATGACAAATAACTGAATAACCCTTTACTTCATCAAAGCTTTCCCAAACATCTGTTTGTAACAAAAGTTTTCCTAACCTTTGTCAAAGACTTCTTTCATAGACAAATCAGTTTAGATGCTGGAAATCTGTACCACAATTTTCTTAGGCAAGCATTACATAAAAAAACACGCTCTCTATCATTAATTATAGTAGCAGGTATTCACAAAAAACATGACAGGCATTAAGAGCGAAAAAAAAAAGTAATTTCTACTCGGACTACGAACTTTTTTCCACGGCCACATTTTTTAAATAACCTGATGAACAAAAGATGAAAATGTCAGTGAGCTCTAGGCATGACATTCATTTTTAAGCTGGTGTCTACATGATGACTATCTCATGCTAAACAGAAAGGAACAAGTCACCGTCTTCCGTCTCCGAACAGGACACACCCGACTCCGAAGTCATATGTATACAAAGTTTAAGGTTGGTACTACTAATCTATGTACATGTGCCCAGGTGCCCCAAACTGTGGAACATATCCTCCAGAACTGCACCAACTATGAAACACTGAGAAATAATTACTGGCCCAGTGAAACCACTAAAGAAGATAAGCTCTACGGTTCCATACATGAATTACAAAAAACAGTGAAGTTTGTCCAAGAGACAGGACTGCAGATATAGACAGACAATGCGAACGAAGAAGAAAAAGAAGAAGCTGGTGTCTATGTCTGTCAACAACATAGCTATTTCATCTTGACCCAATGGTAAAAAAAAATTTAGAAAAAAAAACAAATTATGTGAATCTATGATCAGAAAACAAAGAAATATCAACTCAAATAACTGAATACTGTAATTATACAGTTATTTCTCCAAGGATCACAATGTGATTCACGGACATACACACAGAGTGTACTGACAAAGAAAATTATGGTAACAGTTAAGTTAAATAAATCATTCAGGTTAGTTATCAAATAATATTTTAAATGATCTTTGATACAGGAATCACACAGCAGTCAGAATGCAACAAAGACTGAAAGCATCTAAATGAAACAAAATTAGCAAATGAAGCCATGAACGAACTGAATTCATCAAAGATATCCAACTTTTAAAATATATAGAAAAAGGTTCTTCTTCGATCATTCTCAGCCTTTGACTCGCATACTTTTGAAAATAATTGGTGGTAAGCTAGAGTTGTAAGCTTCTCTTGAACTGATATAAGCGTTGGCCACATCCATTTTTTTCCGTATCTTGTATGTTTGGCACTTCTTCAGAATGTGTTCTCTTATTGTCCTACCGATGCTACATATGCACACATCAGTCAGGCCGAACTTGAGCCTATAGAAAGGCTAGTACCTAGTCTGATGACTACTTGCTACTGATTTTACTTCCTGGTAATGGGATTATGCAAAAACTGCGGTCTGGCAAACAGGGTAAGAGCTGATGTAGAGCTTATTGAGAAGCCACTCTGGGAAATGTGAAGAGTCACTATAGCACAATCAGCACTGCCACCTTCATAAACAACATGAAAGATGATAACATATAAAGTAAACAAGGACGTCATGCTAGATAACTGCAGCTGACAAAGTTTACAGGAGAGTGAAGTTTTAAAAATTTTCTGTTTTTTTTTTAATGGTGCCACTGAAGAAGATATTTTGCTGAAATGTTAGTTCTCCTATTTATGAAGATCAGATAAAGCTTATACATGTCAAGCAAGTGTCTTATGTACATACAGATGATCTTCTGAGGTCCCATCATCATCATCATCATCATCATCATCATCATCATCATCATCATCATCATCGCCTTTGACTCCCTTGAGAGCATAGGCCATGGATAAAGGCTCTCCAGTTATCCCTGTTCTTGGAATTATTCTCTGCTTCCTTCCATGCATATCCCTTGTCTCTGAGCACTGTCATAGTTTCTATTCTCCGAATAAATCTAGGCCTTCCTCGTTTTCTATTTCCTTGAGAATTCTATGTCAGTGCCTGTTTTGCTATGCTGGTGTCGGGTTTTCTCGGAGCGTGACCAATCCACCTCCATTTCCTAGACATGATTTGTAGGTTCATAGTCATCTATGCAGAGCTGCACACCGTGGGCTGCTGTTGCGCAGGCTGACTGTTCTTTTGGCGAAAAAGCACTCTCGAGTTCTGTGCGTGGGGAGAAAGGTTTTTGTTCCCTTCCCGGATGGCGAGAGTTAAGATGTTTCGATGCAGAAGCGAGTGGTTTGTCCGTCGAACGAAGCCTATAAACGGCTAGCTAGTCAGATTTATGCTAATTCGTCTGTGGTGTACTACGGTGTTGTCAACTGATGGTCTCGAAATTGGCCCATCTCCTTTTTCTGACCACTCATGAGACAAGTTGTTGTTCGCTCATCTGCCTTATCTCTGCATTGTTCTTGAATTCGTTCCACTTTATACAGAGTATCCGGTGCTGGCGAGATTCCTCAGCTGTTGTGCGTGGGGTGAAACTCCTTCCGGCCAATGAAGAAAAATGCGATTAGGCTTAGTGAAGTAACCAGTAGTCTCGAGGTCAGGGCTGCTCAAATCAAGGCATCTCTGCTCTAGAGGCAGGCCACGTCCTATATATACCCATAGTGGGGCAGATTGCCTAAACTGGCTTAACCCATGGGTTAAACTAAGACACTGCTGGCAAGATTCTTCGGCTGCCACGCATGGGGTGAAACTTCTCCCAGCCAATGAAGGAAATGCGATTAGGGTTGCCGTGTGGCGCAGCTGTGAAAAGGTGATGGAAAGGATAAAGTGATGTTTAATCAATATGTCCAGTAGTCTCACGGCGAGAGCTACTCATACCATGGCACCTCTGCTCTAGAGGCCGGCCAAGTCCTATATACACCCATACTGATGAAATATGCCTAAACCGGCTTAACCCAGGGGTGAAACTTGATGACTATTCATGTCACGGTACCTCCACTCTAGAGGTCGGTCACGTCCTAAATACACCCAAACTGGGATATCAGGCCTAAACCAGATTAACCCAGGGGTGAAACTCACTAGTGGTGAGTATTCGTTCTCCTGGACAAAAGCTCCGTCCTGGTCACAACTAGGAAGGGTAGTGGCCACGACCACAAAATGCTGAAGTCGGAGACACTGGACCAGTGCAGTCTAGATAGGCAATCACCTCTCACCTGATAGGAATATATGCGTATCCTAATCATGTTGAGGTTTTCTGGTGAGAAAGTCCAACGCTGGACTGGATGGGCAACCACCTCTCACCTGGCAGGGATATACTGATATTCAAAACACGTCGAGGTTTTCCAGTGAGAAAGTCCAACTCTAGATTAAACTGATGCAACGAAAACCACAGTGTGACGCAGTCCCACTTCTGTGACCCACCGAGAATACAGGTCCAAGCCCCGCAGTACTCTGAACCTCTTGTGGTCCTCTCAGGGATCTCTTGTGGTCCTATCGGCGACCACAGGATCTGTTGTGGTCCCAAGAGTAAATTCAGTAGGATCAGGGGGCGGTCTTGGTAGTAGAAGTGAACGAAGAAGAAGAAGTAGATTCATAGGTTCTTGTCCTGCCCTTTCCCAGACCTCCTCGTTCATGATCTTGTCCTGCCATTTAATGTTTAACATCCTCCTCAAGCAGTAGTTCATGAATGTTTGTATTCTCTGTTATACTGTCTTGGTCATAACCCATGTCTCCGAGCCATACAGCAGGATTGTCTTTATGTTTGTATTGAAAAGCCTAAATTTGGTTCTTATTTTGATGTTCTTTCAGAAGTCCATTGCTTTAACTGAAAACATCCTTCTTGATGTCTGAAAATGTACATAAAAAGGAAGAATGTTTCTTTCTTATTCTCTACAAGGGCGCAAAGACGCGGTTCGTTCTGTCAGTCAGTGACCCATAACTGACATGCTGGCTTGGTGGGTGAACCACAGGTGACCAAGACCTTGTCCTACTTCTCCATTGGCACTCCAGGTAACAGGCCTAGCCTGGCTAACAGGGCAGGGATCACTATAATTCCCATGGCAACGAGCACACGCTCTGATGTTTAGCTGCACTCAGGGGCCGAAATAATAATGGCCATGACCTGCTTCCAAACCAACATGGTTCTGTGCCTCAACACTTTCACAGCATCAGCTGCAAAGGACACCAGGACATAGTCCCAGCGAGACTGATGAAGAAAATGTTCCCTATATAACAGTACCTGTTTTTTTATCTTCCTCATCAAATGTTTTAATAACACATGCATCAAACGTTTTAATAACACCTGCATCAAAAGTTTTAATAACACCTGCATCAAAAGTTTTAATAACACCTGCATCAAACGTTTTAATAACACCTGCATCAAACGTTTTAATAACACCTGCATCAAACGTTTTAATAACACCTGCATCAAATGTTTTAATAACACCTGCATCAAACGTTTTAATAACACCTGCATCAAACGTTTTAATAACACCTGTATCAAACGTTTTAATAACACATGCATCAAACGTTTTAATAACACCTGTATCAAACGTTTTAATAACACCTGTATCAAACGATAACACCTATACAAGACACCTTCATCTATCTTGGATAACAATGAGAGGTACTCAGACAAATGAACAAACATCTAGCTGAAAGTTTACCCTGAAGAATCTCTCCGAGATGAAAGCCTCTGCCTTTCCACTGCCACAGCAATAATTTCATTAAACTCTTTCTGCAAAAAAAACAAAAACAGAAGAAAATACATGCAATTGGCACTTTACATTTCTCTTATTTAGGCTGATATATCCACGTGTCTTGATGTAACATAAATATTGCCAGAACAGAAATTTGCACAGCTCCCAGGTTTTATAAGAATACAAAATATGAATAAAAAGCTGAGTTTTTTTTCTTTAAAAAAAAATGACCTGCTTTTGATGTATTAGGTTACTTCACTTCAGATCTTGTTAAAATTAGCTAAATATTTTTAACTGAGCTCTCTCTCTCTCTCTCTCTCTCTCCCTCTCTCTCTCTGAACCTTAAGTGCCCAGGGCACATGGGGCTTCCGCAAGGGTTTTCCACAAATGCCTGTCCTTCGCCTTTTTTTCTGCTCTTGCCCAGGTGAGCCTTCTATTGCTCAACATCCTTTTCTGTTCCCCTGTGATGTCCATCTTAGTGCTATTTTTGGTAGTGAGTTGTCAGTCATTCGGAGCACATGTCCCAACCATCGCCAGCGTCTTTCCTCAATAACTGTTGTCAGTGGTTTCATCTGCATTTCTGCTAATAAGATGTTATTTCTTATGGTGTTTGGTCAAAATATTTTTCTAATTCCCCGTAAACACCCAGTCTAACTGAGCATTCATTCATTTGCATGTCCCTTGCGGAACTTTGCCTCCCTAACAGTACTCCTGTAGGCCTCTCGGTTGTGAGCAAGATGGCCTGCTGCTGTTGCATCCATTTCCAGATCGTCAACGATGTCTTGCAGCCATCTTCGTCTTGGTCTTCCTTTTTTTCTTTTTCTCATTATATATCCTTCCAATACGGTCTTCTCTAAATTATCATGACGTTTAATGTGTCCAAAATATTTAAGTTTTCTCTCTTTAATCCTCTTCACTAGCCAGCCTTCTTCAATATTAAGCTCTTGTAGTATAAATATATTTATTTTATATAGGAAAAACCAAGGCAGTGAGGACAGGAGCTGGCATCCCCACCTCAAATGCTGTAGTGACCTAGAAATGTGAAGGCACAAACACTTCACATCTCTATGGCACGAAAATGCTAAGGGACATAGATTTTTTTGTTTAAACTTTACTAGACTGAACATACCAAAAAGTATGTGAAGTGTTAGTGCCTTCATATTTCTTGGCCACTACAGAATTTGAAGTAAGGATACTAGCAGCTGTCCTTGCTGCCTTTGTTTACCCTAGGGAAGCCCCAGGTAAGGATACCAGCAGCTGTCCTTGCTGCCTTTGTTTACCCTAGGGAAGCCCCAGGTAAGGATACCAGCAGGTGTCCTTGTTTTCCCTAGGGAAGCCCCAGGTAGGGATATCAGCAGCTGTCCTTGCTGCCTTTTTTCCCTAGAGAAGTCCCAGGTAGGGATACCAGCAGCTGTCCTTGTTTTCCCTAGGGAAGCCCCAAGTAGGGATACCAGCAGCTGTCCTTGGTGTCTTTGTTTTCCCTAGGGAAGCCCCAGGTAGGGATATCAGCAGCTGTCCTTGCTGCCTTTTTTCCCTAGAGAAGTCTCAGGTAGGGATACCAGCAGCTGTCCTTGTTTTCCCTAGGGAAGCCCCAAGTAGGGATACCAGCAGCTGTCCTTGCTGCTTTTGTTTCCCTAGGGAGGCCCCAGGTAGGGATGTCAGCAGCTGTTCTTGCTGCCTTTGTTTCCCTAGGGAAGACCCAGACACTCATTTTTTTAAAAGCTAGGTTAACCCCGGTGCCATCTGGTCTGAAAAAATTTTGCTCCAGTGCAAAACCAAAACAGAGACCTTCTGACTGACCGTAAGTGCACTAACTCCTACACCACTGAGAAGTAAAAAAATAATTATTTTAAAAATTATGATGAGCATCAGTGAATAAGTGGGAACAGTTAATACAAAGTTTCATAATAAAACGGACTGAAGTTACTTTGATATTAGACGAAATATTATACTGCAGCAAATGTCACCAATATTTCATTACCAGTATGTCGCTCTTGAACCTTCCCACCCAAATATCAAGCTTCCTTGTGAAGTCGGCCAGGAACGGTCTAATAACCGCAGAAAGAGTTGGGGACATGGAATTTAGAAGCTCTGTAGCAGGATCTTCTGGGTCTGTGTTTCCTGTGAAAGCAAGCGTGGCTGAAATCATCATCATCATCATCATCATCATCATCATCATCATCATCATCATCATCATCATCATCTGTTATTCTCAGGAGCTCATAATGCCAAAAACAAAATTCTTCATCTAACCTGGCCTTGTGCCTGACTTTTTACTTCCCACCTTATCCATTTACTTTTATTTTATTTATTTATTTATTTTTTGGAAAGAATTCGACCAGCTGGTCTCAAAGCTGAGCTGAGGAAAGAAGAAAGGGTCAGACTGGTCCTAAGTTGAAGAAAGAACAAAGGATCAGACTAGTCCTAAGTTGAAGAAAGAACAAAGGATCAGACTAGTCCTAAGTTGAAGAAAGAACAAAGGGTCAGACTAGTCCTAAGTTGAAGAAAGAACAAAGGATCAGACTAGTCCTAAGTTGAAGAAAGAACAAAGGGTCAGACTAGTCCTAAGTTGAAGAAAGAACAAAGGGTCAGACTGGTCCTAAGTTGAAGAAAGAACAAAGGATCAGACTAGTCCTAAGTTGAAGAAAGAACAAAGGATCAGACTAGTCCTAAGTTGAAGAAAGAACAAAGGGTCAGACTGGTCCTAAGGTGAAGAAAGAACAAAGGGCCAGACTGGTCCTAAGTTGAAGAAAGAACAAAGGGTCAGATTGGACATAAGCTGAGGAAAGAACAAAGGGTCAGACTGGTCCTAAGCTGAGGAAAGAACAAAGGATCAGACTGGTTCTAAGTTGAAGAAAGAACAAAGGATCAGACTGGTCCTAAGTTGAAGAAAGAACAAAGGGTCAGACTGGTCCTAAGTTGAGGAAAGAACAAAGGGTCAGACTGGTCCCAAGTTGAAGAAAGAACAAAGGGTCAGACTGGTCCTAAGTTGAATAAAGAACAAAGGGTCAGATTGGACATAAGCTGAGGAAAGAACAAAGGGTCAGACTGGTCCTAATTTGAGGAAAGAACAAAGGGTCAGACTGGTCCTAAGTTGAGGAAAGAACAAAGGATCAGATTGGACATAAGCTGAGGAAAGAACAAAGGGTCAGATTGGTCCTAAGTTGAGGCAAGAACAAAGAATCAGACTGGTCCTAATTTGAAGAAAGAACAAAGGGTCAGATTGGTCATAAGTTGAGGAAAGAACAAAGGGTCAGATTGGTCATAAGTTGAGGAAAGAACAAAGGATCAGATTGGTCATAAGTTGAGGAAAGAACAAAGGGTCAGACCGGTCTTAAGTTCACTCTGCATCTCAGATGGCTGCGAGCAAAACCATGAGCCAATATGAAGCAACTCGATCTAAATAAGACGGAGTACATCCACTTGGAAACAGTGTCTGAGAAAAATCGGTACACATGACAAGTTCTGGACATGGGATAATCTGTTTGAAAGTGTTATTTCTATGTGCCTCTTGAGCTGCCCCGGCTTCAGTCCTGTGCTCGTCTATTCATTTTTCTGTGCAGCATATATCGCCAAGCCATCTGAACTGTTTTTGTCACAAGACTTACATCACTGTGACCATAATAAGGACCTCACAATAGATGATGGAAGAGCCTGGGAACAGATGTACCAAGTTTCTGTGGCTCAGTTTTTGCATTTAATCCTTAACATGTAATGATACAATCTACCACGATCTTAATACTGTAGAACTGTCTAAATGTTATCCAAATACTTAACTGAAATTGTTTTATATTTATAACTTATTAACTGCTTTAACTCTTCCACTCCTGGATTAATTGCCATGTTTTGCCAGAATAAATTTTGATGAGATGCTCTGGTAGAAGGAAACCTTAACTCTTCCCATGCCAGATGCACAATTGTGAAGGCTTCCGTTTAGTCAAATTTGTGCCGAAATCACAGTAGTGAGGTTTGGTTCATTCCAGTGTAAAAACCGGTGTAACGTTTGATTGTACATGTTTTATCTGCGCATGTCTGGTGAGCCTTAATGGTTCAATCCAATTCGTGGCTAGCAACCAAGTGATATCGATGTTTTTAATCGAGAAATTTCAATATTTATTGTGATTTCGGAGGCATATGGATATGTCCTATGTCCAGACCACTGTTCTTGAATGTACCCAAAATAGATCTAGATCTATTAAATGGACTGGAGTAGTAGCTGGAAGGTTATTTCAGACATTATTTTAGTGAACATGCACATATCATCACACGACGAGATCGGATAAAATTTACAAGTAGATCTAGACAACGCCGATGGTAAATAGCGTACATATAGACAACGCCGATGGTAAATAGCGTACATATAGACATCGCCGATGGTAAGTAGTACACAATTATCAGCTAAAATCATCACACTACTTCTTTTTTCCTAAAAAAACATCATTTATGAAACCTTCTTACATTTACAGATATTTTAATGCATAATATGTATATTTTTAACGTGGGAATACTTCGTTACATTAGCTTTTCCAACTATACCCCCTATACATATCAAGACCCGCGCTTTTACTCTGGCATCCAATTGAATGTTCATGTTTCTCCCTGTAGCACGGGAAGAGTTAAGGAACTTACTCAATAAATTAAAAATATGGATTGAGTTAGAAATGTGCTACTTTTCTTTTTATTTAGACTGGCTAAATATCACTCTGAATATTGATTTGTGTGCAAGAACTACCAACACTGCCAGGGTTGTTTTGGAGTGTAAGAGTTAAGTAGCAGGCAATTAACCTTACATCCTTCCCGTGCCGTTAAACGTCACACAGGGCCTGCATAGTAGTTCGCCAAAATGAGGCAATTAATACTCCTCCAATATGTGATGAAAGGGGATGATCTGAAAACAGCACAACAGGAAAAGTGACAGGAAAAGAGACAGGAAAAGAGACAGGAAAAGAGACAGGAAAAGAGACAGGAAAAGAGACAGTGGACGATTGAGAAAGAACAATCTGTGCCATGACAGAACATTACAAATGAAGCTTTTGAACAAATGAGATCAAGGTAAACAGGGAAGTGAGGCCATGTATAATTCAGTACAATGCAGGACAATTTGATCTGTATGGTACTCTGTGCATGGACTGTGGACGAAGTGCAATGAATACTTCCAAGTTCACAAGAGACATCTTAAATGACAGTTTAAGCAAGACATGAATTCTTACATTAAATAAAAAAAAATACATTAGAAACAGAAACAGAAATGGATAACTATAACATTAGATCATTTTTTTTAGTTTTTGTCTCAAATTTATGTTCTGCAGGCATGATCAAGACTAACAGTTGCGGTTATCTTCAAGACATTATCATAACAGCTTACCTCCTAAAACAAAAATCAAAAGGTGATGCTGATAATGACGGTAATGGTAAACCATGAATAAGTTCATAGCCAAATTCCGTTCTGCCAACCTGAATTAACGTTCCTATCCATCTCCGCTGCAGCGTCCAAACTGTTGAACCATGGGTGGTGCTTGCCCCACGAAGAATTTGTGTTGTGTCCTGCCATATCTCCTCTTTCAGTTTTATGTGGCAAGTCCCATTCATCTTACAAGACAAATACATATACATATATATGAGAACTGTTAAACAACCACGTGGTAATAATAACATTAAAAAGCCTCAAGGTCCAATAGCATCTGCATGTGGTAGGGATGTGAAGTGTTAGTGCCTACATATTTCTAGGCCTCTACAGCACTTGAGGTCAGGATGACAGCACCTGTCCTTGCTTTCTTTGTTTACATAAGGAAATCTCAGGTGCTCTTTTTTTTTTGAGGTTGAGTTAACCCTGGTTTCAGATGGTCTGAAAATCAATTTCTTCTACATAAGCACATATTTTCATTGTTATGAATCAAACTGCCTAAAGCTTTTTGGAGTGGGTGGTAGTGGATCTCCTTGTTGTTGCAAACTAGAAGCTCTTAGCAGCTGATGTCACAGTAAAGAACTTGAGTTTCTCTTGTAGTTATCTGTTCAGTCTTGGAAAAAAGGCTGTTGTGAAATGTAGGGTATGTTGAAAGTAGTTTTATTTACAGCTCATCTTGTTTGTGGCTTTTAAGTAAGAAATGTTCAACTATCTACTTCTCGTTTATGAACGGTGTCTGCAGTTTGCCCTGCGGTTTTTTCAAAATTTTGCTTAGACGCTTGTTTAAGGTGATATGGTTTGCTCGTAGCCTGAAAATGATGTTTTGGTTTCATCCGTTTAGTTTATACTATTCATTGTGTGGGTCAGATCTGCTCATGTTTTTGCTCAGTATTCCCTCTTGCTCACTGGTTCAGCCACTTTTATTTGGTGTATGCCTCGAAAGATTTGCAGAACTGTGTGATAGAATACTTGTTTGTTGGAGGGAGCGCTGTTCACCCTGCATGGCAAGGTTGTCTGCCTTTCCATTACTAGGGATTCCACTGTGGCTGCAATGTGACAGATATTCTATAATCTTTATACAGTTTGTCTACAAGTCAGTCAGCCAGTCAGTCATTTGCATGTCCCTTGTAGAACTTTGGCTCTCTTACAGGTTCTTGGTTGTAAGCAAGATGCCCTGCCGCTGATGCATCCATTTACAGATTATCAACGATGTCTAGCTCCATCTTCGCCTTGGTCTTCCTCTCTTTCTTTTTCCCATTATATACCCTTCCAAAATGGTCTTCTCTAAGTTATTATGACGTTTAATGTGTAAAAATATTGAAGTTTTCTTTGTTTAATCCTCTTTACTAGCCAGCCTTCCTCAATAATTAAGTTCTTGTAGTATGGATATATTTGTTCTTTTCTGTGTCCATGATATCTGAAGAACTCTTCCGTTTGTCTACAAGTGTCATTACTAATTCTGCGTCACCTGGTGAATTTGGTTCCCAGTTCTCAATGACTGTTAGAGCCACGCTGGGAATTTGAGAAAATTACAATATCCTGCAGGTCAGCCATTCTACTCTCGAGATTGTTCCAGAATTTTTTTCAGGGACTTCTCAGTGGCAATCATCTCTGCAGTGTAATAGATTCTTGCACATGAGCAGACAAAAACACTGCTCACCCTATGCTTCTCAGTTTGTACTTCTTGGTACCGGCTTACGTCATTGTTGAATTGATGCTGATAACTGGGTTTTTAACAATGGTTAAACCAGATTTATGTTCTTGTCAAATAGCTCTTTGATTTCAAATGTGGTAAGGATTATACAGTTATGTAGTGTTGATCATGAGATAATTTTGAAAGTGTACATACATAATTTTGAAACCCTGCATATTTACGGCGGTCTGTAAAGAAAACTGAATGCAGAGTATGACATTTTTTTAAAAACAATCTCATTTTGATGATGATGTAAAAATTTGTTGTACAAAAGTTGCCCTATTTCCTGTACATAATTTGTCTCATTTTTTAAAAAATATAAAATTTACCATTTCTTATATGTAAAACTTACTTTATTTCATGATCTTATCTTGTTTCATGTAAAAAAGTGTATCTCATTTGATGTACACAAAACTTATCCCATTTTGTGCACACAGAAGAATCTAACTTATTTAGTGTATACAAAACTTATCCTGTTTCCTGCAAATAAAATTTTTATGTATACTAAATTCTTGTTTCTGGCACATAAAACTTACATGCCCTGGACCCGGCACATAAAACTTACATGCCCTGGACCTGGCATATAAAACTTACATGCCCTGGACAGGGCACATAAAACTTACACGCACCTGTACCCGGCATATAAAACTTACATGCCCTGGACAGGGCACATAAAACTTACATGCCCTGGACAGGGCACATAAAACTTACATGCCCTGGACAGGGCACATAAAACTTACATGCCCTGGACAGGGCACATAAAACTTACACGCACCTGTACCCGGCATATAAAACTTACATGCCCTGGACAGGGCACATAAAACTTACACGCACCTGTACCCGGCATATAAAACTTACATGCCCTGGACAGGGC
Organism: Achatina immaculata; assembly: GCA_009760885.1. NCBI lineage: Eukaryota > Metazoa > Mollusca > Gastropoda > Stylommatophora > Achatinidae > Lissachatina > Lissachatina immaculata. The sequence goes on along the minus strand of CM019715.1, from coordinate 3,535,113 downwards.
ACATAAAACTTACATGCCCTGGACCTGGCATATAAAACTTACATGCCCTGGACCTGGCATATAAAACTTACATGCCCTGGACCTGGCATATAAAACTTACATGCCCTGGACAGGGCACATAAAACTTACATGCCCTGGACAGGGCACATAAAACTTACATGCCCTGGACCTGGCATATAAAACTTACATGCCCTGGACAGGGCACATAAAACTTACACGCACCTGTACCCGGCATATAAAACTTACATGCCCTGGACAGGGCACATAAAACTTACATGCCCTGGACAGGGCACATAAAACTTACATGCCCTGGACAGGGCACATAAAACTTACATGCCCTGGACAGGGCACATAAAACTTACACGCACCTGTACCCGGCATATAAAACTTACATGCCCTGGACAGGGCACATAAAACTTACACGCACCTGTACCCGGCATATAAAACTTACATGCCCTGGACAGGGCACATAAAACTTACATGCCCTGGACAGGGCACATAAAACTTACACGCACCTGTACCCGGCATATAAAACTTACATGCCCTGGACAGGGCACATAAAACTTACACGCACCTGTACCCGGCATATAAAACTTACATGCCCTGGACAGGGCACATAAAACTTACATGCCCTGGACCCGGTACATAAAACTTACATGCCCTGGACCCGGTACATAAAACTTACATGCCCTGGACCTGGCATATAAAACTTACATGCACCTGTACCCGGCATATAAAACTTACATGCCCTGGACAGGGCACATAAAACTTACACGCACCTGTACCCGGCATATAAAACTTACATGCCCTGGACAGGGCACATAAAACTTACATGCCCTGGACCTGGCATATAAAACTTACATGCCCTGGACCTGGCATATAAAACTTACATGCCCTGGACCTGGCATATAAAACTTACATGCCCTGGACAGGGCACATAAAACTTACATGCCCTGGACAGGGCACATAAAACTTACATGCCCTGGACAGGGCACATAAAACTTACACGCACCTGTACCCGGCATATAAAACTTACATGCCCTGGACAGGGCACATAAAACTTACACGCACCTGTACCCGGCATATAAAACTTACATGCCCTGGACAGGGCACATAAAACTTACATGCCCTGGACCCGGTACATAAAACTTACATGCCCTGGACCCGGTACATAAAACTTACATGCCCTGGACCTGGCATATAAAACTTACATGCCCTGGACCTGGCATATAAAACTTACATGCCCTGGACCTGGCATATAAAACTTACATACCCTGGACCTGGCATATAAAACTTACATGCCCTGGACCTGGCATATAAAACTTACATACCCTGGACCTGGCATATAAAACTTACATACCCTGGACCTGGCATATAAAACTTACATACCCTGGACCTGGCACATAAAACTTACATACCCTGGACCTGGCATATAAAACTTACATGCCCTGGACCCGGTACATAAAACTTACATGCCCTGGACCTGGCATATAAAACTTACATGCCCTGACCTGGCATATAAAACTTACATGCCCTGGACCTGGCATATAAAACTTACATGCCCTGGACCTGGCATATAAAACTTACATGCCCTGGACCTGGCATATAAAACTTACATGCCCTGGACCTGGCATATAAAACTTACATGCCCTGGACCTGGCATATAAAACTTACATGCCCTGGACCTGGCATATAAAACTTACATGCCCTGGACCTGGCATATAAAACTTACATGCCCTGGACCCGGCACATAAAACTTACATGCCCTGGACCCGGCACATAAAACTTACACGCACCTGTACCCGGTACATAAAACTTACACGCACCTGGACCTGGCATATAAAACTTACACGCACCTGTACCCGGTACATAAAACTTACACGCACCTGGACCTGGCATATAAAACTTACATGCCCTGGACCTGGCATATAAAACTTACATGCCCTGGACCCGGTACATAAAACTTACATGCCCTGGACAGGGCACATAAAACTTACATGCCCTGACCTGGCAAGAGACTCACCCTGCTGGTGATATGGAAAATCTCCCTCGGTTAGCTCAACAAGTGTCGCATGGGGGCCCGAGCATCTGAACATACTGACCGTATCAGAATCTTTCATTCCTAATGCATGCCAAAACAGCTCCGGGTACTCTCCCTAAACAGTTTAAAGGTAAAGATGATAAAGGTAGCTTTGTTATTCCATGGAGGCACAGAGGGGAGGTGGCGTTAATGTCCATATTTTCCTTGGCCTGTTAGAACATTAGCGGGTGATGTTGTCAGCGTCATGCTTGACTGCCTTTCCTTCCACGTAGTTGGAAGCATGGCTTGACTGCCTTTCTTTCCTCGTAGTTTGAAGCATGGCTTGACTGACTTTCCTTCCACGTAGTTGGAAGCATGGCTTGACTGACTTTCCTTCCACGTAGTTGGAAGCATGGCTTGACTGCCTTTCTTTCCACGTAGTTGGAAGCATGGCTTGACTGCCTTTCCTTCCACGTAGTTGGAAGCATGGCTTGACTGCCTTTCCTTCCTCGTAGTTTGAAGCATGGCTTGACTGCCTTTCCTTCCTCGTAGTTTGAAGCATGGCTTGACTGCCTTTCTTTCCACGTAGTTTGAAGCATGGCTTGATTGTTGGAGTTTTTTTTTTATACCGCTTTTCTATAAATTTGTTAGTTTTGAATGAATGTAAGAATGCAAGTTTATTTCATGTTGTTGCATAAATCAGAGTGTGGAGTGTATGGACATGAGATAAATTTATTATTTATTTATGTAATCATTTAATCGCATCTTCATGATTATTATGCTTATTAACAAACGCTGAATGACTGTGACTGAATGAAAGATGTACGATGAAGGGCAGAATGCCAGACTGGCCTGCGTGTCCAATTCTTAACCATTTGAAAATAAAGTATGGTCGTTCATTCGTTCCTCAGTTCATGAAGAAATCAGGTGCCCATTTTGTAGTTATGGGCCAAACTGCCTAAGAATCCGCCCATTGCTGTGTGCTGAAAGTTCTTGGCAGCTGGGGGCACTCAGGCAGATGTGAACCTTCACCGGGAGAACTTTGTACATGAACCATTTTGCCACTTTCGTGCTCACACGGTTTAAGCTGTGATTTTATTACAACAAAGAATGGCACATGATCATGATAAGATTACACATGAGAAAACAGACTGAAACAAAATTTTGATTTATAAACATTTAAAAAAAAATTCAACTTTCTCCAGGAACAACAATCTGCTTTTTATTTGGTTAAATGGGAAAAAATGTTTTCACTGTGGTGAAGTTTGTTGAGAAGGCTGCTTCTTAGATTCAGTCTTTGAATTAAAGACAGTCACTGTGATCTACTCCATATACCAGTGGTTCCAAACATTTTATGGGTTACTACCCCTGATCCCCACATTCCCATCATCCCTCAGCACATTTTTGCTCAGTTTTGATGTTCTCTCTCTTCTGCTCTCTTTTCCCTCATTGTCCTCTTTAATAATCCCACAGCTCTCATGGGGCGGTACTGCCTAATTTAGGAGCCACTGTCCTACATGATGTTTGTGCTGTCAGCTGTCATGGAGGAAGGGCAGGCAATGGATTGAAGTTCCCAGCTCTGTGTCCATGGATCTTTGGAGGACCATGTAGAGGAAGATTATGTAAGACAGTAGAAATGTATAAAGGTTTTCAATACTAAGTGGTGTGGGAGGGTAAGGACTACGGTGAATTATCACAAACTATAAGTGTCCATGACCTGACAAAATGCTGGGAACCACTGTTCTACTGTACCGCTTACAGTTTAACGCTGCCAGTTCTTGAGATCTGAAATATTAAGGATGATGCATCGACTCAAAATGTCTCACACAGACGAGTGTCCATGTGGCAGTGGAGTCCAGACTCCACAACATATCCTATGAGAGTGCCCAAACCATGCAGACCTGAGGCGTGAGACGTGGCCAGAGGACACAAACTTGGGGCAAAAGCTTTGGGGCTCCTATCAGGATCTGGAGAGGACCGTGGGCTTTGCCATGTCGACAGTGATCTGGATCTGAAGTGACCAACTACCTCGAACGCAGAAGAAGAAGAAGAAGAAAAGAAGAAGAAGAAAAGAAGAAGAAGAAGAAAAGAAGAAGAAGAAGGATGATGCAAAAATGGACAAATGTGATCACTAATGCCTTTTGGTATGGCAACTAAAGAATGAATGAATACTGATGAGTTAATGTTTTGCCTTCTTCTTTTTTCTTTGGCTGCTCTATTTGGAACAAAATTAGGAACAGAATAGACCAAGCAAAGACTGCATTTCAAAGAATGAGAAACATATTAGCTATTATTATCAATGAATGTTAGAAAACGAGTCCTAAAATGCTATATTGAACCTATCTTGTTATATGGAAGTGAATCATGCACAATATGCAAGTCTGCACAAAAATCATTGGATGCAGCAGAAATGTGGTTTATTAGAAGAATGTTGCGAATCCCCTGGACAGCAAAAATAACTAATGAAGAATGTATGAGAAGAGCTGGAGAGACAAAAAACCTTGTCAAAAAGATAAGAGAGAGTCAACGTACTTTCATAGGACATGCAATGAAAAGAGGGGGCATTGAAAATATTATAACAACAGGAAAAATAGAAGGAAGAAGATCAAGAGGAAGACCAAGAGAAATGATACTGGACAGTGTGACGGGATGTTGTGAGAGGAGATCACCAACTGAGCTGATGGCCTGCATGAAGGATCGGGTACTCTGGAGAAGCATAATAGCTAACGCCAATCGGCACGGCACCTGATGATGATGATGCTCTATTCCCCAAAAATTTGTTAAAATGACATTTTTGTTTTGCCTGCTAGAAAACACAGTGCTATATATATATGTGTGTGTGTGTGCATGCACGCACACCCGCACACAAACACACCAGACTGATTATCATATAAATAATCTGGATTCTCTCAATGTACTGATTATTGCTGCGAAATACTACCTTCTCTTATCTTCCTTCTCTATGACTCATCAGTTCTGAGAGGAGACAAACAGATGTTTTGATAGGGCCTGGTGATCTGCTTCAAATAATGGGATATTTAAGGCCTCTATGAAAAACTCCACCCTCCTCAAACAAGATAAAAAACGAGTCTCAGCAGAGCCAGTTATTCTAGTACACTTCAGTTTAGATTAGCACTGATCATACGGTCTTCTGCTCATTGTGTGGCAAGCTGTGCTATGTTAGGTCATATCTCCATGCATACACCTCTGGGTGTATGGAGGACAGTGCACGAATGATGGCACAGCTGCTGAGACTAATGAACCATGGCTGGTCAAGATACTGACCCACTTTCTCCAAAGTAACAGGTTGTTATGGGTCAGTGTGGTTCCCCTGTTGATGGATCCTGTGTCTTTCAGTTGTATCATTAAAGCACAGGGCTCTGGATTCAAATCCACCTGGTGCTCTGGACTTTTCTTAATAAGCCTTTGCTTCTTTTAACTACGTCATGTCCTGTTTTTGATTTTCTTCGTGATATCAGATACACACAGACTCTCTACACAGTGAATATCTGTATTCTAGTTATGATAATCTAGAGAAGACCATCTTGGAAGGGTACATAATGGGAAAAAGAAAGAGAGGAAGACCAAGGCGAAGATGGCTGCAAGACATCGTTGAGGATCTGCAAATGGATGCATCAGTGGCAGGCCATCTTGCTCACAACCGAGAGGCCTACAGGAGAGCTGTTTGGGAGGTAAAGTTCCGCAAGGGACATGCAAATGAATGAATGAATGAAAGTTATGCAAAGTGTGCACACAACTGTCAGTGTACTGAGGGATAAACATATCTTATATCTTATATCTTATATCCTTCCCGTGCCGTTAGACGTCACATAGGGCTCGCAAAGTAGTTCGCCAATATTTCCTGTCTTCGGCGAGTCTTTCAACCTCAACAAAGGATTTTATGCCTGTTAACTTGGCCTCTCTTAATAATGTTCTCTTCAGAGTTTCACGCGGTCTGCCCCTTTTTCTTCGGCCTGTTATGTGCCACTTGATAGCTTGTTTTGGGATTCTCTGCTCATTTCTTCTCATCAAGTGGCCAACATATGTCCATCTCCTTTTCCTGATCACCCGTGAGACTGATAAACATATGCTCACACAAAAAAAAACTGGTCTCATTTAACTGTGGCCATGACCGAGTTTGTAGCAGGTGAATACAAAACATGTCACTCAAATGAAGTTAGAAAAAAAATCATCCCTGAATCATATTTTTTAACAATAATATGTGCTCCTCTCTTTCAGCTTTCATGAAGGCTAAAACGTGTTCTGTAATATCCATAATTTACCTGCAAACACGTGGACGTACAGTAGCCAGGTGACTCACTAAGAAGAACAGGTGAGATGACTCCACTCCCACCTGGTGAATCCACATCTCTGCTGCACATGATTATTAGCCTGTGTCAACAGAGTCCGGTCAACTTACAAGTTATCTTATTTGTTTTTGTTATACGAACATAAAAATCGAAAGTTTATACTGGGGTCACTGTACCAAACCTTCTTCTTCTTACCATTTGCCCTAAAAAAAACATTGGTTGCACTGTGTCACAGTTATGCATCTACTGGCCCAGTACATCAAACTTTGGCTCAACATATTTTTAGGCCTGGGTTGGTCTTCCCACTTCTATTCATTCTGCCAGATTACTGTCTTGTTTCTAGGGGCACCAATGGGAAGTAGAGTAGGGTCTTGGCTGGCTATGGTTTGCTGAGCACTATCTCATTCAGCTTGAGCATCTTTGCCCCCAACAAACTTTCAGTTCAAGACTCCTTCACAAAATGGTGCATTTTTAATGAGACTTGGACTCCACAGTCCTCTATGGAAGTACCCTTGACTTCTGCTACAAAGGCCTCTGCTGTGATGCCTGTAACTATAATACATGAACATTCTATTTCACATCCTAGCAGTCTTCCTCCAGAAACTAACTGTGTCACAGCAACCTAGCCTCTGTCATGGTGGAGTCTGCTGAAAGACCTGTAAGATTAGCCTCACTGGGAGGGCAGTGTTGTATCTTCATGTACATGTCAAAGGTAAACATTATAGCAGTAACAATTATCATGCCGAAGGGCTAACCACTGTGCCACACATCCATCCCCTCCCCTCTCCCCCAAAGAAAAAAGAAAATCCCTTACACATGGGATTAAACTAAGATTTCTGAGTGTGTGCACATAATATATTCATCATCATCATCATCATGTGCCCTCTTCCACCTGCTGTCCCTTGCTTTCACAGTAAACCAGTCGAGCTGAATCGAGTCCATTTTTTAATGTTGTAAATAATGCATTACTGTAGCTGCAGCAAAACCAAAAAGAAAGAACACGTTGCTTGGTGGAAATGCAGCTGAAGCCATTGACTTCTCTTATCAAGGAAAGACGCTGGCGATGGTTGGGACTTCCGGATGACTGCAACTCACTACCAAAAATAGCACTAAGATGGATACCACAGAGGAATAGAAGTATGGGGAGACCAAAGAGAGTGCTCATCTGGGCAAGAGAGGAGAAAAAAAAGGCGAAGGACAGGCGTTTGTGGAAAGCACTTGCGGAAATCCCATGTGCTTTGGGCGCCCAAAGGTTCAGATAGGTTAGATTGATAGACAGACACAGAAATTGCGGCAGGTTTGGCTATTAAGTCTGTTATTATAATACTTTACACTGTGAAGTTTTGCTTTCTGAAGGAACTTTTATATCTTCAAACTCTTACATAATCGCTAACAATGGTGACACCACGAGCTCGAAGCCTACCGTTTTGCTTCCATAGACAAAGTTGAAACATGGATATTTGATACATTTTGTGTTCATCATCATCATCAGGTGCCGTGCCGACTGGCGTTGGCTATTATGCTTCTCCAGAGTACCCGATCCTTCATGCAGGCCATCAGCTCAGTTGGTGATCTCCTCTCACACCATCCCGTTACACTATCCAGTATCATTTCTCTTGGTCTTCTTCTTGATCTTCTTCTTCCTTCCATTTTTCCTGTTGTTATAATATTTTCAATCCCCCCTCTTCTCATTGCATGTCCTATGAACGTACATTGTCTCTCTCTTATCTTTTTGACAAGGTTTTTTTGTCTCTCCAGCTCTTCTCATACATTCTTCATTAGTTATTTTTGCTGTCCAGGGGATTCACAACATTCTTCTAATAAACCACATTTCTGCTGCTTCCAATGATTTTTGTGCAGACTTGCCTATTGTCCATGATTCACTTCCATATAACAAGACAGGTTCAATATAACATTTTGTGTTAGGGTAGCTGTTTTTGAAACTGGAGAATGTCTGCCTGCAATTCGATGTACACCTACCAAAACACACTAATTTTTTTCTCTGTTCACCTTTTCTGACTGGGGCAACAGGAAATAAACAGAAAACTGAACAGACTAAACAAGTAGATAGCCCACCTTCTAAATTTGCCACCATTTGCAAAGACAATGGATTACATGTAATAACAAAGCTCATTTGAAGAATAGAAATGTTAACAGTCAATTGATTGGTCAATCTTTCCGTCCGTTTTGTGTGATCTAATCATGATTTCTCAGGCTAAGAGAGCTCACGTTGAAAATCTGTCATGGGTAGATGTGCTTTCTGTAGTAATGCCAACTTTAGGAAAATATATTTTCTTGAAACTCTAATTTTCCCGAGCATTAAAAAACGGTTCATGACAACTACACAGTTGTTACACGAAGTGGAAAAATAAAGTCAGTTCTCAATTATCCTTTCGTCAGGGCTGGTGAGCTGTAGCTGATCAAGACCCTTTCCCATCTCAACCTTGGTAACCCAGGTAACAGGCCCGGTCTGGGTAAAAGGGCAGAAATCGCTGTAGTTCTCATGGTGGTGGAGTCTGCTAAAGAAGTGCAGCACATCCTCTGCTTTCCATCTCCACTAAGGGACTAGAAATAGTATCGGCTGCAGCCAACTCCCAATTCTTTACGACCCCATGTCTCAACATCTTCGCAGCATCGGTTGCAAAGAGCATCATGTTTGCAGTTCCAGGGAACAACAGGAATAAGAAAAAAAATGTTCTTATCTTCTTCTGTGCCTCATTTCAGTTTGGAGTAAAGGTAAAAAGGTAAACATGTCATGCCATAGAGGCGCACATAGGGATATGGTGTTAGTGCCTATAGTTTCCTTGACCTGTCAACACACTAGAGTGATGTGGTCAGCATCACGCCTGGCCGCCTTTCCTTCCCCGACTCCAAAAAAAGAAGTTTCATTTTGGCGTGGTTATAACTAAATTCTTAAGATTTCTAAATCCATAAACATTGCTACCGAAACCTGCTGCTCTTTCTATACATTTGCACGTTTCTAAAGAATAAAAAGGTTGCTGCATTAGAATACAAAATTTTTAATCGTGACATTTAACGAAACAACTCCTTCGTCAAAACAGAAAAAACTGCCAAGACAGAAACAAAAAGTCAGGTGAGGACGCTGGCAGACTGGCAATCAAGATGACGTGACAGGTCTGTAGGCGTGACCAACATCACAAAATGTTGACAAGTCTTTCCCCCCCCCCCCCCTCTTATTATCTGAGTGAGCGCCTTCTCGTATAAGTTATAACAAATATATCAAAAGTTTATGAAACTTTTACTATTTAAAACAAACAGGGCACTAAAGAATGATCTGTTACAAGAGTCTAAAGATCTCCTTTATTTACATTGTCTTCTGGGAGTCGTGCGAGGAGCAGTCTTGGTAAACTTTCCTTCTTGTGAAAATAGCGATGCAGGAACAGCCAGAAATGTATGGCTATCTATTGTTTTGTCTTCTCGGATGTCTTAGATAACGGCGTGCTGCCAAAAATATTGAGTTTTATAAAAAAATATTATTATTATTATTACCGCTGTGATGTCAGTTGTTCTGGTATTATTTTATATAGCCATAGCTCCGCTTTTATTCATCTTTATATCTTTTTGAACCACAAACATGTGACTGTATTTATTAAACTAGTATTGGTTTTCTTCTTCATCTTACATTCTTCCCGTGCTGTTAAAACGTCACTTAGGGCTCGCATGGTAGTTTCCTAAGATTTCTTGTTCTCAGCTTTTCAGCCTCGTTAAGGGATGTTATTCCCACTAAACTGGCCTCTCTTAACAATGTCCTCTTTAGAGTTTCACGTGGTCGACCTCTTTTTCTTCGGCCTTTTGTGTTCCACTTGATAGCTTGTTTTGGGATTATCTGGCTGTTTCATCTCAGCACATGACTGACATATGTCCATCTTCTTTTTCTGATCACCCGTGAGACTGGCTGTTGTTCAGTCATCTCTCTTATCTCTGCGTTGTTCTTGAATTCGTTTCACTTTATACCGAATATTTTCCTTAGGCATTTGTTTTCGAAAGGGTCTAATTTCTTGTCTAATTCTTTAGTTGTTTTCCAGCTTTCACATGCATAAATGTGAGTGGATATTATATTTGAATTGAAGAGTCGTAACTTGGTTTTTGTGATTATAACTTTTGAGTGCCATATGTTCTCAAGATTCTTGAATTTCAATGCTGCTTTTGCAATTCTAATTCTAACTTCCTTTCTGGTGTCACTATCCTAGTCTATGTAGCTGCCGAGATATGCAGAATAGTACTGGTTTTACCACAGTCATTATTATACTCTTCTTTCTTTCGAAAAAAGAAAAAAAAACATAGAAGATCAGTAACTTCAGTCAATCCTGCTGTAAAATGGATACAGGACAATCTTATCAGACAGGAACAGCCTGTGGAATATGAGTTCCTAAATGGAGCCACATCAAGTGCAGTGTCAGAACATCGAGAAAGAAGCGCGCGCGCATAAAAATCCGTTTCATCATTATGAGATTAAAGAGAACAAGATGGCAAATGACCTGGGGGAAATAATCTGTACAGCTTCTTCTTCTTCTTCTTCTTGCCACTAAAAGGATGTTAGTGATTGCAGTGTGTAACAGTCTGTAGCAGGTCTGCGATTTTTGCGCCTTTCTGTCCTAAACATTTTGTGAAAAAAAAAATTCCAATAAACCTCATCTGTTGATACCAAAATGTATAGACTAGGGAAAAAAAAGTAGGAAAAGCTTTATTACTTAACGAGTACGCTGTTGTGACGTTTCAATGTGAACCTTAATCATACAAAAAAACACACAGGACGAAGAAATAGAGAAAGAAGATAAAACATAAATTCACATGAGTGCTATGTAAAAAATAGAAAGTGGAAAAAAATAGAATAAAATAAAATGAATGGAGCACTTAGCTGTGACTTGTAAGAGGCTGTGTTCAGAGGTGCGCACGGTGGAGTGTAGAGAATGTTTTAAATGGAGACTTGTGATGTGTGATAGGTGGGTGGTAAATGGGAGGGGGGAATCGTGGATAGGGGAGAGAGTGATACAATGGTAATCTAGCCAGGAGAAGGTGGAATAGGTGATTTATAGTTGGGGTAGAAGGTCAAGGAAAATATGGCCACTAACACCATATCCCTATGTGCTTCCAAGGCATGAGAGGATTATCTTTACCTTTACCTTTTTAGAGGGGTTATAATTTGATGCCGTGAGGAAGTTCTGAACTATGCATTACAAGTAAGAAAGGAATGGAACTTAGTGCAGAGGTAATATGATTGTGGAAGAGGGGAATGTTAGGTGTAGCTGAATTGCTAGTTTTCAAACCACGTGGTTCACCTGTTGATAAATGTGGCCACTCTTTATTTATAAGCAGACGAGTAGTTTCAATGTGTTGACAGCTAATACGATATAAATCTTTGTAACAAACTGGATAAATATGATAATGGGATTACGAGAGCAGATTTTGCGTGGAAAGCTGGCAACAGATTATTTATAGCCCACAGAATGTATTCTCTTAAACCGAGTTGCCTGTTTGCCTTCCTGGACCTGCTCAGGGCGAACATTACAGTCTGAGTGCATTAATTAACCTGTTTTTATTTTTTTTTAAAAATTGTATAAATATTGTGTTTACATAGCCTAATAGTTTTATGTTAAAATAGTTTTAAATTATATGTATTATTAAAGCCGCACTCCTTTTTTTTTCAAAATAGGTTTTAAATAGTTAACATTTTGTTTCTGTAACAAATTATATTGGAACTCGGTTCTTTTAAAAATCTTTTCAGACTATTTATAGCAGTTTTTCGCTGTGTATGTTATGTATTATAATTTATCTTGTATTTATAACGTATTTGAATTTTAACATAAGTTGTTGTATGTTCTGAAAAATAATCTGTCTTGTTTTTGTATTTTCTTTTCAATGCAAGTTTTTTTAAAAGAAAAACCAAAGTTGGACTTTCGATGTTACATGGCTTTAAAATTTGGCAGGAGCTGTGTTTTGTCTCCTGGGTAGTTGAAGAAAATTCTGTATGGCGTAAGAAGAACGGAGGGCGGATTTGTCAGGAAAATATTTCCATGGCTGTAATCACGCTGAATTGTACAAGGTCAAGGTCTAAGTAAAGGCGCATAATTTTATGCGCACAATGCGTTGTTTACGTTTCGTTCTCCATAACAACATATCAAACGCTGACGTGAGATATAGACAATAAATAAACAAGGTAAACATAACAGAGAGACCTAATATGTAAGCCGAGGGAAAGATTTTGTGCAAACAACGAACAGACAGGAAAACAGATGGAAGTTCTCCGATAAAGCACAGAATATAGCTAACACTATTTGGTAAAAATCAGCCAGAGTTTGTGGTCAGCTGTTAAAACTCAACAGTCGCTAGAAAATGCAAGGCAAAAACAAAGAAGTATAGCAAAGCCAAAATCACGACAGCAAAAGCAAGTGTTGGACTGCAATCAACGAGTAGAAAAGCATGGATATCAGATAACACATGGAAATACATACATGAAAGAAGAGCAGCCAAATTAGTCAGGTTGAATGCAAAGACAGATCTTGGAAAAGTTTTGGCAAAATCAACATACAAAGAACTAGACAATAAAGTAAAAAGTTCAGCTAGAAGAGTCAAAAGAGAATATATGGACAATATGGCAAAAGAAGCAGAAAATGCAACAAAAACTGGAAACAGAAAAACTCTTTGTAACATACAGAAGAAGCTAACGGGTGCTATTACCTCCAGAGAAAGACCAGTCTTTAGCAAAACAGGTAACCTATTAACATCAGTTAAAGACCAGGAGCAAAGATGGGACGAACACTTCCAAGAAATACTTAACAGACCACACCCAAATGAATTAATAAATCTTTAAACCCATTTACCAGCCCCACAACTAAATAAATGTCAACTTAGATGAAGTTACACTGAATGAAACTGAAACAGCTGTGAATCTAATGGCTGCAGTGAAAATGAAATAACGGTCGAAATGTTAAAAGCTATTAACAGTAACAACATGAGCCAACTACAAAGAATGTTTAATGAAATTTGGAAAGAAGAAAAGCTCCCTTCTAAATGGAAAAAGGGAATCATTGTTAAAATACTCCCCCCCCAAAAAAAAAAGGCTATCTCAGTGACTGCAATAACTGGAGGGGTGTAACCTTACTATCAGTTGTGTCAAATGTGTTCTGTAAAGTGATTCTGAATAGAATTAAGGATGTAGTGGATACTGCAATGAGAGAGGAATAGGCAGGATTTCGAAAAGGGAGAAGCTGTCTCGATCAGATCTTTACTCTAAGAATAATACTTGAAGAATATATTGAAAAGCAGAAACCATTAATCCTGAACTTTATAGACTTTAAAAAGGCATTTATAGCATACACAGAGATTAATTGTGGAGAATTTTAAGACTATATGGAATGCCATCTAAAACTGTCAACATCATTAGAGATCTCTACAACGGATATGTTTGTGCAGTCAAGACAGAAGAAGGAATGAGCGAATGGTTTCAGATTGAAACAGGCATGAAACAAGGATGTATATTATCTTCATTGCTTTTTGGAATTGCCATATACTTTATAATGAAAAGATGCTGTACAGGTAAAACGGGCATTGATTGGGTACATGGTACCCAAATAGAAGATCTTGATTTTGCAGATGATATAACTCTTATCAGTGACAATGTGAAATCGATGCAGGAAAAAACAGATTCCTTGTCTTCCTTGGCTAGCAAAATAGGTCTTGAAATTAACAAAGACAAAACAAAAATAATGAAACTTCTCATTAATCAAGAAGGAAAAATATACGTAGAAGGAGCAGTTGTTAATGAAGTAAACTAATTTGCATACCTTGGCAGCTACATAGACCAGGATGGTGACACCAGGAAGGAAGTTAGAATTAGAATTGCAAAAGCAGCATTGTACTTCAAAAATCTTGAGAACATATGGAATTCAAAGGTTATAATCACAAAAACCAAGTTAAGATTATTCACTTCAAATGTGATATCCACCCTCATTTATGCATTCGAAAGCTGGAAATCAACTAAAGAAATAGACAACAAATTAGACTCTTTTGAAAACAAATGCCTAAGTAAAATACTTCGTATAAAGTGGAACGAATTCAAGAATAACGCAGATATAAGAGAGATGAGCAAACAACAACCTGTCTCATGGGTGATCAGAAAAAGAAGATGGACATATGTAGGCCATGTGATGAGAAGAAACAATCAGAGAATACCAAAAGAAGCTATCAAGTGGAGCACAACAGGCCGAAGAAAAAGAGGTCGACCACGTGAAACTCTAAAGAGGACATTGTTAAGAGAAGCCAGTTTAGTGGGCATAACATCCCTTGATGAAGTTGAAAGACTCGCCGAGAACAGGAAATCTTGGACAACAACTATGCGAGCCCTGTGTGACGGTTAACGGCACGGGAAGGATGTAAGATGTAATATATATGTATATATACATATATATGAGTCTTCATATATATATATATATGATATATATATATATGAAGACTCCTGTCCGATGAGGTAATCAGCGACCTATAGCTGATATGCTAGCGTCAGAGTTAGCGACCCATAGCTGATATGCTAGCGTCAGAGTTAGCGACCCATAGCTGACCAAGACCCTGTCCCACCTCTCCGTTGGTACCTCTAGTAACAGGCCTAGCCTGGCTAACGGGGCAGGGATCGCCATAGTCCCCATGGTGGTGGAGTCTTCTAAAGAAGCATTGCACACCCCCTGCTTTTTAGCTGTACTCCGGGACTGAAAAAGTAGCCGCCGTAACCCGCTCCCACGCCGATACGATGCTGTGTCTCATCATCTCTACAGCATCGGCTGCAAAGAACAACAGCTCGCAGTTACAGGGAGTTCGTACAAGTACACTTTATCGACTGACTCTTCTTACAAGTCGACTTGTGCCAGCAACTCTTGTTTGTTGCTGGTTTCTACAGAAACGAATTTTGGATTTTAACAAAAAAAAAAAAAAATACATTCGTTCTTGAAACCTGACCATGAAGTCGGATGAGAATTTGGTTGTTGTCCTGGACTGGGTATAAGAAATAGGTTTCTGAGTAGAATTCACCATCAAGAGAACCATGTTAAGCGCCACTCCATTAACCAGGCAGATGGAGAACATCGACCTTTATCTAGGAGAGACAGAGGACATCGACCTATATCTAGGCCAGACAGAGGACATCGACCTATATCTAGGCCAGACAGAGGACATCAACTTACATCCAGGAAGATAAAGGGCATTAGCCTATATCTTAAAAAAAAAAACAAAAACCAAAGCATCACCCTATTTCTAAAAGAGAAAGATTAAATAAGGCTTCGACCTGTTATAGTTCACTGGTCGTGATAACTTAGTCCCTCCCCCTCCCATCAATCACTCTAAACTTTACACCTAGGTAGGAATCACAGGAACGTATTCAAATTTACAGGCGTGGATGTAGTTCCGCTCTGTACGTACATTCCACACGAAAAGCTAAAATAAATCTCAGACTACTATTAACCCCCAGTATCTTGTGCAGAGACAAGGGAAGTAACTTGCTGTTCTCATTAAGTGAAATTTAACGTAGTCCTGTAGTGCCACCGGGGAACTTGAGAGATGTGGTTTTTGAGCCTGCATTTTTTTTTTCTTGACCCGACGGCACACTAGGTCACCTTTCATTCCTCAGCACTACGAACCCGGGTATCAATTTACACAAGTGAGTGATTGACGTGCTCTGAACGCGCTTGAACAACCAACTCGCAAGAGCTCACTAAATGAGAAGAGGCCATTAGTAATGAATTATCTTCTCTTTGCTATTTCAATCTATTATTTTCTACACTCAGCAATTAGAGTTAGGGGCTCTCTTTGCTTCGACATAGTTTGGGCAATGACCAACTCTCCAATGGCCTTTTAAGTTTTGGGTTTTTAAAAAAAAATTATTTAGTCTGTCTATATGTCTGTCTACTTCTGTGGGCAAAATATGTATCCGTTTGTCTCTCTAAAATTCATTATCTTAAAGTGTACGCAAAACTGTTTTTAAAAAAAGGTAAAATCCCCGTTTCCATCCCATTAAGGCATATTGGGGATAAGGTATTAGGCACGTACTTCCAAGACCGTCGGCACATGAAAGTCTGATGTGGTCTGTATCATGCCAGACGCATTTACCTTCCCAGATTTCTCTGGTGCCCGTTTTTAGAGGCTGGGTTGACCCCGAGGCCTTTTTTTTTTGGTAGGTACCAGAAAAAGGCCCATTGTTAGGCCTTAAACCAGGTGCCACAGGATTAGTAGATCGAGCGTGTAACCACTCAGTTAACCAGGCCGGCACAGTTTAGAAAAAAAAAACAACAAATCTTCAGCTATCACAGAAATGATTAGCTTCGGATTTAATACTGAAAACAAATTATGAAACATTGATGCTGAATTATACATGTGAACGAAATAAACCAGTTTATTTTTGCTGCCTTCCATTTCTTTCTTCCATTTCTTCCTTCTGTTTCTTCCTCTTTATGTTTTGTTTTAGAACTGAGTCGTACACCCCAAAATGCTTCCCTGTACAGGACTTTCGCACTTCCAATATTATAAATCTTCTTCTTCTTCTTCTTCAGTCTCCCTAGAACTGTGAGCTGGTGTTATTTGTAGCCGATGCAATGAAGTTGTTGAGGCACAGCATAGTTTCGGCTTGGGAACGGGTTATGGCGGATATTTTTTTTTTATCAGTCTCGGAGTGGAGCTAGAAGATGGGGTTGTGCCAATGCTTCTTTAGCAGACTCCACCACCATGAGCGATCCCCGCCCCTTTACCCAAGCTAGGCCTGCTACTGGGACTACGAACGGATCTATAGGCTATAGATCAGGTATGGGTCACAAACCCTAAGGCTATCATGTCACCTTTGCGTCGCCGACGGCTAAAATGAACAGAGCCTTGAACACGCCCTTAAGCTATAAATAGAACATGTAAACAATGAATGGTGGCAGCGTCCAATAGGAAGCGAGTTATAGGGAAGGGAAATAATGAATGTTGCTTTTGTATAGTATAACGATTATTAGTTATTAGTTCGTTATTATTATTATTATATTATAACATCGTTACTCCGCAATGTAGGCGATACAAAATGTGAAATTTAGTGCACAGGTGAGAAACGAAACAAATACGCCGTGTTAATTTGTTTTGAAATTTATTTTCATGTGTCTGCCTCAATCGCTCATTGGTCAGTTCAATAATTCAACCTTTATTATTCAGTAATGCATGCATAATGTTAATGATTAACAATAAGGAGGCGATACTATATCAAGCAGACAGGAGCCAACAAACAGATAAATCAGCCAGGCAAATACCCGGATATAAATACAGGCAGGCGAATAGATAGAGACTACATACATATGAGGTACATATAAACAGACGGGTAGGCAGACAGATAGATAGATAGATAGATAGATAGATAGATAGATAGATAGATAGATAGATAGACAGACAGATATAGATAGATAGATAGATAGATAGATAGATAGATAGATAGATGGATGGATGGATGGATAGACAGACAGACAGACAGACAGACAGATGGATGGATGGATGGATGGATGGATGGATGGATAGATAGATAGATAGATGCAGTCAAATATCCATAATTTAATAATTAGATAGAAACGAGAGAAACAAAATGGACTTCAAATACTAGCAAATGCTGTTAAACCTATGAGACACTGAAACGACACATGAACAGATGAATACTGGAATGAACAGAGAAGAGATCATATTAGCAGCAAAGCGTCAGTTACTGATTTTTGTTGTTTTTAAACCTTATGCATTTTTTGCCCAAAAATTTCGCGGTTAAATCTGAGCGTGGCGTTGACGCGCCGGAATACCTGCAGGTCTATGGGCCCTGGCGAAGAGCTTGTCTAATCCTGCCAACTCTGACAACATCATGAGCTCGCAGTCCCTCTGTGTGACGTCAAAAGCGGCATGCCACCTTGTGTTCGCAACGTGAAGAGATCGGTTGATCAGACAACTGCTCTTAACTTGATCTAAAAGTTGTTTAAAGTTGACTAGCTCTTGGCTAAAATCTTCCCCCAGGTCTCTCAGCTTGTTTCTGAAAATGGCTGAGTAGTGAGAGTACAGGGAATAATCCAAATGGCTTATTTTTCTGTGCCGCGTGTAATCTTGGCTTGTAAAATTTCTATATGGTTTGTGTCCGTTCTTATTCTTTGGAATGTACAGAATGTCTTTGGTCTCCCAGCAGAGCTGGCGTTTGAGAAGTAAAAGAGATTCATCGAAGTACTCCATAATCATGACAAGGCTAAAATCTACATCCATCTGTGCGATGTACGCTTTCAGTTTTTCATCACTGAAGAATTCCCTTCTACTCATACCTAAATCTTCCGCTTGCTTGTTCTTGATGTAAGAAAAATTGCTGACACCTCGATCATACCTCACAGGATCTGCCAGGTAGGCAGAAATTGGGTTTGTTTCATTAAGAATTTCGGAATTTCGCGAGGCAAAAATCCTGTCCACATGATAGTATTCAAATGCTGACACAAACTGCTGGAATGGTTCCCTGAGAA
Source organism: Achatina immaculata (assembly GCA_009760885.1). Lineage (NCBI taxonomy): Eukaryota > Metazoa > Mollusca > Gastropoda > Stylommatophora > Achatinidae > Lissachatina > Lissachatina immaculata. The sequence goes on along the minus strand of CM019715.1, from coordinate 3,516,271 downwards.
TTGTTATGTATGATGTATTTTTTGGCATAATTTCCTGGAATGCTGTCCGGTTATATATGGCATGATTAAAAAGAATGTTATATTCCTGACCTCGTGGCAATGGAATGACCTTTTCTTTGGTTAAAATATCCCCGGGTCTGGAAATGTAATTATAGCCATATATATGGTACATTTTATTTGGAAGGGCAAAGGTCAGATCGTGGGTTATACCATAGCGTTGTAAGATGTTGGCTATGGTCGAGCTACCAGCTTTGTGGGTCTTGACGAAAGCTATGTTGTGGACTGGCTGACATTTGGAGGATGGCGCAGATGAGTTGTCCCGTAGGACGAAACTTAGGAGTTTGTGGTGACCGGCCATGGGAGCCATGTTTGGTAATAGGATCAGGTCATAGACGCCCGTGGAGATAGATCTGGCGTGACCTCCTTGTAATATCGTCTGCGTGAACATCAGCGACATCACCAGTAAAGCCGTCGTTAAGATAAGGCTAGGGAGAGATAAAAATAACATATAAGTATAAACAGTTAACATTTCTTATCTATTTTATGATGATTATTATTATTTTAAGTGAAGACGTGCTGAAAAAATTCCATTTATCTCCAGCTTCATTTATGCATTACCTTAAAAAAAAGTTTAGATAGCCTGGATACGCCAGAGAGGCATATAATTGACATGATGTTTGTGTCCACAGAATCTTTGACTTGGTCTATGCTGTCTAGATATAAAGAAGATATGTATTGATATCTTTCTTTCTCTATGCTGTCTAGACATAAAGAAGATATGTATTGATATCTTTCTTTCTCTGTGCTGTCTAGACATAAAGAAGATATGTATTGATACATTTCTTTCTCTATGCTGTCTAGACATAAAGAAGATATGTATTGATATCTTTCTTTCTCTATGCTGTCCAGATATAAAGAAGATAAGTATTGATATCTTTCTTTCTCCATGCTGTCTAGACATAAAGATATATCTTGGTATCTCTCTTTCCTTGTTTTTTTTTCAATGACACGAGGCATGCAGGGCAGTGATTTTCAAACGGTGTACCCCGGCAAGCTGGACAGAGATGTGCCACCACATTCTGGTTACAAAAGTATTTTCATTATCGATGTGGTTCAAACAGTAGACTACCATAAATTGAATGCTTAATATGAACACATAAGTGCTGTGGCACAAATTAACACTGTCAAGTGTGCCAGAGTCTATAAAAGTTTGAGAACCGCTTATATAGAGGATGGGGTGTTAAAATCTATATTTGGGGTGTGGGGTGTGAAGACGCCTTCTGATTTGGCAGTCAGGCCACAGCATCAGGGTTGGCGAACCATAACTGATCAAGACCCTATCCCCGCCTTTCCTAAGGTACCCTCAGTAATAGGCCCAGCCTGGATAATGGGACAGGGATCACCATAGTCCCCATGGTGGTGGAGTCTGCTAAAGAAGTATTACATACCCCTTGATTTTTAGCTCCATTCAGGGACTGAAAAAATAGCTATCATAACTCGCTCCCCATCCGACACAATGCGGCGTGGCAACATCTTCATAGCATCAGCTGCAAAGAAAAAACCCCAGCTCGCAGTTCAGAGAGATAGAAGAAGAAGACCGCTGTTTTCGTTAACCATAGAGATTGATATGGTCAACCTAATGCCTGGCTGTCTTTCCTGGCCCCAGCTTAAAAAAAGAGAGCCAGGTGCATATTTATGCAGCTGAGGCTCCCTTCTGTCAGGACCGAGCCACCGACCCTCGCTCTGGGTGCACTAGCCGCTTATCAACTCCTGTACTCTTCTTGTTCTGAAGAGCAGTGGAGATAACCAGCCCATGTTGTGTAATTAGACCTACAGTCTTACCAAAGAGCTTTCCTTCTCCCGAAGAGGCGCATGTTGCTGCTGGGAGATACTTCTCGCTCTCGACTCTGATGCGCCTCACAAGAGTGGACACGAGGCCCTTGAATGTCGCTTCATCTTGGATAGGAGTGTCTGAGAAAAGGAGAGAGAGATTAATACTGTCGTAAAGTGCCATTTTTCTAGTGTCTTTTGAAGATAAGTATGAGGGAAGATTACTGAAATGCAGAGGTAATCTTCTTCTTCTTCTTCGTTCGCTTCTACCACCAAAACCGCACTGTGATCCTACTGAATTTACGCCTGTGGTCCTCGTTAGGTCCTGTGGTCTCCTGTGTGGTCACCGAAAGGACCACACGAGATCCGCGAGAGGACCACAAGGGGTTCAGAGTATCACAGGGCTTTAGCCTGTATTCTTGGTGGGTCTCAGAAGCGGGATTGCGCGACACCGTGGTTTTCGTTGCACCAGTTTAGTCTAGAGTTGGACTTTCTCATCGGAAGACCTCGACGTGTTTAGGATATCAGTGCATCCCCGCTGGGTGAGAGGCGGTAGCCCACCCAGGCCAGAGTTGGACCTTCTCACCGGAAAACCTCGACGTGTTTTGAGATACCCGTGTATCACCGCCGGGTGAGAGGTGGTTGCCCATCCAGTCCAGAGTTGGACTTTCTCACCGGAAAACCTCAGCGTGATTAGGATACGCAAACATCCCCGCCGGGTGTGAGGTGGCAGAGGTAATAATTTAATTTGTCAGTGTTATTCAATCATAGCCGTCCGGTGCCAACGAATCACAGCAATAGGTATCCAGATGCAGCCAATAAAAGCGTTCCAGCGATAACCAATCGCTGCTATATGTATCCACCTGCAGCCAATAAAAGCGTTCCAGCGATAACCAATCGCTGCTATATGTATCCAGATGCAGCCAATAAAAGTGTATAAACTTGGAAAAAGAAAGTAGGAACAGCTTTGTTACTTAACTACCACAAAGCTGTGACGTTTCAGCGTTAGTTTTAATCATGCAAACAGAGAAATAGAGAGAGAGAGAGAGAGAGAGAGAGAGAGAGAGAGAGAGAGAGAGAGAGAGAGAGAGAGAGGAGATGAAGTATAGATTCACAAGAATCCTATGTTAAAGAAATAATAAATGAATGAAATGAATGAACACTTGCGAGTAGCTCAGTATTGGAATAGCACAAGTTGAAACTTGAATGAGCGTCTCCAATACACGATTAGAAATGCGCCCTAAATAAAAGCGCCTAATAAAAGCGGTCCAGCGCCAACCAATTACTTCCATAGGTATCCTATTGCAACCAATAAAAGCAGTCCGATGCCAACCATTTACTGCTAAAGGTACCCTACTGGAACTAATAAAAGCGGTCCAGCGCCAACCAACTACTTCTATAGGTATACAACTGCAACGAATAAAAGCGTTCCAACACCAACCAATCACTGCCATAGGTATCCAATTGCAACCAATAAAAGCACTCCAATACCAGCCAATCAAGCTATAGGTATCCAGATGCAACCAGTAAAAGCTATCAGGTGTGAATTAATAAACTAATAACAATAGTGTGAGAATCTGATAATCACTGGAAAACTCACGGGAAAGCAAGACAGAGACCTAATTTTGATGCATCTTAATTTGAATTTTGAAAGAAACTTGATTTTTGTTGAAACAAAACTGATATTGGCACGAGAAAAAGGAGGCAAGAAAGATAAGAAATGCACTTCTTCCTCTTCTTGTTCTTCATGTTCTTGTTCTTGTTCTTGGTCTTCTTCTTCTTTTTTTTTCCTTCTTCTTCTTCTTCTTTTTCTTCTTCTTCTTCGTTAGAGGTTGTTGATCACATAAGATCCTGATTCCTGTCGACATGGCAAAGCCCGCAGTCCTCTCCAGATCCTGATAGGAGCCCCAAAGCTTTTGCCCCAAGCTTGTGTCCTCTGGCCATGTCTCACGCCTCAGGTCTGCATGGTTTGGGCAGTCTTGAAGGATATGTTCTGGTTAGAATTTCACTACAAGAGTATATTTTGGCGAAGTTCTGTCAATCGCGTCTAGATAATATCACTAGGCTATAATCTGTGTGTGAATTAAGTCCGAAATATCAATAATTGTTTCATTAGTTCACAGCGTGTAGTACGCCCATCGATATCTTGACCGGAACTCTTCACCTTTCAGAAATGCACTAAACTTAGAAGTACGATTGCTAAAGTCTATTTACATGTGATAGTGCACTGGCATAGGATATAATGTATTAATATATGATATAAAGTACTGATATGTGTTATAATGTACTGACATGGTATATAATGTACCGACATGGGATATAATGTATTGATATATGAAATGTGTATTGACATGTGATACATGTATAATGCAATGAAGGTTTTCAACATGTAGGTCGGTTCTGTCTACCGAGCTACTGAGTTTAGTGCTATGGCACCACTGTGAGCTGTGAACTTCACATAGACGGCATTGATGGTTCTGAGTTATGTTTATCCTGCTAGTGGTGAACTGTGATGGTCTTTGTGTGTCCTGGTTCGGTTTGGCGCTTTAGCTACGGAGTTCGTGCACAGAGCGACGCTGACTAGTTTCGCATTTGGACTGTTGTAGTTCCCAAAATGGCGTTCTTACTGAGTGGCCCATCACCGAGGACTGACCCGAAGGACCATCGATGAACATCCTGTACGATATTCTCTGGCACAGGCATCGATTATGGGAGTATCTCGTTCGCGATGATACCGAGAACCTAATACTGAATAATGTATTGAAATGTGACATAACGTGTTGATATAATGTACTAACATTAGATATAAAACACTGGCGTGTGATATAATGTATTGATTTGTGATATAATGCACTATTATATATGAGATAATGCATTCGCATGGGATATAATGCTTTGATATATGATATGGTGTATTGATAGGTGATATAATGTAATGACATGGGATATAATACGTTAATATGGGATATAATGTGTTGAAATGGGATATAATGTATTGATATGGGATATAACATACTGATATAATGCACTAACTTGGGATATATTACGTTGACATGGGATATAATGCACCGACACTGGACATGACAATCTGATATGGAATATACTACACTGACACACTATATAATGTATTGGCATTTGATACAATGAACTGACATGGGACATAATCAGCTAATGAATTTTCTTTGCACAATTAGAGAAAAAGATACCCATTGTCCCATAAGAGAGGAATGATCAGTCGCCAACCTCGTATTACCTCCCAGTAATGCTCATAGTAAAGAGGGTGTTGGTGTGCTGCATCTGTGCTACCAGGGCAAGGATTTGATGTATCCATTATTATTATTGGAAACCTGCTTTGGAAGGTCCTTCTCGGGAATTAATAAAATCTAAGGATGCTCTTTATTCATGAACTACTGCTTGAGGAGGATTTTAAACATTAAATGGCAGGACAAGATCCGGAACGAGGAGGTCTGGGAAAGGGCAGGACAAGAACCAACGAACTTACAAATCATGTCTAGGAAGTGGAGGTGGATTGGCCACACTCTGAGGAAACCCGACACCAGCATAACAAGAACAGGCACTGACACGAAATCCTCAAGGAAAGAAAGTCTGCTAGCTGCAGCTTCTATTGGGCGGGCAAATGATTAAGAGCATGTTTCACATTTAGATGTGTGAAGTTCCTCAGGGCAGTTTTAACCCTAATCAAGCTTTGGATTTTTTTTCCTGAGCTTCACGGTTAATCTGTTCTGGATCATGGTTTTGAGTAACATCAAGTTAGAACAAAATTAATACTTATCCTACCTAAATAATAATAATAATAAATTCCAAGGAGACACAAACTGCTTTATAACACACGCATCCGCCATGTCTGTTGTGGTAAACGACCTAATGGTTATATACTGTTTATATTATAGTCTAATATTTGAATCTATAAAACCCGAAATAAAATTCCGAAACACACATATTACGAGGGAGAATACATACATACATACATACATACATATACATATATATATATATATATAGGCAATTTCAAAACTACGCGGTAAACATATAGGCTAGAAGCAGACGCAATACAACACGTATGCAATGGATGATGAGTAGTTCGAACACGCACAGCGCAGTGCAGCGTTCTGCCTTTAATATAGCTGAAGCCAAGGTTAAATAAACATGGACGCTTCTTTGTATTGTTGAACAGCACGCCGTAGTGAGACCGTTGGGGAGAGAGAGAGAGAGAGAGAGAGAGAGAAAGAGAGAGAGAGAGAGTGAGTGAAATCTGCTGGAATTCACTATAAGATGGTGGCTCAGTACGGAAGTGAAAATACCACGTCAGTCAGTAAGTTATGTCCCTTGCGGAATTTTGCCTCCCCAACAGCTCTCCTGTAGACCTCTCGGTTGTAAGCAAGAGGCCCTGCTGCTGATACATCCATTTGCAGATCATCAACAATGTACCCATTATGTACTCTTCACGACTCGGTAAAATATTTTAATCGGCAAATCCTAGCAGAAGAAGAGGAGTGCTATCAAAAGCAGTCTTGCTGCATCATGACATTGCACGTTCTCATGCAGGAGACATAGCGGTAGTGGTGAAGCAGCAGTGCGGTTTGAACGTCTTCCTTATTCCCTCCTACAGCCCCGACTTGACGTCACGTGATTAGCACGTCTTCAGCTCACTTAAAGAGGCTCAAACTCCATCGACTCAAAATGTCTCACACAGACGAGGGTCCATGTGGCAGTGGAGTCCAGACTCCAGAACACATCCTTCAAGAGTGCCCAAACCATGGGGACCGGAGGCGTGAAGACATGGCCAGAGGACACAAGCTTGGGGCAAGAGCTTTGGGGCTCCTATCAGGATCTGGAGAGGACTGCGGGGTTTGCCATGTCAACAGGGATCAGGAGCTGATGTGACCAAGAATCTCGAACGAAGAAGAAGGAGGAGGAAGAGGAGAAAGAGGAGGAAGAGGAGGAGAAGGAGGAAGAGGAAGAGGAGGAGGAGGAGGAGGAGAAGGAGGAAGAGGAAGAGGAGGAGGAGGAAGAAGAGGAGGAGGAAGAGGAGGAGGAGGAGGCTCTGCGTAGGTTCACCTCTGATGATGAGATTAAGGAAGCGATGCAGACTTGGATTCTGGAGCAGCCGAAAACCTTCTTCTCCCAAGAAATAAATACGTCAGTGGAGCCATACAAGAAGTGCATCAACACGCAGGTCGACTGTTCGGGGATAAATTATGTACCCGTTATGTTCATTTGCTCACAGTTTACCCGTATTAAAGATTGTTGTTGTCTTTCCTGGTTGATTTTCTCTTGTAATATTTTTATCATCATCATCATCATCATCATCGTTTAATACTTTTTTCTTTTAAAAAAAGCTACTTAAGTGTCACATAACAGAAAATAGTTAAAATTCTAGATTAGAAATTTGACCAGGAAAAAAAAAAAAGAAAAGTTTCCAGTCAGTTAGAAAGTGCCGAGATCTCTCTTTGTGTTGCTCATTTACAACTGGCTACAGACACCGATCAGAAGAACCCAGGTTAGATTGCTAGGGCAGATGTTTTTTTTTTCAGAAGACCCGATACTAGGTCTACTATATGTACCTGGGGTTCCCTTGTCTCTAAAAATAGGTACACGTGGGTTCCACTTTCTCTTGAAGAAAAATGTGCCGGGTTTCCCCTGCCTCCAGAAATAGGTACCCGGAGGTTCCTCTGAGAAAAAAAGAACAACGCCAGTGGCGATGATTCATCCTCCTGGACAAAAGCTCCATCCAGGTAACAACTAGGAAGGGTAGCGGCCAAGACCACAAAATGCTGAAGTCTGAGACACTGGACCAGGGCAGTCTAGACAGGCAACCACCACTCACCCAGCGGAGATGTATGCGTATCTTAATCACGCTGAGGTTTTCCGGTGAGAAAGTCCAACTCTGGACTGGATGGGCAACCACCTCTCACCCGGCGGCGATACACGGATATCCCAAAACACGTCGAGGTTTTCCGGTGAGAAGGTCCAATTCTGGCCTGGGTGGGCTACCACCTCTCACCCAGCGGGGATGCACTGATATCCAAAACACATCGAAGTCTTCCGATGAGAAAGTCCAACTCTAGACTAAACTGGTCCAACGAAAACCACGGTGTCACGCAATCCCGCTTCTGAGACCCACCAAGAATACAGGCTCAAGCCCTGCGATACTCTGACCCTCTTATGGTCCTCTCGGGGATCTCATGTGGTCCTTTCGGGGACCACGGGACTTAACAAGCACCACAGGCGTAAATTCAGTAGGATCACAGGGCGGTCTTGGTGGTAGAAGCGAACGAAGAAGAAGAAGAAGAAGACAAGAACTGCTAGGGCACAGGTCTAGAAATGTGAAGGCACTAACACTTCACACACGAACGACGTGCACATGCAAAGGTACGTTAGAAATAGACACTTATAGGCTGCTTTTGCTTTGTATTAATTATTGCTTTTCTTTTGGTATGTTATTTTCGTTGCTCTTAAAAAGAAAAAAACAAGCAGGATAATAGTTTGATTAGTTTCTAATTTTCCGATAGCTAGTTTTAATTTCCCAAGATTGAAGAAAAAATATTTTGGTTGTCTACGGACTGTGGGGGGGGGGGGGGGGGGGGAGAGCTGGTGTTGTAACTTATTTAATATGATTTATTTTTCTCGTATATACGGGCTATGAATCTACGTCCTGTATCACTTTGCATGCCGTTGGGGTGTGAAGTGTTAGTGCTTTCAGAATTTCTAGGCCACTAGAGAATCTGGGGGTAGGGATGCCAGCACCTGTCCTCGCTGTATCTTTTGTTTTAACAGGGAAACGCCAGGGACCCAGTTTTGTGGAGACTGGGTTGACCCCTGGTGCCGGTCCATCCAAAAAATTGGGGCCCAATGCGAAATAAAACAAGGACCGTCTGATCGGCAGATGAGTGCAAGTTGTAGCATAGTCCCTTGTATATAATAATAATAATAATAATAATTATAATAATAATAATTATTATTATTAGTATTATTATTATTATTATTAACATATCTATTACAGTTGGATAGAAACAATGGAAAATTGGAGAGAAACACTTTCACGGTATTAGATGGAATTTCATGACAATGCCAAGATGGGCGCCGACAATAAAGGCAGATTAAAAGAGATAACATCCGTTTTATAATAGTCCTGCCACGACTAAACTGAACGGTTAAATCAACAATATGGAGACAAACACTTATTAAATACTTATTTAACTGAATACTGAAAATATAATGAGGAATGTTAGAGAAGATGTAGACAAAGAATATTATGATCCCATAAAAATTGGAGGTTATGAAATACCAGAGATTAAATGCTGATGACACAGTATTACTGTCCACAACATAAGAAGGAATGGAAAAACTATATATGTCAGTCCGTAAGAACAGCGAAGAGCAAAACCTCTATCTTAATGCAAAGAAGACTAAATTGATGACAACTGACAAAACAAACAAGGCAGCCGAAATATGTATCAATGAGGAAAAACTGGAAGAAGTGGAGAGTTTTGAATATCTTGGATCACTACTAACTAATAATGGAGATACAATGAGGGAAATTAAAAAGAGAACATCTATCGCTCTTCAGAAAGTAAAACAACTAAAGAATCTGTGGAGAGGAGCAGACAGAACTACAAAAATAAGATTTTTAAGGGCATGCATCTTTCCCATCGCAACATATGCTTGTGAGACCTGGACACTTAACATAACAGCTGAGAAACACATAAATGCCTTTGAATGTAAATGCTAAAGAAGAGTTCTTCAAATATCATGGACACAAAAAAAAGAATAAATATATCCATATTACAAGAACTTAATATTGAAGAAGGTTGACTAGTAAAGAGTATTAAACAGAGAAAACTTAAATAATTTGGACACATTAAACGTCTTGATAATCTAGAGAAAATCGACTTGGAAGGATACGTAATGGGAAAAAGAAAGAGAGGAAGACCAAGGCGAAGATGGCTGCAAGACATCGTTGATGATCTGCAAATGGATGCATCAGCAGCAGGGCATCTTGCTTACAACAGAGAGACCTACATGAGACCTGTTTGGGAGGCAAAGCTCCGCTAGGGACATGCAAATGAATGAATGAATGGAGACAAAAGAAGGACACTGTGTGGACAGATCTGGACTAATTCCCCCCCCCCCCCCCCATAGGTATCGCAAAAACCTGATATTTGATGATACAATTATGTAGACGGATTTGACGCAACAGTCTGACACGAGACGCATACTTGCGTTGCTAATCTTAGGCCCATCGTTTTCCTTCCAGGCAGTGACTGTACTAGTCAGTGATCGTAGCCATTGTCCCTACACTGAGATCATCTGCCTGCCATCATAGAATGTTGACCATAACCAACATTACCTGTCGGTTGCTCTCCCATCCCATCCACTACCTGCTCCCATGGCTTCACATCACGCTGATCGGGGGGCTATACGGGTATAGCTATATAAGGAAAGCAATGGTAAACTATCTTCTGGAAATATACCAAGAAACCGGAACAGCAATCATGGAAAGTCAATTAGGAAAAAGATCTGGTGGTGAGTCCCCCAGGCCAGATAGATCTAATTTTAACACTGGGGAAGAGTGTGAGACAGAGGTCAATACTAGTAACTGTGATGACGGACAAAATCCTGACGGTGTTACCAAGGAAAACCCCTGAATCAAACTAAAAAGAAAAATAAGAGTAGGAACATGGAATGTGAGAAGTATGTACGAGAGAAAGTATCAAATCATAAGTGACGAGATGAAAAGAACGGGGATAAGCATTTTGGGAATCTGCGGACATCGATGGAAAGGATCAGGATACTTCAAGAGCGAGAATGATAATATCTTTACATACTCTGGTGGAGAAGTAGGAGGAAAGAATGGAATGGCTTTTTACTTGGACAAATCAACATCAAAAGCATTACTAGGTTACAATCCAGTAAGTGATAGAATCCTCACAATCAGACTTAAGGGCACTCCTAGAAATGTAACAATCATCCAGATATACGCACCTACATCAGCAGCAGAAGAAGAGGAAGTAGAAGACTTTTATAACACACTGCAAAGGATGATAGACCAGATACGGAAAAATGATATTGTATTAATATCCCTATGTGCCTCTAAGGCACGACAGGATTAAATTTACCTTTACCTTTATTAATAATGGGGGATTTTAATGTAAAGATTGGTACAGAAAGAGCAGAAGATGAAGGACATGTTGTAGGGAAATTTAGCACAGGATATAGAAATGAGGCAGGTGACAATCTAATGGGGTTTTGCATGGAAAATGAGCTAATGATTGCTAACACACTTTTAAAACAACATCCAAGAAGACTTTACACATGGACATCACCTGATGGGAAAATCAAGAATCAAACAGATTACATTTTGGTGCAAAGAAGGTGGAGATCGAGTATAACATCAGCAAAAACTTTACCAAGTGCTAATTGTGACACGGACCATGAGATATTAATAGCAGACATGAAGATAAAGATAAAAAAGACAGTTACGGGATCAAGACCACTCCGCTTTGATCTTACAAAAATACCAGAACAATATGGTATAGAAGTTGAGAACAGTTTCGAAATCCTGATAGATATACAGGAGGAGATGACACCAGATGAATTGGCTACGCAGCCCAGAGATATCTTAATAACAACAGTTAAAGACATGGTTCCAGTAAAGAAAGCACAAAAGAATGGATGGATTACAGCAGGCACACTAGAACTGATAAAACAACGTAAGGAAATGAAGATGCAATGGAGAGTGACAAACAACAACAAAGAGGAATATAAATATTTAACAAAAGAAGTACGAAGAAACATAAGAGAAGACAAAAAAAACAATACATACAAGATTGTTGTGAAAGAATAGAAGGACATCAGAAGTGTGGAAGAGATAGTGAAATGTTTAAAGAGATGAAGACATTGACGAGAAATGTCACACATAAGCTAAATGCAATTTGTGACGAGATGGGGAATACCTTGACAGAGACAGAGGATATTCTAGAAAGATGGAAGGAATATTGCAGAGGAAGGTATGAAACAACTGACTGTGAAAGCAGAAATCAAGAGTGCGAATTATTATTGGAGGAGAAAGAACCCGAACCGACAATATAATATGTTTTATGGGCAATAAAGAATCTGAAAAATAGTAAATAACCAGGATGTGATGAGATAACAGCTGAGCTTTTTAAAGCAGGAGGAAAGGAGTGTGCAACAATCTGTCATGCACTATGTAAAAAGATATGGCATTCTGGTATTTGGCCAAAAGAATGGAAAAGAACTGTATTCATGATTGTATGATGTCAATATGGTCCAAGCTGGTTTCAGACAAGGAAGAGGATCAAGAGATCATATATTCAATATAAGATTAATAATAGAGAAATGCAGAGAGTTTAATGTGAATCTATATTTATCCTTATGGACTACTCAAAGGCATTTGATTGTGTACAACACCAGAAACTTTGGGAAATAATGGAAAAAATGGGATTTCCAACACATTTGATACAATTAACATCACTGCTATATCTAGACCAACAAGCAACAGTAAGAATAAATGCTGAAACAACAACTTGGTTTGACATAAAACAAAGGGTCCTTCAGGGATGCATATTGTCGCCTTACTTATTTAACTTGTACACTGAAAATATAATGAGGAATGTTATAGAAGATGTAGACAAAGAATATTACGATACCATAACAATTGGAGGTTATGAAATACCAAAGATTAGATATGCTGATGACACAATATTACTGTCCACAACATAAAAAGGAATGGAAAAACTAATAATGTCAGTCCGTAAGAACAGCGAAGAGCAAAACCTCTATCTTAGTGCAAAGAAAACTAAATTGATGACAACTGACAAAACAAACAAGACAGCTAATATATGTATCAATGAGGAAAAACTGGAAGAAGTGGAGAGTTTTGAATATCTTGGATCACTGCTAACTAATAATGGAGATACAATGAGGAAAATTAAAAGTAGGACATCTATCGCTCTTCAGAAAGTAAAATAACTAAAGGATCTGTGGAGAGGAACAGACAGAACTACAAAATAAGATTTTTAAGGGCATGCATCTTTCCCATCGCAACATATGCCTGTGAGACCTGGACACTTAACAAAACAGCTGAGAAACACATAAATGCCTTTGAATGTAAATGCTGCAGAAGAGTTCTTCAAATATCAGGACACAAAAAGAACAAATATATCTATACTACAAGAGCTTAATATTGAAGAAGGTTGACTAGCAAAGAGGATTAAAGAGAGAAAACTTAAATATTTTGGACACGTTAAACGTCATGATAATATCGAGAAGACCGTCTTGGAAGGGTACATAATGGGAAAAAGAAAGAGAGGAAGACCAAGGCGAAGATGGCTGCAAGACATCGTTGATGATCTGCAAATGGATGCATCAGCAGCAGGCCATCTTGCTCACAACTGAGAGGCCTACAGGAGTGCTGTTTGTGAGGCAAAGTTCCGCAAGGGACATGGAAATGAATGATTGATCTTAGGACGCAGTTTGCATACATTTTTGAAAAGAAGGGCGTGGACCGACTTGACCAGGTGAATGATATAGGAGTGCATCCCATTGGACAATTAACTTACGATATATAAGTCAGGCATGCAGTTTTAAGAAGGGAGGAACAAAACGGACAGCGAAGTAAAAAGACACGTAGAAGACAAGTAGGAGAACAAGAAAGAGAACGAGACAAAGTAGAACAAGAAGTAGTTTTAGGACAGCCTGAAGATTATGTTTCACGTTAGAAAAGTGATTATTGGTACCGCGTGAGAAATGAAGAAGATCCGATACTTTTGAAACTTTGCGTAAAGTGATTCAGATGAGGAAGGTCCTTGAAAGTATCTGACCACGTGTTGCAGATGTAATATAGTACAGAGTTCGGAATTGCTCTCGTATCATGTGTAGAGTATCTTGAAGTTGAGAACATTGGTGAAGTGCTGTATGTTGCAACTAAAAAAAATGGTAGATCTGACGTCGTGAAACATTGTTTTAGGTGATTCCGTGATGAACCAAGGAGATGCTTTTACTAGTCCAGGTGATGCTACCAACTATTGTATATGAACCATTATTAGACCGAAGTACATGAAATCTGTAACTTGTGCAGAGATTTGGTTTATTGAAGTTCCTACTACCTGTGAGACCATTCTGAAGGTGCGTGAAGATAACTTCTACTAGTGTTCCTTCGAGTGAGGTGAATCTATAAATGACATCAACTTGTAGATGAAACTGAAATGTTGTCGCAGGCACAACGATTATTCGTCGTATAAAAGATACAGACGACCAGTGATTCGAGCAAGCATCAAATCATTCAAGATCTAGAATTATAAGACAGTATCAATTAGTTTTAAAAAGTTAATGGTAATCCTCTCGTGCCTTAGAGGCACATAGGGATATGGTGTTAGTGCCAATATTTTCCTTGACCTGTCAGCACACTAGAGAGTGATATGGTCAGTACCACGCCTGGCCGCCTTTCCTTCCCCAACTCCAGAAGAAGTCGGGTGCCAATTTCAACAGCTGGGTGACTGGGGCGCCTCCGGCCGGATTCGAACCAACCCCCCGACCTTCGCCACGAGAGACCAGCGCACTAACCACTTCGCCATTCAGACGCCCTTGTACCAATTAGAACTACTTCAGTTCATTAATTTATATATCACAACTTGAAAGTGTTATACAGTAACCACTAAACCACTGCCGCACTAACACGGGTTAGTAGTTCGAAGTAAAGATCCAGGACTGAAGACAGGGGGTTTATTTTTAATGCCGTCTGTAAAAAAAGCTCTCAAATCGTCAATAGATTTGGATGTACATGTATATATTTCCCTCCATATAATCAATGTACCTCACTTGTATAGATTATTGTGCTACCATGTGAAACTTGACAACAGCTGTGTGGTGCGTTAGCTCTGTGGACTTTTGGATATCCAGAACATTTCGAGTTGTTTTGTCAGTTGTCATCAATTTAGTTTTCTTCGCATTAAGATAGAGGTTCTGCTCTTCGCTGTTCTTACGGGCTGACATAATTAGTTTTTCCATTCCTTTTTGTGTTGTGGACAGCAAAAAAAAAATAACTTGTAACCTCCTTTCTGAACACTACAGTGCTAGAGGGGGTAGGGCTGTGTATGATTCTGATCTAAATGTGATATGCCCTTTGATCTCATAATTTATTATGGTAGGCGACTGAGTCGATTCTTCTTCTTGGGCTGACTCTTGGGCTGATTCTTCTTCTTGGGCTGACTCTTGGGCTGATTCTTCTTCTTGGGCTGACTCTTGGGCTGATTCTTCTTCTTGGGCTGACTCTTGGGCTGATTCTTCTCCTTGGGCTGACTCTTGGGCTGATTCTTCTCCTTGGACTGACTCTCCTCTTTGCTGGTTCTTCTCCTTGGACTGATTCTTCTCTTTGCTAATTCTTCTCCTTGGACTGACTCTCCGCTTTGCTGATTCTTCTCCTTGGGCTGACTCTTGGGCTGATTCTTCTTCTTGGACTGACTCTTGGGCTGATTCTTCTCCTTGGGCTGACTCTTGGGCTGATTCTTCTTCTTGGGCTGACTCTTGGGCTGATTCTTCTCCTTGGGCTGACTCTTGGGCTGATTCTTCTCCCTGGACTGACTCTTGGGCTGATTCTTCTTCTTGGACTGACTCTTGGGCTGATTCTTCTTCTTGGGCTGACTCTTGGGCTGATTCTTCTTCTTGGGCTGACTCTTGGGCTGATTCTTCTCCTTGGGCGGACTCTTGGGCTGATTCTTCTCCCTGGACTGACTCTCCTCTTTGCTGGTTCTTCTCCTTGGACTGATTCTTCTCTTTGCTAATTCTTCTCCTTGGACTGACTCTCCGCTTTGCTGATTCTTCTCCTTGAACTGACTCTCCTCTTTGCTGATTCTTCTCCTTGGACTGACTCTCCTCTTTGCTGATTCTTCTCCTTGAACTGACTCTCCTCTTTGCTGATTCTTCTCCTTGAACTGACTCTCCTCTTTGCTAATTCTTCTCCTTGGACTGACTCTCCTCTTTGCTGATTCTTCTCCTTGGACTGACTCTCCTCTTTGCTGATTCTTCTCTTTGGACTGACTCTCCTCTTTGCTGATTCTTCTCCTTGAACTGACTCTCCTCTTTGCTGATTCTTCTCCTTGAACTGACTCTCCTCTTTGCTAATTCTTCTCCTTGGACTGACTCTCCTCTTTGCTGATTCTTCTCCTTGGACTGACTCTCCTCTTTGCTGATTCTTCTCGTTATCCTAATTCTTTTGCTCAGTGATAAAAGTTATTTCTGAAAGTTATTTTTTTTCCCTTGAATTTCATAGCCGTGTACACAATGGTACATCGATGTTTTTTTGTCTGGAATGTGAAGCTTTTCACATGGCTCCACTACGATGGGTCTAACAATTAATAGGAAAAGCGACCTATTTTTTTAACGTTCACCATTTTTGAGATGAATAGCTTTCTCAGAAACACGAGATTGACATTGAAGAGAACATTTATTTATATCCCTCACCCACTAATAGTGTCAAGCACATTCAGTGCGCCTCGACTTGAAGGCAAGAATTCTCCTGTTTGTGTGTGGTAATTTTTCGAAACATAGCGTAACATTACATAGCAGCTTTATCCACTGCAGGAAGTTCTAGATACGGTTGCCAACACAAACGTGAGACCACTTATTTATTCCCTCCCCCACACATAACCATTTCCTTAAATTTTACTGCACAGAACGTGTCTTTACATGTCACTTGAGTGACATAAAAGTGATAACACTAACGTACAAATTCTTTTCCACGGTTTGATTCCTTCGTGAGCTGACAGTTTTTAATTCAGCTTCTGCAAAACCAACACGCCTCTTAGAAATTAATTAAAAATAATGACCGGGGCAATTTTAACGGAATGAGAAAAATCCATACAATCTAAATAAACAACACAGCAATTAAAATCGAGATTTGTGAATTGTTAAGCACATTCTACATTACAGAAATATGGATGTCAAAACACGGGGAAGTGAAAGGAAACTGTAGGATGTTTAAATCTTGGGATGTATAGAGAAAAAATGAGAGGGGAAAAGGCAGTTTATGAACACAGAGTTTTAGAAGGAAAGAAGATAAAACAAAACCAAAAAAAAAAAAAATTGTTAGAACAGAAAGTGAAGAAAGAGAACAAGAAATATTGTGACGTCAGAAAGTGAAAATACGAGAAAGAAGGAAAAACAAATCGCATAATACCTCGTGGAATTTTGGCCTGCTCCTTCTCCAGATCTAAATCCATTAGATTATTATCTGTGGGGTTTCTTGAAAGGAAATGTTTACAAAAATAATGTAGAAACAATTGAAGCAATCATAATTACCATTCAAGAAATAACAACAGACACGTTGCACAAGGTATTTGACAATATGAAGAGACGTGTACAGTCATGTCTTGAAGCCCGTGGTGGACATTTCCAACACCTGTTATAATGAATATTTCAGTGGTACATTCCAGCTAACCCAAAAACAGCGTTGTATCATTGCAGTCACTCATTCATTCATTTGCATGTCCCTTGCGGAACTTTGCCTCCCAAACAGCACTCCTGTAGGCCTCTCGGTTGTGAACAAGATGGCCTGCCGCTGCTGCATCCATTTGCAGATCGTCAACGATGTCTTGCAGCCATCTTCGTTGCAGTCACTATTGTAACTAATTAAAGGACTTTTCTGAGCACATTTTGCGATGACGTCATTTACTTAATTTTTCAATTTTGTTTTCATAGAAAGTGGTGAGACTTTAAAAATACCCTTTATATGTGATTGTTGGCACCCCGGCTCATTATGTTGGTTGTGTATGAGTTTGGTCAGTAGAGATGATTTCGTAAGGATGATAGTGCGCGTGCTGGGTGCACACATATGTATGTATGGCAAGGTTGTAGTATGAGTTGGGATTTCATTTCATTCATTCATTTGCATGTCCCTTGTGGAACTTTGCCTCCCTAACAGCAATCATGTAGGCCTCTCGGTTGTGAGCAAGATGACCTGCCGCTGCTGCATCCATTTGCAGATCGTCAACGATGTCTTGCAGCCATCTTCGTTTTAGTCTTCCTCTCTTTCTTTTTCCCATTATGTATCCTTCCAATACGGTCTTCTCTAAATTATCATGACGTTTAATGTGTCCAAAAATATTTAAGTTTTCTCTTTTTAATCCTCTTTACTAGCCAGCCTTCTTCAATATCAAGATCTTGTAGTATAGATACATTTGTTCTTTTTTGTGTCTACGGTATTTAGATAATTCTTCTGTAGGATTTACATTCAAAGGGATTTATGTGTTTCTCAGCTGTTTTGTTAAGTGTCCAGGTCTCACAGGCATATGTTGCGATGGGGAATATGTTGGGATGGTGTTAATATTTATTATATACAGTTGATACGGGTTACGGATACAATAATGCTTTTGGTCTATGCAACATGGCATGATTTATTTATGTTAGAAACTTTGACAGATTTGTTCAGTTATGCATATTTCTTGCCATGAGTTTTGATGTTGTTGCCATGCACTTATAGTAATCATGTAATGTTGAGTTTTGATATGATGCTTATTACAGCTTTTCATAATAAAGAAGGGACAGCTTTATATATATATATATATATATATACGACATCCTAATTGCTACGCGGGACTTCAATGCTAAGGTAGGGAAGGATAATACCGACATTGAAAAAGTGATGGGGAAAGAAGGAATTGACATGGTTAATCAGAACGGAGAAAGATTGATTGAAATATGTCTTATAGAGGGCATGGTCATTGGAGGCACAATATTCCCACACAAAGAGATACATAAAACAACGTGGATATCTCCAGACGATAGAACTAGAAACCAGATAGATCATTTTTGTATTAGAAAGCAATACAGAACATCTCTGATAGATGTAAGGGCTTATAGGGGTGCAGATGTCAACAGTGATCACAACCTGTGCATAGGGAAAATAAAACTAAAATTGAAAAGCCAACACAAGAAATCAGTACACAGAAAGATAAACAGCTACAGCCTACAAGAAGAAAATGCTAACATTAATTTCAATCAGGAACTTGCCAATCATTCCAAAACACCCAGTGAAGTTGAGGAGATAAGTATAGATGAATTATGGAATTCTTACAGCACAGCCATAATCACAGCAGCAAAAGCGAGCGCTGGACTGAAAAAAACAAATAGAAAAGCATGGATATCAGATAAAACATGGAAGTATATACATGAAAGACGAGCAGTCAAATTAGACATGTTGAATGCAAAAACAGATCTTAAAAAAGATCTGGCGAAAGCAACATACAAAGAAATAGACAAGAAAGTAAAAAGTTCAGCTAGAAGGGATAAAAGAGAATACACAGACAATATGGCGAAAGAGGCAGAAAAAGCAGCAAAAACAGGAGACAGCAAAACTTTATATAACATACAAAAGAGGCTAACAGGTGCTATTACATCTAAAGAAAGACCAATCCTTAGCAAAACTGGAACCCTGTTAACATCAAATAAAAACCAAAAGCAAAGATGGGCTGAACACTTCCAAGAAATGCTTAATCGACCACACCCAAAAGAAATGTTAAACCTTGAAACTGATTTACCAGCCCCACAACTAAATGTCAACCTAGATGAAATTAAATTGCATGAAACTGAAACAGCAGTGAATTTAATGGCTAACAACAAAGCTGCAGGTGAAGATGAAATAACACCCGAAATGTTAAAAGCTATCAATAGTGACAACATCAGACAACTACAGAGAATGTTTAACAAGATTTCGAAAGAAGAAAAGGTCCCTTCTAATTGGAAGAAAGGAATCATTGTTAAAATACCAAAAAAAAAGGCAACCTAGCGAATGTAACAATTGGAGAGGAGTAACCTTAATATCAGCTGTGTCAAAAGTATTCTGCAAGGTCATTTTGAATAGACTCAAAGATATAGTGGATGCTACAATGAGAGAAGAACAAGCAGGATTTCGAAAAGGGAGAAGCTGTCTCGGCCAGATCTTTACTCTAAGAATAATACTTGAAGAACATATTGAAAAGCAGAAACCATTAATACTGAACTTCATAGATTTTAAAAAAGGCATTTGATAGCATACACAGAGATTCATTATGGAGAATTTTAAGTCTATATGGACACTTAACAAAACAGCTGAGAAACACATAAATGCCTTTGAATGTAAATGCTACAGAAGAGTTCTCCAAATATTGTGGACACAAAAAAGAACAAATATATCTATACTACAAGAGCTTAATATTGAAGAAGGCTGGCTAGTGAAGAGGATTAAAGAGAGAAAACTGAAATATTTTGGACACATTAAACGTCATGATAATTTAGAAAAGACCGTATTGGAAGGATACATAATGGGAAAAAGAAAAAGAGCAAGACCAAGACGAAGATGGCTGCAAGACATCGTTGACGATCTGGAAATGGATGCAACAGCAGCAGGCCATCTTGCTCACAACCGAGAGGCCTACAGGAGTGCTGTTAGGGAGGCAAAGTTCCGCAAGGGACATGCAAATGAATGAGTGAATGAATAGAATAACATCTAAAATTGTCAACATCATTAAGGACTTCTACAATGGATATGTTTATGCAGTCAAGAAAGAAGAAGGGATGAGTGAATGGTTCCAGACTGAAACAGACGTGAAACAAGGATGTATACTGTCTCCTTTACTTTTTGGGATTACAGTAGACTTCATAATGAAAAAATGCTGCACAGGTAACACAGGTATTGACTGGGTACATGGGACCCAACTAGAAGACCTTGATTTTGCTGATGACATAACTCTTATCAATAATAATGTGAACTCCATGCAAGAAAAAACAGATAGTCTGTCTTCACTGGCTAGCAAAATAGGACTTGAAATTAACAAGGACAAAACAAAAATAATGAAAATTCCTCTCAATCAAAATGGAAAAATATAAATAGAAGGGACAGATATTGACGAAGTCAATCAATTTGCATACCTTGGCAGCTATATAGACCAGGATGGTGACACTAGAAAGGAAGTTAGGATCAGAATTGCAAAAGCAGCATCAATCTTCAAGAATCTTGAGAACATATGGAATTCAAAAGTTATAAGCACAAAAACCAAGTTAAGACTATTCAATTCAAATGTAATATCCACTCTCATTTATGCATGCGAAAGCTGGAAAACAACTAAAGAAATAGAAAAGAAATTAGACTGTTTTGAAAAGAAATGCCTAAGGAAAATACTCGGCATCAAGTGGAACGAATTCAAGAACAATGCATAGATAAGACAGATGACAGAACAACAACCAGTCTCACGGGTGATCAGGAAAAGGAGATGGACATATTTTGGTCACTTGATGAGAAGAAATGATCAGAGAATCCCAAAACAAGCTATCAAGTGGAACATAACAGGCCGAAGAAAAAGAGGTAGACCGCGTGAAACTCTGAAGAGGACATCATTAAGAGAGGCCAAATTAACAGGCATAAAATCCTTTGATGAGGTTGAAAGACTTGCCGAAGACAGGAAAAATTGGCGAACTACTTTGCGAGCCCTATGTGACGTTTAACAGCACAGGAAGGATATAATATATATATCTGAACCTTAAGTGCCCAGAGCAAATGGGGCTTTCGCAAGGTTTATCCACAAATACCTGTCCTTTGCCTTTTTTTTTTCTGCTCTCGCCCAGGTGAGCCCTCTGTTGCTCAACATCCTTTCTGCTGTTCTTCTCCATGTATCTTTTGGTCTACCCTTACTTCTGTTCCCCTGTGGTGTCCACCTTAGTGCTGTTTTTGGTAGTGAGTTGTCAGTCATTCGGAGCACATGTCCCAACCATCGCCAGCGTCTTTCCTCAATAATTGCTGTCATTGGCTTCATATGCATTTCTGCCAACAAGATGTTATTTCTTATGGTGCTTGGCTAAAATAGTTTTCTAATTCTTCGTAAACATTTAGTGTGGAAATAATTCAACGTGTTGTCTATTGCTTTGGTGATTTTCCAGCATTCACTTCCATAGAGTAGAATATTACTCTTAAATATCCTGATTTTCGTATTCATGCTTAGTTTCTTAGATTTCCATATAGTCTGCAGCACTGCAAAAGCCTGGTTTGCTCTAGTAAGTCTGTTGTTGATGTCCTCTGTACTGTCTCCATTTTCTTCTACTCTACTGCCGAGGTATACAAATTCATTGACCTCCTCCACTAACTTGCTATCTACTCTGAGTACATTTCTGTTGTTCACATTTTGCTTCATTAACTTTGTCTTTCCTACGTTGATCTTTAGTCTATGTTGTTTGCATTCTGAGTTAGCTTGTTTATTCTATCTTGCATATCTTTGTGGCTGCTTAATAGTAGACAAATGTCACCTGCAAAGTCAAGGTCCTCCATCACTGTGTCAAGGGTCCATTGTAATACTCTGCGTTTGTCTGATGTTGCCCCCTTCATTAACCAGTCTAATGCCAAAATAAATAATGTTGGTGATAGTACACATCCCTGCTTCACTCCTGTTTGTACCCTAAAGCTGCTGGAGGTATGTTCTCCACAGATCACTTTGCACTGAAAACCCTCGTATAGGGCTTTGATTACATTCACTATCTTATAGGGGCACAGCTTTATATGTTCTAGTGTTAATGAAAAATGCTGTTATGAGGGCTCTCACTCTTTTGACAATGCTTTACTTGTGGGTGTGTGATGTTAATATTCAATGCACTACTGAATATATATATATATATATATATATATATATATATATATATATATATATATAATGCTCTGTTGTTGTTATGTGTGAAATGTGGTCTGACGCGTTATTGGTATTATGTGCATGTTTTCATGACGAATGTCTTGTTGTTGTCGTAATAAACTTTTTTTGTTAGTTGATTTTACATACTGATATACTTGTTTGGTATTCGCTCTGAGTGATGATGAGAAAGTAGAGTAGACATAATGTCTACAGGCTGAGCTGTTGGCGAACAAGGATCCAGGAACCGGGATGGCTGTGGTCAGATATTCTTTAAAAAAAAAATTAGGATTCCATGGGTCACAGTAGGTTTGTAGCAGTGGAAGAATTTAATGACTTAATTACCACTCTCATAAGTCCCTCATTCCTCTCACTCTCTCCTTGAAGGAGCAATTTTTTATAAATAGGAAACTACGAGGCTTTGGTACGGTAAAGTAAGAGAAAAAATTTTGTAGGATTAGACCTCGAAAAAAAATCGTAGACAAAGCACTTTAGTGAGACGTGAGAGAAAGAACAATCACAAGAGAATTACCTGGGATTCGAACCACGGACTCTGGTAGGACAAGCAGCCGTCTAGCCACGAGAGATCAGCGGTTCTTAGCCAACTAGCACCCCCCCCCAAAAAAAAAGGTGTTTTGTTGACAAAGTCTTTCAGACATGAGGGATCGTGACACCCGGAAAGAAACGAGGCCGTGACACAGAAATTCCGTAGCTTAGATTCAGTCTCTCTAGCAGGTATCAACTTTTTTTTTATTAAGACTCTCCTTTTTTTTCTCTCCTTGAAGGTACGGTGTGTTGAAATTCTGGACGAATATACACAGAGAACAGCAGCGACAGAGTGTTACTTGTACCACATGCGAAGCATTCTGGAGACAGTATAATATAATTAATCTCCAACCTTTTTCTTTCTGCAGCCTTGAAAGGATACACCCCTGCACGTAGCTCTTTGACTCCGACTCCCTGGGATTGAAGATGCAGTCCGAGATAGTGATCGCGAAACGAAAGCTAACTGCCTGCATCAGGGCTGGTTCCTGTTCCATTTCTCTGGTGGTATCCCCAGCACATACCGGAATGCCCCGGCTGCAGTGACGCTAGTCTCCGGTTACAGATTCTCAGTAACGGGGGCAAAGACCCAGTACTCAGGCTGGATGAGATAGTGGCCACAGATCCATAGCTGGCACACCATAGGCGGCCAAGACCCTAGTCCACCTCTCATTGGTAGCTCTGAAGACGGACATTAGTCTGGCCAGGGATGGCAACAAGTGAAGGAACCCGGTACCAAAAATACTTCGAGATGAAGTCGGGTGTGCTGGACCGTAAGGCGCATTAATTACGACAAATTTGTGGAAGTGAGAAAGAACACAACTTTCGTACAGTAAAGTAATTTAGCACAGAGTTTTATGGTCAGCGTTTGAGAAACAGTAGAGACGTAAGAGAAAGAAGAATAACAAGAGAGTTGTCTGTGACTCGAACCACAGATTTCAATACAGCCGCCTAGCCACGAAAAAATAAGCAACGTCCAGTCTGCCTTGGGTGTAAAATGGCCGAGTGGACAGTGCGTTGTTTGTCATAACAGCGACACAACGCAACCGAAATCTTTCTGAGGATAAACGAAGACGAAGTAGGCTCGATCTGGCTAGGGGGGCATGGATCGCTATGCCTGCCTCCACCCACCCCCTCCCCCCCAATGGTGATATAACTTAAAAAAATAATAAAAAAAAGAATTATTTTTTAGCTTATCCCTGGGTCTGCAAATAGCCACCGCAGACCAGGGAATTTCTGACTACAGGAATGGCTTTAAATTCCCAAAGCCGTTGTGACACCCTACAATTACTAAACGCATCCACAGAATCAGGCTTGAAAGGGAGAAAAAGCAATTTTTTTCCTTCTGCATCACAACAATTCAAGGCCACATTGCAGTGCACAAACGGAGGAAACTGCGACAAGTCCGAAATTCACATTTATTCCACATCCTCCCTACATCCCAGATTTGGCACCTTTAGACTTGGCTCATTCCTGACTTGAAGAAGACGTTGACTGGTCAGCATTTTTCATCGGATGCCAAAGTTTAAGCCGCTTTTCTCACGTGGATCAGACATCAGCCAGAAACTTTCCTTCTTCATCAACGGAATGAAACAATGGATATCGCGGTTGGAAAATGTGTAGCTGTAAATGGGGATTACGTTGAAAAATACGCTTACAGTGTGTTTGAGAAATGAATTTCCTTCATTTTGATACCATTTTTATCATTTCTTACTGTCAGATACTTATTTTATATAGCTGGAGACATTACTTATCAATTTCCCCTCGTAGATCTCGGGGATAAGAACAAGGAAACACTTTTTCTTTTATTATCCACGACCGACCAACAGACTCGCCTTTTAATCTTTATTGTAATCAAGACACGGTACAAGGTTTCTCACAATTTATCTTGAGCCATAACGCCATTCAGAAACTAACCTTACAAGAACTCTATTCCAAATAAGTAACGCACAATAATTATTCCAAATGAGGAGATGATATTACATTATTATAATTTTAATAAAAGGATTTATATAAAAAAAATGTAACAACTTACATTATCCTGGACTCGACATACGCTCGAGACAAATCTCACCCGAGCCACGAGTAACGAGAGAGAAATCTGACGTGGGATAAGTAAGCGGCCACACTTAACGTCTCCAGTTACAACATCAGGTAGAGGTGTTTGCTTCAAGTGGTTCGCTTTTACATTCATAAATCTAGCGTGGCTCGCTTTCTTACTACACAAAACATACGCTGTAAAAATATGTTCCTTGTTCGTCGTCGGCTCTGCCCTTTCCTTCTTTATATGGAACTCCCTTTTCTTTTGTCTAAAAGCCGTGACTGTGGTAATTTAAAGTAACACTATCTGCTTATAAATATGTGTGCCTGTAGAACGTTATTTTCTAGTATAAATATGTGTGCCTGTAGAACGTTATTTTCTAGTATAAATATGTGTGCCTGTAGAACGTTATTTTCTAGTATAAATATGTGTGCCTGTAGAACGTTATTTTCTAGTATAAATATGTGTGCCTGTAAAACGTTATTTTCTAATATAAATATGTGTGCCTGTAAAACGTTATTTTCTAATATAAATATGTGTGCCTGTAGAACGTTATTTTCTAGTATAAATATGTGTGCATGTAGAACGTTATTTTATAATATAAATATGTGTGCCTGTAGAACGTTATTTTCTAATATAAATATGTGTGCCTGTAAAACGTTATTTTCTAATATAAATATGTGTGCCTGTAAAACGTTCTTTTCTAATATCTGAATACGAATACTTATTTTATGGTTGGCCGAATACGAATTGGATAGATGGCCGAATACGTATTGGATAGATGGCCGAATACGTATTGGAGAGATGGCCCAATGCGAAATGGAGTAAAAAAAAAACTTTTCTCTGAATGATTCAGAGCATTCGGTGGTTTAGCTGAAGGGCACTTCTCCTTCTCCCTCTTATCCTCCTCCTCCTTCTCTTATTCCTCCTCCTTCTTCTTCTCCTCTTTCTTCTTCATCTCCTCTTCCTCCTCCTTCTTTTCTTCTTCTTCTTCTTCTTCTTCTTCTTCCGTGTTGGAGTGTTGGTTGGTCATGCTGTATCTGCCAGCCACGTTGAAGTCTGCCGTCTCTTCCAGGCTTGAGTGGGGGCCCCGTGGCGTTTTTTTTTCTTCTGATCCTCTCCCTTGGGCCTGATCTACGCTCAGAGGTTAGAGTGGGTTGGACAGGTCTGCAGGGTATGCCCTGGTGTCCAGTCGTTGGCACCTTCGTTTGTGTGCGACGCTCTGAGACCACGGTAACTACATTATCACTCACGGAGAGAAGTAGTAACTTCATTAGATTATTACTTCTTGAAGATTAGTAGCAATTAACATTATTTCAAACTGATGAGTAGTAGTAATTGCGTCCTCTTTCACTGAAGAGTAGCAGTGTTTATATTCTATCTTCCTGAGCCGTATTAAATAGCATAGGTTTTACTCTTTTCCTCGAGGGGTACAGAGTATAGGCAGTCCCCGAATTATGAACGAATTCCGTTCATAGGTCTACTCGTAAGTCAAATTTGTATGTAAATCGAAACAGTTAGTTACGGCTCGTATGCAACATGAGTTAGTATTTCTTAGTATATAATATATAGAGTGCCATTCTATGCATAAAAATAGTTCAAATTATAGACAGTGCCGGTACACATCGTTTTGATGCACGTTGCAAAGCAGCGCCAATTTGTAATTACGAATCCAGTGTATGTAAGTCGAATAAAAAAATATAATAGGATTTATGGAAGCTGGTTCGTAACTACGAGTTGAACGTTAAGTCAGACGTTCGTAAACCGGGGATCGTTTGTAGTAGCAGCATTTTTTGTTTCTTGCAAAAAAAAGTAGTAGTTCTCTTTTATTTGTCCCTGAAGCATAACAGTAACTATATTTCACTTTTCTTGAAGAGTATGGCCCGTTTAAAAGCACCCACCAACTCACAAACATACACACACTCAAAACGTTCAGCCGTATTTACAGATAGTACGATGGTCATACTGAAAGTCATAAGCACAATTTTTTTAAATCAGAATTTATAAACAAAGAAAATATAAATGTATCACCTTAATCTGCATCCTTTTATTCACTTTTCAATATAATCTCCATTTCCCTGCGCACATTTTCCCCATCGCTTTGCAAGTTTGAAAATACCCAACCTGGTAGAATTCCGTTCCAGCTGACCGAAGGCACAGACGAACTGCTTTCTGGACGTTCTCTCCTGTGGGTCCAAGCGGGCACAAACTTTTCTATAGCCTAGGGTTTCAATCATTTCCTGTATGCATTGTGTCCTATTTCAAGATTTACAGCGATTTTAGATACCGTGACACGCATATTTTCTTCAATTATGTCGTCAACCCTTTCACGTTGCGTTCAGTGGAGGCAGTTCGAGGGCGACCGCTGCGAGGCATATCTTGGATGCTCGTGTTTCCGTCTTTAAGATGTTTCACCCACCTCCTAACTCTGCTAGCACCCATACACACATCTCCATAAGCAAGTTAAAGTCTTTGGTGAATTTCAGCAGCGGGGCTTTCCTTTTTAACGAGAAACTCAATAACAGCACGTTGACGCAACGAAACTTCAGCACCCGCCATTTTGTTTATGCTCCGCGTGGTCACTTGACACATGATGGCGATGTAATGTGACCTCTACATGAACTGCAAAGGATGGAGATTAAGGTGATACATTTATATTTTCTGTATCTATAAATTCTGATTAAAAAGATTTGCTCACGACTTTCGGTATGACCCTCGTAACTCACTACATGGGCACTAGTTTCGTGTCATTTGTGTGACTAATATTCGACAAAAATACAGCCACTTCAAGCAGTGAAATAAATCGTTTATTTTAACTCCCCGTGTGCGCTAGGTGGCACAGCTGCACGTTATCGCTTTCACAAAGATCGATATCTGAAAGTTTTGTTTGTTTATTTGCTCGTTCACAGCTATTTCTTGAATGTTAAGTTGTGTGTTAATCTTGTTTACCGAGTTTCCTCCGCATATCCAAGCATTTCACTTCCATGCCGCCGTGTTTGTTTCGAAGTCCTTCCTTTGTCATCACACATTCATGAAATATGATTGTTGTCATTTTAATTTCAGTAAAAATAAAATGTTATTGCATCTTTTTTTTTTCATGTTTCTTATCAACTATCTCTGTTGTATCTTGCCCATTTAGTACCTTGATGACATGGGCTCTACTAACCAAGTGGCAAAATAAGGATGTGGTTTCTAAGTTTTAAAATCCGGCATCTCTGCAGGGATTGACGAGGTGCTAAGAGTTAAGTTAAAACATTATCTCGGTTATCGTCTAGTTCAAATGAGGTGCTAAGAGTTAAGTGAAAAACATATCTCAGTTATAGTCTAGTTCAAATGAGGTGCTAGGAGGACGTAAAAAAAATCTCGGTTATCGTCTAGTTCAGGATCCCCTTCTTCCGATGGTTGTGTTGAGTGTTCTCTTCCGAAGCTTTCTTTCAAGGAAGGTTGACAGTACTTCTTATGTCATAAGTAGTCTAATGTTCAGAAAATGAAGAATGTAATGTTAAATGTTCCATCCATCCATCCATCCATCCATCCATCCATCCATCCATCCATCCATCCATCCATCCATCCATCCATCCATCCATCCATCCATCCATCCATCCATCCATCCATCCATCCATCCATCCATCCATCCATCTTAAAGTCTGAGCCGACTTCACTGTAAATGTACATGAGAATGTGGTATTAATTTATTTCGATGTATTAGTTCATCTATATTTGTGAAAGTATGGATAAGAAGATAAATGTTTCGTTATTTTATATTTTATTCATGCTCCTTATGTTAATATATACCTGAATTAAACTGAATGACTGGGAAAGGTGAATGATGAGAGACAAAGGCCAAATTCTTAACTCTTTGAAAATAAAGCTCAATCAATTAGTCGATCAAACAGTCATACAGTCAGTCAGACGAATATGACATGGGACCCATAAGAAATTTAAATTATGAATAATAAGTAAATATAAAAAAGATGAAGTGAATGAGAAATACAACGAAACATGGGACCCATCAGAAATTTTTACTTATGAATAATAAGTAAATATAAAAAAAATGAAGTGAATGAGAAATACAACGAAACAATCTCATATTATTGCTAACAATGAGACATGAATGGTTCGTTTACAACAGCTATTATTTTATAATTTTTGACATTTCTTAAAAAAACGTATAGAAAGGCAAGCTTGTACTTTATGTCAGAATCAAGTCACGTTACTTATGGTAATCATTTAATCGTATACGTTCATATCAACAAAACATGTATACATATAGTAAAGCCAAAAAAGAAATGTGTTTGATATTTGTTTTTAAAAAATTTCAATTCCGCTTTCCCACGTTTTCTTTAAAAAAAAAAGGTAAAGGTAACCCTGTCATGCCTTAGAGGCACATAGGGATATGGTGTTAGTGCCCATATTTTCCTTGACCTGTCAGCACACTAGAGGGTGATGTGGTCAGTATCACGCCTGGCGTTTTTAAAGTAGGTATTATTTAACTCTTTCCTTCTGTCGCGATTATCAGTACGTAGAAAGTGATGTAAATGCCCCTTTTGTATTTGCTTTGTAAACGTATTAGAAGTTTGCGTTTAAAGTATCTCTTACTCGGCTACTTGTGACTTTTCATCTAAATATGCTGATAAGTTAAAAGGTAAAACCCCTGTTTCCCTGTTACTAAGGCATTATGGCTATAACGTGTTAGGCCCGTATTTCCAAGACCTTCGGCACATGATCACGCCTGGCCGCTTTACCTTCTCAGATTTCTCTGGCACCCATTTTTTTAGAGGCTGGGTGGACCCCGTGACCTTTTTGGTGTGGTGGTACCAGAAAAAAAAACCCCTCTACTGGGACTTGAACCCGGTACCACTGGATTAGTAAACCAAGCGACTAACTCACGAATAGTTAGTATATAAAACTAAGGGTAAACACTATACACGAAGTCACCGCAGTAAAGCTGTGATAACAATACATATAAACTAGGAAAATAATAGAAACAGTTTTATTCATTTTAATGCCTAAACACTCAGCCAACTAGGCTTAAAATTTTTTTTAACCAAAATATTATTAGATTTGGTAATAAAAGTTTAAAAAAATGAAAGCCTTGTTATGCCACAGAGCAATGTTTCCCAGCCTATTATTTTTTTTTTCTGGGGGGGGGGGGAATCATGTCCCACTTGATCGCTTCAAAGAATTTTATGTGCTTTGCTCCTCCCCCCTCCCCCCTCTTGCAGCAGTCAATCATGTTCTGAAACCATATAATATAAAAAATATATTCTAACTGCCCCTCGCCTCACCCCGCCAAGTGGGCCGTACATCCCAGGTAGGGAAACGCTGTTACCCGAGTTAGCCAGGGAAAGTAATGTGGTTTGCAGGCTTTACCTCCCCTGTTCCAGAAGTTTATAAAGACAGGAAACACAAAACAAACAAACGAAGAGATCCTCAGAGAAGTTTCAGAACAACGAAAAACTAATTAACATGACAAGAGAGAAGACAGTCAAAATTTCTTGGACATGCCACGAGAAGACAGAAGTTGGTGAAGCTAGTAATGACTGGAAAACTCAAGGAGGAAAAAAAAAAGGAAAACGAGAAAGATTAAGAGAAAAATATCTCAGCGGACAGACCAAGTGACCAGGGCGAAAAATTACTGAATTAATCGTAAACACCAAGGATCGGGCAAGATGGAGAAGCATGAACATCAACGCTGTCAGGCAAGGCACATATTAATGACAATAACAGCAATAATAATAATAATAATAATTCCAGTAAGAGTCAGGTACCAAGTTCTACACACGAGTGTCTAAAGCGTAACTGGAGGGATTCCAACCACCCAACTTCGCACTGAGATACGACTGCACTATTCACTTCGCTTCTCGGCCTTGTGGCTAAGATCAAAGTGTAGTTCTGCGCTCTGTAGAATCTACACTTTGGTCGTTATTTTGGAACAAACGAGATGCTCGTTACGGGTGGGCCCGGTTTGCAGTACCACCGGGTCACGGCCTGTTGTTTTCGTTGTCTTAAAAAAAAATTCACTTTGCTACTCAATCGCTTTGGAAAAAAAAGGGGCGGGGGAGAAGTTACCAAATCTACATCAGAACTATTTTATGATACGGTTCTCGCCAGATCACTCCAGGAGCAGATAGTCTAATAGTCTAGCTTGAAGCGTTTCTCATGCTTTTGTGCATACTACTCGTACAACCTCTCTGAACCTTAAGTGCCAAGAGCACATGGGGCTTCCGCAAGGGTTTTCCATAAATGCCTGTCCTTCGCCTTTTTTTCTGCTCTTGCCCAGGTGACCCCTCTATTGCTCAACATCCTTTCTATTGTTCTTCAACATACAGCCTTGTATAAAGATGTACCGCGACTGTCTTTACTTTCCTCCCCAGGGAAACTCAGAGAGGGCGAGGTCAGTGCACTGGGATTCAGACAAACAGGAGCAGTGCACTCAGAGTAACTATCATGAATAAATTATTGTTTCTCGCGGTAAGGTGAGAATTTTGAACCTCCCACGGGGACTCTCTTTAAAGTGTAGCACTTGAGTTTGCTGTAGTGAACCTATCTTGTTTTATGGAAGTGAATCATGGACAATAGGCAGATCTGCACAAAAATCATTGGAGGAGAGCAGAAATGTGGTTTATTAGAAGAATGTTGCGAATCCCCTGGACAGCAAAAATAACTAATAGAGAATGTTTGAGAAGAGTTGGAGATAGAAAAAAATCTTGTAAGAGAGAGAGAGAGAGAGAGAGAGAGAGTGAGAGAGAGAGAGAATGTACTTTCATAGGACATACAGTGAGAAGAGGGGCCATTGGAAATATTATAACAACAGGAAAAATAGAGGGAAGAAGAGCCAGAGGAAGACCAAGAGAAATGATACTGGACAGTCTGACGGGATGGTGTGAGAGGAGATCACCAACTGAGCTAATGGCCTGCATGAAGGATCGTGTACTCTGGAGAAGCATAATAGCCAACGCCAGTCGGCACGGCACCTGATGATGACGATGACTTGAATTTGTCTTGTAATGTACTCAAGCGCCCCAGCTTAAACTCGTGAGAGAACGAACGAATGAACTCTTGAACGTACATACGCGCTGAGAGGAGAGAGTGTTGGAATATTCATCTCATCTGTGGTACTAGGTAAGAATTTAGAAACAAAGAGACTTGCATCCAGTAAAGTGATTGCATTGTTTATGATCAGCCTCGAAAAATGCTTAAAAAAACTTTACTATAGTTCCAATCTAGTCGCAGCAGTCAGTTGTAGAAATATAAATAAGAGAAATGACGACTGCGGTAAAACTGATTCTAGTAAT
Source organism: Achatina immaculata (assembly GCA_009760885.1). Lineage (NCBI taxonomy): Eukaryota > Metazoa > Mollusca > Gastropoda > Stylommatophora > Achatinidae > Lissachatina > Lissachatina immaculata. The sequence goes on along the minus strand of CM019715.1, from coordinate 3,483,872 downwards.
AAATTAGATAGAGGTGTATGATTCAGTTTTACAAAAAAGACAGAAAGAGTGAGGAAAGTGAGCAGAAAATCAAGAATGACAGAAAGTAAGATGAGCACATACAAATGAAGAACATACAACAATCCAATATTTCGGCAAACGCCCTTTTCAAGGATCACTTACACAAAGATAGAAAGAGTGAGGAAAGTGAGCAGAAAATCAAGAATGACAGAAAGTAAGATGAGCACATACAAAAGAAGAACATACAGCAATCCAATATTTCGGCAAACGCCCTTTTCAAGGATCACATACAAAAACAGGTGATTAACAAAAAAAAAAAAACTAGATTGAAAGATTAAACATTTAGCTTTTTTGTATCTTCCTTGTGCGAAAGACGGGCACATAATGCTTTTTGTTTTGCAAATACATATTTAATTTTTCATCTATTTCTAGTGTTTTTTATGTGTTGCTTGAAAGAGGCATTTGTCGAACTATTGGAATGTTTTATGTTTTTCATTCATACCCCCTCATCTTACTTTCTGCCATCTTTGTTTCAGCCAACTTTCCTCACTCTTAACCATACATCTTCATCTATTTTATTACTAGAACTATCCATTTCACCAAAGAATATATTATCTTGTATTTCATACAAAACCATATTGTATTCCCAAAGTGAATTTGTGACCTTCAATACCACAAAAATTACTGAATCTTATTATTTGCAGAATCCAGATCAATCTCTGAAATACAGAGATCTTGGACCGATCAATCGCGATGCAATTCTTTATATCTTGCGTGGCGGGATTATTAAATCCCTGACTGGGAAATCCCTATCGAAATGTAAAGGAATGTCCTAGACTTGCTGGCTAGCCTTGCCCTCATTGAAAGACATCGCTGATTTTATTTATTGAAGCACGCACCAGATGGAACGTCCAAAAAAAGTTAATCTGGAGATGAAAGTAGCAGTAGAAGACATTGGCCCGGAGGGGGGGGGTGGGGGGGGGAGGGAGGAAGAGCCAGTAGACGAAAGCAAAAACAGATTGATATTGATCATAGCTCCCGTCTTATTTGTGGACACTCTAGAGTTTCTGCCTATTTTTATCCACTGAGATGCGGTTAAATATCTAGTTTTAACTTGTGATACTCGAATTAGAGCCGCTGGCGAATATTTTTTTTTAATTGAAAAAAAAAAAGAATTGTTTACCCAATTTTCCTTTTATTCTTCATTAACTCCACCCCCTGGCACCATCAAACAAACGCAGAGGATTACAATGAACCCCTGACACGGTGCTAGAGGACCTTGACTTTGTGGACGATATTTGTCTACTATCAAGCAGCCACAAAGTTATGGAAGATAAAATAAACAAGCTGACTTATAATGTTAACAATATAGGATTGAAGATCAACATAGGAAAGACAAAGTTAATGAAGGAAAATGTGAACAACAGAAATGTACTCAGAGTAGATAGCAAGCTAGTGGAGGAGGTCAATGAATTTGTATATCGTGGCAGTAGAGAGAAGTAGAAAATGGAGACAGCACAGAGGACATCAACAACGGACTTACTAAAGGAAATCGGGCTTTTGCAGTGGTGCAGACTATATGGAAGTAAAAAAAAACAAAACAAACTAACCATGAAGATGAAAATCAAGATATTTAAGAGTAATGTTCTAAGTGTACTATTATATGGAAGTGAATCTGGAAAATCATCAAAAACTATATAAAACAAGCTCAGTTCTTTCCAGACTAAATGTTTACGAAGAATTAGAATATTTTGGCCAAACACCATAAGAAATAACATCTTGTTGGCAGAAATGCAGATGAAGCCACTGACAACAATTATTGAAGAAAGACGCTGGCGATGGTTGGGACATGTGCTCCGAATGACTGATGACTCACTACCAAAAATAGCACTAAGATGGACACCACAGGGGAACAGAAGTAAGGGTAGACCAAAAGAGACACGGAGAAGAACAACAGAAAGGATGTTGAGCAATAGAGGGCTCACCTGGGCAAGAGCAGAAAAAAAGGCAAAGGACAGGCATTTGTGGAAAACCCCCATGTGCCCTTGGCACGCACGTAAGGTTAAGAGAGCGAGAGAGAGAGAGAGAGAGAGAGAGAGAGAGAGAGAACTCCACCCCATCCCTTTTTTTGAAAAATCAGTCTTCACAAAGTATGTCAGAGGTAGATCAAGTATGAAGGGGCTTGGGGTTTCAGGCCCTCCAAATTGAAAGGGACCCCAATGGGGTCCCCAAAACTTCATAAAAATGAATGAAAGTTCTGAGCCCAATCTAGTCTCTTTTCTTGCTCTGTGAATTTATTTTTGTGCAAGGTTTATATCTAGATGTGGACCGTGAAATTAAAGGACAGAATAAGTAGGTGATCCGGTACAGTGAGATGGCACAAGATGGTGATGATACGTCTTATGAGCTGGTTCATTATTTTCATATTTAATGCATTCGCGGAGAAGTTTTGTCGTCTCTACAGGAGAGATTCAGAGAGAAAATCAAATTATATCAGTCACTGAGCAGAAAGTTTTAATACAAAATATTATAATTATTTCCCAATTTGTTTCGTTGCTTATATTTTGTTTCGTTGCTTTTCTGTTTATGAATTTCGAGTTACCTTTATAATACGTTTATTTATTATCTCATATCGGTTCCTTATCTTCTGTCCAGATGGACGGTGCCCTGTTAAATGAACAAGATTTCAGAAGCCCCCACAGTGGGGCCCTGTTGGTGTCATATTGTATCAGTGTATTCAAGGAAGCGCAGTTCTTCAAAGATATATTTATAATTAATTATATACAGTAAAAAAAAGAAAGAAGTACTATAATAGGTAGTAGTGAAAAGAGTTCTATATTGGAAATCATAAAATCCAAGACAACTAAGATACTTTCGGCATGCCAAGAGGCACAGTACTATACTGAAGGCCCTTCTTGAGGCAGGAATGAAGGGGACAACAGCGACAAAGATGGATGGACAGCATCAAGAGATGGGCAGGGACCAGCTTGGCCGAGTGCTCTATGAAGACAAGAAACAGGGCAAGAAACAGGGCTGAGTGGAGAATCATTGCAGTCAACCTTCCGTGGGGAGACGGCACATGATGATGATGATGATGACAGTAAGAAGAAAAAAAATCATCCCAATCGTTCATTATATGACGTGTATGAGATATATCTTTTATCTAGCTGCCAGAATAGAAGAAGAGGTACAGGCTGCATGTTGACAAGAGAGAAGACAACCCAAGTCTGGATTAAAGTGGGTTAGATATCGGAACTTTTGTGTTTTTTTTTTTGGTTCGGGGGTGGGGGTTCGGGGTGGGGTAGGGAGAGAAGGGAAGAGAAAGGGAGAGAGAGAGAGAGAGAGCTAGAGGGGGAGAGGGAGCTAGAAGGAGAGAGAGCTATAGAGAGTGAGAGAGAAAGAGGGAGCAAGGGAGAGAGGGATTGAGAGAAAAAGAGAGAGTGAGAGAGAAAGAGAGAGCAAGAGAGAGAGAGAGAGAAGAGAAGAGGGAGAGAGAGGAGGACGCAATACTAAACTGCATAAAATAGGCAGACGTTTGTGTAATTGGGGAGGGGGGATGAAAGACGGAAATGTTACAGCCTAGCTGCAGACTGTGACGGAACGGCGCCAACGCCCTTTCGAAGCTGAGAGCAGAGTAAGATAAACCATCCTCATATATATATATATATATATATATATATATATATATATATATATAGTAAAACACAGACAAATAATTCTGCCGGCTCTCATAAACTGATGAGAGAGATGACGACTGCGGTAAAACTGGTTCTAGTAATGAAAGTAGATGGAAGCGTATGGTTCACTTTTATTTAAAAAAAAAAGATAGAAATGGTGAGAGAAGTGGGGAGAGACGAGAAAGGAAGAAAGTAAGATGTACTCAAAGGAACCAGTGAGATGTCTGGATTAAATATTAATGAAATAGCAAACAGTGACCTAAGATATGAGGATGACACCGTGCTGATGGTGTAGTATTTTATTTAATATTATCTGAAAGTGGAGGATTGTTCAATCTTTTACTCTATCTTGCCGCCGCCGTCGTACTGATTGGTGGAAGGGTGACTAGACCATACGTTCACACCTTACATATAAATAACAGGAACACGAAACAACAATCCTTTTTTTTTTATAAAATCACGATCCTTGTATTTACAAAAATTCTGATCCACAAGGCAACACGCATCAAACGAATCCTATGCACATGATGTCCACATATTTCCAACATGCATTATCGAATCATAAAAAACATTTCCTTGAATAATATGAGTTCAACCCTGATTGCAAATTGCACACAACTAAAATACACATGTCAGCCTCCATCTATCGAATGATCACCTTCGTCCACGTCTGAACAATGACACGGTCGCTGGACTCCAACGTGCTCAGCTTATGGAATCCTTTAAACTTCTCTCTTCTCGTCTTATATACCTGATCAGCGACGGACTCGAAGGACTGGGCATTTCCGTTAAAAAAAAACAACAACCCGTCTCTGGCCAGTGGGATTTCCAATCAAAACCAGGTCACTGCTTGCTTCTTCCCCACTCCCTACAACGGCAGAGAACCAAAAAGACCTCCAGAATTTAGTGACGCGAATAAATGATGAAAGCAAAAAAAAAAAAAACAGACCGGAAATAAATATCACAAAGACAACTGTCATGGTATTCAGCAGAGAAGAAAGAAAGCCAGCAGTAAATATAAAGATAAATGGATAATTACTTGAACAGGTGAAAAGCTTCAGGTATTTGGGGCACATGATAACATCTTATATCTTACATCCTTCCCGTGCCGTTAAACGTCACATAGGGCGCGCATGGTGGTTCGCCAAGATGAATACATGATAACAGAGGGTGGAAAATGTGAAACGGAAATTAACAAAAGAATAGATGTGGCAAAAAAAAAAACACCTTCAGCAGAAAGAGGAAGATCTTCACATCAAAACAAATATCACAGCAACTGAGACTACGTATAATAAAATGCTACAAATATTCAATATTCCTTTATGGTGTAAAGTCAGGACCTTAAACAAGACAACAGAAAAGGTAATCGAGGTCCTTGAAATGTGGATATACAGAAGAATAGGGCGTATCCCACGGACAGAACAGACGACAAACAACGAAGTGCTAAACCAACTAGAAGTGAAAAGAGAAATAATGAAAATCATATAAACAAGACAACTAAGAGTGTTCTACGAAGACAAGAAACAGAAAAGAGTGGCGATGCACTGCAGGGGAGACGGCATGACATGATGATGATGATGATGAAAATGAGCACATACAAATCAACAACATGCAATTCAACAGTTCGCCAAAAGCCTTCTTCAAGGATTATGTACAGAAACAACATAACAGATTAGTATCTTGCATGTCCCTTGCGGAACTTTGCCTCCCTAACAGCACACCGGTAGGCCTCTCGGTTGTAAGCAAGATGGCTTGCTGCTGATGTATCCATTCGCAGATCATCAACGATGTCTTGCAGCCTTCTTCGCCTTGGTCTTCCTCTCTTTCTTTTTCTCATTATGTACCTTTCCAAGACTGTCTTCTCTAGATTATCATGACATTTAATGTGTCCAAAATATTTAAGTTTTCTCTCTTTAATCCTCTTTACTAGCCAGCCTTCTTCAACATTAAGTTCTTGTAGTATGAATATACATGTTCTTTTTTGTGTCCATGATATTTGAAGAACTCTTCTATAGCACTTACAATAAAAAGGCATTTATATGTTTCTCAGCTGTTCTGTTAAGTGTCCAGGTCTCACAGGCATATATTGCGATGGGAAAGATGCATGCCCTTAAAAATCTTACTTTTGTAGTTCTGTCTGTTCCTCTCCACATCTTTTTTATTTTTATTTTTTTGAAGAGCGATAAATGTTCTCCTTTTAATTTCCCTCATTTAATCTCCCTTATTAGTTAGTAATTATGCAAGATATTCAAAACTCTCCATCTCTTCCAATTTTTCCTCATCGATACATATTTCAGCTGCCTTATTTGTTTTGTAAGTTGTCATCAATTTAGTTTTCTTCGCATTAAGATAGATGTTTTGCTCTTTAATATTCTTAAGGATTGACGTAATTAGTTTGTCCATTCATTTTGTGTGTGTGTGTGTTATGGTCAGTAATACTATTATTGTTAATTCTATTACTGTTAATACCATTACTGACCACAACACAGAAGATAAAAACAGGAAAATTAGATGAAAAATATAGACTTAGTTTGCTTTTTAAAAAAAATCTCCCCCATTTTGTGTCAGTATTTCTTGTTGGGAGGAGATTTTTAAAAAAGCTTAGTCTGTATTTGTCATTTAATTTTCGTATTTTTATCTCTTGTGCTGTTTTTGTATACGAGCCTTGAAAAAAGCTTTTGTCGAAATATTGGATTGTTGTGTATTCTTCTTTTATATGTGCCCGTCTTGCTTTCTGTCATTATTGTTTTTCAGGGCATTTTTCTGATTCTATTAAAAAAAACTGAATCATATGGCTTCATTTATTTCATGAACTAACGGGTAACTTTTGAAAAGGAGGGGGGTCATAAAATGATGATGATGATGATGATGATAAAAGAGAAAAAAAAAGAAATATACAAGGTTGTGTCATAAAAAATAACCGCAAATCATAAGACATCACAGGTGAAAAATATATGAAAAAACCTGAGGACAAGTCGAAAAGTATTATATATATTTTTCAGTGGTTACATCCCTTGATCTGCGGTAACTTTCTGACTCGTCCTCGTAAACTGTTTCAAAGAGTAAGGCCTCATAGTCTTACAGTGTCGCTCCCATATCTTTAGACACTCAACGAGGGCGTGAGAAAACTGAACTTTTTATAGCACAGGGCCGGACAACCTTTCTAGATGCAAATGAGAGAATCGAATACGTCCAGCAAAAGTTGGAGTTTAAAGAGCAGCAGGAAGGGAGAACATTTATGCAAATTTTCCCAGCCAAAAAATATATTCCCTGCCTCCAGATAGACAGAAAGATTGATAGAAATGATCTCTTGAATAGATTTAACTCGATATTTTGAGGCGCGTATTCGCTCCTCAGATAAATATTTAAAGTCAAGATAAAGTGAATAATGACGCGGGGATTCAGATTTTGATTATTACCCATGAGGAATCGATACTCGAAGCTGGCACAGAGAAGGACGATATCGCGTGTGTAGGAGAGAAAGCAAAGGCTATAAACTCAAAATCTTGATGCGTGGTTGCGTGAGATAATTCAAGCTAAAATCAAATCTGCAACAACTTCCCTGTGTGAATCTGCTGTTTTAGATTTAATTAATGCATCAGTAAAACAGAATGTTAGACATTTTCTTAAATGCTTGCCATGGCTGTTAATGAAATACTGCTATTTGGAATATACGATATAATATATGTATGCGTTAATATCGATACCAAGCAAGGACAGTAACCAAGGCCACTCAGAATCTACCGGAAGTAGCAGAGTTGTGGTTCCTAAGAAAAATGACGAGATTGCCGTGGACAGCCAAGAAAACAAATGAAGAGGTTCCAAGTGAGGCCGGGCAGAAGAGAGAAATTATGGCAGAACTCAGAACATGACAGTCCAGATTTGTAGGACGTTTTGAGAAGAGGCAAACTGGAACGCTTAGTGACAACAGGAAAACTGGAGGGGAAAAGGACCAGAGGAAGACAAAGAAGTAAGGTACTTAACGGACTAAACAGTGGCACAGATCACGGTACAACACGCACCTTATACAAAGAGCAAATGACAGATGGTTGTAGAAATCAATAACGACCAACGCTTGATTGACATGTATAATTAGCCCCGCCCCCCGTATTCGCGAGGATTTGTTTCCAAGCCCTCTCGCGGATGCTTAAAACCGCCAACGATACTGACCCCTCTATAATGTCTAGGGCTCAGAGATAAGTAGGACACTGACTGTGTGTCCACTCCTTGTCCGACTCGATACTTATATGTCATCGCAGTTACAGGGCAACAGAGCAAAACTTACAACAACACTTCAAACAGCACTGACAACAAGAGCAACATCAGTAGCAACGACGTCTACAAATATTACACACACATGCTTACATAAATGTATACTTCACTACTAGATCAATTATTTTCGTTGTGTTACATAAAGGAAGCACGCAGAATTGCTGTCCTCGTTAACTTGTTGCAAATTTTGGGCTATTTTAAACGATGTTTTTATTTAGTAATTCCCGAAGGGGGGGGGGGGGATATCCCGAGCGTAAAAATAAATCTGTGATGGCAACCACGTGATCGACTAAGCGCGCGAGGAGGAGGAAATGTGTTGACCGGTAGACGATTCATGACGTCGGTCATACCGAAAGGCGCGAAACTTAAGAATTCAAACATACTCGTCAGTTTTTCTATTTACTGTTTGTTTTCGCATCGTGGATTACTGAAACTGTGGATGAAGATCCAGCGGATAAAGAGAGAATGAACTGCTGTATATATATATACACAGTATGACATACCTAGAAAATTATGGTATTAGATGCATCTTGCAAAAGAAGTAGGAAATAATGAATATTGATAGAATACGGAGAGTGCTCAAGCAGAGAATATGTAAGATTTAGAAACAGCCTTATATTATGCCTCATATGATGGTGATGATGATGGTTGTAAGCTTTGTTTGTAAGAGAAATACGATGAGGACAGAAGGTGCTTGAAGGTATGTTATTTCAGAAGCGGAGAGAGAGAAAGAACGAGAGAGAGAGAGGAGAGAGAGAAAAAGAAAGAAAGAAAGAGAGAGAGAGAGAGAGAGAAAATTATATTCAAATACCTAGAAATTTTATATCTTTCTTCAGTTCTAAAATTCTGTTACTGTCTCCTGTTTAAGACTGCCCCTTATCTAAGCAGCCGCCATGATATCTAAGCTTGGCTAATGCTGTAAGTATCGACATGTTTGCCATGGCAACGTAGCCAATCAAAATGTTCCGATTATTGAGGAAACTAATACAGATTATCTAGGACCGCTGCTGGCATTAGACAAACTAGGCAATCTTCTTAAACGCAGACCTCAGAGAAGCGCAGTCCTGTCCTTTGGAAGAACAGGTTTCTTGCCGATTAGACTAGTATGCTGACGCTATGAGAAGGTGGGGTGGGTTCGTTTAGCAAGTGAGTCGCCCACAGGTCTGGAGAGTTTAGGGTTTTATTTGCTTTAAGATGGGCCTGGAGGATTTTTGGTTTTAGTTATTTGAAGGTGGACCTGAAGGTTTGGGATTTTATTTGTTTGAAGGTGGTCCTGGAGGGTTTAGGGTTTTATTTATTTGAAGGTGGTCCTGGAGGGTTTAGGGTTTTATTTGTTTGAAGGTGGTCCTGGAGGGTTTAGGGTTTTATTTGTTTGAAGGTGGTCCTGGAGGGTTTAGGGTTTTATTTGTTTGAAGGTGGTCCTGGAGGGTTTTTATTTGTTTGATGTTGGTCCTGGAGGGTTTAGG